>PYHW01010409.1:6219814-6397311 GCA_013186435.1 Turdus rufiventris | reverse complement strand
GCGGCGGCGGGGCCATGCTGGCGGCCCAGGGGCGCCGCGTAGCCTGCGCCGTGTCGGGCGGCGTGGACAGCGCCGTGGCCGCGCTGCTGCTGCGCCGCCGAGGTGCGGGGCTGGGGCAGGCACGGAGGGAGGGCAGCGGGGCCCGGCCCGCCGCTGTGCCGTGCTGCGGGCCCGCACGGCCCCTCTCGGTCCCCGCGCAGCCCGGTCCGACCCCAGGCCGGGTAGGACAGCGCGGAGAGCCGGGCCCCGTGGGGCCGCAAACGGCCCTGAAAGAGGGGCGGGCATGTGGCTGGCTTACCGTCGCGTTAGGGAGCTGGAAGAGCTGGGTTAGCATCACCTAGAGAAAAAACCATAGCTGTACAGTAACTGTACTGTAGAACGTAGCACAGGCTACTCACATCTTCGGTAAGATGCAGTTACCTAAAACATTCTGGAGAAACACAAGGCCTGTGTCTAGGCTGTAAGAATGTAACTAAGTCATTCTTGCCTTCATAGGCTACCAGGTGACAGGTGTGTTTATGAAGAACTGGGACCCTCTGGATGAGCAGGGAGCTTGCTCCGTTGACAAAGATTGTGAAGATGCTTATCGGGTGTGCCAGAAGCTTGATATCCCGTTTCACCAGGTTTCCTACGTGAAGGAATACTGGAATGAAGTATTCAGGTAGAAACACATTTACCTTAGCTGGTCTTTCAGTATATTAGTGTGGTATTGTGTTACAGTGAAAAGTAAGAATGGACAGATAATGAGTAATGGCAATTTATTTATCAGTGCTCAGAAAAAGCCCAGAAGCCTGTTAAATATTGAGGAATTGTTTTTTCTCTCATTTGTATTTAAGGTCAGAATTTATATTTTGCTTTTAATATATATATATATATATATATATATTAGTTAGTAGGAGATTTCTAGATTTCTTGTGTGAATGCGTAGTAATTGCTCTGTTAAAGCTTATTTCTTCAGCAACTAATGTACTGGCTCAATCTTACTGAAACTTGAAATTTTTTTTTTTTCAATGTGGTACTGTTATTGTCTGCGTGTGTAATTTTAAGCAGTGCATTTTACATATACTGAATCAAGTTTAGCACAAAATGATTGTGACATAACCTTGCTTCTTTAAACTTATAACAAATCTGAAATTGTTCTCTAAAAAAGGGTGTTCAGATTTTCTGTGAATTTGTTGCACTTTAAGGGAAGTTCTGCATAGGAAAAGCTGAAAGATTTTCTGGGAAGGTAGAACAAGAAGGGGCACGTTGGTAAAACAGCATAATTTATCTTTATGCACTGGGTGTAAGTATATAGAAATTCCCTGATCTTCATCATCCTCCTTTAAGTAGTGCTGTTATTACCTTACATGAAACTGAGCAATAACCTGGTCATGCTCTCTGTACTGCATGTTGAAATGACATCAAGCTGAGCACCAAACTTTTGGACAGTCAGTGAAGAAAACAGCCAAACAGCTCTTTCCTGGGAAAGTTCACTCCATTTTCCCCCTTTTGATGTGAGAGAATGACTAAGTGCTGAGACACCACCATTTATCCCACTGAAAAATTAAATAGGTTGTTCAGTTCTGAAGGTAAGTATTTGTGAGAGATGGGTAGGATGTGCACAGTGGACAGCCACATCTGCCCAGAGGGAATATTGATTTAATAAAGCAGGGTTATAAGATTGCAAGTCATAATTTGACTCTGCCCTTAGTGCTCTTTGGAGAAAATCTTCCAGACATTGTTTTTTTGCACATTAAATTATAATGGGTATTTTATTTCTAACATACAATGTTTGCAGTGGCTGTGTCTTCCGTGGGGCTGGGACTCAGTTTCTGGTAGTATTATGCATGCCAGTGATTCTGATAGATATTTGAATCTTTATTTTACAGTGACCTTTTAAAAGAGTATGAATTGGGAAGAACGCCTAATCCCGATATTTTGTGTAACAAGCACATCAAATTCAACTACTTCCTGCATTATGCTATGGATAACCTTGGTAAGGCATTTTCAAGTGTGTCAGTAGAGTGTGTGCCATGGAAATGCTTAAAGGAAACAAACTCTTTGAAAGGTGGGGAAATACATGAGTTCATGTGCATGCCTAACTCATATCTCTGTAGTAGTGTGTCAGTAATTGCAAAGTATTTGGTTTTAAGATTGCTTTTGCGTAAAGAATCATCGAATGGTTCAGGTTGGGAGGGACCTTTAAAGGTCATCTAGTCCAACTCCTCTGCCCTGGGCAGGGACATCTTCCACTAGATTAGGTTGCTCATATGTAGGAACAGATTTATTTCAAGCACATGCATTGACCTGACCATTAAGTTTTACATTCTTAGGTGGTCCTTAAAGTACAAAAGCACGAGTGCTGGCATGCTGGTGAATAGTTTGCATTATTTGAATAACAGGAGTAGTTATTGTCAGTATAAGACTTCTCTCTAGGTTTTCTTCTTTCATTGCTTTCTGCTTTTCTTACTGTATGTTTGCAATTGTGTTTTGAACTGTGAATTTCAAGTTTGTGCCTTTATGTTATGTTTGGTTTTTCTTTGCCTAATAGGAGCAGATGCAATTGCTACTGGGCATTATGCCAGGACCTCACTGGAGGATGAGGAAGTGTTTCAACAGAAACATACTAAAAGACCACAGAAGCTTTTCAGAAACCGTTTTGAAGTTAGAAATAGTAAGTTGTATCTGTATTTCATATTTTGTCCTTGTATGAAAGAGAAATGTAAACTATATTTGGTGTCACAGAATCAGATGTTTGTGACCTTACCAATTAAACACCAGTCTTTGTAAACAGTTGTTTTTGTTAAACAAGGTTTTACATTACTGAAAATGACCCTGACTACATTTGCTTGTTTTAAGAGTCAGATGAATGTCTAACATATTGTGAGAAGCATGCTATATCCAAAGGGGAAAAAACTTGTAAACTAAAGCAATTCAAACTGCCACAGTGATGATTTTACATTACAGATTCCGTGCTTTCATTTGTCCACTCCTGGACTTAAAGGGGTTTATTTGTTTCCTTGTTTTAATTTTACTTCTGGAAAGTTGAAATGGCCTCAGCTGGACCTATGGTCTGTTTATGGGACAGACTGTGATTTACAGATGTGTTTTGTGATGGGCTTTCTTGCCCTGTGACTGAGATTTTGTGTCACCTGTTGTGACTGAACTATTGGCCTGTAGGTTGGGTTCAAGTCAAGAAACATGTAAGTAGTGTTTGTACAATAGCAGAACTATTAACTTTAAAGAGGGGGGGCAGAATATGATTGAAAAATTGTACCAATTTTATTCCATCTCAGTAATCAGGAGATTTAATCTATTTTAAAGAAAAAAGGTCAGACTCTCATCTCTGAGCATTGGTAATAACTCCATTGATTGCTCAAATAATTGATTTCTAGTAGGGTGATTTCAGGGCAAAACAGTGTCTTTCTGAAGAACAGTATACTCCAAGGTATTTGGGTCTTCATTCTCTCTTTCACAGGAAATACAAAAGTTGTTTTTGTTTTTTTTGTATTGTCAATGTCCCTGCCAGTGACACGTGCACTATTGAAATAGATGAGGCAGTGTAAGTCTTTGTAAGATTCTGCATAGTACAAAACCAGCAGCTTGTAGATATTTTTGGTGATGACAAAATATTCCAAGGGTTTTCATTAAATTTTGAAAAACATGTAAAATACTGTCTCTAACATGTATTTGCAAATAATAAATCAGAAATGTTGTTTGTCAAACAAAATACTAAAGCAATTTGAACTATTAATAGTTATGTTGAGATGTTCTGTGTTTCACTTTGCAGCTGTGAAACTCCTCCAAGGGGCTGACCTCTTTAAGGACCAGACCTTCTTTCTAAGTCAGATTTCACAGGATGCTCTCAGGAAAACCATTTTCCCTTTAGGGGATTTAACAAAAAGTTTTGTAAAGAAGATAGCAGCAGAACATGACCTTCATCATGTGCTAAAGAAAAAAGAGGCATGGTAACACTTAACGCTCTTTTGATTTGTATTTCTCTCTTAAACAACTTTCCTGAACTTTTTGAACTTTAACTTGTAGCAACCTGTCCATTTCTGATAGGAAAGAATAATATAATCGGTTGGGAAGCATTTTTCATAGTTGGCTACTTCCTTAAAAGTACTTCTAGGAGCTTGTGGTTAGATGTGTAGTTAGCTTGCAGGTATTTTGTCTGCTGTTGTATCAGAAGAGCCGAGATGAAGGTGAATGTGTAGGATGCTATGAGCCTAAAGGAAAGCATTCTCTATCACAGCAAGAGAGAAGCTTTTGTTCTTTATTCTCCATAGCTTTTAAGAGCTTCCTCACTTATGATTATTTTTCGCTATGTCTTTAGAAATTGGATCATACTGTTTTTCCACAGTTACTCTTTAAAAACAAAGGTTATGTTTCTCTGAGAACTAAGACTTCATGAATTGATCTCAAGAACTATAATGCAGGCTGTAGTTATGTTGCTGATGCTGCCTTGATTGCTTTTCATGCTTATATTCAGCCTCAGTAAATGGATGTTTGAAGAATGTCAGCAGTAACTGGAAGGGAAAGAGAAACTTATTTGGTTCTGAAAGTTTTTTTTTTTCAAGAGATGGACCATCACCATATCATTTTGTTGCTTTTGTACTTTAATATTAAAGAGACATCTGTTTTCAATATACATACAATCTAGTCACTAAGCTTAATGTATTTATTGAACAGGTGTTCTATTTCCTATTATCCCTCTTCTGTGTTTACAGCTCTTACTGATTCTGTACAGAATTAGTTTACCTATGTTGCAGCAGATGTTGTGGATTTGTTTATGAGATGCCTAAGATAGTTTGGGATACATGGGAGGGAGAAAAAAGTCTTGGACAGATTATTAATTGACATTATTTCAAACGTTTCTTTTTTAGAGTATGGGGGTCTGTTTCATTGGTAAAAGAAACTTTGAAAATTTCCTTCTTGAGGTGAGCAATCTTTGTTTTTGTTCTGGTGTTCAGTTTTTAAAACACTGTCTATAGAAAAATCTCTAGCAGCTTGTGGCCCACTGTAAGTAGCAATGTCCCACCTCCCTTTGCAGTCACAAGCCTAGTTAGAAGCTGATACCCACAGCCTGTAGGAAGTATCTTGCCCCTCTACCACCTGTCACTCATTTTCTGGAGCAAAAGGAGTGAACATGCACTTCTGTGCCTGCCAGGCTCTGACAAATGGTTGGAATGTGAGAGGGACAAAGTGCTGGATCCTGCTGTCTCCTGACATACTTGAGGATAGGGGAAGTGAAGCCTAGAATTACTGCTCATAGGGACTGCCCTTCCTGCTTTCCTCTGAGAGCAGCATCAAGGAGGAGTCAGTAAGCTGCTTGGGCAGAGTTTGCTTCATGAAGAGTTATTTTTCATCTTCAAGAGAATGTAGTGACAGAATCTGAAATGTACTATGAGATTTTCTTGGGCTGTCTTGTGACTTACCTCTTCCTCTTTGGTAGTATTTGGAACCTCAACCAGGTAACTTTGTTTCCATTGAAGATAAGAAGGTGATGGGAAGACACAAAGGTAATTGGCAACCCACCTTAATAACTTACTTTTAGATAAATGGGACAAATTTGGGGAATTTCCAAAGGTGTCTGCAGGTTTTACTCAGTTTGTTAAACCATGGAAAAATTGCTGTATACAATAGTAGAGCCTTGAACTACAACTGATTCTTTATTATTTGTTCTGTATTGCAAGAAAGCAAATAATTATTAGGATTGATCTGCTGATACTAAGTAATCGCTATTTTAATACCAAGAGTTCATTGTTCCCTTAATTCCTTCAGTTCCATATTCATTAGTACCTAAACTTTGCAGAAGATAATGCACCTCAGTGATGCACAGCAGGACATTATCAAACACGGACACCTTAACTTTGCCTTTTCTCCTGTGTGTTCTTCCTTTGCTATCCTCAGTTCAAGCTGCCAGAAATGAGTTTCTCTCCCAAGTAATTTATGATAGGATGTTATGCTGGTACATAAAAGTAAGGGAGACTGAGTGATAGATAACCCACAAATTGAAACTTAAATAAATAAATGTAGTCTTCTGTAATACCTAAGAATGCCTCAGTTGAAATGGATTAATATGTAATCTTTAGTTTGCATTTCAGGTAAAGATGAAATTTCAAGTAGATGTTAGTTTGGTTTGTGGCCAGCCCTCTTCTCTAAGACAGCTTGGTTTGTTATCCTTTATTTAGTTGTAAAGTTTTGGAGAAATGATTTTAATGTGTTCTTCTGAAAGTAAAAGATGAAAAGTTGCTAGCAGCATTCTATTTTCTTATTTCATTAGGTTGGTTCCTCTTCACAATAGGCCAGAGGGCTCGGCTGGCAGGCCTCAAGGAGGCTTGGTTTGTTGTAGACAAAGATGTCAACACTGGAGATGTCTTTGTGGTGAGTTAATTAACACTGGATTTGCAAATGACTAATGCATGCGTTTTGTGACTTCTGCTATATGGAGCGTGAACCTAACCTGGGCAGAATTCTTGGCTTTTCTCTTGGGGGAAACAAGAACCAAGTAGTGTAGCATCAGCAGATGTGAAAACATCTTTTCCGAACAGGCTTTTCATGAGCACCAAATTGTTTTAGATTTTGGCATAGAGTTTTTTCCAAGCAAAGAGCAAATACTGAAAAAAATCAGCCAAATCCGAGCTCTCATTTTCTACTCTAAAGCATGATGGTTTTATCTCAGTTATTATGACGTGGTTTATAAAATGTATATTACTTTGGTTTATGATATATTGCTGCTTTGTTTTTCTAGTAAAGGGATGAGGAGCCAGTGACAGTTTTATCATTTTGAAAACTGAGTCAGAATATATATGATAAATAATAAGTAATTAGTGTGTTGATGGCTAATCATACGAGGTGATGCAGACATCTGCAGCTAGCTAGCATTGATAGTATTTCTTCCTGTTCATGCAGTTGTTATTCTTCCTGGATACTGATATGATTATAATGAGGTGTTCTGCTACTTGTTAATGTGCCAGTGCAGGGGACCATAATCAGTTGAGAATTGAGAAGAAATAGACAGGGGCACTAAGAAAAATTTTTATGTCCTGCAGCGAGTTTGTTAAAGGCAATGCCTTTGCTGGGGAGGTGTTCATTTGGGAAGCTGGAGAAGAGGGAGGCAGCATCTTGTTGAGATAGGATAAAGAAGGTCAGATTTCTGAACTCAGCCTCATGAAGGCAAAAATACAATTGAAGGGAAAAGCATACGTAAGAGAGACATGACTCTGATGAGTAAAAGGCTGGCCAATCATTCAGGCTTGCTTTAACCTAAGTTAAGTGCTGATAAGTGTTCGCTTTCTTGTTCATATTGCCTTAATTTTGCTATGGCTTGATGCATTTTCTGTATTTTATGCTTCACTTTAATGAACTTCAATTTCATACTCTTTAGCAAAAACATCAGCAATAAATAAATAAATGTATTTTAAGGCACCATCAAGAGATCACCCTGCTCTGTACAGAGACCTCCTGCGGACAAACCGAGTGCACTGGATAGCAGAGGAGCCTCCGGCTGAGCTCGTTAGAGAGAAGATGATGGAATGTCATTTCAGATTTCGGCACCAGATGGCACTGGGTAGTCAAACCTTGTTTTTCTTTTGTCTTGCTCACTTTGTGAAACTCTGGTAGTGTGTTGGTGTAGTTTTGCAGTAATAGTGGATAGATTCTGCCTTGGCCCTCCTGTTTCTGCAGTCTTGCAGAGCGATTCTGTGCTGTGGTATCTTGACTTAGACCTGTTTAGCCTCGATTTTCCTTCTTGAACGTGAACATAATGGTTAACTTCAGGTGTTTGATCATTTTCTGCTCTAGTGCCTTGTGTCCTGACTCTAAACCAAGATGGAAGTGTGTGGGTAACATTAGTAAAGCCAGCAAGAGCTATCACACCTGGACAGGTAAGTTATTAGAAGTTGTTTTCCTTCCATTTTTGTGTTTTACCTTCTCTGGCTAATAAAACAGAGTATCTTTTTTACTAGCTGGAGCAAAGTAATTAATTTATTTGCACGTGCGAGTGGTTAGCCCTATTTTTACTATTTGTCAGCTATTTTCAGGGAGAATGTTTCTAGTTTTAAATGATCTGTTATTATCTGTTTAGTCCAAGAAACTTGCTTACAAATTTTAGAAATACATGGAAACGTCTCTGATCATCAGTTGTATATGCAGAAATGGAAGCTGTTGTTGTTTGCAAGAAATAGATTTTAAGAGGCATTAATTTGGTACTTGCCTGCTTAATATGGGTTTAGTGTTCAAACCTGTTTAGTGAGACTGTCTGGTGAATTCCATTGTCCCAGACAGAGCTGAGGAGAGGTGCTGTGCCTAAGGGATGCCTTTTAACATTGCCAGTATAAAGATACTCCATCACATTCCGGCACACTGGCTCTCAAGCATTCCCTGCATCTCTTCTGCCGGCATAAGTTCTGCCCATCCTCCTCAGTACCTGGGGACCTGTGGGACACATCAGGAGGGAAATTAGCTGAGAACTGTTTGTAGTGGAGAGAAGCTGAGAATAATCCAGCCAGAGTTTATGAGAGGTGGGAGAAGCCCCTGAGTGCCAGGAGCTGCTGAGCCTGTAACCAGGCTCTGTACTGCCAGGTAGTGAGACAAGGCAGGAAGTCTGGGCTGGCCTCTCCTTCAGGAGCCTGCTGAGCACGTCAGGAACTCCAGTTGCTTCCTTGCAGATGGTCTGCTGCCACAGTCCTGGATCCCCTTCCTGTTTTGACAAGTGCCACTGTGGGCTGGGCACAGTTTTCTGGGGAAGGTCCAGAGAAGATGCACGTGATCTTATGCATGTCATCCCCTTTGGAAAGGAAACTTTCCAGCACAATCTATTCCACTCAGTAACTGGAGAGTTTTGAGATAGTCTTGTAGAAGTTTATGATGAAATTTCCACCAACGCATTTATAAATTTACATTCACATGAGCCTACAAAAGCCTACAAATCCTCTGTAATATGGGGGTTTTGTTTGTTTTGGGTTGGTGGGTTGTTTTTTTTTTTTTTTAAGATTTAGACAGAACAGATATAAATTGCTCGCTGTCCGGCATGTCTTGCACAGCCTGCATTTGCTCACCATGGTTTTTGCAGTTGCTCACCATCGTTTTTGCAACTGCTAAAAAGACTCTGTCTGTGTTTATCTCCTAGTTTGCTGTGTTCTACAAGGGAGATGAGTGCCTGGGCAGTGGGAAGATCCTGAGGATAGGCCCATCAGTGTATACCTTGCAACAGGGCAAAAACCGAGAGGAGAGCCCGAAGAAGGAAGAGATTGACAAAATAGAACCAGCAACATAACACCTGGGATTGTTTACTGAAGGACTTTGGAGAATTTGCTGCCCGAGAACAATAAAAACTATAATAAATGTGGTTCTTAAGGCCACTTAACCAGAGAGTCACAGCTCTTGACTGTTAGCACTGAAGGAGTTTAAAGCCAGCAATTTTGCTGGACTGTATGGTGCTCTTTATGTTAATAAATATCCTAAAGTGTTCTGTAATAGTGGTTTTACATACAAGAATTTTAATACAAAAATCATGTCTGAAATAATAAATCTATATCCTATGTGTATATGAAATGCTTTTTTTCCCCTTACTTAAAGGTACCTGTCCCTAGTAAAGTACATATGTTATTTTACACTAAATACATGTGCTTTGAACTCTGGACAAGAAATGAATTATATTTAAGTTCACCATTTGGAATGAACTCCAGGCAACAGATACTTATTTTTCCTTTTGCATAGTTTTATAAAAAATGTTTTGGATTCTTAAACTGTGTTAAGTAGTCTCATCAGATGTTTACATATATCAGAATTACAAATCTTAGGGGCTTAACAGTCTTGAATGTTGAATGTTTTCACACAACTGTCTAATTTTCTGTTGACTGCTGAGGTCTGAGGCTGTTTGGTTTATCTCCTGGAGAAGAGAGTGCATTGTTGTGCTTGAGAAAAATGCAGATTCACAGGGATTTCCTTATTGTGCATCAGTGTGGACCTGATAATGATTGGATCTTGCCATGTCTCAAAATGGAGTGCTCTTAGGAAGAGCTGAATACTCCATCAAAATTGGGTAGTTTTATAAAGATTGGGTGCATATTGAGGATACCCCAAGCTTATAATAAAATTTAATTGCAGCAAGTTGGCAAAAATGAATTCCTGTCTTTCAGCATGGTAGCAGAAGGTAACTGTTCCTGAAGTACAGTTGTGCAGGAGCAGGGCTTCCTGGTGGTGTAGAATTTTGAGATTTGGCAGTGAGATCCCAGGTTTGCTGAGAGCTGCTGATCCAGTGCCTCATAGCAGGAAAGGTTAGCCATGTCCTGTTTGTAGTACAGCTGGCATTGGATGCGATGAATGTTTGCTACAGCACCTGCAGAACAGAGGCTTTGGAATATATTCTCTGCTTCCCTCTTTTTGTTTAAGCATCCTTAACACTGGACATAGCAGTAATCCAGGATGGCCAATGCAGAAAATTCAGAAGCTAACATGCTGCTCTTTAGTGGAAACCTCTCCACTAATGGTCTTCATTCACTTTATAGGCTTAGAGGACTTGGATTATTATCATCAGAGGTGAAACTTCATGGTTCTGCTGAAGAGTCCTGAGGTAGAGGTGAATATGGACAATGTTTGGTTACTACAGGCTCTTTGTCTGAGAAAGGTGGAGGCTGCAGCTCAGCCTCTTGCCATGATGACAAGCAAACCCTTTGACATGAAGTGATTGCAGCTCTTGCTCCCAGTGAACCTCACCACACTGCTGTGAGCTAGGAGTTAGTGGGCATTTGTGCGTTTCAAATTGCAAATAGCTTCTTGCATGGGATGCTTCACTGGAGGCTGTCCAGCAACACCACAGTTGTGTGTTTAAACCAGCATTTCCAAACTGCTTGGGAAAGGGAGGTAAAGGAGTGAGGTGGGAGCTGAGGTTGGTGCTGGGGTCAGGCAGCTGTGTGCCCTCTAAGGGACCATCACTGACACCACTGCTCACACAGCCTTTGCCAAGGCTGGAATTTGGCCAAGATTAAGCTTGAATGGGGTAAAGGAAATCTGGCAGGTCAATTTTCTTTTTTATATCTATTGCAGAAGATTAGCATCGATGTGCTTTTTAAAATTCATTAGCTTTTCACTTTTTTCTTTGTTGTTTCTTCTGCCACTTTGGGCAACAAATTGCAAACAGGTGATTTCACTTTCAAGTTGTCATTAAGGTTTTCAGGTCTTGAAATATTTGGTTTCAAAGACTCATATACATAACTATTTAGAAAAGGAGTTTTTCCTTCCAAAGTAGAAAATGTTATAACAAGATTAGGATCATGTAACTGAGAAACCACAACTCATGTCAGCTGAGGCTAGGTCTGAATTGAAATCTCTGTTGTGCTCTGTGAATATATTTGAAACCTATGTTTCTGAGTGTATAATGGCTGGAAAATTGCACTCCAAGTGCAGTTTTATTCCAGAAGTGCTTGTGTAAAACCTGTTTAAATTGCACTCCTGGTTTTGCTCCATGCTGGCAGTGTTCCTGCCCCAGCTGGTGCTGGAGGACAGAAGTGTCCCCATGCAAGGAGAGCAGGGCTGTCCTGTGATTCTGTCTTCACCTGCTGAGGAACTTTGGAGCACTGAGATGTTGCACAGGTGTGGTGAAGGATTTCATTTGCACTAGGCAACACAGTATTTGCAGTCCAGCAGTAAAAGCATTGGCTCCTAGTGTTTGCATTAGCTTTTAGGGCTGACAGAAGCTGTCATCCTTCCATTTCAAAAGTGAGCATTCACTCTTTAGCTGCTTTCTCTCTTTAGCTGCAAACCACAGGGAAAAAAAGCTGTTGTTTTTATAAAGCTTTATCCGCTTCCTCCTTTTTAGAGTAGTCTATATTTTTAACATACTTACAAGCAAAAAAAACCCAAAACTTTTTGGATGCAACATTTAAATGTGTACTTTTATATATGAAATATATATCTTTATATTATATATTTAAAGCATTGAACAAAGTGAAATGATCTCTGATAAAGGCAATAATCACACCAAGGTGGTATGCAGCAGTGATGCCATTTCCAGCTGGAGCACCAGGAGGCACCAGGGCATCACGGCCATCCCTGCCAGCCAGTGGGCAGCATTGCTGGGAGATGGTGGCAATAAGCACATCTGTAATTGTGAGTTTTCCCCTTTTGTTTTAGATTTTTGCTGAGCCAATCCATTGGAAGAATTGCCCCTCGGTGGGTTTGCTCACGGCAGGGATAAAGCTGCCCAGGCATGTCAGCACAGCCATGAGCTGGCTGAGAGGCAGCACCTTTGAAGAGCCAAACTCTCACTGGGGCTGGTCAGAGAGCATGCTACGGATCAGGCCAGTGATCCCTGGCAGCAGGGAAAACACACACTTCTTCCTCGGAGTTCAGGTCCTGCCTGCCTTCTTTCCCCTGTGCCAGGCTGTGCAGGTCATTGGTTTCCTGGTCACTCTGAAATTTCATCTGGTTCTTGAATGGATAGAGGTAAAAGGGAGATGTATTTGTTTTCCTCTTGAGAACCAGTACCAGACCCTTTGAATATGTGAGGGTTCTGATGAACAGTGACTTTGGAGTTTTTTTTAAGTGTCTTGTTTTTACTACAGGCATAGCACCAGCTACAGAAATGAGAAAGCAAAAAGTGAATGGACTCCTCATTCTGTGCAGGTTTGCAGTATACAGAGTAATTTCTTCAGTACAAATAAGCTTCCAACTCATTCTACAAGTTTAAGGTCCTAGAAACAATGAAATACCTGGACAGATACCCCTTAAACAGACCCTTCCCAGAGAAATTAAGGGTTTTTTGGGTGGCTGCCCTGCCCTGAAGTTTGGTAATTCTGTGGCACTTTTCCCATTCAATAGCACCATCTTTTGAGGAGACTCCCAGGAAAATACCAGCCTTGTAATTACAGCATATCAGTCTCTGTGGTAAAAAGCACCAGACCTATTTCCAGTAAGAAGATACATCAGGAGAAAAGTGACCTGACTACTCTGTCCTGGATTTTTCCAGAAGTGCTGTTGCGGGGCTCAGAAATTCCTCTGGTGCTTTGCATTCCTGCAGGACTCCTGGGTTTGTGTCTCTGGGGTTATGTGAGCTGGTGATGCCTGGAAAGGCTGACCTGGAACAGAGACTAGACAGAGAAAAGGAATAAAATAGATATTTATTGAAAGGATACGCCTTGGGCACTGCAAGAACCCAGTCAGGGCTACACCCAAGTCAAATTCAAGATGGATCCTGGTCACGAGTTTTTACACTTTTATTAGTTTTGGTTCATCTACATATTGGGGTCAATTGTCCAACCACAGCCCCAGGCTATGAAATCTCAGCTCCATGGCTTGCCCCCTTCCCTGTGCTGTTATTTCTGCTTTTTGGGTATTGGGTGTCCTTGATTCTCTAGCTGGGAAGGGATTGTTTTGTCTAAACTACCCTGTGAAGAGAACTTACTAACATCTAATATGAAGTTGCAGTTACACACTAAGCAGCAGAGAATCTGAAAAAATATAAAAGCTAAAACCCAAGATATCACTGGATGTAATCTGCAAGTAGTGTTGGTGACAGTTCTGGCTGGCAGATGGGACATCTGGGTTGTATCAAAAAACCTTCAAGTTGGATCCCTAGACAAATGGTGAATTCTTCCTTTTCTGCAAGAATGCCCCTAGGGAGGAAAGACTCAAGATGCATGTAGCACTGACTTTGTGGGAGCCTCTGTGCATCCAGTTCTCTTTTTATTTCAGTGAAGTTTGACCAGAGCAGAGACAGGAAGTTCCTTGGGAGCAGGGAAGATGTGCCATGTGCTCCTCTTCTCTCTGGCAGGTTCTGCAGAGATTTCCTCTGTCTGCCTCCCAGTCTGCTGTGCTCTCTAGGGCTGATGAACACCAGCCCAGCAGGGAAATCCTGGGCTGTGCCCACTTCTCAGGGCAACACAGGAGAGACTGAGTGAGAACCAGCGATGGAACATTGCTTCTCTCATTTGAAGGACTTCAGTGAAATTTGCATCTAAAAAAGGGTAGCACAGATCTCTTTGGAAATCTGTCAGTCTCAAAGGCTGCATCCCCAGCCTGCTGCAGCTCCTGCCTGGTGGCAAAGCAAACCCAGCTGGTCTGGTATGGTCTCATTACACTGGATGAGGCTTTGTATGAAATCATAAACAGCAAAGAAGGATGGATTGTAAATATCAAATGGACTAGTATGCAAAAATAGGATAACTAGCCGTGTAGCATCTGGTGGATTTCAGATTGGTGCTGGATTAAAGGCAGTTTTTATATTAATTTAGTTACTAAGCTACTCTTCACACATTTTTATCTCTTCTCTCTGAGAGTACACAAAGGAGGACTCCATAGGCCTTCTATAGTCACACCAACAGCTCCATGGCTGTTAGCAAATTTGCTATAGGTAGTGAAACTATTTGATCAATCTATTACAAGTTTGAAAGCTTTCAGGTGTGACTTTTAAATTGAAAACCACTTTACGTACTATTAGTTCATACTCTTATAGTAACACCTTTAGAAATAAATCAGAATAATCTACACTGGGTTTAAATATTAAAGGTGTTTTATGGTGTAAGATTGTTACACTGAGTTAGTTTTACACCTACCTTTTAGGGTGAAGGAGACGGCCCAAGAAGAATCTGTGAACTGGTTGGTAGCCAGGTGTGTTGATCCTTATTTGTGACACAACCATTTCATGGAGCAGAGACTGTCCTCTTGTGGTGTGTCTCCTCTGCACTGCAATGCAACAGTGGTGCCTGAACTGCAGAGCAAGCAGGGGAATTCCATACTGAGAGGAGAGCTGAGACTGATGACTGAGAGCTGAGACTGATGACTTTTAAGGTGGCTCCCTGCAAGCTGCCTTCTTTCTGAGGCCAGAGGAGAGCATCACTGATGGATCAGGAGAAAGATGTAAATACTGTCTAAGCACAATAGATTGATCCAGGGAATTAGAGCAGGCAGCTCTGCTCCGGTGCTTCTTGCCACAACTGTCCAACCCTTTAATTACAATGGGCTTCCTGTAGCTAATGCTGCTGAGCACCTGCCATGGAAAGCCAGCCCAGCAGAGGCCAGGCTTGAAGCTCCACTGTTAAACCTCCTAAGAGGCATGTTTAACACAGATGGAGCTTGCAGAAAATTCCAAGGGACGCATGGTGTGCCTGTGTATCACCACAGAGGCAAACTCTGCAAGAAACAGAAATGCCTTGTTGCTGCTCTGCTCCAGCAAAGGCACAGCCTTGCCAGAAGCCCCTTTGGGTTTCCCCAGCTCAGATGGCGCTGGCTCTGTCACGGATCTGCCCACAGGGAGGTGACACAGACAGATGCTGGAGGACCTGCCCTGTCACTGAGTGAGTGAGAAAAAAATACACAAGCTGCTTTGGGGTTGTGCTTGGCGTAGCCTGGATAAGATCAATGTGGAGAAAGCTGTGTGTCAGGAGTGCTTTGATGGCAGCTCAGTCCCTCCTGACCACCTGCTCACTCCCATTTGGCCATTTTGTGCCAGCACTATGAACCCTAACCCCTAAAGCCCCTAAGCCAACTGGGCTTTTCCCTGAGCCTTTCCATCCCTGAAACCTGTGCATCTGTAACTGAAGGAATTAACCATTCTAGGTTTCTGTTTGTTTTATTCAGGAAATAAACATGTGATAAAAGGTATTGATTTTTCTCAAAATCAATGCCCAATTTACTGTTTTCCCTGGAAACTTGTTCACTTTGCTGGCTCCCACTCACAGCAGCTGCTGCTTTGTATGGGATTCAGTGGGATGTTCCTAAGCTGAAGGGAATGGATCATTCACAAGGACCCTCAGCTTCAGTTGCCCTGTTTATACATACAGAGACTTCCCATGCTCACTTTTTCTGAGTTTATGAATGTCTAACAACAACACAGACCCAGCTCTATGTTCTCCACTTGGAAAGCACAATTCAGGCTGAACATGCAAACAAGATCATTCAAGATGAACTTCTGAAGAGCTTCCATCAAAAGACCAAAAGCAAGAGGTTTTCCTACACACTAGCCCAAGGACTTGGTGATTTTGCAAACTGTTGTATTTCCAGAGAGGTAAAGCTCTCTCACAGCACCTCCATGAAAACATCAGTCCACAGGGAAATCAGTCTGGGCTTCCCTTCAAATAAAACCAGTATGTTCAGACTACGCAAAATTTGAGTTTGAAGGAGTGGATACTCTGTTCAGAAGTATCTTTGAACAGAGGGATGGCAGAAGCAGATGTCTGACCAAGGAAGAAGGGGACACACCAGCACAGCACAGAGCTCTGGAGGGCTGCTGGGGGCACTTACAAATGCTTTGAAGTATTTAGACAATAATGAATTAACAGGGTCTCTTTGCCACACACACACTTCAGATTAATCTAATTTTCTTTAATACAGTGCCTGGCACAGTGAATAAAGGGGCAGCAGCAGCAGATGGAACATGTCTTCAGTAAATGGTGTGATATTCCCCACACTATATTCTCATACACAAAACACTGTCAGTGCAGCTGATGTTAATCGATATGAGGTAGGTGCAAAACTTGCTTGGCAAGAAAAGCAGTGTTAGAAAAGCCCTCTTGGGCTCAGTTTTATTTGATATTTTCTTTCATGGCTTGAACGATGAAATAAAAGGTAGCTTGTAAAGGTTGCAGATGCTGCCTCCAGGCATCCTCATGGGCAGGACTAAAATCCAAAATGAGCAGGAGAAACTGGAGGATAGATCCAAAAATCAATAGATTGAAATGGAAAATGAGTCCAGTACAAATTGTTCCTTTTAGGGAGGAGAAGTGAGTTGTACTTGTGAGAACAGGAGCACAAAGGCAGGGCAGAACCTCTGCAGGAGATGCTGTGAGGCCCAAATGGATCCCAGGGTGCTCCTGGCACTGCTGGTGGTGTTGGAGTGACAGAGGTGATATCTTACCAGGGTTGCTGGGGACCTTTCTGTGATCCCCCAGACCTTGGCAGGAGCATCCTCTGCAGCTGAGCAGGCTGTGTGCCTAAGCATGGCATAAGGATTCAGAAAAACTCATCATCTTTGGAAATGCTATTGCAGGTTACTGGCAATTCCACTGGAATTATTGTTTAGGATGTTTAGACAGACCCCTGAGTATACTTGAATCTATTTGAGTATATTGAGTTGTTGAAGGAGCTGGGTTTCATGGCTGCTTATGTTACTGCAGCCTTACCATGCCATGCTGCTGCCAGTGGTGCATCTCTTACGGAATTTTTTTCTACAATTTGCTTAGGTCAAATATCATTGTAAAGATTAGGACAGGAAAAGTGAATGAAATGGAAATTTTAAAAATTATTTCTTTTTTGGGGGGGTGTAGGCAGGCCTACTGCTTGCATTTTGTGGATTGCTCTGGTCTCTTCTCTCCCTGCCACCACCAAAAAGGATATAGTAGATGTGGTAATGGGTTGAAGAAGGCCAAGAAGGAAGAGTAAAAGGTACAGCAGTGTTTCTGCACGTGGAACATTACAGAGATCCAAGCTACCCAGCTGGAAAGAGATTACTCATGTGCTCTAGGACAGAGCCTGTCTCTCTGACCTGGAGAAGGTGACTGAAAGATGATTCTCATTGCCTCTCCTGCTGCAAGCAACAAAGGTATCCATTGTAGGGGACAGGAATGAAGCTGAAGAAAGAAATTTTTCTTGCAGCTTGTGACTGAATCAGGCAGCCCACTGTGTACTAGAAGTTTAAATGGATCCAAACCAACATGAGAGATGTGTGAGGGAAACATATAGGCTGCTGGAGACAAGCACAACCCCTCCTCTGGGAAGCCCTGATCTGCAGAGCTGGGGGCTGTGGACCCTGCTGGGGCCACACTTATGTGTGGCTGATAATCCTCTTTTCCTAAACATATGCTGTAGGTGGCTACTGGAGACAGCATCACAGCCTGGTCTCTCCCTTAACTAACCTGCTTATGTGAAAGCCTGAGGCTTATTTCTGCTTCTCCACAGAATGGTGAACTAATACGTGAGAAAAAACTCAGTGCTCCACCAAATAATGCACTTGTATAATGAAACTAAAAACTGTTTTTCTTTGCGATAATTACTTGAGTTTGTTTAGTGTTTTGCCAGAGCTGTTTCCAAACTGAAGATCCTGAAGATTTGATTTTGTCCTAAATCAGTAGCCAGGCTCTCTCCACCTGGCTTCACACTGGCCAATTGACACTGAAAAACTTTTATTTCCAGAAAACTGACAAGAGATGTGCAGGTCACTCCTGTGCCTTGTAAGATGCATGAAGGAGGACTTGCACAACAGCCTGGAAAGGACTGAATGAGCAGGACCATGGCTTGGCCTCAGCTGGCTTAGGAGAGCCAAGGACAGAGCCCAGACGCTCTTGTCACTCCCGGCAGGCTGTCGTGGGCTGGGCTGGCTGCCACTCCCCTCAAGCTGCTCCCACACGTTCTGTTTTAAACCTGATGCTTTCCTGGTGATCTGCTCTGCTCCAGGTTAGCAGAGGGCGTTTCTTTTCCATGGACCATTTCCCACATCTGAAGAATTCCACAGCTTTGGACTGAAACGAACTGTGGCATCCTGCGCCAGCACAGAGCTCGGGGCTGTAAGGGGGGTGTGCCTTGGCTGGTTGGGGCTTTACAGCCTCTGCTGCCTCAGTGAGAGATGGGTACCTGTATGTTCCTGTTCCTGCTAATCCCCAGGAAATGCCATTTGGACTCTCATCATCTGTGCTGCACTTAAAAATAAACCACCAGAGGAAGAATACAAATTCAAAAAAATTTCTTAATTTATTGTAAATTCTCCTTTCATCTGTGATGCAATTCCAGTGTTCTGCACATTAATAAATATACATTTGTTAAAAAAACAAACAAACTTCCAGTGTCTAATCTGCCATAAAGCTTTTAAAAAGTCATAAAAATAGGTTTTAATTTTTTTTGTCATTAATACAACTGACCCTCATTTACTGCGACAATTCTGATCAAAATAAAAACTACCTACATCTCACTGGGACAAAATATACATACACAGATGTAAGAACAACTAGCATGGGTTATACACAATGCCTGAGCACACAGCCAAGTGCCAGACCCTTAAAACATTCAAAATTTTCTTTTCTGTCAGAAAATGTCACAGAAAATTATGTGTTGCATAATTTTTAAAAGAACAGCTTTTTTCCTGCCTCTCCCCTTCCAAAGGGCTCCTTGATACTTTGAAAATGCATAAGAATATAACGAAACTGAGATTACAGTATACAGTTCTTGTCTTTTCCTCAACTCCTCAACGATTTTCTGTTTCTTTCCCTTCACACTCATTTGCACAAACAAAAGCCAATATTTTCCCAAAAGGGCTGCTATGGTGAGCAAGGAGCTCCTGAAAGCCTTGTTGGCAGACAGCAGGCACAGGCTCACCACTGTCATCCTTGGAGTCACATATTCCCACCATGGGAGCCACTGGCTGAGCTCTGCCTCACACTGCTGGATGCAAACTTTTTCACAGCTTACTTTTCCTCTTTTTGTAAACATTGCAGGAAGGTGAAGACAGCAGACAGGTCACACTTAACTTTTCTATACTTGTGAAACCAGCACATTTTGTGGGAAACATGAAACCTTAAGCCTTCCATGAGCTTTTTGGAATATCAAGAAGAGCAGGGCTTTGTTAGAGCTGGGCAGTCAAATCTGCTTTTAAGTCATGTATTGTTGCTTTGATTAGCAATGTGCTGAATCCAGTGAGCAAAAAAGAGAAAAAAACCCCACACCTGAGGCAGACCTTGATCTATGGGAGGAGGGCCCTCTCCTTGGGACATGCAGAGTGCTGGTTTGTTGCAGAGCCAGACTAAGGTCAAAACCTACCACACAATCACACCAATTATTTTCTTGTTCTTGGTAAGGGAAATACTGATTTGACTTCTTCCAGACACGGACTGTGTTGAAACCTTACACAAAGATATGTGTAGTCCTGAAGTTCAGTTCCTGAACACTTCAATGCACTTGTGAGAAGAGATCAAAATACCAAAAAGATGAAAAAAAAAAAGTGGGTTTTAAAGACCTTATGAGAAAAACATACTGTGCCCTTATAAGTGTTCCAAAATCTGTTAACAAAACTTTTAAATTACAGTCATGGATTTTGATGTCATCTTTACTGTATTACTTTGAAAACTGCATTGTGCCTGAAGGTGGCTTCCATGCAAACCTCAGTTACTTATCAAACGCCAAATTCAAGTAAAATTGTGCAATGTTCATATAAAAAATATCAAAACATCTTTTTAATTGATTTCCTATTATCAAATTAAGAAGATCAGTATAAATGTAAAATATACAAAGGAACTTTGTCTTTAGCAACACCATACAAAATATATAAAAGTATCTACACTTTTTATATATATATATATAAAGGATTTTTTTTCTTAAGACGTGTCCGTAGGGGGCTGGACAGAGATGCTGGCATAGAAACCAAAGGACACTTGTTGTGATATTCCTCCCTAGAGGTCAGAAACCTCAAGGGCTCATGCTGTAGCCATGAAACCTCCACAAGAGACATCTCCTAGTGCTTGTCTTTAGGCTTACTGTAGGTCCACTAGGAAATAGTGCGATTTTCCTTGGTTCTCCCCTGTAACAAGCAACCCCTGCAGCATTGTCTGCATGGTGCACAGGTATCTGTCCATCACAGTGCATCCCTGTGGCCATTCCCATGTTTTCAGCATGGGTTCCTGTGGGAGGAGCGTACCACACAGAGCCCTTATTGCAAGTGCAGCTGGGAGCAGCCAGGAGTCTGCGAACATGAAGCCATGTGGGAATCAATGCCCACCTCACCCTCCTCGCCGTGTGGCCACTCTGATGAAGTCCGAGGCAAGGAGCTGGAACCGTGCAGAGGTGATCACAATTTCCTGATGGTTCAAATTGAAGTTTCATTACTGCCTCTGTCAGTGAGAAGAAGTGATCATGCAGACTTAGGGTTGAACAGGCACAGGCAAACCACTCCACCCAAACCCACCTAACTGTTTCTAGTAAGGGCTCGCACTCTGTGAAGTTACCATGCCTTGCCAATCCAATGCTTGCAAGGGAGGTGCTGTCCTGGAGGGGAACACCAGCTGGGAGAAACAGTTTCAGGTAGCATACAACAAAAATGATTTAGAGGAAGTTCTGCAGAGGGCTTATGTTTGTCTAATGGTTTGTCTGAGGATGCAAGGCTCACACACAGATCTTACAAGCTGCTAGAAGCCTGATGTATCAGACAGATTCGTGCAATCTGCTGCCTACAGCAGAGCTTTCCATGATGCCAAAGCTCTGGAGATAACTCAGTTGCTTAGTACAAGCTGGTGAGATATTATCCAGTAATGACTGTGTTACCTGGTAGCACCTTATTCAGTAACAGCTTATTCAAGACATTCATGTTTCCTGGCTAACCAGGATCTATTTCATCAGCCAATTCCCAGCAATCCAAAGATGTGCTTTTATAGTGAGGTGGGAATGGTCTGTGCACCTAGACAACAAGGGTATTTAAAGCCTGGTGGCTTTAATATCAGTGCCAGAGTTAAGGCTGGGTGAGAAATTTTCTCTCAGTTTGGTGAAACAATAAGACTGTTATTCATGTTAATAAAAAACGAGACTATATGCATAAAGTGCCTGCAGAGACTTTACATATGGCTGTTGTCTTAATTTGAAATGCAAGAATTATTATGAGTAATAAGGTTTCTGAGAATTCCCTTTGGCTGAGAGCTTGCTCAGCCTTTTGTTTATGTTTGATTTAGTTTACAATGGTAAATTCACACACTGATTGCCATGCAGCAGTTAGGAATCACATGCCTGGTAATTTAGGATCAGTAGCTTAGGTTTCTCTCCAGCCTTGCGGTCTCCTGCCTCAGCCATGGTTTCCCTCAGCCCAGATGGACACTCACACCATGCCCCCCACAACCTTGTGCCCTTCCCCACCCAATCCTGGCGGGGTGGCAGGGCAGAGCGAGGCTGCTCCTGTCCAAGTGTGCCAGTACCACATCAGCCTGCCAGTTCAGGGCATGCCAGGGTGACCCAGTGGCAGGTGTCGGTCACAGCACCTTGCCCAGGATACCTGTTTTGCCTTCTCATGGCTGAGACACCACGGCCTGGAGACATGGTATGGGCCAACATCAAGACAGTCACTGGTGAAGGAGTCTGGCCAGTCACCAGAGGAAAGTTGAGCTCATGTGTGAGTCTGGGTTGGAAGGTGAAGGGTGAGACCACAGGAGGTCAGCCAGGGATGTGGCACTTACTCTGAGTCTGAGGTGTCAGCATGTCCTGTTCCCACGTGGAGGCTCATGGCCATGCCATTGAGCTGGTCTCGAGACTGCTCCCTCCGAACATTTTTTACTGTTACCCCTGAGTCCGAAGGAGAGCGGACCCCCTCATTTGTCCCTAGGGAAGTAGTCCTGGATGAGACTGTGCTCTGATTGTAATCCGACAGCTTTTCCCGCAAACGATTCTTCATATTCTTATCCACCAATGGGGGAGGGTAGGTAACTTTATTTTTTAAGATGCCTGTTAAGGAAAAGAGGGAATAATAAAAATTTTTAAGTGTATCAGAAATTCAATTTACCAAGCTAAGCACATGCAAGACATCACATTCTCTATTTGTTACTAAGACTTCTAGTTTGGCACTTCATTTCATAACCAAAAGAAGAGACTTCAGCAACTACCTACTAGTTACTATTTACTACCTACTACTGGTAGTATCTACAGGTATATCTGGCTACACAGGTTGGAGCCATTTGGAAAGTATTTTTCCCTGACAGAGCTGCCTTTTAAACTAATTAATGCTCATTAACCCCCCAGTCTCCCAATCCAACTGTGAGGCCGGGTTGGCTGTGCTACCTTTCCTCTGTTCCGGCTGCTGGTTATTCTGGTGGGCCAGAGGTCTGTTCTCCTTCTGCTGCCCTTCATTCTCCTTGTCCTGTGGTGCTTCATTGCTGTGGTTCACCTGGTTTTCCCTGTGAAGCTCTACGTTGACCTTGGTCTCTACTTTGAGTTTTTGTTTCCTACCGGGATCCTCACCATCGCTGGCTGTCATGCACTCTGTGGGCCAATAGGGTTTCACATGATTGGGAAGGGTATCGACTGCAATGCAAAAAAACACTAGCTCAAAAAACACTTTTGATATGTTCTCTAAACCACTGCCTGGCCTCTGTGGCTGGAGAGGAGCTGTGTATCAAGCCAGAGCAATCCTTCAGTCAGTCCTTGCTAGACTGCACTGCCCTCAGGGTGCATTAAATCCCCAAAAAATCACCTGGTAGGATGGCAGGGTGTCCAAACCCTTACCAGAGCGAGGTTGCCAGCTCCATTATGGAGAAGCGTGAGGCAAACCTGCCCTCTCAGCTCTACAGGGCCAGAGATTCCTCCTTGGGGAGTTTGGTTTCTGAAGTCTGAGGCACCTTGTGCTGTATCTGTGAAGAGCCACAGAACACAGCCTGGATGTTTGTCATTCAAAGTTGCCTTTCATTACAACAGGGTCAACTATGTTTAGAAATGCCTCCACCCTTCCACACAGAAATTACATTAATGGTCAATGATTGCCAACTCTTTAGGTAGAGCCTCCCTAGCACCAATGCCTTTATTGCAGGAGGAGGGGCAGGCATCTCAAAACAAGTGGCTTCTTACTCCTATTTTTTCATACAAGATTTTGCTGGCTTGGTAATGCCATGTCCAAGTGCTTTGGGGACCTGCCTACAAAGCTCAGTCTGCCTTAAAGCATTCAGCATTCTGTGTGATTCTGTGTGATTCAGTACTCAGTCACCCCCGTGAACAAACCTTTGGAAGAAGAAAGGTCTCTAGGCTGGAAACAACAAGGATCTCTAGAGAAGCAAGGCACACAGGTGGAGATGTTGCCTCAGTCGCATGGCAGTGTGGCAAATTTACCCCACCTAATCTAAAGCTATTTTAGAGCACCATTGCTCTCCCCTTGCACTGGGGGTACCTTTGGGTGTGCTGTGGAGTGGGCCATGTTCATTGTTTTTGGAAGTAGATGTGTTCCACTTGTTCTCTGTCTCGAGTCCATCCTCCTCGCTGTCCGAGGAATGGGAGGAGGCGTAAGAACTGCTGTGCTCATCGAGGGACAGCTCGCTGTCAGAGTCTGAATCGTGCTCTGCAAACGGGGGTGGCAAAACACAGTGGTGAAAATGTACATAGGAGTTGAACAAATCTACATGACAAATGCACAAGGAGAAAGGAAAGGCAGGCATCTGGTTCAGGCCGTGAGAAGAATGAGCTCTTACATCTGTAAGTGTATATAGGATAAACTCAGAAGGACAACCACTGGGAAGCACAACCACTAGCGGGCAGGAGCTTTTACATGTGCAGGACATGTAGAACAGAGTGGGAACATATTTTTCACTATTTAATATACAGAACAGTAACTCTATTGGATCTCAATGAACACATCACACAGGCAAAACAAGATATCTAGAAATACCAAGAATCTGAAATGCACTTAACTTAAAACCTGCTACAAGAAACAAAATTGAATATGGAGACCAAAATGAAAGGAAATCAGATAAGAGGCACTTCTTATTTTTTGTACAAACCACAGAGCAGTAAAGGAGAATATTACCTCAAGGTCTCAAACATTAAAATTTCTCCAACTAAAAATCAAGAGCTACAGCATGTAATTTGTGAGAAAGAAAGAGGACTCCATAAACTGTCAACAGCTGTGAGAGCATCAGATAAAAATTAAACCATCACAAACAGCAAATACATGATACTTCCATTCCAGGATTTCCTTATAAAGCAGACATTGCATAGCTTGTTATGCCAATAGCATAATGAGAATGAGAACATCTAATCATTCTAATTATTCTTCCTGTTACAGAAGGCTTCAAAGAAAGTGATGAGAAGAAGGCGCACAAATGGGTCAGAGCAT
This sequence comes from Turdus rufiventris, assembly GCA_013186435.1. Lineage (NCBI taxonomy): Eukaryota > Metazoa > Chordata > Aves > Passeriformes > Turdidae > Turdus > Turdus rufiventris. The sequence continues at coordinate 6,372,545 of PYHW01010409.1, read as the reverse complement.
TTAGAAATTATTCTTACCATTGGATTTGGATGGATTCCTATGAAAAATGGAGGAATCTGCTTCAGTCTGACCAGCCCTTGCTTGACTTGAGGATCCACTGAGTTTATGAGCAGCCTCATCCCTTGGAGAAGAAAAACAGAGGACAATCTTCTTGGTCACTTCACTGCTCTTAACAACAAGGCAGACATGCAGACAACTGCAGGGGATGCCAGCCAGCCTGTGCTTGACTGCACAGTCACTTCATGGTGAGACAGAGGCTATCCTGATGTAGCTATCTGCCTTATGCCACATGGATCACACTCTGAAAAAGCCTAAAGCCAATCATCTAAACTGTGCTCCTTGAGACATCTGAATTGTAACAGGCAAGCAGTACAGCCCATCTAGGCAACATCACTCTTAGGTTAACCGCCGAGCTGTTGGAGCCCTGCCCCGAGACACATGCAGCAGAAAATGCACCAAAGAGAACAACAGTCACATGAAACACAACTGTTAAGACATGAACCAATCAGAGTTCTGATTTCCACAAGAGCAATAAAAAAGGGAAAGGCAAGCACCTGAAAGCCATGCACCTGCCACCGGATTACCTGAGAATATAAGCAAGGTAGCTATTGTGGCTCTTGGCTGACCTGACGGTGCTTTCTAGGGAGACAGTGGATTCCCCCATAGTTGTGCGGTACAAGTTTGGCTCTTCTATGTACGTGTTGTTACAGTTCAGAGATCGCTGAAAGGGGAAAAAAAGACATAAAGCAACAGTGAATGATCCCTCCAGAAGCTCGCATTGCCCACAAATGTATTAAGTTTCAAAGAACCAAATGGGTTTTGATGCCAGGGAAAAAAATTGTTTTCTCTCAAAGGTTTAAATAAAAATAATAAACAAAACTTTCAAGAGACACCATCAGTAATCTTTGTACAAGTGACTGAAAGCAATCCTTTAGTTCACTTAACTGCAGACAAATAACCTGTAAGTTTATTTTAGGTAACTTCTACCAGAAAGAGGATGTTTTTTATCCCAATGCTTTTTTTCTTACAGTTAACAGTGTAGCTCTTGTTGCAGTGGAATCATCTGGAAGAGGTTTCTTTCCAGTTAAAGTGTTCTTCAAGTGCTTTCTCACTTCTTTGTTAAATACACAGTGGAAGAAGAAAATGAACAGCCCCTGCATAATAGAGAGGAAAATGTAAATGCTTTGCGACTACCACATTGCAAATATGGATATTAAAGAACACCCATTTTGATCTATAGTCCATGACAGTGTATTTCAAAAGCAATAACTCTTTTCCTTCTTGACTGAAATGGCATCGACTGATCTCCTAGCACTTCTTTATAATTTGATCTCAAGTTCAAATGAGCATTAAAGGCCTGGGAAAATATACAATAATATGTGTTTCTCCAGAATTTACAGAGCACGGGTTGATTTGGGAAGAAATCCAAAGGGAACCTCAAAGTTTCACTAGAAAATATTGCAGAGATTTTAGAATTTGTGATTTTGGAGCTTAGCAATAGCAGCACATGAACAATATCATAGCCTTTAGTGAAAGCCTCTGGAAACAGGTAACTTCTGTGAAAGAAGTCCTTAATACTGTGTCTAAGAGAATTTCAGAAAGCCTTGTGAGACGTGAAGAAGTACTGGGGGCAGAGAGGTCCCAACTTTTGTCACCTAAGTTCCTTGGTTAAGCAAAACCTCTGGTGGGAAAATCAGTGAAGTCCCCAGGGCTGGGCAGTTGTTGGCTGCCAGGAACACACATTAACAGCTTTTGCTGGGGGCAGGGCACACACACGTGCGTGCCTTCAGATGTACTTGCTCTGAGGGAATTAACACAGCTGCCAAATTGTTATCAACTTTGGTTGGACACACAGTATAGAAAAACCAATACTCACGAAGTTGCAGCTGTACCAACATCATAAGAAGCCTGAATTTCATGATTTCAGCCAAAGCAATTGACTTAGAGTAACTTTAAACTTCAAGCTCAGTTTCTTAACATTCAATCAAATGTGATCTTAGCTGGCTCTAGCACTTTGGGATTATTCATTAATAAAACTCACACAAATGTCTCTTTAAAAATACAAGTTCAAAGAAGGCAGTGAAATGCCACATACCTCCTGGGCAAGTTTGGAGAATTCTGGCTGCTGACCTTTGTCCCTCTCATTAGGTTTATGTTTAATTTTATTTTAGATTTGTGGAAATCTGGTTTATCAGCCTGAGTAGGTGCATTTATTTCAGAGCACACTAGCTGCAGTGGCAAAATAGCTTTGTTCCAGGCTGACCTATCTGCTGTGCTTCCAGGGCACTGACAGCTGATTCCAAAGGAGACCCATCAGACTCTTTTCTCTGTGGCTGCAAGTTGTGGCTGTTGTGCTGCAGCTGAGTGTCCTGCAGCAGCTGTGTTAGTACTACAGGCACCTACTGGGGCAGTTACTGTCCTCCTTGGTCACATTAAAATTGTGACTACATGCAGCTCTGTGACTACTTCTGTGCCAGGTGTCCTGCAAATAACTATTTTCTGCATCTTTAATCAACAATTGTGTAAACTAGGACAGGCAACCCAGGAAAACCCAAATGCAACTCATATTTTATTCAAAAATCCTTATTTGTAACATTTCTTTGAACGGTAACTTATTTTGTGAAAGCCTTGAAGTTGGAGCCATTGACTCTGGGTGTAACATATAGCAGTCTCTCCTTTGTGATAGCAACAGAATGACTTAACAAAGAGCACACAGAACACGGTAACAAAGACTTTGTGTCTAGCAAGACAGAAGTATAACTGCCTACTGTCACAGGTTACTATGGTAGTGCACTTACCTTTAGAATGACTAAAAGTGAGAGATGTAATTACTCAAAATTATAGTTTTGATGAAAAGAACTTTCTCCTTGAGAAGAGAAAGCAAAAAATAGCCCTTGAGATCTCTGTTTTTCGTAAGTTAGCTCATGTTGAGCAGGTTTTTGGAGGTCTGGGTGTGGCAGTGTGCTCACCAAAGATGCTACTCAACGTACCTGCAGGCAGCTGAAAATGGCAAAGAGATAGTGAAATGTCATGACGTCGCTGTTGACTGCCATGAGCCCCAGCAGCCACGTGGCGCTGACAAGCAGCAGGAGCAGGAACGCTGTTCGCAACACAGAGCTGCAAAACAAACAGGTGGACATTTGCAGGGGGGTGGAATACAGGGGAACAGCCCAACCTCTCCCCAAGGATGGTGGTTTGTGCCCAACAACTTGGCAACTGGAAAAGCCATTAGGGAAAATGAGGGCAGTGTTCACCAACTCCCAGTTTCCAACTCTCACAGCAATACTCCACAGCTTAGCATGTTCATGGTAAAAAAGTGATTTCTTTCCAAGTTTATTATCAAGACTTTCTTCAAACAAATCTGTTTTACAAGCCCATGCTGTGCAGCCTTTATGACTCTGAGGAACACATCTGGGCAATAAATGGCCATGTCCATCTCATTTCAGCTTGTCAACTTCACTCTCACATTCCTTCCCAATGTTACTAACCAAGGTTTTGGATTGAGGGCGCTCAGGGAATATTTGTTTGCTTAAAACTACAATTTCCACAGACACTTTCAAAAGACAGAAGCAAAAGTATTATATTATGAGTAAAACTGCTGCCATTAGGTAGCAATTACACTCCTTGGTTTAGGGAGATTTAGACCTCAACCTCAACACCCAGACACTATTGGGGTCAGGATTCAGAATGCACAAAACTGACAGCTGCATGCAAACTGGACAGGAAAGGGCATGCCAAGGGGAGCATGGCACTGCACCAACATTGCTCTTTCCACACTTTTATTAACTGGGCCACCCATACTGCTGGGGAGCTCACCCTCAGATTCTAGTTTTCATTAAGCTCAGTGTTAGTGTTAGGGATAGGGTTCAGAGAACCACAAAGTCTAGCTCCAGGGACACTGGGGTGGAAAAGCCATGCCAATGTGTACACAACACCCTACAGCCAGAGCTGAAAAAATAATGAAAAGCAGCTATTTGAAATCTCATACAGCTACCTCGCTGGAAAAAAAAAGCAAAATCCAAAGGGCTGTTCTGCCACTAGCTAATCACATTTGAGTTCACAGGTAAATTCTGAGCTTTGGGCAAAACAGATGTTAATGGGAACAGGCTGCCACAGCAGCTCAGGAAGGTGGCAGGTTGCAACTTGCGATGCTACTCATCCCACTGAGCCTGGGACGCAGGGAGGTTAGCCCTCAGCATGGAATGTTAGTGGATCTCTGCCATGGCACAGCTGGTAACCCAGACACTTGAGAGGAGAGACCTTTCTGAGCCATGGACAAGCACAGGAGACCCAGAATTATGTCTACCTGGGCATGCCATGGGCAGAGGTGAAGTGACAGTGTAGTAGAGACTATCATCAAAGATCTGGAAGGACTGCAATGATACCACCTGGAAGACAGATCTTTCTGTTCTTCCTTCTCCTGCCTACACCTGGTGGTGCAGAGCACCATGCTGGAAGTTTTACAGGATCTCCAAGGGAACCACAGGAGTGGACGTGATGAAGCAGCTCCAATTGCCTCTACCAACACTCTCCTCCATAAAAGCACTTTTATTGCCTGCTCCAAAGCTTGATTTTAGGCAATTCTGTCTTTTATTATTTCTGGTCAGAACTTTTACAGGTTTTTGAACTCAAACTTACATGACTCCTGTTTTTTCAAACGACCGTTGCCTTCGTCTGCATGATGCTTTCATTGCTAGTATAAAGATGACAGTGTTTATCTGAAAGAAAAATTGAAATAACAGCATGGATTCTTTCTGTACATTTGTCACAGCTCTATTTTCAATAACAATGCAATTTTTATCCTAAAATGGTTTGTGGCAACAAAAACATTTTTTGTTCATCTTACAGATCTCTAAATTCCAAGATTCACCTTGTTTCAAGGCAACATAGTCAAGGACATCCTGGCACTAGATCTGGATAAAACTCAGTAAGACAACCCTATGCAAAGATGGTTGAAGTTAAGATAAAAACTCAAGAATGGCTGTCCTTGTCCAAACCAGTGTCCACCTCAGCTCAGCATCTTGTTTCAGTTGGGTCAAAGCAGAATTTAGCAATATTTTCTACAGAGCATACAGTGATAATTACTCTGAATAAACCTCCAGTCTCCACAGATTTCCATGTCAGCTGGGATGTACTAGGTTGGTGATGTATTTGTACTTATCCCTTGTAATGAATATTAATGCTGAGAATTTGTCTCATCATTCACTTTCCAAAACTGTGTAGAATTTTACCACTGCCCTTGTCCAATTTCTAGGAATTTCCATCTTAAAATGCTGTGGACAAATGATGCAGCTTGTCCTGTTTCTGCTAGATCTGCTGCCTCCTGCTTGTGTTGAAAATGGTTGGGTCCATAGCCGATTTCTCCAGACCAACACACTGTTATAGGTTTCTCCTTCCCCCTTCTTTGCAGCTTTCATTTCTCTAGGCTTAAGATTCCTAGTCCAACTGTTGGTCCTCCAGTGGGAGCTATCTCATGTCTCTGATGACTTGTGACCATAACCTACAGTGCTTCCAGGTCTACTTTTTGAGGTGAGGAGACCAGAACTTGCATTTGGCATTCAAGATAAGAATCAAACCATGAATATTTATCTTCTGGTGTTACTTTGGGGGAGCAGCTGTAAGGGAAAAGTTAAACAGCAGCCCATTCTTTTAAATTCCTGAAAGTGGAAATATTTAATATTCCTTTAGGATTTCTGGATGAAGTGACTTCTTATGACTCATTTTGTTGATTTGTTTACTAATCTCACAGACAAACCCTTCAAAAATGGAACAAAGCAAATGAGAAATAGGTTTCTGGCCACACAGCCATTCTCCACAAGCAGTCTTTGTATGGGCAAGCAGCCCTCTGATTTCCAGGAGCTTAGCTCATGTCTTATCTATTTAAGCAAAAGATGCAAGCTCGAGCACATTTGCTTCAAATGTAAAGAACTTTACTTTGCATTACTACTGTTTGACAAAACTAACAAGAAAAGGTAGCAGTAAAGAAGAGAGTTCTGGATGGCAACTTCCCCTACTTACAACAACAACCATTACGATGGGCCCAGCGAAACTCCAGATCAGGGTGTCATGAACAGACAGCCAGCAGAAATCAGGATTCCCATAGCCCTGAGGATCCAGACCAACAGCAAGCCCTGTGTCACAAAATGGAGAAAAAGTAAATCAGAAAGGTGCTGCCTATAACCAAATATAGTTTCAAATAAATGAAATTATAATGGCAAAATTTATTCAACAGGAAATTCTGGAAGGCAAAAATTGAAATAAAACTTTTGTAAATCAAAATCTTTGTCCTGGTCACTTCATATCAAACAATACTCTGAGTTTTGCCAACTAGAACAAAGTTCAGCTACTTAAAAATGACATCAAATGCAAATCCCAAATTAATTCTGTTTCAGCATAGTTTTATAGTCATTCTCACACAGTGTGAGCCTTGAGGGTGAGTGACATGTTAAGGAATTTCAATAAACCTGTGCAGCAGAATGACATGAATAATAACTGAGGAGATGTCTATGCTATGAAAAAAAAAGCGCATTCTTAACTTGCTGTCACTAAAATATCATCAGAGACAAAGGAACCTGGGAACTAATGGGAGTTAACTGCTTGAGCTCAGGTGGGATTCATTTCAAACTGCCATCCCAGGTACCTCACCTTGCTTTCGGCACTGTCTGAAATGGAGTTAATGCCCCAAGGCAATCGAGTTTAAAACACACATTTTATTACTTTATTCTTCAAAACCTGGCCAATTCCAAGGGGTTCTCTGAGGCCAACATTCACCTGCTGATTTACAATGCTGTCTGACTTGGTGACCTACACCCCTCCCATATGGGGATGGGGATTTGCCTTTGACCTGCAAAATCATACACCATAGAATTGTTTATTATGCTGCTTCTCATCAGACCTGTGTTCCAGACCCTTTACCAGCTCCTCTTGGACTCGCTCCACCACCTCAATGTAGTGAGGGCCCCAAAAGAGAACTGATTCACAGTGTGGCTTCACCAGTGCTGAGCACAGGGGGATGACCACAACATTCTTTCAGTCCTCCTGAGTTGCCTGCTTTTTCCTCCGTTTTTCCCTTGGTTCCAGCAAAAGCTCCCACTTCATCCAGGCTGATCTTCCCCATTGGCTTGTCTTACAACACATGGGGATGGCTGCTCCAGTGCCTTTAGGATTTTCTGCTTGATTAATGTTCAGCCTTCCTGGACTCCTTTTCTCTTCATGGCTGTCTCCCAAGAGACTCTGAGTTAAGTGTCTAAACAGGCCAAAGTCAGCCCAAGGAAAACCCAAGGTGGAAGTTCTGGTGAATCCCCACCTTACTACTAAGAGAATTGAAAATATCATTTTGTATCATTATGTCCAAGACAGTCTTCAGCCGTCACATCACCCACCAGTCCTTCTCTGTTCACAATCAACAGGGTCAGTGGGGTATCTCCTTTTGCTGGCTCACTCATCAGCTGCATCAGGAAGTTCTGTTCCACACACTCAGGAACCTCCTGGAGTCTCTTCTGCTGCATTGTATCCCCAGCATACACCTCCTAAGTTGAAGTCTCCCACAAGAACAAGGACTAGTGATGGTGAGACTTCTCCCAGCAGCTTGTAAAATATTTCCTCTGCCTCCTCAACCTGGTTGGATGGTCCATAACAGACTCTTACCATGGTATCTGTCTTGTTATCCTTCCAGATGATTCTTACCCATGAACACTCAACTCTTTTATCACCAACATCAAGCTCTAGACAGTCAAAACACCCCCTAACAAAGAGACACACCTGGTCTTTGCTGCCACATGGATCTCCAACCCCTGCCTCTGAGATGGCAGATAGAAGGACTCTCTAACACACTAACCCACAAACACTGGCATTCTGCCCTCAGTTGCCTCTAGTCAGCTTGGTTTTATCCCTTTCCCCCTTCAAACCTAGTTTAAAGTTCTTTTAATGAGCCCTGCTAATTCCTGTGCTCTCTCCTTTGGGAGAGCTGTACGCTGTTTGCAGAGATCTTCCTTCTCCAGGACACAGAATCTGATCCCTGTGAAGCTGTGGCCAGTGACATATGGCAGGTGGCTGCAGCCTGCTGTCTGGGCGTGGGGGCACCTATAGCAGTGAGCGTATGTTCTGTCTCGAGAGGCGGCCAAGGCTGACGGCAGCGCAGTGCTCTGCAAGGAGGGCTCGTGCATTAAGAGCCATCTTCTTCTGAATTGAAGCCTGCATACTTTGATGAAAGGACACTGAGAAAGGGAAAGGTAGCTGCATTTCACTCTTGCTGCTTAGAACTGGCCCACAGCCAATATTCACATCTGGTACAGGCCTATGGTCTATGAAAACTAAACTGGCTATTTGGCAAAGCGGTGGATATTGGATCTGTTTTCACTGAAATGTGGAATGAGATAGGACTAGCCTCCCTTCCTGCTCCCATTGGCCCTTCCACCACCCCCTTCAGCAGTTGCCATCCAGAAAGAATTAGCCATAAATGATTAAGGGACCATAAAGTATTTTATACAGATGTAATTCTATGGATACAGTCTGTTTCCCAGGACTAGATTTCCCCATTAATAGGACTCTGGCTCTATGAGTAATTGGCAGACAGCAACATTTTTTCCCTCTCAAAATCCTACGTTTAAGTTCTCCATTAAACAAATGGGGCAAATTGCAGTCTTCAGGTACATGGTTCAAATATTACTGCAGTCAACAACACGTGAAATAACACTTTACTCAAAGGCAGAATTAAGCCAATGCAATGTAATACTGAGAAATATTTTGGCACATCAGTTAAATGCTGCAGCCTGTCTGCCCTTAACAGACTGAGTGTGCAGGCTGAGTGATACCTTGCTGACGTTTGCAGGAAGTGGGGCTGGTCCTGTGGCCAAGAGTCCTGTGGGGACCAGCACCCATCCCCAGCATGCACACAGGAGTGTGCCAAGGGCTGCAGGAGGGGCATGCTTTGACCCTCCTGAGGGCTCAGCAGCCATGTGTGACTCAGGTAGCTGTGGAGCAGCCTCAACTCTCTCCTGATTCATTGCTTTGCTCAGGATTTGAAAATTGCAAGTTTCTGGGAGATACTGGTTTTAGGGCTGTGTAAGAAGTTGCTCTAACACAAGCGCTGCAGTCTCCATGGCAAGGCAGTTTCTGCACACATATGTTGAGCAGTTAGTGTGCTGCCACGGAGACAGGCAGAACTGGGGGGGTCTTGCTGAGTGCCAAATCCAGCCTTTGCTCCTGTAGCAGGGAAGCCATAAAATCCCTCTTCAAGATGGATCAAACTACACTCTAAAATGAGCAAGCTTAAAGCAAATTTAAAATGTTCCACTATCACTCCCAAAGGAGGACTATTCCAGATCCACACTCTTTTGGTGGCTGTAAGCCTTCTTCCAACTTCTATTCTATTCTATTCTATTCTATTCTATTCTATTCTATTCTATTCTATTCTATTCTATTCTATTCTATTCTATTCTATTCTATTCTTATTTATGGCAATTTGCACTTCTATGCTGTGATTAAATGTGATTCTTCCCTGCTGGAGTGCTCCTTTATTGTTTTATCCCTTTCTAAAGGCCAAGGTTCCCTTCTTCAAGTAGCTTGGTACCATCACAGATGCCTATGTCCCAGCTTGAAATGAATATCAGTTTGAGCATAGAAAGTAAAAAAAAAATAATATACAAAAAGACAGTGATACTGTAGGTTTTTTTTTTTTCCCTCTCAGGATAGCTATGATGAAGATGAATGGCATTTATCTTTAAAGTAAAAAAGTCCTCTGCATGTCCCAAGACTAAAATTTCTTCCCATATGTAGACTATACCACTACTAAGAAAAATAAACAATTCTTCCCTCATAAAGTAATTTAAATGATGTTTAGGTTTCATGTTATGAAGTTGAAACCTTTTAACTGTTTAGAAATAAAAATTTATAAAGAAGCTCACTCAAAATATGAAGAGTAATAAGTTATATAGAGGCAAGAAATCCTACATTGTGCTATTTATAATGAAACAATTTTCTCTTCAGATGACTTATAAGCCCGGAAGGGCAAACTAAAAACTTAATTTTCTTTTTCCTTCGTTTCACAAAATCTCCTGACTTTCTGAGTAATAGGGGTCTGACTTTTCATTTAAACAGAACTGCAAATTCAGTAGATTTCAGAGATTAAATTGCAGGATACAACCTGGAAAGTTTTAAAAGTGCAAGATAGTTTCGTATCACAGAGAGTAATATCTAAATAGAAAAATGTAAAAATGGTATGCTTGTGATATTTAAATTGCATAATACTGCTGTTGAGAAGGTCTGAATTAATTTAGATTTCAGGAGAGAAAGTAAACCTGAAGCAGAAACTCCTTCCAACATAACTCTTCTAAAGATAATGAGTTCTGAAATTTAATTACTTTTTGTTATTTAATGATACTTCTTTTCTGCTAGAAATTATGCTGTCAAATATCCTGAAAGTCCTGCATGCAGTGATAAAAGTCACATAGGTCTGAAATGCTTCAGAAGTTCAAGGACAGTTTCTATTTTAAATGTCTGGGCTAAGTTTAAAAAAGCAGAGCATTCTATGCTGTGCTTTCTTAGTATGAACTGATAGAAATAGAAATTATTTAGGCACAAAAATATATGGAAAAACTTACCAGCTCCCTGAAGAGAGAATTAACCTGTACCAGCCTACACTGTGATTTGGTATTACACTTTCTTAAAACACACAGAAAAAAAAGAACAAGTGTGTATTTTTAATTCTAACTTGTTCCATAATATTTTTGCAAGTGTACATGAGTGATAGCTATTTGTTTGATCTCAGAGACATTCAAACTCTGCCATTGCCCACAGTACGATATTATCTGTAAAAATAAAACTAATTGGAAAAAAGTTAACTACCTATGATCTGATTTTCCATATGGCAACAGAAACATGCTGAAACAGTTGAACCCAAAAAGCCCACTCCAACTGTTCCATGAAGCACAGTTCCTGAGGAGCTGTCTGCCTGAATTAACACAGCGCTGTGTGCTCAGGGTAACACTGGAAATGTCTGTGGCAAAAATAGGCATGGTGGGGGCGGAGATGGATGTGCTCCTGCAGATCACTCTGGATAGGTTTAAAAGATTACTGCCTCCAGTTTTTCATTACTTTTCCTCAACTGGAAGTTACAGCCTTTGTATCTGAAATTAAGTAAAAGGCAGCTTGAGTATTCCCAGCTTGGTTTTATGCCAAGTAAAACAGAGCCTCTGAAATTCCCTTCAGGAAGTATTTACTGCTGGTTGACAGTAGGTAGTGGGAATGAAGGGCAGTAATGTCCCGTAGGTAGGCAGCATTGCTTCTGAAGCCACTACAGTTACCTCTGAGAGACCAGGTGTCCATATCTGGAGGTACCAGCACAGAGAAAGAAAATTTCTCTGAAAGCTATTGGCTAAAATAAAAATACTGTTATTCCCAAGCAATGTTATCAAATCCTGATTTAATCTGGGCACTTATGTTTCTGTTACTGGACAACCATTAGTGTCACATCAGCTGGGGCAACAGCACTTGGTACACAGATGTGCCAAATTCAGGCTGACTTCTGCCAGATGCGGCTTGGTGCTGCCCTGGTGCAGGAAAACACCCACAGCAGTCTGGGATGGGGTAACGACCCTGAAGCTGGCCAGTGAAGATGACAGGGAAACAAAGTTTTTTGGGGGTGTTTGAGGGTACCTGTTATGATGGCAGGAATGCCCCAGCCAACAACGTAGTAGAACCTCATGTGGCCGAAGTTGATGTTCCTCACTTCAGTCAGCATCCGGTAGATGTGGAGCTGCTCCACAAACATCCAGGCAAAGGTGCTCATGTAGAAATAATGCAGGAGAATGGCAATCACAGTGCACACAAACTGCAGAAAAGAAAGGGCAGGGAAATTAGAGTTGCTCTTCTGAATCATAGCCTAGTGAGTCATTGGTTCCCCCCGCGTAGCTAATGGCAAGTGTAATAAAAAGATTTTGGCAAACAAATATACTGCCAAATATACTGAAAATTAAGTTTTTCAGAGTTTCAGAAGAACTGTTCATGAAGGATTTTGTTTTTTTAAAGCAGATCATTAAGCTCTGTCAGGCTGAGGAGCAAAAATTCTGCTGAAACCAGAGACCAGGTCCACCGTGTGACTAAAACTAAGAGCTACAATGGGCAAACTGGTGGCTGAAGTCATCTTTGTGATCAAATAGCCACCTTGAAACTTATGACCTTGAGATACTTGCATTTCTGTAATATCTGCTGACCAATTTTCACTCCCAACTTAACAGTTTGATGAATGAAAACAAGAATGACCACAAGCATCGACACCTGAATTGCAATCTTGCAATTATAACCTCCTTTCAGAAGCCAAACAAGGATCTGTTGATAAGCTTGAATTAAGAGAATTTTGTACAACCATTCAGTTTTTGTTAAAAAATGTTTTACATTGTGTTTTGTAACCTTTTGTTCCCATGCAGCACTGACCCTGCTTTCAGACTTTGGCATACCTTTTTAGTGGTTTTTCATGGTGTAATGCTCAGAAATGTACATTTCCCTGTTTAATGTACATTTAACCTCTTTACTGAGCAAAAGAATCATACAAAGACTGCCAACTTTCTGGATTCACTTACCACATCAGCGTTATTATAACATCAAGTGTTATTGAAAATGTGGCTCACTAAATAAACCATCTTTCTTCCCTCTATGTAAGCAGCGCTTTTCTTGTTTCTATTCTCACATGTTTATGAGTAGAGTGCTGCCCTGAACATTACCTTTTTCAGGTAAGAATAAAGAAAGAAAATAAATCACTTTCTATCAATAGTCCAGGGAAAGATTAAGACCTCACCCAGAAATGTGACTGTTAATTTACAGAAACCCATAAAAACCAGGCTGGGTGCCAAGCAGCACAGCATTATTTGTGCTCCAGCATTCTTTACCTCTTTATGTTCATCAGTGCATGACTCGTTAGACAACTCTCATTCCATACAGACAGATGAATAATTGTCTCAAGCAGACATGGCTTACAGCCCTCCTACCTTCTCAAATTGACTGGGTAGGCTGTAAGGAGCAGCTTTCTGCCATATGAAATACATTCTGTAAATTAAAGATCTTTGTAAATGGTTTAACGGTTTGGGGTGTTTCATTGAGTCCCTCCCATTGAGACATGATCCCACCATGAGCCTTAAAGCACAAAAATGAGAAAGAGTAAAAGAGAACAATCTCACCAAGTACAACCATTAGGATTTGTGGTATTGATGTAATGAACTGTTTTACTACTTTTATATACCTCTGCTTGGGGCTTCATGATCGTATGAAAGGAATTTGGAAATGAGTAGCCATCATTTACTGCATAAGTTTTGGTAAAATTCTGTAAGGATGTGGACTTGGCCCCCAACTCCTCAGTAGATATATTGGAGAACTGAAGGAGTATAAACCCCTTGGTAGTGTAATGCAGTGAAAAATGAGTGGTGTGCTCAGCAAAGCATGGGAAAGGTCAAGTTACACAGAGTGCTGTGTATCAGTTGGCAAGGTGAGCTCCTTTCAGCATAGTTATTTCAGTATGCAAACATTTATATAATGAAACAAAGACAACACAAGTTCACACATGACATGAGACTGTATCCCAGAGGGCAGGTCACTGCAGATGATCTCACCATTGCAGCAGATAAAGGACCTGAGTTCCTGGTAAAGGGGAATATTGGTATAGGGGATTGGAAGTGATGCAATCAGCTGAAAAGCTTTATCCAGTTAGGCATTCAAAATTTTTCAAAAGGTAAAGTTGGAAAAGAAGCCCAGGAAAAAACCCAACAGACTAACCTGAATCTTAGAAATGGAATAATTTCAACAGCTTAGTTTTATACAGTTTTCCAAAAGAAATACTATTAAACAGAGGTTTCTTGGCAAGACAATTTTTATAAGAGAGGTCTCTCAAATTTAATAGGTAAAGTTCCTGTCAGCACTCAGTTACTGGAAACGGAAATTAGTCAAGGTCAGATACTTTTAAAAATGCATGTTACAGCTCCAGTGGATATTAGAAGCCAGAGTGACAGTGTAGAATTGTTATACATCAAATGAGGCTGTGTGTTTAGGCACCACGGTGTCACTACCATGATGGTGATGATATTCATTGAGTGTAGGCATATTCTCCGATTTCTGCTGCTTGGACAATGTAGAATCAGCGTGATTGTTGTTGTTCTTTTGTTTTGATCTCAACATTGTACTTCCCTCTCAAAAATTAGATTGAAACACGCACAGTAATGGATTTCTAAAAGACAAATTTTGTTCACAGTGTTCAGATAATCCCTAAAGTAGCATTTTAAATATTTTTCCTACCAATTAAGGACATACTTTTTATTGCATGTCATCCCCCATCTGTGTCCAGCCTGTTGGGACAGGTGTCTGTGCAGCCTGGCAATGCTGGAGCCCTTGTCTGTCTCTTACCTGTCTGAATGGCAGCCATGGCTTTTGGGATGGGTGCTACTAAGAAACAGCAGCAAGACTACATATAATGCCACATGGTTAAGGGAGCAGTGAGGTCTTAAGTAGAGAACACACACACTTCATGTGTGGTTTATATCTATCTCATACTCAGTCTGTCAATAACTTGCATTTCTTGCATGCACCAGTGCTGGAGTTCCTTGCACTAAGCTTTGTCAACAGGTATGATGGGCTGAAGCCAACAATCACTGTGTCTGGAAGGCACAAAGCAAACTGACAGGTCTCCTACTGAATCTTAGATGTAGCAAGCTGTCCCATGCCTGGCAAGTGGCTTCTCCAGAATGGCCAGTGGGTGTACGATGTGCATATCAGCACCTGACCAACACCGCATCGCTGACAACCTGTGAGTCAGCACCAGGAGCCATTTGGGCTTGGGAGGCACCTGCTGCAGGAGAAACTGGAGAGACTCCTACTTAACAGACAAAGCAAGACAGAAAACACACTGATGAAAAGGAAGGAAGAAATCATTATGCAAGGTTCAGTTCCTGGGATAAACCTTCAACAGGGCTGCTGTCATATATTCTCTGAAAATAAGATATAGTTCTATTGCCTGCCATTGCTATTAATGGTATCAACTACATACGAATATACTAAAAATCTGATGTTTTTCAAGTAAGTGTTGAAGCCAAAAAGAAGCCAAAAAGAGGAGAAAGTGAAACAGATGGGAGAAGGTAAAAGCTGCAATATGAATGCCCTGATTTAAAGCTTGAGAACGACTCTAGCAATGAACACTGAGTAAGTCTTACCGGGTTTTCAGTCTGGTTGATTCCAATAAGAAAGACAAGCTCAGAAAAGAACAGGGCAGCCACCAGGTTTTTGTGGATACTGTGCAAGTTGGAGCGTAGTGTGCGGATCAGGACCAGCAAAATGAAGGTGATCAGCAAAGCCGCCAGCGAGATGGACACGGTTGTGTAAGTGACAATCTTCAGAGGAAGCACCTCCCCATTCTGCAGAAAGACAGATTGACAGGATCTCTTGGGGCTTTCCCTTGCTTTTCCTCCAATCAAATCTACTGCTCAGAATCCCAATGTTTTCATTACCGCTGAGCCAGCACACAGATTTACTTAGGGACCAACAGGAGGGGTGATCCCACCTCTTCAGTTGCAAAACATGTTGAGTGTGTGTGAGCTGTATGAGCTGTGTGGGAGCTGCATGAGCAGCACCCAGAAGATACATCAACCAGGTTAAAAGCTGTTTAGGTGCTGTCAGGCATGGGCAACACACTCCTGACACTGGGATTGATCTGCTGACAATGGCCTGAGTCACACACAAAGCTCAAGCTCTGAGACAAAGCCCTTGAAAACCAAAGTCTCCAAAAATCCTGAGTCTGACATTACCCACCTCTCGTTTAGAAATGTCCATCAGGACAGCAAAGCTGGTTATATGGTTGCACTGGCAAGCAATATGGCTCTGGTTTCTGGAAAACAGCTCACACCCTCTGGAGGACCAGGCACCTGTCCCGCCAATCCTGTGGGAAAAAAAGGCATTTCTGAGTGCTATCCTTTGATCTCCCCTTACCTTCCACTGCCCTCTGTGGCAGCTTGTGCTGCACAACCAGAAAGAACTGCAAGTACCAGCACAGAATTATTTATAGCTGTCACCTGCCTGAAAGAATATCAGCAAATTAAAAAGGCCTTCTGTTGAAGTAGTTTTTGATAAGACAGCTGGCTTTGATGTCCAGATTTTGTGGATTTAAAACAGTCAGTTTTGAATTTTAAAAAAATAAAATTAAAAATTTGCTTTTCAGCCAGTGACCACACAACCAATATGGGAAAGAGATTGCACCGAACAAAATGCCTGTAACCAAGGTAAATAACACCAGAACCACAGAGAGAAACATGTTTATCAGTCATGTGAATTAAGTTTCAGAAACAATATGATATCACTATAGAGTTCCTCTGAAAAGTACACAAGAAAAGGCTAAAACCTTCTCTAATAAATAATATTTATATCAGGAGATCTCTTATATTAACAATGGGGAGGAACTGCTGCCTTAAAATTCTTCCCTGTGCAGTTATGGTTAACTCCAGTGACTTCAGAAATTATTTTGTATCAATATTAATTATTCTATTCTGAAGTTAATGAGTAATAAAAATAGCCTTGCAGTTACTGAAAGATTTTTCAATTACGTATGACAAGACCATTTTTTCATTCAACAATAAAATACTTGTTAAATTTTAATATCACTTTCTCTCAAAAAGTACTCCCTTTCTTTCTAAAAGCTCTTTCATTATGTGCCATGTAAGAGTTTCATTTCAATTGTGGCTGTAGGAAGACGTAACACAGATAACAATGCCACTGAAGTGCCAGCGAATAGCTAACAGATGAATCACTTTAGAGCTAATGAGTTATCCAAGCTTATACAATGTTTAAAAATTTATGAAAAAGGACTTGCCATCCCCTAACAATCAGCAGATTGACAGAGTGTATACAAGCAAAAACACTACTTCACATGTGGGCAAATGGAAGAGTTTATTACTGTGAACATAAGAGATTTCTGTTGCATCTTCGAGCCTTTAAATGACATAATCTCCTGAAGCCTTTAACTAGGAGGCACACATTCCCTAGGTTAGTTTGCTGTTTCATTTCCAGCACAGGATATTGCCTTTTAATGGCAATAATGGTTTATTAGTGTTTTTGGGTTGTTAGGAAACAAGTAACAGCCCTTTCCCCTGGGCAGACCATGTCATCCTCTCCAAGTGTGTACTTGGGTTTGTAGCTGGAAACAGCAATGTATATGTAATAATTACAATATTGTGAAAGCATAATATGAATGTGGCTACCTCTCAAAACATTTTCTTTTGTTTTATTGACACTCTTGAAATATCTCCAACAGGACTGTGCTGATTCCACAATGCCATAAAACCAATGAAAATCAGCATATACGTTTCCAGCTCATACAATTTTTCTCATTTTCAAGAAAAAGATGTCTTTATCTTGAACTTTACTGAATACACAATACCTAAATGAACCATTTTCAGAACATTTCATCTTTTCCCTCCCAGAGAGTAAAATACTCTCTCCTCATACTCTGCTTCTGTATTACAATTACTTTCCAGAAACTGAAAAGGTCTAATGTCCCAAAGAAGGTATTTTCTCTCCCTCCATTTTTCACTAAAACAAATGAAAGCAAATCTGCAATAATTGATAAAATCAAAGTTAAGTTTCATATCAGTGCAAATGCCTTTGCATTGAATTTTGATTCCAAAATTTTGATTCAGAAATTCATAATCTTTACTCCTAATTTCATCTGTAAAACCTCAGTCCTCATTTCTACCAAAATGAAGATTTGGTTTTGTAATTTTTTGCACTGACCCTGGCTGAGGCACCAAGGGTAGGTGTCTGCTTGTTAACTATGTCACTGGAGCGTAACAGGAAGCCCCTGGAGGAGCTGAATCATCTCCTGAAAATCCTGACTTAAAGAACTCAAGCCATGAATTAAGACACTGGAGTCAGACCCTGCCTGTCCAGACATACATCTCTGTATGGATAGCATGGGCAAATACAAGGAAATGGTGAGATTTGTTATTTCTGGGTGGAAACCCTGCAGAAAGACATGACAGCACTGTGTTTCTTAGAAACCACATGGCTAATCTTTTGTTTGAAGAGTTATGATAATGACTTTCATTTTTCTCATGTTGGTGGGAAATGACTACATGGCTCTATTCCACCAAAAATCAACTGTCAGTTGAAAAGACAGACCAAAAAAGTGTTTCCTCCAGAACTATCTTCCTGGGCAGGCTTTTTCTGCTACTCAGACAGTGGTCACTCACAGCCCTAAAGCAAGCAGGAGACATACGTGATGGAGTGATTCCAGAAGACACAGACAGGCTTCGTTCTCTCTTCTGTTTCCAGCATGGCATACTCCACTATGATGGGCTTTTCCACCAGGTTGGGAGGAAACTCCCCATCACTGTGAATGGCTGTGCTCACTACAGGTGTGTTGATGATAGGGCGATTTGGCAATCTGCACAAGGAGAAAAATTGCACAGTGATCTACACACCAAAATGCAAAGCTACATTCTGCAAATAGAAGGTTTCCAGTTGCTTCTGCTCAGAAAGTGAGGCAGGTGTACCACCAGCCCTCCATACAGCTGTGTCTCCACGATCTGCTGGCACTTCTGGTGTGGTTATTCTCCTACAGTGTGCCAGAGGAGGACATGAGATAGTGCTGCAGTGAGAAGAGCAGCACTGATGATATTTGGCTGGTATAAAAGCAGCTCTGTTGCCCCTACACATTCAGAGAGTAGAAGAAGGGACTTGAAAAATTCACAAACAGTCAATTGTCTGAATTTTACCTCAAGCTCCTTCTGTCAGGATCATAGTTTTCAGGCAGGAGGTGTCCCAGGGATCGGTATATAATGACCATGGCAACAGTATGATGTGTCTCAATGTCTGGGTGTCGCTTCTTTCTTTTTGCAAAAGCACTCTCAGGGCTGAACACATTACTGTTCAACTTAGAGGATATTTTCTGATTTGAAGGTTTCATTGTAGGCACTGCTATGGAATTAATACAAACATTAAATTCTTTGCACACAGCTTCAGAGCTACCATTTAAACTGATCATTTTGCTTGGCCAAGATACAATAATATTGGAGTTGTTACAACCTCAGGCTTAGAGCACTCAGAATGCTCCTAATGTTAGATTTGATATTTTTAATAAAATTTCAGCACAAATCATAGTTATATAGCTGATAATCAAATAACCATTGAACAGTGAAAAACCACTTAGTCTAGCTACAAAATAAGAAATTGCTAAGCTAAAAGGTCCATAAGTACTCCATGCATAACTTAAGGAGAACATTAAAACATTATGCATGCTGTTAAATTGCATGTACCTTTATATATGGCAAAACTAGTATTAATGAATACACCAACTACTCATGTAAGATTTCACCCTGCTAATTCTGTCATTTAAAGAGCTTTCAGTTTTGGGAGATTCTCTTGAAATTCCCATTCCCCTTTTTCTTACAGAAAAGATACAAATCATAGAAGCAGATACTCTGTCTCTAAGCAAAAAGTCATAAATATGCATTAGTTTATTATCTATTGTTTTCAGAAGAGTTACTATTTCCCCATTCAGAAGACATTCAGCCATGGTACATGTATTGAATTTTCAGTTACCCTCTCTCCCTTTGCCCAAAATTCCTTCTGGTGCTTTGCAGCAATCTTGGGGTACTTCAGAGACACTGGGAAACAGGCACTCCCCCATGTATTCTCCCTTACCCAGCTCAAGACTTTTTCATTGCTGCCTAGTTCTGGTAACACCTCTCTCTGCTCCCAGATTTGGATTCTCTGTCTCTCACACCACTCCCTCCATCTCTGCAGGGACTGGAGAAGGCAGCTGTGGGACTGCAGGCACTGGGCAGTCATCCCATCCTATCCTGGTGGGAACAGAGGCAGAGCATTTCTCCCGCTTTGACAGAGTTTAGAGGTGCTGCAAGTGAGACCTGACAGACAGGTACAGCCAGTCCCACAGCCCCCCATGCCTCCCTCACTGCCGGCAGGCAAAATGCCTCAGAAGCATGCACAGCTGCTCCATCCCGAAATAACGTTCACTTGTGCAGCCCTGCTCTCACCCTAGTACCACTCTGCTCCCTGAGGATCAATCACACTCCCTGGGAGCTGGCCAGAACTGCTCACCAAACAGCAGCAGAAGGGTTTTACCTTTCCTTTCTGAAGGTCTGAATAAAGTATCAGGGAAGACAACAGATGACTCCAGATCTTTCGGGTAATCTTCTTTAATCTCATGGAATCGTGGTATTCTAGCTCCCGTGAAATTAGACTTGTCAAAGATGTCAACAGCAATAACTGGAGGGGAATACAAGTTTCCCATCATCACAGTGAAACATTATTGAAAGGCTAAAATGACTGCACAATGCAGATAAAAAACTTAAACCCTAAAATAGAAAATAAAATCTATTTTTTTCTGTTAAGACCTTATATGATAACTAAAAGTTTATGTGTCAGCATTATGGTACATTTATCAAAATATAGATTTATTGTTCAAGTGGAAAGGAAATCACAAGGCAGTATCTCATACTATGAAAACATACTGCAAATATTGGAAATAAATGAATCATAAAATTGTTTAGGTTGGAAAAGATCTCCAAGATCAAGTTGAACTGTTAACTCAGCACCTCCAAGTCCAGCACTAAACCATGGCCCCAAGGGCCACATCTACATGTCCTAAATACCTCCAGGGATGGTGACTCCCCTGGGCCGCCTGCTTCAATGCCTGAGAATTGTTTCAGTGAAGAAAATTTTTCACCAGTGAAGTGATCTCGAGGTAGCACTTCACTGGTGCTTCTCCAGCAGCAGCTGACTGTGGTTTCACAGAGGCTTTTCCCTGGCAGCTGTTCATGAATGCTCCTGCTTCACAGTTTCTCCATGAGCTGCTGGCTTGCTCCAGTGTGTGTTGCATGTTCCAATTTCAAACTTGCTTTTTAATGGGAACACTAAATCTACTGCTTCAAAAACATACTTCTACATCTGCTGGATTGTGAAGTCAGCTGACCAAAGAAAATAATTTTATCTGGAACTACTCCTTAGTCCTCCACTAGCAGTTCCACCCTAGCTTACCTCATCATCTCTGCCTGTTTAACTGCCCAAATACTTAAAAGTAGTGGAGTTGGCTTTAACTTTCTCATTTAAGACAAGTCACTGAGTGCCAGTTTACATGTCCTGGGGGTAACCTTACACCAAAAGGTGTGATCCTTTGCAAATTTCTGTATGAAGAAATATCCACGTTAAGAACTTTCCTAGTTTCTAACTAATGCCCAGATGAGCCATTAGAAAACTCTATTAACATCATGTTCACCTGGAAAAACTGCTCAAAAGAAAACAGACCTCTTTCAGGACAGAGTTGCCTCATACCTCTCAAGCTCACACCTCTTTACACAAGAAGAACTGGTTGAAAAAAGTCATGATTTACAACATGCATGAAATTTTGGAGTTTGTTTTCATCTCAGTTCAGTTGGGTTAAAATCCTGAGCACACTTTTTTTCTGAGTAGGAAGTTAAAAATATTTTGATTCTCATAGTCCTGCATGATAAGAAAGCATTTCCGTTTTGGTTTATTAAACAAAAATCAAAGTGTTTCAGTTTGACTCAGTTCAACAATAACCTATGCCCTGTTGATGCAGGATGCTACAGCCTTTGTAACTTGACTGCCTCATGCCTTTCATTTTCTGCCCCTGTGATTGTGGTCATAAAGCATTCTTGGGACAAGCTTTGTAGCCAATTCAAATTCCTATTATAACAGCAGGTGGTGTTGGGAAAATAAGACAAACTTTTGTCTTCATATCTGAAATAAAAGCAACAACTTGAAAAGCTAAACATAAGTTCAGGCTGATAATTTAGAGCACCTCTGAAAGAAAACACAAATAGCAATGCTGTTGGTGAGGGATTTCTGAAGGTCAGCCAGCCCCATCTCCCCTCCCGCTCAGAGCAGGACTATCACCAGCACCCCCTCAGCTCTGACTGCTCGTAAGTGGGAAGAAAATGAAATAGAGAGGGCAGGGGAGAAAATGAGGAAACAATCTGACCAGGTTGTGGTTGCTGTTCTTCACCTGCATATGCACTGCATGGATGTCTATGAAATATATCACAGTCCCAAGTGCAGGAGCTGCTATTTGTTTGTCAGAGGAGAAATTTCCTGTGATAGGTGGGGAAGGTGTCTTGGAATGTCTGATGTTTCCTTCTCAGTTTAGACTCATTCTGGATATTTTGGATCCCATGGATTTTGCTCTCATTATGGGTCTTGCAAGACTGGGATGGCGTTTGAAGGATTGGTGATTCCACAAAAATACCTTTTAGCACAAGAATCTCTACAGATCATGATTTTCTGGATAGGTTCCAGGTTAGAAAAGCATGTGAAAATCAGAGGTAGAATCACAGAATCATCTAGGTAGGAAAAGATCTATAAGTTCATTGAGTCCAATCTTTGATGGATCATTACCATGTCAACTAGATCACAGCACTAAATGCCACATCCAGTTGTTTCTTGAACAACTCCAGGGCTGGGAATTCTGCCACCTCCCTGGGCAGTCCATATTCATGCAAGTAAGATTAATAATATGCAATAAAATTAATAGTAGGGTTACTTTTTTTTGTACTGCAGTAATTCTTCAGGTGGCGTTGGTGTGCTTCCTCCAAAGATGAGATCTACTACATTCAACTATATTAGTTGGTCTCAAAAGGCATTACCTTTATTACAAACTTAGTCCTTCCTACTATCTCTGCATTGCTATGACTGCAACAAAAAGCTACATGGAGCAGTGGCGTGGTCCAGAGACAAAACAGATCAGACATCTCCCAGGAGGCCCCCATGGCAACTGAAAGATGGATCAAGGCTCAATGGATTTTAAATTAATGCAATGATTTTTCTCATTGGGTACTATTAAAACAAATAACTAGCACCTCGATCCAGCACATTTTTAAGACTCAAAAAAGTGGCAGTTTTCAACACAGATACTCACTCATGTTAGCAGCAACAATGACAAAAGGTCTCATGTAGGTTTTTTTCATGTTCTGGGCCACATTGTTGAAGTATTCCTCATAGTGCCTGAGCAGGTGAGCGGTGCCACCCTCTGTTCGCTGAATTTGCTCCCAGTGCTCCTTGTTGGCAGGGTCCAGTAAGGCACTACCCACTTTGATAATATTCTGAGAAATAAAGTACAAGCCTAAATTATTAAGCAAATGCAGAGCTGGGTTTCAAGTGAGAAGTACTGAAAATGATTGGCCTGACTGCCTCAGGTGAGTGTATAATGAAATATTTAATGCAGGAATGTTCTACTGCAGGCATATAAAAATATGCACACCAGTTACTCACCCAGAGGCTTTTTGGTCATGTAAAGAAAATCCCTCCAAACTTTTTACGAGCAAAGTAAGCCAAAATTGGAGGCTATAAGAGAACTGACCACTTTCTTCCCCCTAATGACAGGAAATAGAGCAAGAAAATGCAGGAGGACAACCTATCCACGTTTTCTTTGTTTCTGAGAGATCAGACATGTGAAAAGCACAGCTCTTAGCAGGTACACTGAAGAACTTCTCCAGAGAAATCAAAATAATGTTTAAATGTTTTTTTTTGTTAAAAAACAAAAGAAAGCCATGGATAGAAATATCACTTCCTCTTTCACTTCAATTTTTTCTTTCACTTTGTTTCCTAGATAACAAAGACAACTTATAGAGTGAAGAATGATAAGAGTGCGTATTAACTTGCATAGACAAACCTGAAAATACATAAGAAAACTCAAATCATGTTATTGTCTCCCCATTTTTATGTTGCTTATAAATGGTATTAAAAAGGCATTTCTTTCTGAGGACCTGACTCTTCTGTCCTTTTCTTAGAAAAATAAGCAGAGGGACTCTCAGGCTGAATGGAAGGAGATTAACCCCAAAAGAGAGTGCTAAATGGCTTAAATGAGAAAGATGTTAAGAAGTTTTTATTCTTGGCATACATATCAACTGTGTTGTTGTAGTAAAACCTAATTCCTAACTAAGGCAAAATTGGTGTAAATGACAGTAGGAATAGTCACCACAAGCTCTAAAATAGCCAAGAAAAATATTTAGGCTTCATTTAGAAGGAGCTATCTGTATACTGTCTGTATTGTTTGAGGCTGCAAAGAATGTATCTGAGCTAAAAGAGATTCCCAGTATGATCATCTTTACCTAGGGTGAGAAGCACAACATGGTTCCCAGGAATGCAGGAGACACACACTGTACTTGGTATGAGGCCTCCTCCATGTTTGTGAACATTATTGATGTTTTTTATTATCTATTCTTCAGACTTCTATGTGGGACTATAAAAAATAAATTCCTTCTCTCCTTGTGCTTCCTCAGCCTAGGATGTTACCTCCTTTTATTCATGAGCTGTACTTGTTAGTTTTCAAATTCCTGACCTATCCTAAAATATTTAGGGAGTTCTTGGAAACATCATCTGTATGAATTTCAGTGCCAAGTGCAGAGAAAAATAAATTAAAGCTTATGTTTCCAAACCAGTTTTTTTTTTTTTTTGCTTATTGTTCATATTTCTACTTAGCAAAACATGATAGAAATGAAGTTCCTTTTCAAGATGTGAATGGCCTGCTTCACAGCCCACAAAAAAAAAAAAAATTGAATCTCTTAAAATCTGATGCATCTAAAACATGAAATGTTTCAGAAGTTCTCCACTCTCTGCTGACTATGCAGCCCAAGGAACTAAGGAATTTTCTCAGTCTTTCTTTCTCAGCCTTTCTTCCTGCTCCTAACTCCAGTGACATCCTCTCTTGGTGCAGCTTGTCTTTACACAAGCTCTCCAACTTCACCCCAAAGCCTGCCTGACCTATGTGGTCCTCCTGGAGTACTGTGAGCAGTGACTTGGGTGTAGCACACCTTCTAAGGGAGCCAGCCGTGGCCAGCATGGACCAGTCTTGACCCATGGAGGGTCATTCATTTCCCATGCTGGTGCCCAAGCTCTGGCTCTGCCAGCAGAGATCCAAACACGTTTTAGCTTGGACTCTGTGTTGTGCCATGGTCAGGATCTTGGAAATAGCATGGGCAAGAGTGAAGAACAGTACCCCACTGTACACATGGATTGAGGAAAGCTCTACCAGCCTGACATGGGTCATCCAGCCTTCACGTTATCAGACCACAGAAAACTCCCAAATGTCTTCAAATTTCCCATTTTTCCATCACAACTACATATTTTACCAGACAGGGAGGGTGCTACAGCTTGTTCTCTAGCCCTGGTCAGGTCTTTGGTAATAACTGGGTCTTTCATGAATGCCCTGAGTAGCAGAAGCTCTCTGGCACACATTTTAGTATGTGCCTTAAAATACCAGTATGATATGGAATGTCTTCCAGTGTACCAACTCATGATTCAAGTGTGCTCAAACAGAATTAGAGGGAACCTTCAGAGTCAGTAACTGGCTCACTGCACATTTACATGAGCATGATGACATTAGGCATGTTTTACAACAAAAATAAATATAGTACACAAAACTATTTCAGCCAGGAAAAGCATATTAACTTAATGATTTTTTTTTCATATGGGGACTATTGCTTTTGGCTGTTACTATGATGATATATTTTAGAAAACCACATTCTATTATATTTGTATTACACATATGTTTGCATAGACACATGCATAACTAACTTTCCATTCTAATCTGAGAAGAAAGCCTTATTTGTGGAACAGATTAGGCAATCACACAATATTCACTTCACCTTGGTCAAGGACAAATTTAATTACCCACTGCCACCTTATTTTTAAGGGAAATTGTAAGGGCTCAGCACAGTATACAGTATTTCTCTTACCTCATTGAATTCCACATCCCTTGTGGCTGCCAAGTCAAATCCTTGCTGCTGGCTCTCATACTGGAGGACCTGGATCATTATCTGGTAAGCTGTCCTCACATCATTGCCATACAAGCTTTGGGTATATTTGGTGGCATTCTGCAGGGCTCTCACAATCCGTATGGTTTTGTCTCCATCCAGTTTGGTCTCATTGTGGTGTAACTTCTCATTCTGAATCAGATAAAAAGAAAGAAACAATTCAATTAGATATATATACATATTTATTTATTTATTTATTTATTTATAATTACAAAGACAATCACAAATATTTTGGGATTTTTGGCACAAAGGAATTGTTTGGTCAAAATTTTATTTGTCTTGAGAAAGAGTTGGCAACAAAACTCAATGACAAATGTAGCTGAGAGCCAGAAAAGCCACAGGTCCTGATGGAAAATGAGGGTGTTCAATGATGCAGTCAAATGACTGTGTGCAGGGATATCAAACTGGAGTCCAAACAGATCATTATTTACACAATAAAGGGAAAACTGTAAAAACCCAGCTTACCATGATTTTCAGATCCACAAAAGTGTTGGTGGTGCAGTTGAAAAGCTCCGGAGGCAGCCAGCCCTTCTCAATATTACAATGGCGAACGGCATTTCCTGAAGGGAACAAAGCATCACTGGCAAACAATGTTCTGAATTGTGCAGGGTGAATATTCCTAGATTTCAACTATCTTAGACTTTCAGATTTCCTACATTTCTGAGATGCTCAAAGCTACACGTGTATTTCAATTTCCAAACACGGGGTTCCTGTGAGAGAAAAGTTAAAGACTACTGATCTTCAGGAATCACTTACCCCAGGCTTTGGAGAAAAGTCAGGCAAACTCCACATTCTGCCCAACTGCTATTAGCCTCCCTGCCTGATTGTTCTCAAATTAATTAATCAATCCTTTTCTTGATACCAAAAAAGAGAAAGACTCTGCACTTCCTAAGTATTCCTGAAAACCAATCCCAGTTGTGCAATAGCCTGTACAGGAAGACCTCCTGGACAAATGTATTCACATCAACGCATGTCCACACATCTGCATGCTGTATGTGCTAAACACTTCAGCCAACATGCATAATTGATTTTTTGCCACTTGTAAACGGACCAAGAGCAGCTTACTGTTTAATTTAGCCTATTATATTTTGTACTATTTGTCAAATAATTTAAAAATGTAATTCTTGGCTGAGGATCTTTCACCATGAATTGCAAGTAATCAAATTCAAAATTTACATTTGTGCTAGTTAATTCGCACATAACATGCTGCATGTGTCTAAGCCATTTAATTACCAATATCTAAATAAGAACTATAATTTATTTTACTACATCTAATTATTTCTCTTCCATGATTAGGTGAATACAATTAAGCCTCAGGTTCTTAGTCTGAATATTCATTGTTTTAAGGCTTACTTTTTTGATCTGTAAAATTTACTTAGAATGTGCAATTACTATAAGCAACATTGCCTGCTAGTCTATTTCCTAGAAGAGACACAACCACAAGAACAGTGCAGAAAACTCATTTTAATTCAACTTTATAGTACCATGAAAATATTCTTCACCTAAAAGAAAGAAAAAAATCTATCTCCTAAAATCTTTAGAACAGGAGCTCGGTTGACCGCAAATCTTCTGCACACCTATAAGCAGTAGCCCGCCCGTAGAAATATTTGAGGCAATCACATAACTATTTATAACTCCCTGAACCTAAGGAACACTCACTGCACAGAGTTACCAGGTCCAGTACCAAGACAGAGTTTTCATTTCCCATAGAACAGCCTTTGGAAAAGACTGGGAACTCTATTTTCAAAAATCTGATGCATGTTTTCCAAGACATACATGAAAAAGCAGATTGTTATTTGCCTGTTGTACAAAACAACACAGCTCATCTGCTTTATAGAAGGTGTTTTTCAGCTGTTTCACTTATGGAAAAGATACTGTGTGGAAAAATGCGAGTTTTGTTGCAACTCTTCGCTTTAGTAGGCTGCAATCCTAGGAAAGTAGTCATCAGGATTTTCCTAATTTTATCTTTGCCCAGATGAACTGTACAGCTAAAGAACACTTATTAGTCACTAGAAATTAAAAGTTACATGTGTAAGAATTGCTTGATAAATAGAAAATAAAACCCAGAAAATTGGATTCTGCTTTTTTGAAAATAGAGAATTTCTGTGCTTTGTACTTCTGCTGTACTGTTGTATTTATTTATTGCTAGATTTCCAAATGTATTTTAACAGCTCTTTGACTTCAGCTAGCTACACTTCTCTGTTCATGATATACATAAGCTGTGCTGCAGTCTCTAAACCAAATGAATTAATGCTATTCCCTATGTACACATTTTTTCTTTTTTAAAAAAGGCATGCAGATAAAGTAGGTAATTATTTACCATAGGGACTTACCCACTGAGCCCTTAGGACAAGGCACAGCAGCTGGCTGGCCAAACTTGGTCTGTGGCCACCAAATACCAGCCTCGAAAGCTTTGGGACAGCCATTATAAATTACTGAAAGCAGAAAAAGAAATGATGCAATTTTTCTGACAAGATAAAAATCACAACAATGAGACATTTCAACCTGCCTGAAGGACCTTCCTGTTATTCCAAAGCCCTGTCAGGATATCTATCCTCTGCAGTGCCTCCCAAGCTGTAACCCATCAGTTGCTCCTTATCCAGCAGATTGGACAGACAGGTACAGGCAGAGGAGAGCTCAGGATGATTATGGGGCTCTGGATTTTGGCTGTGCCTATCTCTGCTTGCTCCTTTATTGTGGGAAAACATTTCTCCTTCATTTCACCCACACACTGTGGAGAGATGGCTGTTGCAGCAGCTTTGTGCTGATCACAGGAGGACGGTGGGTGGGTGGGTGAGAGGAAAGGCAGGATGGGCAAGATGGGGAAGAAAGGCAGAGTGCACGAAGTGCACGGCACAGCCTCTGTGGGCAAAAGGTGTGAGGGCTCTCACCTGCCTCTGCAGCTGCAGCTCAGCAATATAACACTGAACTGGCAGGTGAACTCAGGTTTAAAGAAAAGTTGGTGTTATTCTTGCCCCCCCTACTCTACCTCAGCTCACTATATTGCCATTTGAGAAAAATTTAAGAGCTTTTTTTGTTTCTACAGCCCCTGTGAGTCACACTGGCACAGATACAGGAGGAGGGGTGTATGTTTATCTGCTGCAGCCCCCATTGTGCCCACTGCTGGAGCCACACTGCTGGGCTCACAGGCCCCAGAACAGAGCTGTGCGGCCACTGCAGTGTCCCCCAGTGCCACTGCCAGGGCTCAGTGTCCCTCAGTGCTGCAGCCAGGCCTCAGTGTCCCCCAGTGCTGCTGCCAGGGCTCAGTGTCCCCCAGTGCCACTGCCAGGCCTCAGCGTCCCCCTGTGCCACTGCCAGACCTCAGTGTCCCCCAGTGCTGCAGCCAGGCCTCAGTGTCCCTCAGTGCTGCTGCCAGGGCTCAGTGTCCCCCAGTGCCACTGCCAGGCCTCAGTGTCCCCCTGTGCCACTGCCAGGCCTCAGCGTCCCCCTGTGCCACTGCCAGACCTCAGTGTCCCCCAGTGCTGCAGCCAGGCCTCAGTGTCCCCCAGTGCTGCTGCCAGGGCTCAGTGTCCCCCTGTGCTGCAGCCAGGCCTCAGTGTCCCCCAGTGCCACTGCCAGGGCTCAGTGTGCCACAGCTAGGGCTCGGTGTCCCCCAGTTCTGCTGCCAGGGCTCAGTGTCCCCTTGTGCTGCTGCCACACCTCAGTGTCCCCCAGTGCCACTGCCAGGGCCCAGCCGGAGGTACCTTCACAGCCCCTGACGGTGACCTCTGCGAAGGGGTTGTCGCAGCGGTTGCACTGCCGCCCTATGACGCCGGGCTTGCAGGGACACTGCCCCGTCTCCATGTCGCAG
Organism: Turdus rufiventris; assembly: GCA_013186435.1. Lineage (NCBI taxonomy): Eukaryota > Metazoa > Chordata > Aves > Passeriformes > Turdidae > Turdus > Turdus rufiventris. The sequence goes on along the minus strand of PYHW01010409.1, from coordinate 6,342,914 downwards.
GCGCGCGTGTGGGAGCCAGATGGGAAGCAGTCGCAGGGGTAGCAGGTGTCACTGCTTTGAGGCCTGTAGTAATTGGCCTGGAAAAACCAAAATGATAGTCGTGAGGTATTTGACTTCCAAACTGCTTACATTTCTGAAACCTGCTCTAGCAGCAAGTACATCATAAAAGGGCGAACTTTGTGGAGCACAAAGATTACATTACTACTACCAGGGTTTGCGTTGCCATTTGGAGCCACAGGGCCCACGTTACTCCTCTGGCACTTGTTACAAGTGCCCACCTAACACATCCTTGAGAAAACAGAGTTTCCTCAGCTTTGCAATTCCGCTGTTGTACAGCATGAACGAGTCACTAAGGAAAGTTCCTGCACTGTGCATTTGTGTTTCACGTAGAAGGTGGAGAGCATGCAATGATCCCATATTCAAATTGCCTCTGTGCATACTTTTGATGTGAGGCACTGGGATTGCACAAGAGCACAGAGCTGGCACCCCACTGACTCCATTTAATGCAACAGTTGCTGTGTGTCCTGCTGGCATTTTGGAAAGGAGCAGAGGGCCAGATTCACAGCTGCCAGTCTGCACAAGCACAGCTCCTCTGATGTCATTCAAGCCAGTTGTAAAACCTATTGTGAGAAGTCCTTTGTAAAACCTTCATGAGGAGGTGCCTCCCCTCCCATGTCCCCCATCTGTCCCTGCCTGTCCACAGAAAACTTGTGGCAGTGAGGAAAGCATTTAGCTCTCCAGCTCTCTCCAGCTGACAGGCCCTTTGCTGGCCATAGCCCAGGGGAGAGCTTCACCCAGCTGGCCCGAGCTGTTTCATGGCTATTACTCACTTGTGATACACAAAACCCCACTGACACTCCTCTGCACCCTGGTCTGATCTCCCCCGATAAACCAGGCTGCACTTCAGAGATCAGAGCCAGGCTTTCATCCTCTCACTTCGGTTTTCCAAACACAAATAAGATAAGAGCTCTACAGTATGATTTGGAGAAGGGTGGTGCCAGCAAAACGTCTAGGTAATGATTAACTCCACTGTGCACATACATATATATGTGATACAAAGCACAACTGTGTGTACTTTGTCTCAGATACTAACTTGTAATTCTTAATAGTACCGTTTTTAAACTAAAGAAATTTTGACTTAAGACTGGTTTCTTTTACTTACCTTACAGTGGCATTCTCCATTGGTCTTATTGCAATCAGAATCAAACCCTTTACTAGTCTCACAATTACATGGGCCACAGATGGGGTTTCCCCACCAACCTCTGGGACAAGGTAGGTCGATCCTATTAAAGAAAATCAAATTGAAAGAATGTTATTTTAAGTTCCCTCTTAAAAAGTGTGAAAAAAAAGCTTTGGGCCAAATCTGCACTCAACCACATCAGTTTACAGACAGTAATGTATCTCAAACATCAATACATAAATATATAAATATAAATACACCATAATATGGGAAGATCCAGCATCAGTTCAGGTGCAAAGCTGTTTGCAAGCTCATCCTATAAAGATAAGCCACTACTTTCAGCCAACCTGGCTTTCTCGGATGGTTCACGACAAGGTCTAAAAAGCCCTGATCTGCCACAGGAGAGACAGACGATACGTGGCTGGGAACATGGAAGAGGGGAGGGTGGCAGCTTTGATCTGGACTATGGATCAAAGACTGTGATTCAGACTGAGTGCAGCAGCACTGGAAACCAAGCAGCAAGCCAAAGGCCACCCCTGCTGAAGGAAAACTCCCATTCTCACTGATATTATTTCTTCTGGGCGAGCCTCTGAGCAGGTTATCCCACAGATGCCCCAACACTGGTTCTGGTAAGGAGACCTCTGATTCTCTGATAGCTGGGAGTCTTTGTCAAGCAATAGCCTGAAGGATACTGGGTCTGAGACCAGGATCATGGCAGTGCACAAGTTATCCCCTCCCTGCTGCTCATTTTAGGAAAGAAAAGCTATTTGTCTCTGTTTTGAAGACCACTATCAATTTTATTTACGGTAACTGCTAGGTTTGTACTTCTATGCTTTAGTATATGAAAACCACAATGTTGCACTTGACACGATGTCAGCAGATAATGACAAGGGACAATGTCTCTGTGTCGCTAATCCAGAGGAATGAAAGACAAATCTGGCAACAGCACGGCCAACATTTGCAAGCCCACGCAACAAAAGGCAGAGGAAGAAGCTTGCAGTTTTCAAAGGGAAGGAAACATCACATGAGCCATTCCTAAATGGGCAGACAAATGCACTTCATTTGCACATCATGAATGGCCCATATTACAGTAAATCAAAGTGCCGCCTCTGGGATAAGGCTGGTTGCTGAATGCTTATCTGAGACCAGGAAGCTGCTGACGAGGGAATCAGCACGTTTCTCCCACAAAGCAACAGACACAGGCCCCCGGACTGTCCAGAAGAGATGGCATTTTGCCAGCCCAGAGACTGGACCTCAACTGCAAAAACATTTTTTCTTGCTATAGGCCACCAAACTGGTGCATCATTCTGTGTGCTGGGGAAGCTGGAGAAGAGATGCAGAGCAAACTCAGGCCAAGCCCACCACAAAGCACAGGTGAGATGCAGTGCTCTGTAACACAGCAGAATGGTTGAGCCCCTGAGCAGCTGATGAAGAAAAGAGGCTCCTGAATAACACAGAATATTGTCTAGTTTCTGGGAAGAACTCAGGAATGCCAAAAGGCAACGGAGCCTAAAACACCACTCAAATTGTAACAGGAAAGATTATTGGAGCAGAACAGGAAGTGGGAGGACTGCTGCCTTAGATGAAGAGCTATCTGGAAGGATCAAGATGCCAAGAACGAAATAATTCTCTTACTTGCTTTCGCAGTACTGTCCATAGTAGCTTTGTCCACATTCACAGGTGTAGCCATGGGATGAGCTGGGCTTGTGCACACATGTGGAGACATGCTCACATGGGTTCAAGTTACATACATCAACACAGTCTCTCCCAAAGTACCCTGGGGAGACAAGGTAAGAAAATTACAGCAACCATTGTAATTTACGATTTGCATGTCTCCAAAAGACTGTCTGTCTTAAGCTTATAGACTAATAACACATCTTCGATAATCAGTAGATTTCCCCTGAGATACTGTCAGAAATGGAGCACTCTTTTCCCTCTCAGACAAAATGATAGTAAGCCATTCTTTTTGACAGCCTGCTACCATGCTTGGGGTACCCTTGTGCCTTTGGTTCCCAGTTTTATATTCAGGGCATGTGCTACAAATAGTTTTGTATTCTCTTGCTGCGTGTACAGGAGGTGACTGTGCTGGGTGCTGACAGCATGTGCTGGCTACGTGCTCCAAAACAGAGAAAACATTCAAAGTATCTTGATTAGGATGCAGAGTGAGAGACTGAAATTCAACAGCAGAAAAGGCTGAGAAAGAAAAAAAAAAAAAAAAAAAAAGAAAGAAAAGAAAAGGGGAGGTGCACAGGAGTTCTTTGGACCACAGCCTGTCTTTCTGTTTGGTGGATACATCGCCTGGATTCTTAGCCCAGGACTGCAGCTTCCAGGGTGCTACAGTAAGAGTGAGAAAGGCAATACTGATTGGAAGAGGAAGAATCAGAAGATGAACATTTTGCCAGCCTACTGCTGCTGTGCTGCTTCTGATGAGTGCAGGAAGGTGTGATCAGCTCCAATATGAATGGTCACAGGTTACCTGGGTCACAGACACAGGAGTAGCTGTCCCAGTCATCACTGCAGTAGCTGTGCTGGGGACATGGGTTGGAATCACAGGGGTTATCCACTTCACAGCCCTCCTTTACATTAATCTTGATAGCTTGTTTCATGTTGAGTGTCGCTATGTTCGTAGACGTCTCTCCCATTCTTACTCCCTGGTGACAAAAGACAATTATTTTAAAATTGGAGTCTCCTTTCAGAGTACACTATTATGTGTTTCACTGCTTTCATAAATCAATGAGGCTACATTTTAAAGAAATAATCTGATCAGCCAAACCCAGATATTTTTAAAATGTTTTTCCCCTATGTGATCAGATTTGTACCTGGCAAAGTGGGTAGATTTTAGCATTTTGTTTCTTAGATAATTTTTATGGAGGAAACAGAAATGTTTGAGGGTAGCTGATAAAGAAACCGCCCACATTTTCACCTGGGTATTTTCTCACAAGTTCAACATTTTTTGCTACACTTTTCATTTCATACCTGCATACATCCATAAAATCCCTGCTGAACAGAGACTTGGTCTCCAGAGACACCTCCCACAATGATGCTTTTCATTTTCAATCCAGGTAGCTGATTTCCAATCTGCACAGTGCTCTGTGAGGAAAAGGACAGCTGATAAGATGCACTATCATCCTCTGTGATACAGACAGCTGCTTTCTGTAGTGATAGAGTCAATCAGTAGCTGTCAGTAGATTACATAAAAAATACCAAAGCAGCGAGGAGCCAGACATTGGAATGTGTCTTTTTACAGACTTCTTTGTAAGATATCATAAAGCTTAATAAATTAATATCATTGATTAGGCATAAATCACTACAGAACATGTCTCACAGCATAAGTACTTGTCCACAGTCCTTTATCCTACTTTCTCCTAAAAGCATTTGTTCAGTGCTCAGTGGTAAAGTTAGGATGCTGCCTTACCTGGTACATCCCATAGTCCAAGGACATGACAGCAAGGTACTTGAGATCTTTACCATCTTTTGCACTCTTCAGCTCTATTAATAAATGATGCCATTCCCCATCACTGACCCGTGACTGGCTCATCTTCAAACTAGCAACCTGGCTCAGGCCACTGTACACTTCAAACTGCACATAGTTGTTCAGTATCTGTTGAGAAAAAAAGTAAAATCATGTCTATTTTTGCTAACATATTTGTACTTGATGCAGAAGGAGGTGGAGAGCTAGATAACAATTTTTCCTAAGACAGTCCAAAAGGAAAAAAAGCCCAAAGAGTAAAGATGGGAATGCTTAAAAGAACTCCTTGTATAACTTTGGACATTCAAATTCCAACTTCCATTTTGGGCAAAAAGCCCCCAAAGCAATAGATCCATTTTTTACATCTATATTAATGCCCACTACTACATCTGACTAGAAAAATAATCTTAAATGAATATGATTCTTATAATGATATTTTGATCATTCACTTTCTGATCTTTGTAAAAGGCTTTTATTGACATGCGTTTAGTTAGGAGAATGAAGATATGTAGATCATCTGGCTATATCCATTGCTGGGGGAGTATTAATTATTTTCTAACCAAAGGCAGCCACCCTTTTACCTGAATGTTGATCTTGGATGCAGCCCCAGCATTGGCTTGCATGAGCATGCCATTGACTTTCCTGGTTCTGAACATCAGCCCAATGTACCACGGCACAGAGATGGTAATGTCAAGGTCACTCCAAATGATAATGCTCTCACCACTGAAACGCTGAGGAGAAGGCATTGCTGTGAATCAAAACACAAAAGAGAAACAATTTTTATCCTTCAGGACAAAAGTCAAGAGGAAAAATGATGCTATGTCACAGTGATGACACAAGGGAGATAGTTCATCTTCCACTGAGCTATATCCAAACTACCATGGATGAAGAGCTGGCCTAGGGGAGTTACTGTGAAGCAGTTGACAAAACTGCAAATTTACAACCTGTCCTGGTTGTGGGGTAGGCATCTTGTCTTGGTGCCTGTACTCAAAAGCAGCAACTCCACACTGCTGTGGCATTACCCACGTGAGAGCTGTTCCTAGAAAGGTAAGCTCAGAATCTCTGCTGATACAGTTCTGCTGTTGAGTGGGTGGACAGACCAGGAAGTATGAGGGCAACAGTTGTTGCAGATGTTTTCAACATAACCTTGATTACCTGCTTCTAATTAACAGATTAAACACAGGAAAAGGCTGGGAGGCAACAGGAAATTTGAATTAATTATGAATACTCCAGGGCCAGATTATTCAGCTGTCCCAGCTACACAGCCTTTTCACAGGGAGTAAGTTTGTATGGAATTGCCTAAATCATCTGCCTTAAATATCCTGAGGTAACAGCTGCAAAATTGCCCCCCTCTCTAACCTTGCACAAGCACAGCTTCTACGGGGTGACACCAATGACAGCCTTCAAGAGAAAGCACTTTGCTGATGGATAATAGAGGAACATCCATCCCCTTGGACTTTTAAAGTGGTTACCCTGGATAACAGGAGCTACAGTCCCATGGACTAGTTGATCCCACTGATCAGAAGCACAAATTAAGCCATGGGAAATCTGTGCTATTTCCAACACCTTTTATGACACCTCCACCACGTGTGAAACCTTGTAGTGGGATCTGCAGTCAGCTTTTGCCAGACATCCTTGCTCATGGGCACGTTGGGGAAGTTCATGGCAGCTTCTGTGGAAACAGGCCTTAAAGACTGGGTACAACCACTACAGATTAGCACCCAACCTTTCATTTCATCATGTGCTGAGTCCATGTTGGTCAGTGAAATGACAGAGCTTAACAGTCTTTCCCCTTCTGCTCCACACTACCAAATCTGCTGACACTTTCTGGATTTTTTGTAGTAGGAGAGATAATTATATACAAATGCATATGTGTTACTATGAAATGGTAAGTCCTTAGAAGAAGGTTGAGGGATGACACCATAGCAGAAAATGGAGTAAAATTAATATGATGTTGCATTTTTCAAGGAATCAAGCCAAACCCCAAATTCTTGTATGTCTGCCCTGCTGGTGTCTAAAAGGGGAAAAGCTGGAGTGGGGAGTGGAGTGCAGGGGTTGGAGTAAAGTGCAAGCCCTTTAGCTCCCCATTTGTGAGAAACAAAAAGGCAGGAACTAGTGGGTAAGTCAAGCCAGAGGTGTAACTTGATTTGCCCTTCCTTAAGATGTGCTTACCAACTACCCGACATCAGGCTAAGGACAGGCAGTTCCAAGGGGCAGCCCTTCTCCCTCTGCTCCAGCCTGTGATCTCCCCTTTGCAGTCATACCACACATGCCAGAGAGGGCATGTGGTGGAACTGCAGCATAGCCTGCTCTTGAAAACCAGATGGCAACTTAAAAAATGATTGTCACCAGATATAGATGCCTTTAGGTTGCTCAAAACTTGAACACAGTGCTTGAGTTCTGGCTCTCTGGGCCAGGGCATAATTCTGGGCGAGGGCACAATTCATCAGCCCACACTGCACCACATCAGTGTAAAAATTACCAGGACATTGGTGTTGAGCAGTGTTATTTTCTCTTTCTCCACCTAGGCAAAAGTCAACCTGGGCCTTCCTCTACCCTGCTGAACTTCACAAGACCCCAGCTTCCAACTTTGTGACTGATTTTCTGTACTGTTGCTGAAACTTTTGAGCCCGTGTGTCTCTGGAGCACAGAGGCAGGATGCAAACTTGTGCTTCCCACCTGCTGAAGGCTGGGAATGCTGTCTGCAAGCATTTTGCCTTTGCTTCTGGGAGAACTGGCCTGGCATGGCAATTAGCCACCTTCTTCCTTTTCTCACTGGTGGTGACTTTCTGTACTTGCAAATACCATTCCCTTCCCACACCTTCACCTAATTTCCCTCCCTTCCCTGGGGCCAGGGTGCACCTTCCCCTGCTAGATAAATAGAAATTCCCATTTGTCAGCCCCTCTGCCCTCCTTCTTTCCCCCAGCCCTTCCTCATGCCTGGGACCAGGAGTGTCCATGGTTGGCCATATGCACTGTCCCCAGATGGGACCTGACCTCCCCGTCATCACACAGGTCCCCGTGCTTCCCAGCACCTCCCTGCCATGGGCAGTGCAGTGATGCAAACTAATGGAGTTTGCAGCGTTTGTCACTTGGAAGCACTGCCTGGGTAGCCACACTCACTCCAAAGAGAATCTTACATTTAGCAGGCCAGCAGGAAGGTGTGAGAGTTATTCCCTGTGGAGACAGAGGGCCTGGGGAAACATGCTGCCAACATCCCACTGGATGTCACCTGCAGTGTGGGTGCTGGACACGTGGAAGCTTATATTTAGGTGCAGATCTCTGGTGTTCAGCCCAAGGCTAGTGCAATGACACTGGCCATCACTGAGTGAAGCAGACACAGCTGCTAGATCTTCTTCACAGAATTGCAACACATCATAGTTTAAAAGAATTAAATTGCAATAAAGGTTAAACTAATTTTTCCTTAATTTTATCTCCTTTGTATATATCAGCACAGGGAGATGGGAGCTGCCAGAAGGTGAGTTAACAGGTTCTAGGAGGGTGGTGAAGGCAAAACACCCCATCTTCACTAGTGCAGACCAGATCCAAGAGTTTCTGAAGAGCAGGAAATGAAAAAAAGGTAAATTGGTAACTTGCCAAAGTCTTTGTCCTCAGAACCAGCACTGCCAAAGAGACTGAAGAAATGCAGCACTTATACTCAAAAATGCAAATATTCTATCTAAGACTTTTTAACAAATAGCTGCCTAATAATAGCTAATGCTCTTAGGATCACAGCTGAGCATTCAAATAAGCAATTTGAATGACAGGAATATAGTGTATCTATGATTCCTCCTGACTTTAACTGTGGGCTCCTGAAATCTTTGGTCACATTCTATTCCTTTCTTGGCTTACACTTTTTCTGCAGAGACACTGGCCCACAAATATCATCAAAGAACCAAGCAGCCTGCTGCCTTCAAACTACTAGAAAAACGCCACAGATTGAATCATCAGCAAGAACATGGGGTGACAAAGGGGACATGCAAGAGGAATGCACAGTGCTGGAGGCAGAGGTGACAGCTGGGATGAGGGGGAGGCAGTGCTGCTGTGACTGCCATCATCTTTGTCACCTGAATTTAAAATGAGTTTCCAGGGATGGCTACAGGGCAGCTCCTAGATGATTTTCTAAATCCTGAACACTGTGGATTGCTCTTGAGTTTGGGATAAGAAAATAGTAAATTAAACAAACACTTTATCAAATTCTAAATTTCCATTTGAAAAACAGAGGGAAGGATATCTTTGCATGTGATAGCGGTACTCTCCATTTACACCAGTACAGGACACTCCATAGCTAGGCCCTGGCACTCCACTCAGGATACATCAGAGTGGGTTTGTAGCACAGAGAACAGACAATCATGAAGAAAGCACAGGAACTTCACCAACAAACATACTTGACATGAGACACATGGAAAAATCAGATCTTCATACAAACTTGGGAAGCTCAACATATTTGAGGAGCTGCTACAGAAAGCAGGTACCAGTCTAGGGGCAATAATAACAGCTCTGGGCTCTGTGTGAGGTGGAGCATAGGAAAAGGTCTCCATCATTCCTTTTCCTTGTTCTTCATCCTGCAAACCTTTATCTCCAAGACAGAAACTTAGCTATGTGTCCTCTCCTCTTAAGCTAATATTGCTGCTTCCCAGGAAAGGGAAGAGAAATTGCCACTACCTAGACCTGGCCCAGTAGAAGCATGTTTTCTTTTCTGGAAGCATCCAGGAAGACTCCAAAGGAGCAGCCACCTTACAGCACCAACCCCATGGGACTCCTCACACAGGCAACTCCTCACTTCTAGGGAAAAAACTTACTGCAAGTTCTTCACACCCTGTAAAACTCACCTGCTGCTCCTTCCTTATCCTTTGGTAATGAGGTTTTACACATATATGCACATTGTGTTCAATCAAAGAGAAATCCAGTAAAACTGAAAGTGCTCTTACTTAGCACAGAAAGCTTTCTTGCCAAAAAAGTGGTGATTAAAACAGCACATTCATCCCCAGTTTGAGTCAAAGCCCAGTAAAGTCAGCAGGATTCTTTCCACTGATTTAAAGGGGCTTAGGATCAGGCATTTTTACCATAAACAAATTACTAAATGCAGCCAAGTTCTTTGGAACTACTTTGCTTATGTAAATAAATCAATGAAAGCTGCTCTTATGCACGACAGTATGTCATCTACTATATGGGGGATCTCTTAATTATTTCAAATAGATAATGGGTGACAGCCTCGACTGCAATCTGCTGTTACCCTTCAGCATCACAGCTGGACACAGATGCTGTGAGATGGCAATGACAAGCAATGAGCTGTGCACAGTGACAATGCACAGAGAGCTCTTTGCAGCCTACCTTGCTCACAGTTTTTCCCTCCATAGCGCACGGGGCACTCACAGATGTACGTGTTCCACTTGTTGATGCATGTGCCTCCATTCTGGCACCAGTTGGTTTCGCAATAGTTCCTCTGTGCTGCACAGCCTGGAATTCAAGAAGACCATCACTTTGTATGGTTTTAATAAGGAAAAGGCTCAGAATGACTTTTTCAATTACTCAAATGAAAAATTCGAGTTTTTATGTAAAAAGAAGACAAGACTACTACAAATTTGGATTTTTTCCTTCTTTAAAAATATGTTAGAATGGCAAAATGCGGATGGCAAAAGTTTATATAAGCTGATGATGTGTCAAATGCATAAAGACAAGTCTCTCTATCAAAGGCATATGTTATGATTCTCTCCTTAATCCACAATCGATAGAACATACTTTAGAAGTGCAATTTAGCTCTTACAGAGACCTTCAGCAGCATGGACAGAAGGGACTTTCCATTTTTGTCTGTAAGAGCCAGTTTTAGGATGATGAGAGCATTCTGTGCACCTAATCACTGGAACTAATCCTGATCAGGGATCCAAGGAATGGAAATCAAATCAGAACCTCCAACAGGCTGCTCCATGAAGCAGGTTTCACATTTGGGGATTGCAGAATTTTATTTACAGAACAAACACAATTTAATAAAAAGTCATTGTAAGTGCTGCCTTTTTCATGAACTAATCCCACTGGCTTTCAGAGCAAAATGACATTTATTAGGTAGTTTAAAAATAGAAGACAAAAAGTTAATTTAGGAGTAAATTCCTGGCTGAAACTCCCAGCAATGCAGAAAGTCTAAACAAGCCCAGTCCTTTTCAATGTGCTGCTGAATCCTGGAAGTGTGCCCTGTGCCATGGGCTATTGTATGCTTCCCTGGCACAGGTGTGGACTGCACCTTGCTCAAACAAATGAGGTCTGGCTGGAGACAGTGGCAGCACAATGCCATACAGCACCTGAAGTCCCTGCCCCATAGGTGCATTGCCCTCAACAATGCTAACAGAGGGACAAGGGTCATTTCAGAACTCTGTGTCCCCTTCCCCTTCCTGGGGCTCCTCGCAGTGCCAGCCTCCTCAGCACCCTAAGCCATGCCACCTGCATAGCTGTGCCAGAGACCTTTCTGTTGTTGACCTTTGGGGCAGTAGCTGCCCATACCTGGCAGAGTGCCATTATTGGCAATGAAGCCAGCCATGTCAATGGGCTTGCTGTCAATGGAGAGATTCCTCATGCAGCCAATGAACTGCCTGTTGTGCACTGGGAAATCCTCAGGCAAGTTCGGGACACCACCAAGGAGGAGAGGGCCAGTCAGGTCCAAAGATCTGAAGAAACAAAGAAATGCTCATGATTTCTTGCAAAGAATTTGTTTTCTTTTGTTCTTTTTCCTACTGCTTCCATAAACACATTTAAGCTGCACTTCCCTGTGCTACATGAGGACTTCCAGAGCTTGTAATCAAAAGACTGTCCAGTAACACAAACTTTTAACTTAGGAGTTGTCATGTGCATAGAGAATCCAGTGACCTGTCCATAACAGTTTCTAGTATGCAGAAGAAAATGAAAATTAGAGAAAAATGTGCAGCTACAGGACACTTCTTTCTGACCCCAGTCATGCAGGGACTGGCTGATGCTGCTCAGCACAAGGTCGAGAAGTGGTACATTTTTATATAAGGAGTTAATTATTATATAGTGTCAACCCTTTTTAAATCCTCTGAAGATCTCACTCTTAATGACATTTAGCAGATGTAGGTTCTGCTGAATAGCTCCACACTTTGTGAGAAGTGTTATCATGTGGTCATTTGGATTAGCCCCAGTTTTTATAGTGTGCCTCTCTCCTGGGATATTAGAGCACCATGTGTATTTCAATTGTCTCTTTGCTATCACTCATTACTTTATATCCCCCTGTTTGCTGTTCACCTCCTCTTTAAACTCAAAAGTACTACTTTTTTTCTTTCTTCACAGGAAACCTTTTCTCACCAAAGATTTTCAATGGTTGTTGGTTTCTATCCTTTATTTCTACCTCCTTTTAAGATAGGACTCTTAAATGATGGAAGTAATTCCATGTCCCAAACTAAACTTTGTTTTTTTTCTTGTTACATCCCATCTGTTTTTCCAACTTACTGGTTAATCACGTAGTGCTCAGTGGTTAACTGCACACTGTTGACTCTCCACTGGAAACAGGAAATGAGTGGAAAACACAAATACAGGGAATACTTACTTTTTGGAGCCAGTCTGAGTGCCCTGGGCAGCACAGGTGTAGTTTCCAATGAGGCTCCCGAAGCGCACGGCCACTGCCGTGTCACAGTCGTCCACAGTCACCACAGCCACCTTCTCTCCAGAAGGCCCATGGGGAATTCCCAATCGCCCAATGTTTGGCTTCAAAAAACAAACGGCACATGTCATACAGTGCTACATACACATGGGGTTTCAATGCTGGGTCAGTCAGCTCCACAACATACTTGTTACTACCCCCCAAAGAGGACAAAAATAGAGGATGTAAATAAAACAGCAGAAATTAGGTTGTCCCACAACATTTAGGCAAGGAAAAACCTTGATTGGACTACTTCAGTCAGAGTCCACACATGCCCAGTACGATACACAGGGTGGTCAGAAGAGGCTTTGGTCTTTTCCACAGCTGAATCAAACAGGTGTTTTTTCACTTCCGCATAGAAAATTCTAATAAATTATGCTCATTTTGCACCTCTTCACCTCAAGGGAATTAAAACCCTAAAAATATGTATTATTACAACTGAGGCTTAAATTACATTTTCTCTGATGGGCACACTCTGTCAAGACTACCAGAAACTCAGGCCTCTATAAAAGCTGTAGTGAGGTGTTGATGTTGAGTCTGATGACTGGGAGGGAACTTGGATGAAACCTGCTTGTTCCAGCTACAAGATGGAGTGCACAAAAAACCACAGCCCATTGCTGGGTCAGCTGAGAAGCCCCCAGTTTCTAGTTACAAGAGAATAGAGACCAACGACCTGTGGAGCTGGACAATAAAAAATAATTGATGTATCTGTGCTTGCTCTGGTGCAGGCACACAGACTGACACAGCAGGTGCAGCATGGAAGATGGAAAGAAACCGTGTTTTAGTATTAAAAGCACTGGCTTTCCCTCACCTCTGCTTCTCCCAGGCAGTAGGAAACTCCTGCCCACCCAATCACAATGTGCCTGGTGAATACGAGCAACAAAGCTAGAATTATCACTCAGCTTCACACCTCCTCTGTTACTGGCTCACTCTGCCAATCACCTGCTGTCAGTTGTTCTCCCCACTGCAGCACCTACTGAGTGGGGAAATTCAGCTACCCAAACAGACAGGCTTTCCTATGGGACCACCAGGAATTCAACACCAGCCATCGAACAAACTTCTGTGTTTCCACCACAAACAGATCCTTCATCATCATCACTAATTTTGTCACTGATGAGATGTATCCCAGAGCGGCTGACAGGAGATGTTTGCTGTGCAGAAACTCAAAACACAGATTTGTCCAGTGGAGAAGTACATTATGACTCTAAAAAAGGGTGCATGTATAAACAGCAGCCTCAGCAAAGAACTAGAAAATCCTGTAAGAAAATTGTTTCCATGTTTAGTGTTCATATGGAGCCAAGGGGTCTTCATCTACCTCTGGTGCAAGATTGCTGAGGACATTATGGGTGCAAAAGAAGCACTGAGCTGAACTCTACTGGCTTTGCAAAGGGACACTCCACAGGAACAAAGTCAGCAAGATCTGACCAGATACAATGAAATGTATACAATGAATACAATTTACTGGATGTGTTAATCAACAATGGCTATATCCCTATGAAAATGAAGATGGCTAGGCATCTGTAGCTTGCTGTACACTTGCTTTAAAACATGTACTGCTTGACTGCATTCTGAAATTGCTTATTTGTACAGCAAACAAGGAAGCAGTAAGGGGATAAATGACCTCTTTCTGTTTCACTTACACACACATAAATTTGTTAAAGTACTTACAGCCACTTTCATCATGTGTATAGAGGCAGATTTATTTTTAAGGGTAATTATCCCAATGTATAAAAAACATTTTTAAAATATGTTTCCTGGTGTCAGTTCCAGTTGAAAAGTATTTTCCATTTCCTCTACCAAGAACTAATGTGATCACATAGTTTGGCAGTTACTCAGTACAAGGTTTTGACCTCTTTTGAGTGGTATTAAGGCAGATTTTATTTTTTCCGATACTCCCTGGGCTTTGCCACTGCCTAGCTTGGAAAGACAGGAAACATACGTATTTGAAGTGCTGAAAATGTTATTGTATGCAATGATGGCAACATTAGTGAGCAGCTTTTCAAAGTAAATGAAAAAATACATGAAAAACTAAGCAACTGACAGGCAGACCTTCCCTTCCAAAATTAAAATGTTTACATTCTGGGTGCTACTTCTATTCATTCAGAGGAATGATTCGATTAACGTTTATGTTCTTGTGCTTCACTGAAATAATCTATTGTTTCTAACATGGGAGCCTTGACAAAGGCAGGGTATTTATTCCCTCAGCAGGGGGGATCTGCCCAATGTTAATCATGATTGCAACCTGATGAGACTCAGCACTTTGCAGCTGCTCCTTCACAGTCACTAGTTGCAGTAGCAAATTGATTTTTTTCTATTTATATTTAACATAGAAACTGAAAAGTGTTTCTCTAGATGTTGACTGCTCATTGTAGTACAGATCTCTGGCATCTCTTTGGCTCTGATGACCACACAGAACCATGAAGAAAGGGAATATTCCAGTGAACGAAATCTATTGGCAGTTCAAACCATGCTTAGTTCAAACACGAGGTGATTTTCTGACCATGATAAAAAGCTCATTTGAAAGAACTTGTCAGGTTTTTCCCAAAATGCAGGAATATGTTACTGGGAAAGGAAAGAGAGATTTTCTGACTGATATAATGGGACATGAACTCAAAATATGTGGCAAGTACTACACATTACTCGTATTCTAACAGTATAGGAGATACTCTATAATTGAAATAATGAGAAATAAATAAAAGACTTTATCAGAGAAAGCCCAAGTTAGGAGTTCCTTCAGTAATGAATCATGGAACAGATTTTATTCATTAAATATTTTGATTAATGTTAAATATAGGTTACTGGTGATGAACAGGATATTTAGAGTATCACACATTTAAAAAAGTCATTTTGAATAGGTGCATGCAAGAAAGAGAATGAATCCCACTACATGAAACTTGGGATCTGGTGACAAAAATTCCTGTTGGAGACTCTGAGACTCTCAGCACCAAATGATGAAAAATAATAAAACAACCCTACTGATTAACTACTAAACAAATGATGAAAAATAATAAAACAACCCTACTGATTAACTACTAAACAATAAGGAACCATGATGAGATTAAAAGGTTGAAAAGGCAATACAACATTGGGCTGTTGCACAGCTGCATATAAGGAAAATTTCTTTCTGAAACTGACACTGAACAGGATAGAATGTTTGGGCAGTTTTGTTTTCATTTACTATACTAAAAATACCTTCCAATTACAGCAGGTGCACAGAACAGCAGCCAAAGCAGTGCCAAGTTTACCATATCAAACAGGCAAAATGGACTTGGCACGTTTAGCCTAGCAAAGTAAATAGGCTGGAGAAGAGTTTTGGAAATACGATGCCATCACTGCAATGGACACAGTACAAGAATAAAGGGGTTTTAGATGCCCATGGTAGTGTAGGTTGGTAATCACCAGGTGATGCTCAGCCACAGGAGGGATCATTTTTGGGAAAGTAGCAGGGCTGAAAATGATAAAAACCTTCTTTATTTGTTTATGATTCTAGAAGTTAGCAGGCGTTAGCAGAGGACTGACCTATGTTTGAAAGAAAATAAGTAACAGTAAGTAGCACTTGGAAAATGAACCAGAAAGTGAATTGCCAACACTAAAAGACAGCACACACATTCACATTTCAGGCATGATCTTTGCCTCAATGAAATCCTACTGGAGCAAGACTGATCCCTAACAGTAGGAACAGCTAACACTAACCAGCATTAATTCACACTATTATTTTCTGGAAATATGTTCAAGGAGTTAAAAGCCAGACTTTCATCTGGGTACTTAGCAGTCCTTTCTGCCTGTCAGACCCATCTCCTGAAACACATGCTACCCGAAAGGCAAATTTCATTAGCTGTGCCAATTCTGCACTCATGAGTAAATGTGCAATGTGGTGGACAGGAATTTACCAGCATGACCCCCATTAATAGTAATGCAAGTCATGTAACTGAGTTCGTGCTCATGGAGCTGAAAATTTACCTTTCCCTGCCTAACCCTAAAGGCTGCCTTTTCAGTTAGTGCTTCTAAGAAAGAAGCTGGGATTCAAATTTCAAAGACCACATGCTGTAACACAGAGTAGCAAGAAGAGGTACCAAACAGTGCCAGAGAGAAAACCTGGTCTCCCTTAAACAAACCATGAAAGAAGTGCATTATTCCAGGACTCAAATGAAAGAAGGAAAAGGCAGCCCTGAGTGTTGCAGTGTTTTATCACCATCACATGATGATTCTTCAAACATTCTGTGCACCCCATAAGGAAATTAATTTTGTTTGTTATTGTTTTTATGTTATAGTCACATATAGGGTCACTTGGAGAAGAGAAAGAAACAGTCCTGCCTCAGGATCCAAATGTGACAGCATAAGTCTCCTACCCTCTTCTCTATCTGTAACCAAGATGAACCACATTTATGTTCCTCAAGTGACGGCAATTAGTACCTAAAACTGTAAACAGTGTAATGAAACTTAACTTTGCCTCACTGAGCTTTCATGAAGATCAGTGGTTCTGATCTGTGAATGACAGTCTCCCATCTCTTGTCTAACCCATGACATTCACCCTTGCCCAAAGAGAGACACAGGCAAAATGTGTACTACAGGAATGACAGCCTCTTAGGATGTCTTTTGAAAATTGCAGCTCCCTTTCTGACCATAGCAGTGAGAAGTGTCCTATCACTACTGTCCTCAGCAGTGACCTGGAGGAGCGACCTTCTTGAGCTGCAATAAGGGATGGAAATCTCTTTGGCCACTTGTAGTGACTGTCTCAGATCGCAGTGAGAGAACACCACTGTGGAGATACTTTACTAGTGATGCCAAATCCAATTTTTGTGAAACTCAGTTATGGAGTAACATCTGGACTTCTCCACATAAATTCAACAGCAAGAAAGAGATGTAGCTTCTTCTAGGTAAAAGCCCTGAGAAGCTTAATCTGTGAACCTGTGTTTTATAAGTGGAGACCAGAGGAGAGAAATTCATCAAAACACATCTGCTTATAGTTTGCAAATCTACTGCACAAACCTACTCTGATTCTATTTAGAACATCAGATGTGGATATTCTCATGTATCTCAGTTTCATTTGGATTCTCTACTATGTTTAAGTAAATATTTAAACTGCAAGAGCCCACACAGTTACTTATTAAAGACACAGCTGGTGTAACGATGCACAGTGAATGGAGAAGACATACAGATCATCAGACAATGGGAGCCCTTGTCCTAAACACTTAACCCTTGTATTTTAGATCATATGTCCTACTGTTTCCAAATCAGGATGCAAAATTGTTGGAGCAGTTTAAGCAAGTAGTCCAATCTTTGGCAGACTTATTTTAAATTAAACCAGACTAGATAGTGTCTGTACATGTAATAATAATACTACAAAGTTAAAATGTTTGTTTAGTCAATCAGCAGCAGCGGTGACACTCGGATTCCTGGATCTCACCCTTTTATTAGTTAATCTGTAAGATAACAGCCTTTTCCAGAGGTCTTACAAACATTTCCTCAACCAGAAAACTTTTTTCCAACTTCCTTTCTTCAATAAAAACTTGCCACTTGACTTTTCTCACAGATGGGAAGAGGGAGAGTGGTTCTGTCAGCCATCAGAGAGTGTTCCAACATAACAGATATTCCCTGAGCACAGACTGAAAGCTGCGCTCTCCAGCCCAAACTTTGGCCAGGAGCTCTTCCGCCTGCTTTAGCCACCCTATTGAGTCTTTTGAAGGAGCTGAGGAGATGATTCAGCAGCAGACTGTAAGTATGGCCAAGACTTAAAAAATGCAAACCAGTATTGCTTGCAGATGAGACACAACCCACCTTGTTACACTTGGCACCAGGAGGAGATCTATTTTCTTGGGGGTCAGATATTGCATATTGTAAATTCTGCATTTGCTCAGCTCACTGTACATATTAAAAATATATTTATTCTAGAAAGCTGATCTTTCAGCAAAATGCTTTGCATGGCATAGCTTAATATTCAAAGCTTGGCTTGTTTGTCTTTTTAATAAGTGCAAATGTGTAAGAAGAAAAGCCATCCTGAAGTCAGCGCCAGCCTTTCACTGATTCCAAGAGTTTGCTTACCAGACAGTAAGTTACCCCTCTGTTTTTGTTAATTAGTAGCTAATGATTTATTGGCTGTTTGGAGTGGTTAAAGGTTAAAAAGAATCTGTTTCCTAGCGATTTCTGTTAATGTGCTGCTTCAGACCCCACTACCCCTAAAAGTGCTGAGTGGAAAATGCCTTGTACCTTTTGGGGCTCTTTGCTTTTTAACGCTTCCAGCTCCAGTAATAATGGGGAAATGGAGCAGCTGGTGTTGGGTCCTGCTGGAGGCTGGAGGCTGTGCCACGCCGGGGTGCCCCTGCCCGGCTCCCTGGCGCTCATTAGGCTGCCCCAGCGGCTTCGTTAACCCTCTGCACGGCTGGTGGGGAAAGGAGGAACCCCTGCCATTCCCAGGCGATGCTGTGCTGCTTCACTGCTCAAAAAGCTCATTAAGGGCCCATGGCAGCAGTGCTCTCCCCGGACAAGCTGCCAGAGCCCAGCCCCCCAGCAAGGAAAATAACTAAATAAACAGGAAAAAATAAACAGGGAAAGCACACTGCTTACAGTCCTCAGGGGAGAGGCTAGGAAATGCCAGAGGAGCTTAGCATGGACTTGCAGACCACTCTGATCAATCAGGAAACTCCAAATTAGGCCAGATTACAGAAACCACTAACCTTAATCTCTGTTTTCTAGAGTTTCCCCTTACAGATTTCCAGAGCACCTTTAAAATAGGCGGTGTGAAGAACAGATCCTGATTAGTCACCAGGGAAAGGCAGGACAAGTCATTTCACATAACCCCCTTATTCCTTTGATGTATGTATCCCCTTTATTCACTGAATATTTTAATGGCGTTTCTTTATACAAATTTGGCTCAAGTCTGTACAGAAACACGAGAGCCTGTGACAGTGAAAAGGAAAACCAAAGAGTTTCCCATAAGTGAGTAAAAAATGCAAATCCTGAAAAGCCACCAGACCAGTTCCTTTTCCTAGAGAAACGCCCTGCAACACCAATCATCGGGATCTGGGCTGGCCCACAAAGCCAAGCGAGTTTTACTGGCCTGATCTGTTATCTCCTTTAGGGCTGCATCCAGAGGCTAAACTTTGATATTCAAAGTAGGAGGCTTTCAGCACAGCTATGAGACCTGGCACTACTGAAGGGCACTGCCCCAAATGCTGCTGCACTTCCAGTGCTGGGGCAGAGATGGGGAGCAGCCCCTCCTGTCACAACATGTGGCAATGGCACAGGAGGGCTGTGAAAAGCCATGGTTACACAGGCATGGCATCCAGACGTGTTCCTTGCCTCTACAGCATCACCAGTGTCTTCACAAATATCATCCAGCTACTGCAAAGGCTATATTCTTAGTTTTGTCTAATTTTGGCAAGGGCTGCTGTAGCGCTGCTGGGAAGATGAGTTTTCCCTGTCTGCAAATGGAAATTTTATCCTCAAATGTGCATTCCCAGATGTTTCTCAGCTCTTTGATGCTGAGTCAGTGACACAGCAAGACAGACCTGTTTTGGCAGTCAATAGACCATCCTCTCTCCCCTCAAGAGAACTGTTCAGTTTTCCATGTGTGAGACAGCACTCACCACAGTGCTCTGCTGCTGTGGGTACCCTTGTTCTTCCTCTCCTTGCTCTGATCTGCCCCTGTGGCTGATGTCCCTTCTCCCTGACCGCTCCTGCCTCTGAACCCTTTTTCTGCCTATTTTGCTGTCTCTATCACTTTCCACCAACAAGGATGTTCTCCAGCACCCTTGGAGAGCTGGGAAAGAAGATCACATCCTTTGATGCTGGAGGAGCCCCCTTGTTCTCCTTCCTCTGCTGTCCTCTCCCAGTTCAGCAAATCCTTCTCTCTTTGCCATTTGTTCCTATCTATCCACCAAAGAACCATTCTCAAATATTTTTGGCTTTGTATAAATCCTGCAAGTTTTGTGACATATTTTTCCATCCAGGATGTCAATGTTGCTGCTGTCAGAGTGCAAGAAATACCTGTGACACTTATGCACAGCAACTAACTCCTTCCTGGACAAATCCCTGGTGAGACCTCACCAAACTGCTGCTTAGTGTGGGTAATGGAGTCACATTTCAGCCATAAAAACCAGAATCCCACACTTTTCTATGGGCTCCCTCTCTGCCCCCATGGGTGGATCTTGTGAGGGTCTCCTGGCACACAGAGACTTCTGCAAAGTGCTACTTCCTCTCACTACACAGACAGACACAAAATACCTGAAAAGTTACTGCAAATCAGTGAGCTACTGTAATTTACTACATGATTTAATGGAGATAACAGTGCACTTCAATGAACTCGCACCAAATTCCTGAGGTGCCATTCCAACGACTCTGCTGGCTTTGAGCAAGGCTTTGCCAGGCTGGGCTGTACAGCACAACCTTCAAGCACTGTCCTGAGAGCCTCAGGGTGAGCCAAGGACCATTCAGACTGTGCCAGATCTCATGGACATCCTCTACATCTCCTTAGCCTTCAGGAGGAGCAGAAAATCACCATTTTGGGAGGTACCACTAAATGTCTGCAGATTTTTGCAGTGCAGAAGTGTCAGATGGCCTGAGCAAACTGGATTTGAAGAGCATTGCTGGGTGCCAGGTTTCCCAGGATGACCCGAGACCCCCACACCAGAAGGAAAAACCACACAGCTGATACCCAGTTCAGGTGTGGGGTGAGCACCCTAGGTGGGCACACAAGTTAAGCCTTTAAAACCTGGGTGATGCGAGAACTGAACAGCCTTGCCAAAGATGAGGCTTCCAGAGGAGGAGGGACTCAGGCTGGTTTTGCCAAGACACAGCTCCTTACTGTGCAGATGTTTTCTGAAAAGTTACTGTTTGTGTTTGCATATAAAATCACCACCACAACAACCAGTGTTTTCAGGTGATGTTTGCAAACTCTGTGAGAGCAACAGTTCCAAAAGCAGGCGTGGGAGAGAACAAGCCAGGCACTGGGTACATGCTTTCCCTCCCTTCCCCAGTTGATGGAGAGATTTCTCAAAGCTGTCACTGAGAGCTGAGCTACTCAGTGCTGGGGAGCAGGTCACACTTTACATCTCAATGACCTCCAAATGACTTTCACCGTTTTACACTTTAATTTCCCCAGACACAGATTTAGAGGTGAGTTATTTGTTATTTTGTGTCAAGACAATGGAATGTCGCTCCACAGCCAGATCCTGATTTCCTTTCCCAGATATCAATCACTTCACACTTACCCTCTACCAGAAAAAAAAAAAAAGCAAACAAAACACCAATAAAAACAATTACTAATTGAAATCCACATGAATAAATATCGGTGGAATTGCAGGGAGGGGCTTTTAAAGTCCAGGCTCACATATCTTTGTTCTGCAAGGGCAGATCAGCTGCCCACCCCCATCCCTTTACACCCACTAACACCTGCAAGGGCTCCACAACCAGCCAGAGCAAGAAAAAGTAAATATTAGCCAGGCAGCCCTCCAGTGCTTTTCAGGAGATGTTAGGAATGTAAATGGTTGCCATAGGCCAGACCAAAGTCCCACTGAGGGAGTGGTAGATGCTGTGGAAGTGTCTAAGAACAGGGCAAATGTGCAGCAACATTTCTGTTTTCTCTAAGCTTTCCACCTGCAATACTGCAGACTGGAACTCAAGACAGGTTTTCACAGAATTCTGTCGCATTTTTCAAATCGATGGGACTCATGTTCTCATTTAATCAATATTTCTCTTTATACAACCACAGAACATAACCTGTGAGTCCTGCTCAATAACATCACTTGCACACATGCAAAAATGTTCCTTTAGAAAGGGAAATACTGACTTGATTTAAAGATTTCAAGGGACAGCAAGAGCATCAGAAATGTGGGCAGGAATATTACTTCTAATCAGAATCCATCAAGGTTCAGTTTCTATATAGCAAGTCTATGGTCTTACCTAGAGGAGGATTTTCATTGATGATCCTCTGGATTTGGGTGGAAGAGGATGAATTTGACCTCAGCAAAGATGTGAGTGTCTGAATCATGAGTCAGAAAGCCAGGAAATTACTCATAAACTGAACTATTTTTTCAAAGATTACCTGTTCTCATGGCATTTTAAAAAAATGAGTTCTGAGCATGTGGGAAATGACATCTTTTGCATTCAGACATGAAGAACATATTTTATGTGTTTGACCAGAACAACATTCTGAACTTTATATGTAAAACACAGAATGCATTCCGTAATGAAAATCTAATTTCTTTCCTTCCTCTAGCTGCTTGTAATTTTAATTGCTAGGGTTTTTTTACATAGCCATGCCCAGTAGCACCAAAAATACATAGTACAGATAAGTTACACAAATGCATAGCTACACATTCCTCATACTCTCATATTGTACATGAGTTTCCAGCACTACCTACCACATCTTTCACCAGTATACAATCCTACCCACCAAAAAGCACAACAATCTGCTGATACAGCAACTTCTGTTCTTGTAAGAAAGTTGTGAAAAAACTGTCATAACCTGCTTCTGGCTAGCCACCTTGCTATTCCAGTCAAATTTCCTTACCCTCTTGAGCTGAGAAGTAAATTAAACATGAATGTCTCTCAGGATGCTGCTTAAAAATTTTGGTTGTGAATAGAAAATAAAGTGACTTTTACACTTTTTTTCTTGTAAAGCTGAAGAAACCATGGTAACTTTCTCTGTGAAGAACAGGCCCCCCAGTTACATGGGTTAGCACAGCTAAGTCCTCAAAAACTTGAGCTAATGAATGGACTGTGGTTATGTTCCCTGTGGTTTGGTTTTGGTGTCTTGCAAGCTTCCCTGCGCATAAGCCATGGCAGAACTTTTGATTCCATGAAAATGCCGCAGAAGGAAAGGCATCCAGCACAAACTGATGACCTGGGGAGGTGTACCATCCATGCTCTGCTGAAGTTAGCACTGTCCACCACCTCCTCCTTGCTGTAACACCACTGACCTCTAGACCCTGCTGCACATGCTGCTATTAAACAATTCACAACGAGATGGGTGATAAGGAAATGATAAAATTGGAAGGAATAGGGTTAAATCTTAAGTAAGAATACGTGGTTTCTTTTAAGAGGAAGCACTACATTGTAACACACTTTCTGCCTTGCACACTTTAGAGAGCCTTTAAAATATACACTGGCATTTCTTATAAATATTATGAATTTAGGGCTTTTTTTATTTCTTTCTGGAAAAATATGCCCAGAGAAGTAGGTTGCTCATAACTGAATAACATTTTCAGTATTTCCAGTACCTCCCCACCTCCCTGGTTTGCTTGACATGGCAATTACTGTTCTGCATTTTTCTGTATCAGACAATGCCAAGAAATGCTGGAGCAGGTCTGTGTCAATTAAAAATGCTGTAAACACAGCAAGCCAATCCGAACCAGCAAAATCCAAACTCTGGCAGTGCCCACATCTGATCAACAGTGGCATTACCATAATCTTCAACAACTGCATTGTTTATTTAGAAAATCTCCCTCAATCCCTTAACGAATTAGTCTGGAATCCAGCACGAGGATTAACTTCAAAAATTCTCTCTCAGATCAGAATTACATCTGCTCAGATGTCACCGGTAATAGACATTTGCATAAGCCATACCCAAACGTTATTGCTAATTGTTTTTCCAGTTATCTGACTTCTATTGGGGTCTGTCTTTTCCAACCAAGTTACAAAACTCAGCACTCAACTGGGCAACCCTGCTCTGGTGCGAGAGGTGCTCCCCAGCACAAGGGATAATACCAAACACTTACCTAAGAATTTAATTACCAACCACTTTTCCTGACCGTTCAGATTAAGAAGTAAACGATACTGGGTGGTGTCCTGGATACTGTGAGGGCAGTGTCTTTCACCCAGGGTCCAATGACTAAAGTTATGCCTAGCTGGTGGCAGCTATGTGGCTTTTCTCCAAGGAGCTGGCAATCCCTATTCAGCTGCAGGCATGTGCCTGCCTCATAAATCACCCGCAGAGCTGGCAGCCTCCTTGGCAGGCTCAGCAGGGAGACCAAGAGCCGAGCAAACAAGGTGTTTGTGCTGGAATGCTCCCACGAGCTGGGAGTGGGGTGGCACAGGGAAGCCTGTGCTGAGCTGGTGGTCCTGGGGCAACAGAGTGCTGAGAACCCAGAACTCTAGAAAGGACTGGTTCCCTTTACAGGAAAGAAAGCAGTAACCAGTGCCATCCTTGTCTTTTGGCACAATTGTCACAGTCTGAGTTTCACCACAATGTTGTAGTGAAAGGCACTCTGCCTTTTTTTTTACCAAGGCAAAGTGGCAAAATCAATTGTCAGTCCTGGATACAGAATATATTTCCATAACAGGCAAATTTGCCATCATCAGAGAAGGTTTGTGTTTTCAGAAGGAAACGAGATAACCTATCTGTCAGCTCCAAAGGCACCTCGTGCAGGGGCTCGTGTGCCAGAGGCAGCAGGGTCTGTGCTGGTCTCTGCAACACACTGCCAGAGGTTGCAGCACTCATCCCACCCTGTTCAAAACAAATTGCTACATCAACCTCTCCAACACAGACCTGCACCAGTCCCACTGCCTGTGACTGCCGGTGCCACTTGTGCTCTTGGAATAAAAGGCACATCCTGCCTGCTCATGGCAGGGGATTGCAAGGGGCCACCAAGCTTCAGTTGCCCAACTACAACAACACACAGCCCTGTAGATATTGATTTTTGAGGTATGGCCATATCACCTCCCCTTGGTGAAGGGTGGCTGCATGACACTCGATCTCAGCTGGCTCCTGGGTGGCAGAACAAAGAACAGGGGTGGACTGGAGTTTTTAAAACAAAAAATCTGTGTACACATACTCGAGTTGTTCAGCAGTGCTCTGCCTCTGGCCACTGTTAGGCAGCTGTGTGACACAAGCTCCCAGAATCAAAACAGATGCTCTAGTAAAACAAAGGCAGTGATGAATGTTAGAGATTTTTGCTTTAACATTAGGAGCATTGACAGATACTATCTTCAGGTATGCTTTTCATTTATGCCTGTTTGGACACTTATATTCACAAAACTTAATTCCTCTTTCTGACGACCATACTGCCTGACTAGCTACAGGTACAACATCATATGAAACCCTGACCTGGCCTGGGACTGCTTTTTTAATTCCTGATTTTTCCTCCATGATGCTGCCCTTCTTCCACTTTATCCTAAGCCCCAAGTACAGATAGGATCTGTTTCTCTGTTGTGAACAGCTTCACCCCAAGTCTACTGAGCTGGCAGCAGTCCCAAACTCACATCATCCTCAAGACCCTCAGGTGCCCACAGCTTCATCTGGATGACAGCAAGGCACACATAAGCTCTGTCCAACAGTGCTGGGGAGCCACCACTCAGACGGCACGAACAAATGGGGCTCACTGAGGTGCCCCAGATATGGAGGTGGTGGGTTTTGCCCAGAGGCTACCCCTGGCATCAACAGCCAGTCTGTGGGCACTACTAGTGAGGATTTGTACGGAGGATTTGTGGATGCATGCTTCATAAAATAAGCTCTGCTTGTGCTACAGCACAGCTGTGTGGGCATAGCAAAATAACCCTTCAGGATGAGCTTTGGCCAAGGAATGCTCAGGTGAGGGAGAGAGCTGCTGCCTTCCTGCCCACTCACCTGCTGAGCAAGCACAAGGGGAGAGCTGCAGTACCCACCCCAGGTATGGAAAACAAAATACAGTGAGGGACTTGGCACTGAAACACAGGCTGTTCTGTAAACAGCTTTCAGCCAGTGGATGAGGGATAAAACCTCCATGAGATGGGAAGGTACTGTGCATGAGTGGGCTGAGAGCTAAATCTCTACAGTATTAACTAAGTCTTCGGTGATATTCAAGCTGCAGCTTGCCCCAGATGGAGGCCAGTTAACTCAAGAGAAACCATCATTTACCACAGGCAGGAAATTTTTGAATTCATCTGAGTCTAATTGAGAGCAATGCACCCCCTGTTCTTTGAATTCACAACACACTAAAAATCAACCCTAAGCAGCCCTCACTTCTTTCAAGTTTATCTCTAACTGAAGAATTTGCCTGTTTTCTCCAGCAGTTGTCTTCAGGCTAAGTATAGGTCTGGGTTCTGCCGGGTGGGAAGCACACAGGGATGAGAATCTGCAGGTCCCTACTAACTGTAATCACTCTGAAGGAGTGGGCTATTCCCAAGACAGCCAAATATCTGAAACAAAAACCATGGACATCTCAGTCAAAGACATTCAAGGAGGACAGCAGCTTACTGTTGATTATCAGATATGAGAAGAAACCTCATCCCAGTTATGGAAAAAGAGTAATGTTTGTCCTGAAGAGCTCATCTCAGGAGACTGTAGGTTCAAGAGACCAGAACAGTGGAGACACTCTCCTAGGCACCCATCATTTTACACCTCCTGATCATGGATCTCATCACAGACACTGCCTAACAGCAAACAGAAGTTGTTACTTTTGTGAGTCATTCAGTGAGTCATTCAGGGCTTTGTTCATCCTATCCCCCAGAATTACTGCACTGCACATCAGACACTCACTGATAGCTTGTTTCTATATGCTTTTCCCAGGTTTTCTGTCATTGAGGTAAAATTATCCTGTGCTCCCTTAAAGAGATGCAGAAGAACCTTCTGCCTACAGAGCATAACATCCTTAAGCAACTTGGATGTCATATATGTATAAGTAACTCATAATATACAGAGCATATAAATACAAATATACAGGTACATGCCCTCTATAATTAAAGGAACATGTCCATACTTAAAATATTTCTATGTTGTGCCAAATGATGAGTTCTACCCTGAGGTAATGAGTCAGGTAAAACATTTACATAAGTTTGATGGTATATCTCAAATTCTGAACAAAACTGTGTTTCTATCAGAAGTTTGGGAGAGTGGCTTGAACTTTGCACTTAATTAAAAATACCACTCACTACTGGGTTCAGTAAAATCTGCTGTTCCAAGTACTACCTACAATCATACATGACCCTGTATGTGCAATGAATGCCAGACCGTTCATGTGATGTTGTTGCTATTGAGCATCATTACCATCAAATATGGTTTGCTCCTATTCCAAACAAGGATCAGCATGGCTAAACTCCTGCTGGCAGGCTCAGGAGAGCCAAAGGATGAGGACCAAACTCCATCAGACTATGTTCTCATCACCTGGAAAGGTAAATAGGGCAGCTAACATTGCTGCTGGTCCTTACATCAGCTATCCTGTGAACAAGCAGCAGGTTGTTCATACTATTTTTTAATCAGTTTTATTTACCAGGCTGAAATCTTCCCCTTCCTTCCTCTTTTCCTTCCAAAATGATTTTTAAATTCCATTTCTTCTAAATTTCTTATCAATATATATGCCTCTTAAGAAAGCAGGTCACCCACAGGTTACCTTTAATTCAATACCTCCCATTGATTTTAATGGCTGCAAGATCAGGATCCCACTAAATAATGTGTTTGAGCTAGCATTCAGTGAGTGGCCTTCCTGCCTGTCTTCCCCCACTGTCAGCAAACATCTATAATGGCAAGTAACATGTAAACTGATACTTTGCTACTGGGAAGCTGAAAAACTTCTAATATATAACTGAAACTAGATAATGGTTATAAAACATTCCTAGTTCACTCCTAGTTTTGCAGTCTTAAAACTTCTAATTCCTCCCTCTTGGTGTCTTCCAGAAATTCAATACAGAGCTAACACTTAGTCCAAATTCCATGTGCTTCCCTCAGGCACTTCTACTGAAACCAAATGTGTCAGCTGGTTTTCTCCAAGGTAGAGAGCATCCATTTCCACCACTACACAGTAAATGAAATGACATTGCTTCCATTCCTCTGATACAATCTGTTTCCTTACTGCAATGTTTTACAGGGCTGGCACACAGCAGGATTTGTAAGAAAGCATCAAATACTTGAACTGCCAGCAAAGATTTGATGCCTTTCTGCAAACACAGTGGAACAAAGCCAGCTCTGGACTTAGCTTTTACTGATGAGGCTCCAGTGTTTGGCCCCAAGTGGCAGGGGAGCTCCATGATATGCAGTTAATTCTAAACCATCTTTTTCAACACCACTAAAATACTACGAAGCACATCACTTCTGAGCTAAATACAGAAAATACTTTACAGGAGTCAATTCTACACTTGCTTCTTGTTTCATCGTGGTTATTAGCAAACTAACTTTGTGCAGGGTGACTTTGCACATCGCCAAGATGTGTCTATTAAGAGAATAGCTGCTGCTGAAGTTTCCTTAATGCAAGAAAGGCAAATCCGTAAATTGGATCTCTATGGATACCTGTGATGATTATGCATTTCCCATGGACAACGTTGGCAAGAGATGTCTAAAAAGGAGCAAAGACCAGAAGTGCCCCAGGCAAAGAGCAGTACGGAAAAAGAGGCGAGGGGCACCAAAGGGATGCTGGTGGAGGTAGCCTGTGGCCCTGCTGCCAGGAAAAGACAGAGGCTGACAGGAGGGAGGAGAGGCCAGAGGGCCTGAAGGTGAGGATCAAACATGAGCTGGAGACAGGGAGGAGGGAGACAGCTCAGGGGGGCTCTGTGCGCTCAGAAAGGTTTTGCAGTGTCTGAGCAGAACAAAGGGGCCCTTGGGACAATGAACTGACACTGCAGCAGGATTTTGGAAAGAGTGGAAGGATGCAGTACCTGCAAACTAATATGTGTGCATCATTTAAGGAAACTCTTGAGTTCTGGTGCTCTGTTATTCAAACATCTCAACTGTGTCAAGTTTAGACACAGAATCCCATTTATCTTGGCACAACTCGAATCCCTAAATTATCCCTGTCTTTTCAACGTCCTCACTGGAACTTTACTTCCAGCTTTGTTAAAACATGAAGTAGCCAAGAAACTGCTGTACAAACAAATAGCAGCTGAGGTGAAGGCTCAGCCCTGGGGCAGGGTGTGGAGCAGCCTGGCGGGCAGGGCTGCAGAGCTGCCTCCAGCTGCCCCTGCCCTGCAGCACCCACTCCCTCTGTCACCACTGGAGAGCTGGTGCAACACTGGTGCCATTCTCAGATGTGCTGGGAAGAAATCCTTGAGAGCATGCTGAATACATCCTGATGAGCATATCCTACGTGTGCCATTTACTCAATATCGTGAGCTTCCCCCTCCAGCCCAAATTTAACCATCCTGCAATAAATGCTGTAAGGGGAAGGTGATGACCTCGGTCTCTCACAGGGACAGCAAAGGGCACAGTGCTGCTCTCCACACAGTGACCCTGCTTTTCATCACTTTCATGTCATGCAAGTGGCAAAGGCAGTGAAGTCAGCAGTGTTTCCTGGTGTTTCCCTCTGCTCTCCCTCTCTGCCCTGAATTTTGTCCTGTTCAGTGGAGACTGGCTCATTTCACTTCAAAAAACTGGTGCAGAAGAAGAAAATGATGACAGGACCCATGTGTTAACAACAAGAAAACACCAGCTGCTAACATGGCTCACCTACCAGCCTGGTTAAACCACAGCAAGCCCTGGAAATGAGGCAGGGATTTATTTTTAACATCTGTGTCACATCTCTTTGCCTTTTAAAGAGCATTCCTCTGCTGCTCAGGCCCCTTATCTGCTCACTGGCACTTCAGTGAGCTGGTCCAGCGGCTCTCCCTGCAGCTGTGCCCAGGAGCCTGAAAGCTGGGGTGTCCCTCCACTGCCTCAGCAAGTGCTGTTCACTCTGCCAGAGTAATCCTCTAAGAAATAAGCACACATGGAAACAGAGGAAGAGCTTCACAGTGTCCACAGATGTGTGCATGGCTACACACCAAGTTTTGCTCTATTTCTCTGGGCTCCAGACAGCAGAGAGTATATTATGTATATTAAGCACAAAACTTAATTAAGTTTTAAATTTTTTTTAAAAATAGAAAATACTAATAGAAAGCTTTTCATTACCTCGATAAAACATCCTTAGGCGAGGAGATCCTATCTAGGAGTCAAAATACAATTTTAATCTTCCCATTTAAACTGCCACACAAACTGTGATGAAAGGATGTAGCACTGGGAAATAAAGAACTTGCTGATCACATTAATCCTTCATCTTCCATTCAGCTTCCTACACCAGTATCCTGTTTCCTTTTTAACAGCCAACAATGCTTCTCTATTTCCTTATGTGATCCCCCAAAATGCTATCATGTCAGACTTAAAAGCAATGCTTCTTAGTCACTAAATCAACACTTTAATTTTTGTTATGGTTTATAGAAGATCTCTGACATCTACCTGTAAATAGTGACACTGTACACTCTGAAAGCCTGCTTTCTGGTTCATCATGAATGGCTGCTTTGCACAGAGAGCCTGCAATCCTTTTCTTTCCGTCAGACTGACCCTGTGACCAAGTGGCAGTGACCAAGAGGGCAGCTGACGGACAGGGACCCCAGAAATCGAAAATGAAAATGGTTCCAAGTACCTGAAGGTTTCCCTAGAAGTACTTCTAAAAAAAATGTAGTACATCTAGTTTTGCCTTCCTGGGTCAAAACTCAAAAGTCCTATGAGAGAATTTTTGTCCTAGGCAAGGTAAGCAAGACCAGTGCCATTTGTGCAGAGCTGTAACAATGTGCCTGGTTAAACAAATAAAATTCAGATCACCTGCATATGTCAGGTCAGAACTAGATGATCCCACACCTCTAATGCTGTATAAATAGCAGGGTTATCACCAACACGATTAGTCTTACCTTATTGTAGTATTGCACCTGAACCGAGTGCCACTGCCCATCGCTGACCCCTCCTGCAATGAACGGTGCCACTGTAGTGGTTGTCTCCCCTGCAAAAAACAGCAGAAGGGAAAAATAAATCACCATCACTGCAAGAAACACAAAGGCTCTCACTGGACATAGGATGCAGCCACCTTGCTTCATCAGGAAGGAATTTGGGTTTACTGCAAGACAATAAATATCCCCAGTTTCACGGAGTTACTCTGGTGCACAAAAAACAGCTTCTGGCACATTTGGGTGAATTATGTTGTTTTTTATCATGCTTCTGCAAAGCGTGGCAGCAGATGCATTGGGTAGATACAGCTGTTGCTGAAGTGATCAACTGAGGGAGAAAAGTAGTACATGAATTTTTCTGCATTTTTGCCAAAAGCACCCTTTGAGGATTTTTTTAGTATAAGTATTGTGATGGAATATTTTGTCAGGGAAGGGAAGCTACTCCCTGTTAGTGCTGAGAAAGTGAAATCCAGAAGTACTCTAGTATAAAACCCATGGTAACACTTTGCTCAGCAAAATTTTACCAGTGATTAATGAAATTATTGGCAGCCTTTCAGTGTTTAAATTTGAAAGCAAGACTTTGCCACTGCAATTGGAAAGCTGAAGCTTTTAAGCCAGGACTGAGTCAGCGGACTCAGCTCAGTAACCAGGCATATCTGTTTTGAGGTAGCAGCAAAATAAACATTCATGTTGAAAGCACATAATAGGCCTGGCACGGAGAGGGGATTGCTCACTTTTTTTTCCTTTTTCTTTTTTTTTAAACAGTTGGAAAATTCTACATAATAAACCACAGGAAAAGTAACTCCCCCTGCAAATTAACAAAGCTCACATTATTGTTGAACTTAAAATGTACTTTCAATCCTCTATTTGCAACAAATATCTAAGTCAAGTACTATTCTTGTGTCCCCCATGCTCTTGAACTTCCATCCCATGTATTTCTATTATTTAAAAATATATATATTTCAGCTTAGAATGTATCACATCCTGCTGTGATGGTTTGCATCATTTAGTGATAAAATCTATACAAATAATTGGGCTTTTTATTCAACTATCAAGTGTCTGCAAAAGGAAGATCACTGCTCTGCAATCCTTTTGCTCTGCTTTCTGTGAAAAAGTTGTTGCGACATGTAACACAATGAGATCAAGTGTCCAAAACTTGTACTGTTCGTTAAAAGCCACTTAAAACTATAAAACATAAACCATTCTCCTTCCAAAGAAAATACCATTTGTAATATGCAGGACCAGACCTGCTCTCAGGTGCAGCAGTGCAAATCTAAATTTAGTTTCGTGTATCTTAAAGGAGTTCCTTCACATTTAAATGCATATAAGTGCAAGTAGAATTTATTTTTTTTTTCCCATTCATCCTCGGGGTACCTTCCAAGCAATTTGATTCAAGTTTAGACAGGTGAAGCAGAGTTACAGAAGAAAGCACATCTCTCTGCAACATGCTATTTCCTTACACTAACCCATTCAGATACCTGCCTTAAAATCTAATTTGGCCAACTTTGAGGTAATAAAGGGGAAATGTAACCGGATATCTTCAACCCAAAGAGCCCACATATGCACTTAAGCATCGCTGGTAAATCAGTGGGGTCACACAGGATTTACCATGGGGTCTGAGGGCAGCACCCATCACTGGTGATGAGTGTGCACCACCACTGTGGGCTGTGCTTCTTCTGCTTCTATGGCTTTACTGCTTACAATGTCTCACTTTTCACAAAAATAAAACAGGAATTCACTTGAGCCCATGTGTCTATCCTGAATACAGATAATGGGAAATAGCAGGATTATTTCCTGAATTAGGCTGCCCAATACAGAGGCACAAACATCTCACTTGACCTATACAAAACTCCACCTGACTTACAGAACAACAGCTTTTTCCAGATATTTGTTTTAGTCTCAGTAGAAAAGTACCTTAAATACCTAAAAATACCAGAGTTTGTCCACGCTGCTGAGATTTAATAAAGCCACTAAAGCCTTGCACTGAAAGCACAGATCCGCTTTGGGCATGTGTCCTG
The DNA here is from genome assembly GCA_013186435.1 of Turdus rufiventris. Taxonomy (NCBI): domain Eukaryota; kingdom Metazoa; phylum Chordata; class Aves; order Passeriformes; family Turdidae; genus Turdus; species Turdus rufiventris. The sequence continues at coordinate 6,310,002 of PYHW01010409.1, read as the reverse complement.
CCTGAACTTTGCTTGTCAGCCCTCCCCACTCTCTTCTCCTACAAGCACAAGAAGACATTGGCTTAGTCCTAGTGCAGAAAGCAAGCAAATGCCAAAGCTGCTCCTTGTTTCCTGGCCCACTGTAGCAATGAGAGTGCAATTCTCCTAAATTCATTGTCATTTATGGCTTCTTCTGAGAGGAGGTGCTTCTGCAGTGCAGAAATGCCTTCTAGAAACAGCACTGCTCCTCCTCTAATCCCTCATGAATGGCAGGCAGTTTTCACTTCTGCTAGCTTTTCCTTTGGCTTGCACAGATTTTTTAGATAACATTTATGCACCTATGTTCCTCTGATAAACACACAACATTTATCACAGTATGATAAAATGAAGTGTCATTTAAACAAACATTGCTCGGAGGCCAACATTCAGGCTAGTGCCAATCTTTTATAGTAGTCATAAACTCTGGCTTTTATAACTGGTGTGTTGACAAGTTCCTGCCTACGACAGAGAGTGTAATCACCGCAAACCGCTACAATCTGGAGTACACCCGGCATCAGTTGTTTACTGTGCAATGTCAGCCAGTAAATTAATGAGGCAGCAAATAGCCATATAAAATCACTGATGTGCATTTCCAAACGGCTTGAGAGGATATCCTGACCTCAAGCAGAAATGCTCAACTCAGGTGACACCTCACCTGCAGAGAAGGTGAGCTGGATCTGCTCCTCAATGATCTCCAAGGCAATGAAGTCGTGCTTCTCATTGAAACGCCCATTGTAGAGGAGGAGAGCGTTCCTCTCCCTGGTTGCAAACCTAGAACAGAGACGTGGAGTTAGTTTGTGTTTAATAGCTTATGGATTAAAGACTGATGGTCAAGTCAGCCAGAAGAAAGACAGCATAGTGTTTAGCATAAACAAGTCTTTGAATCAATCTTCAGACAGGAAAATTGTAAAAGAGGAGTCAGCCACAGGATAAATCTGCTCTTTCACAGTCAACAAGGCAAGCAGATGGAAATCACAGAAACCTACTCTGCAGAGATCTGCTGACCCTCACGAGGGCTAAAATTAGTCAGACACAAGATGCAGCAGCAGTATCTAACACTCACCAAACAGTAGCACTTACTACACTCTGCAAATAGTCTGACAGCTAGAAAGCATTCTCACATCAAAGGGGGGATCCTTGCTGCCTGCTTGCTGTCTAAAAAGGACAGTCATCAACTGATTAAAAAAGCCTGATGGGGAGGTAAGGAGAAAGAAAGATAACAGTTACTTTAATAATGCCATGTAGAAAATCAGAGTTAGTCAATCAAGATGTCAGTCAATTGGAGGAAGGAAAACAAACACTTAAATGATTTCACTAGATCAGCACCAACGAGTGCATTTGGGTTTTATTTTTCTCGTGCTACTAATATGGGATGTATCTTTCTTGCAGAAAAATGGGCAACCCCACTTTTAAAAAAGCCTTGTGGTTTTTTTTTTTGTCAGCACAGAACATTTTTTTCAAAGTTCTGCTTGTTGTGAGTATTTTATAATTTTTAATTGAATTCTCTTATCTCTGGAGAGTTGCACACAGCTTTCATCTACTCAGAAATGCAAAAAAAATTATTACACTTCACATAAACATTTTTTACAAAGATTAATATTAGATAAAGAGAGAAAAAGAGAGAAACCATGGGAATTTTTTGCGTTTCCCAATGGCAATTTAGTCTGATTTTGTATCTTGAACTTCAGGAAATATGCCTGATTTAAATTAACCCACTTTTCCTACAAATGAATGAAATACTGAACAGAGGTAATGAAAACTGTCTTCCACAGAACAAGAAGAGACTCTTGTGCCTGTAATATCATGTCTACTAGCAAGACTCTCATGTGATGCAATACAACCTGCATTTCAGAGAATGGGAATAAAGCAGTATTTTAAAATACCAGGGTTGGTATTTGTAAGAAAATGTTTCAAAAATGAATAATATTTTTTACCAGAAGTTGTTTGTCAGACACACGTGTGTTGTGGATCACACTGAGTACAGACCTTTCAGAATTTGAGCTACATGGAAATGGGAAATTTTATTCATATATTTTAAAATGTTTTGGAAGGATAATTAATTGTTCTGGTTAAAAGAAACAGAAGTCACAAATTTGATATTTCCTGAAAAATTAAAATTTCAAAAATATGCATTAGAGTCCATCAAAATATTAATTAATGTTTTGATTACTTTCAATTAGTTTTAGTACACATATTTATTTCTAGTTTTGTTTATCATAGTATAATATTATTCAAGTAAAAAGCAAACTAAATTAATTATAACAATACCATTGAAATGTATCAATATTATCAAAACATGGATTTAGCTTTTATTTTTCACTATCAAAAACATTTAATCTAAAGGAATACAGTTCCTGTAAAACATTTCCCAAGACTATTCTTCCATGGATAACTGCTTCATCCAAATATTTTGACCTTATCTATCCAGAATATATATGAGCAATGGAAAAGGGAGTAATACTAGTGGTGCTTCTTCAGTGGGCAGGAAGATTTAGTCTGGCAGCAATAACAGGAAGCTTAGATCTGTTTGAATATATTTTCTCATATTCTTATAATTAAATAGTAACAATTAAATAGTTAATTAAATATTATGAACAATTCTTTATTAGACTATTACATTATTAAGCCATTTTGTACATTTCTTTATCTGTGCACAGTTCCATTCTTTGCCACTAGTCAAAAGCAACTTTTATATTATACTCGTTAAATGCTTTTGAACTTGTCTGGTTATCACCAATCAGCTGGGGGAAGAAAATACTGTTTTTTAATAGAAGGGATATGTTTCATTTCATGACACAGGAAATAAAAGACTCTCTTTCTTACAGAATTTTGCATAAATAATGATAAACCCTCTCCACTTACAGTGTCTCCTGGAGTGAAGGAGTAGTAAGTGTTGGAATTAAGCAAGGAATATACATAATATTGGGAACATTAAGACATACATGGCCAATAACCTAAATACTTTAAAAACCATTTTAGTCATGAGACTGGACGACGCAAATATTCTGCTCCTTGCTAGGAGTGGATCCAGAGTCACTTGAGGCCAAGGAAAACTGGACATCCTGGGATTTTATGAATCCTGACAAATCAGAAAATACCTAATTGCAAATCATCATTAGCAGTCAAACTGCTAATTCCTGCTGATCCTCACATAATGTTTTCCTCCTCCACGGAAGGATAATAAAAGTCAAAGAAATAGCTAGTGTAAATAACAGTAAACTTCAGGTATGAAAAGTTAAATGTGTCACCATTCCAGACAGTGTGGGATGAACCTCATAATGGCCTAGAATTCTTACAGTCACACTGAGTGGACTAAGCAGTGCTTAGCTCATGACTAAATAAGCTATTGTCATTCTAAAGATAGTGAAGAAACCCTGGTGTAAGGACTACCTTTGTACAGTACTTTGCTATTTCTCAATAACCCCTACACAGGGCATTTGAGCAATTTTAACTTGAAGCACCCTAAACGTCAAAGCTCTCTTTCCAAAAGCCTGAAAAATGACACCTCATGGCTGAGGGGACAAGTCAAGGGTACTGCAGGCAATTCACGCTGGCAGCCAGCCCAGACCGCTCCTTTGTTTGCTCTCACTGTGGGTCTGACAAATCCAACAGAGCCTTTTGCTCCTCAGTTTTTCTGTGTACTTAGACCTGATGCTCTAAAACAATCTTCACAGGCACAACTCTCCCTTCCCTTGGCTTGTGGGCAAACCACATCTGTACTTTCTGATTTAACCAAAATTTCAAGATCCCATAAAACTTTGACTTTAGGATTAAGGCAGATGAAAGATAAAATGGTAGAAATCATAAAATGAGAGAATGGTTTGGGTTGGAAAGGACAATAAAGACCATCTAGTACCAAACCCCTGCCATAGGCAGGGACACCTTCCCCTACACCAGGCTGCCCCAAGTCCCATCCAGCCTGGCCTTGAACACTTACAAGGATGGGGCGTTACTTACTTATATTTACAGAAGCACTACATGGGGAGTCTCTCTGGGATCTTAGTTCAGGAAAGTAAACAATGCTAAAGGACAGTACTCAAAAGCATGCTGTAAAAAAGTGACAGATGTGAAGCACCAGGTAATGGCTGGGTGCTGAAGGGGACATGAGCCTGAAGCCTGTCTGACCTCCCTGAGCACTTTCTCTGGACAGATACACAAACAGGTCTGCCTTTGCAGCTGCTGTTGTACCTATCAAAAAATTCCCAGCTCTGCACTTTGGGGTCAGGACTAACACATTTTGTGTTGTTTACTCACAGTCAGCCGTGAGGGAAAACCAAAAGTCAATCCTGGCCAGCTAAACCATGGGAAAGCTGCAAGCCCACCCCCTTCCCAGAGAAGAGGCATCTGTGCACCTGGACCTGGGGTCAGAAATCCCTGCAGTGGCCTTCAGGGTAGGTCTTGGTGGGTACCAGTACATGACAAACAGTCCTGAGCTCAGGTGAGGAGCCAGCAGCCACAGAGCCCCTCGTGCTGGGACTTACATGAGAGAGACGGTGAAATGGAAGCGCTGCCGCAGCCCCTTGAAGGTGATGAAGGACTGAGGGGGGAAGCTCCTGGTGGTCATCTCGCAGTAGGGCCGCTCGTACTCGCCCGGGGGGCACTCGCACTTGAAGCCCCCGATGAGCAGGTTGACGCAGGTGCCTCCGTTCTTGCACACCCCCGGAGCACAGCGGCCGGAGCGCGCGTTCACCTCACAGGACTCTCCTGCAAGGGGACAAGCACACGTCAGGGAAGGTGGCACCTCACCCCAGCACCAAGCTGGGACACCCAGCTACCCAAGTGGTTCTGCTGCTCCCAAACTTCCACACCTCATCCCCACAGCAACTGAGGTACGAGTCTGTGATTGCTGGGGGTAAGGATGCTGCATCTTCTTCAAATCTGAATTTTCAGGGAAGTGAGGAATATGATTTCATGAGCAATCCTTTTGCAAATATCCAACATCATTAGCCTATGGTTTTCATATTCCTCAGCCGCTTCCAAACTGGGYGACAAATACAGAGCAGGTGACAGACAGATCTAGATGGGAGGAGGTAAAAACYCTGTACATASTCTATCRATCAAAATATATGCTAATTGTTKTGGTGTTTACTGCAGTTGGAAATTGGGTAAAACACATAAATGTTGTACTTTGTCTTGAATGGAATTTGGTGCTGCTGACTATTGTGGCAGCAGGACATGGCTGAGCTCATGACAAAACTCTCAAAATGTCTACAGCAAGAATAAGCAGGATGCAGATGTCATAGGGATTGCTTCAATACACGCATCCTGCAGGTGATGATCATTTTCTGAACCCTTCCGAGAAGGGCACATTAACTCTCCACAGAAATTAAGGATTCTGTCTGCCACTTGCTAAAGTTGTTTCACCCCTAAATACTTTGTCTTTATTCATCCCCAAAGCACGTAGTAAGATGTGTTAAATACAATATTAATGAATGTGGTGTCTTGCTTTGTGTGTACGCCATGGGATTTTGTCTTGCACTTGCCCAAAATCTGAGAATGAATCCTAATTTTTAAAAAGTAATGTACTTTTAAGATGATACTAATTTAAAAAAATCTGCTGAGGTTGGGACAAGAGCAGCTGCTGAATTAATCATTGTACAGAAAGCCAAACCCTCTGTGTGAGTTAATTAGTTAATGTTTGTGTTTTGACATGTGTCTTCCTATAGTATAAAGCACATTCACATCCCACATGTAAAACTGTTCAGAGAAACTGGAGGTGGCATATACAGTTAATTTAACCCAGTAACGGTGTCTGACAAATAATAAATGTAGAGCAATACTACTTAGCACAGCCAGCTGAAGGAATACATTGCTAACACTTCAGTGTTTGCCTGATCACTCACTATCAGCTGATAAAATTATATTGGGACAGGCTCTTTACAACGATGCTCATCAACAAGACAAGGGGCAACAGGCACAAACTGACAAGCAGGAAGTTCCATCTGAGAACAAGGAAAAACTTCTGTCCTTTGAGGATGACAGAGCACTGGAATGGGCTGCGCAGAGAGGCTGGGGAGTCTCTTTCTCTGGAGACATTTGAAACCCATCCAGATGCGATCCTGTGCAAAGCTGCTTTAGCAGGGGTTTGGAGGAGCAGAGACCTCTTCCAACCCTGACCATTCTGTGGTCCTGTGATTGATTGAAGCACAGTTAAAACAGTGAAAACACATTCCTGCAGGAAAGTAAAAGCAGCAGGAGCTGTGGGCAGTGACTCATTAACGAAGGCAAATTTAAATGGAAAGTTTTGTTCCATCTGCTGCCCCACAGCCCTGCTCCCACAGGTTCCCACACCAGAGCTGCCCAGACTGGGAGGCAGGCTGAATCCAGCACTACTGCTGCACCCAGACCTGGGTCTGCAGCTCCTTTCTGTGCCAGGCTGTAAACTGCCAGGGTTTGCAGCTGGTTTGGCCGCTGCCCCAAGGGCAGGGATCTCTCAGATAAGGTGAGGTGGGCAGCTTTCTGCTTTTGGATCTCCAGCTTTACCGTCTTTTTCTTCTTGCATCGACACCACTTGCCTTTCAGACAGGTAAAATGCAGGAGAAAACATCAGATTGCTATGATCAGGAGCCAGGCCTGGATGCACACCCCATCCATGTGGGGCCAGCTCTGGAGGATGGACCTGCTCTGTGCACTACTCTGAACTAATAACCCATAGAGCCTGGAGCCCAAGCCTGTGCTTAGAGCTTTCCCCCTTCACACTGATGGTCCTATATTCTCACTTTAACATATTGAGTGAAATGCAGTGAAAATCACTTGATAAATATCTTCCTGTTTCCATTTCTCAGCTCTATATATCAGGCAAGATTATGTGAATACACTTTCCTTAATTTTTAAAAGACTATATAACGTGTTTCTTATGGAAAAAAAGATATATATCATCCAAGACATCCCTGGTACACTGGATATGGTGCACACACACATCAGATGTTTTAAAAGAGCACTGCAGCAAGCAGTTGAGGATCCACTGCATAAGCACAGCCCTTCTACACATATCTTGTGTACCAAAACTCTCAATAAAATGGAAAAAAAAATCCTATAGAAAGACAAAACAGAGGTTCGTTGCTTTTAAAAAAGTAGTAGAATATTTTGTGAAATAACTCTCTGACTCAGAGAAGAATGTAAGGCTTTCTGGGAACAGAATGATGCATTTTGTAAAAGCAAATAACACAAAGGCTTGAATACACAGAGAGAAAAAGGAGAGATTCCTGGCATTGCAGCATGCTGTGGAAATGCCATGGCAATACAGAGGTGAAATAGAAAAGCTTAAACTGGAAGTCAGTGATGGTTCTGTATTAATTCTGCGATATAACAAGAATGTATTGACCATTTGTTTAGATACTTATACAGGCATAAAATAATTTAAGAGAAAAAGCTTACAGGAAAGGTCAGTACTGCTTTTCATTATGATGTGTAAAGGAATAAATTAAAAGAATATACTTCAAGATTCTTTGTCCTATATTCATTCGGCTGTAGCATCATTGATGTCCCAGTTACTAAAATTATTCTGAATTCTCTTAAGTCTATAATGTAAATGAGAACTATTTGATTCATATTCTTTGATGTTGAATTTTCATATTTTATGGGTATTTACCAAAATATATTAAAATAATGGTTTTGACATCTCAAAAGTAAATCCAAGGTGTCACTGTGCTTTGAGGCACAAAGGTCACCAAAAAACTTTTTTGTTTTTTTCACTTAAAAACCTTAATTACCCTTTTCTACAAAAGTGCCTGGATTTAGAAACAGAGCATTTTTGCCTTTTGGAGTAGCTATCTGAGCAAGAATTCGAAGCACTGCCTTGATGAGGACTGGCAACAGAAGGCACTTTTATGTCACCATTGGGTTTGTCACTTCCAAGGGCAGCCCCCTCCCCTTGGACACGCCACTGTCCCACAGCTCTGCCCTGCAGGAGTTCTGAGGCACTGCCTAAAAACCATCCTCAGAATTTGAACCACAGCCTGCATGGACTTGAAGGAAGAGCTGGTTGCTGGCTGGAGTCAGAAGGCCCTAAGGGAAGAGCTGCTTGAGGAGCAGGAAAGGAAGGGAGCTGCATGTGCCAGCCCTTGGGAATGAAAAGCGCCTGTGTGCCTGCTTGCACTTAAAGGTCGGAGGGCTGGGCCGTGCCATCAAAAGGGTGGCCTTACTGTCTGGCAGGAAAAAATAGTACAGAGGAGGGAGAGCTGCTGTGCAGTGAGGGTCTGGAGGGGCTGGGGTGATAAAAGCAGAGCCCAAACAGCTGTCACACACAGCCTGGGATCTGTCTGTGATGGCAGTATGGCTCAGCCACTCACCCAGCCTGTGAAACTCTCCTTTGCTCCTCACAGCATTTCTTTGACTAACACAATTTCATTTTTCACACTGGCTTGCATTTTAGGAATCACTGAACAAACTAGTTACACATCTGAGCTCTGTGAAATCCAAGCAGGGGATGTGCAGCTCAGCCCCTCCAGCTGCTAAAGCTAAAGCATGCGCTCTCAGATAACACCGGCCACGGCTGCTGTTATCTGCCAGCAGATTCCTGGGCCTTGAAAAAATTCTGCCCTTGCCAGAAAATGATTTACTGTGATATGACAGTAGCTGATCTTATGGCCCCCAATTAGTATTGATGACTCTTAAAGCTGTGAGTCTGGTGGCTTTTCTGCAGCCCTTTATGTAATGCTGCCTGGTTTTAAAGCCCTTGAGATGAAAATGTCATAGTTGTTTTTGACACTGCATCCTACTCACAAACATCCTAACATCCTATCTTTAATACATATCTATCCTCTTTGATTTTAGGACTAAAGTTACAAAGATGTCAATATAAATTTCTGTTATTAAGTTTATGTGAGGACACCGTGATAGCAGGTGCAAAATTACAAGAACAGGCAAATACAACGATTGGCTAGATTTGGTTTTCCTCTGACCTATTCCAAATAAAGTAATGAAAGTTTAACTAATAAACAATAAATGGTGATGAAAAAAGTGAAAAGCAATGAAAAAAAGGTATCTTAAAACTGAGACAATAATCTCACAATTACAAATGCCTTGTGAGCAGAATGTTGAGGGTTTCAAGCGACACATTGGAGTGGATCAACGAGCTGGTCTTTGCAGAAATCTGTCTGTGGTTTTGCTCATGAATTGTTTGACCTTACAACAACAATGTATAATGTTTGAAAGCTTTCTGGAAACAAGAGGATGGCATCCAAATACATACAGAATTTCTCTTCACATCTGTTTACTGCAGTGTGTTTCACCAATACACCAGTTTAAGGACTAGTCCTCAAAATCTTTTGCTATTCTCTGATTGTATTCAACTGAATCAGTACATTTAATATATATTTGCATGAAGCAGCAGATTTGCACTGATGTTCATTTTTCTTCCGTTTCCCTGGACACATTAATTTTTCACTCACTGTCTGTAATTGTTTGAACTGATTCTTTTCTCCTTTCCTCATCCTGCCACTTGCTCTAGACACATATTAATTTTCTCTATGTTTATAATTGCTTTGCCAGAATAAAAAGCATTTTGAGAAGCTGATTTAAGCAGCCCACCTCAAAAGATTTGCTTTAAAGTGAAAAGAAGAATCCACAAGAGTTAAGGCAAAAGTAGAAACTACAAGAAATAGAACAACTAAATTCTTCAAACAATTCCCATTGACCGTTTGCCCTAATAAAGAACCAACTACATTAAAAATGTATTTGCTGTCTTACACAGCATGGGAAATCAATCCTCCTTTTCCTCTAGAACTTAAAGCACTACTAACCTTACATGACAATTGGCACCAGAGCAATCAGTGCACTAAGTAACAAGAAGGCTGTTAAAAACAAATTAGCTGCAGAATCAGCTTGGAAATCTCTGCTGGGACAAGAGAGAAAGAGGTTGGGATCCTGCGCTTTAGGGGTAATTTCACCACAGTTCAGCCTGAGTGGGAGTTACCACAGTCCCCTCCTTTCCCCAAGCATGCTGCAGTTTCCTCCCCTCCCTTGTGTTGGCATTCATGTAATCCTGAAGCTGACTGATTTGTAGAGCTAAGATGGCAAAATACCGTTCATTTCTTTATTGAAGCATTAGTGATCTTCAGATTAGGTCCCTTCTAGGACTGATGGGATGAATAGCACAGCAAGCACATGGGAAGGAGGCAGGACCATACACCCAGGAATAAGAACGAAGGAATGGTCGTAGAAAGGTTTAACTGTTGTGGAAATACAGCTTTAAGCCATTTTAGAAGGCTCATGTGTGAGTCTAGTGGCTCAATGCTTGCCTTAGGTGAATTGGATCAACGTCTCCAGTAGATACCCACCTCCTCCACTGGTTGTACATGCATGTCTGGAGGAAAATTTGCCTAAAACATAGGTGCAACTCAAATAATAAAAATTAGCACTGAATTTTGTCCATAAAGGGGAATTCATTACTTCAATGGCTCTGTGGTGCATGAGTCTACCCTCAGAACCTACTGGGAAGTCAGCCTTACCTCCCAGCAAATTGGCAGCAAATGCCAATTACCAATGAAATGTGGCACAAACAAACAAACAAGCAAGCAAACAAACAAATATCTACTGGGCTTATGAGAGAAGTTAGAAAGCAGCTACCCAGAAACATTAGCCAACTCATTGTGAATGATGGAGAAGCTGGATCAAGTAGAAGCTGGAAGCCACTAGTGTATTAGTGACAGAGATTAATTAGGAGACAAATAAATTCATGTACCATTTTACATGAGTGACTCAGAATTGTTATGTGAGTAACAGATGTAAAATCTGGATTCCTTAGAAATCAAGAGCCAAACCCCTACTGCCACATCAGAGAGGCTGTGCAGATTCCATACTACTGACACTGATGGCCGTGACTTTCTGAGCTTTCTAAATGACACTGCTACTAAACATTCAAATTTGAAAATACATTTTTGTCTTCTCTTTTACTCAATTGTTTATGTTTTTAGAACTGTGACTAATCTAGGTTAATTAAAATTATCCCAAATCCTCTTATAGGGAGAAACACCAGCTTAAGGTCTATTTTAGAGTTTCCCTCCTTTCTTTTGCTTTCTGCTTCCTTTGTTGCTTTCTGACTTACAGTCATATTATGAGAAACAGGTTAGAGTAAAATAACACATAAATACCTACACAGACATACCCCACACATACATACTCAAACTGCTGACTTGCAATGTCCGGCAGAATTTCAGTTGCTAACCATTCCAGATTTAATATTATGTATTTACAAGAGAATAACCTGACCTAATAGCACTAAGCAACATAATAGTAAAAATATTCCTGTCACATTCTGTATACAGCTTGTCATGTAATTCTCTGAGGTGATGTGTAGAAATGATTCTATAAAGATACTTCAGAAATCAGCCTTTTATCTCTGGATCTGCTTTAGTTTTTCTGTGGCCATAAGCCCTAAGCTCTGAGCTGGTGGGAAGAAAGCGTGCAGATTTACCACTGTTCTTTTGGATACAAAATATATATCACTTACCATCACCCTTCTCCCTTCCCTGTGTTTCTTCCATAAAGTTCCCCCTAGGCATCCCTGATAACTCACAATTCAGATTTTCAAAAATCATAAAACACAGCTAAATAACGGTCCTAAGATTTTTAATCATGAGTTGCTTTAAAATCACGAACGTGAGAGGCTTTTTATTTTCTTTTATTTGCCTCTGAAGCTGTGGGTGTCATCTGCTGGCCCCAAGGTTCATGAGAGCTCTTGGTGGTCAAATTCCAGCCCAAACTGTCTGTTCTGAGGGAGCTCCCATTCCTACTCACACCTCAATAGGATGATGCTACTTGAGCCTTCCCAATTCCTCTTCCCACCAGGGAACTCAAGGAAAGGATCTGCACCCTGGCTGCTCTGAAGTCCTGCAAGCTTCTGGGAGGAGAAGCAGGACCACCATGAAAACATCCCATGGGCCAAACAGACGGGGGAGAGGCCAGGACCCCATTCTACTTGCTGATCCTTCCCCACAGGAAACCAAGCCAAACTGTATTTTACAAAAGCAAAAGCAGGTCTCATCTCTCAAGCTGCTTCAGGTTGTGCTCACTGATGCAAAGCACATGCAGAGCAGCCACTGCAACAGTGCCTGGCCCTTTGAGAGCCCCAAACCAGGCTCAGGATCATACAGCAGCATCAGCTGAGCAAAGATGTTCCATTTTCCCTCGACTCCTCCCCTTCCCTGGTCACAAAACAAAGCAAAACAAAGGACATCCTGCAGAGAAGGATGGATGGATTGATGATTTGGGTTGTTTTGTGTTTTTGCATTTAAATGAGAAGGAATAATTGGGGGAGGTGGGAGCAAGAAGAAACAATACTGAGGAGGATTAGTGATATTTGGGGCACATCTGTTGGAGAAATGTATTAGTCTGTGGATTTCTGAAATTATGAGCATGTTCTCAAGATGATATATATAGTGCATGATCACTGAACCTCATTCTCCTATGCAATTTCCACCAGTGCCAGCAAGAACAGAGCATAGACAAAAGTCACAACTGAATACCTGTGTTCTCTTCCTTGTGTATTTGTTGAGGATTAAAAATTCCCAGGCATTAATTTTCTACTTTATCTACAACAGGCAACTCACTTTTCACCTTCCAGCCAGAGGCCAGGACAGTGTGAGCACCAGAAGTGCAAGGGAGATTTATCAAAACTACTGTGATTTTTTGTTTTTTCCTGGCAGCACCATGGTGAGCAAGAAGCCAGATGCCACAGCAAAATATTCTCCATTTAAGAAAACACCCAATTCTGAAGCCTACCTTATGGTTTGGCAAAGAAACGAGGTAACTCATGATTCTACAGCCCATAGATTGGTGCCAATACCTCCAAAAAAAGCTCCAGATGTTTGCTTTGCAGAGGTGGGGCACAACTTCAATGGCAAACCCAAAAGAGACATGTCCATGTGAAACCTGGGCACTGGTGTCCTGCAATGGGCCAGTGGGCAGGGGTGCACACCATGTGTCTGGATTTCCCCTGCTGGCTGTTCCCACAGCACCAGACACAATCACCCCCAGGCTTTTGAGGAAATGCTGAGGAAAAGCACCTTTTTGGAATGCTTTAGATGTGGTGGAAGAGAAAAACCCATAGAAACACAGGATCATTTTGGTCAGAAAAGGCGTTTGGCTTCCAAGCCTTTAGCCTGCCACACTTACTTAACAAATTTTGCCCTATGGGGTCCAGTGGGTAATTTCTTAGCATTTTATCTTTACTCTTGGCTAACTTGACAATGGTTGCTAAGCTCTCTATTGAACCATTTATTGTAATGTACAGGGCCCTCACAAGGTGTCATCTCCTGCATTTGGCCTGTAAAGTAAAGCTTTAGAGACCTTTTAGGTTCTGTCTCTCTCACAGAGCTGAACACAAATCTACACGTGAGAAAAAAGAAATGCACAAAAACTTCCAGTTATATTGAACTCTGTGACAGGTTTACATGTAAGACAATTCATCATAATGCAAATTGCAGTGATTTGGTGTAAGATATGGTGATGAATCAGTGCCTTTCAATAAAAGCCTAAGCTTTATCTCTGGATGTATTATCAGGGGGATAACATTATTATAGATGTCAATGATAAATCTCAAACTAGATTATGCCATTGTGTCTGCAATTTGCTTTTGTCTGCAATTACTTGGGATAAATCTCTTCCTAAAAATCCCACCTTAAAACTGATGCAGAAGCTGGAGGTGTAAGAACAAAGCATCCCTTTGCATAACACATTCATTTACAGAGGAATATCCCTCCCCTCATTTATTTTTAAGAGGCACAATCACTCTCCAGCTTTACTATATATTCATCTGATATTCTATTTTGTTTTCTCAGCTCTCTGCGCCCCTTGATTCCTCTCCAGGAGTGTTACTTGAGGAGGGGCACATGGAGAGAACCAAAGGCTGGAGTAGCCACCATGGCTGGCAGGATAGATTCCCTTTGGGCCAACCTTTGCAGGCTGATCCATATTTGCATCTCTGCACGCCTGCAGGCACTTCAGCATGGGAACCACCTGCCAGGCCTAGTTCTCACCTCCTCCCATGGGCAGCAGTGGGACAGAAGAAGGGGACAGACTCATTGTGCTTCTGCTCAGATGGCAAGAAAGATTATTTCATCTCACAGAGTTGCAATTTTTCTTGGGCACCAAATGCCACCACCAGACCATTAACTCCACAAGGCTGCTGTCCCACAGGCTGTTTCAGTCTCACACTGGGCTTTTCAAAGTACATTAAACTATTTATGTCAATGAGGAAAGCAAGCAAGGCGTGGTGGCAGTGGCAGGGGTGTGTGTGCAATAACATCTTTTATCAACAGGAACTCAGGAGCTGGAAAACCAGACACGCGTTCAGGCACCATCAGGCTTCCTGCTCACTTGCAGCCTGGTTTTCCACAGGGATCACCAAAGGGTTGCAACTTCCAGTTCCTAAATTGGTGGGCAAGAGCAAAACTCTAGCACTCATTCTTGATCAAGTTAGCATCAAAACACAGTTCAAAAAAGCAACACATCTGCAAATAACTGCCCTCAGAAAGAAGAAGAAAAGTGAAGGCTGAAGAATAAGCAGAAAAGAAGATCAGTGTCTCCCTTTCAAGGGCAAACATAGTTCTTTTCTTTAGGAGAGTTCAGCCCTTATTTCACAAGATCCCACTTGATTTTCTCCATGTAATTGTTACAGACATGATGATTCAGCTCACAGGAGACAAAACACAGAAGCCATCTCCCCTTGTGCCCAGCAGCCCACTGGGACTGACTGCACCAGCAGCTACTTCTGCACATCTCCGCTAAAGGAGGGCTGGCGAGAGCCTGCATTTTGTGTTTTCCATAAATTACAAGTTTTCACAGGAAAATCTCACTCTCCCATTTTCTGTGCAATTCAGTACTATGGTAAATATGGCAATTTAGAACCAGGCAGACCTCAAATCAAATCATGCCCCTTAACATCCTAGGTGGTCCCAGAAGCTCTGGTGGAAAGAAGCATAATGGCCAATTAGTGAGAATAACTGAAGATATGCCATTAAATATTAATAATGCAACACAAAACCATGCTTAAAGTCAATTGTGAGTACATGTTAGGAAGCTAGGAGTTCAGAGCTCTACATTTTTATTTTATATGAGAAGCAACAGCTTAAAAGAAAGGTTTATTTAAAAGCACTGTCTATCTTTACTGTGAATCATAGTTCAGTGGTTTAGCATCATGGGATAAGTAGCACTGCCAAAACAATCTGATGCTCATCAAATTCTCATTGTTATTCATTGAAAGAAAATTCTGAAAAAAACCCCAATCACAAATGCCCCATTGCTTGTAAAATTAAGTGATTGGGGTTAAAAACATAATCCCATAATCTTATGTTTTGGTAGCCTCAAAATATTTGGTACACAACACAGGAACACAAACCGAAAACAAAAAGCAACTTAACCAGGGAAACTAACTTTTTCTTAATGAGTCATGGAAAAGGGACTGTAATATCACACACATATTGTACAGAAAATCTCAATGTCCATGTATTTTTAAACCTACAGAACAGATGGAAATTCAAAAGTTAGTCTTAAAAAGTATTTTTAAATGGACTCATAAAAAATTAATCTAGCCAGCTTTCACAGCTTGTAGTTAACTCTGTTTACAGCAGTCCAGTGAATTAAAATTCAGCCTTTTTGTTAAATACCATTCAATTTTAAAGTAACTTTAAATGATTACCATTTTATTAGAGTTAATACACTTCATTGTGTCAATTAGAATGTGTTTAATTATTAATATAAGGCATTAATTTTCATATCTTCATCTTTCTTACAATATGCACATCAGTTGTGCTGACCCTTTGAAGCTGGCCTATCTAATTAAAACACGCTTTTTAATTATACTATATGAAAACGCTTTACAAAAGGCCTCATATTCTTCTCTGTGGAGAATTTGAGACACAGCCTGAAGTAAAGTATCCTCATCTTGATTTTTAGGAAGCGAGAATTCGGAGGTGGCCGCTGTGGGGCTGCGTTCCGGGGGCACCGTACAGTGCGGGTCGCAGAACAAAACCCGCCCCGGGAGCAGCAGGGCTGGCACGCAGGCACTGAACCATGATGCTCTAAACAAAAGAGCATTTGCAACAACAATGAAGTTGTGGTTCCCACCACGCTCTGCACCACTGTAATTATCTTGATGTTCAAGGCCAAGTGGCTCAGTCTGGTGCTCAACTGTCCAAACTTTCAATCATCATAACACAAAGAACCGAGACACAAGAAAATATTTTATGCTTTTTTCCCTTCCTGACAGGATATCATCCTGATACCCTCATCTCTGCACCCAACCATCCTTCCCATTGTTTATCCACTGATGAAAACAAAAATGTCTAATTTGGGAATTGTAAATATATATAAAGAATTCCAACATGTTTTTCAAAATTCAGTCTTACTGCTTCCCAATTTTGTTTCCCAGTTTTTTATTTGCAGACAGGAGAAAAGGAACCCCATTACCTTGGTCCTTAGAAGCTAAATCTCTTTTTTGTTTTGGAAGATCTAGAATATTTAACTTCAGATGTCCTGGAATTTTTTTTTGTCTTCACCTCTGATCTGCTGTGAACACTGTGAGAGGATTTTCAGAACATAAGGTATAATGGAAAAAAAATACTATCTCATTATGATTTTATCTTCTGCACAAATAACTTAGAGGCAAGTTTTCAGGTTTTTCTCCTCCTTTCTCTTCTCCTTTTTTTCTTATCTGATTTGTTTTCAGTGAGAAAAAACCACCACCACTTAAGGGGTAGTCTAACATATGGGTTGTTTTGACATTTAGCAAGTGTATGTTTGGGTGATGAGAATGCACTTGTGCAGCTTAAAATTTAATTCAGCTAACTTTTTTGAAATTAAAAAATGGGAAAAATACCCCCAAATCTTACATTAAACAAGGCTCAACTTGGCTAAATTACTAAAAACACAACTGTAAAGTACAGTCACAGAGAAATTTGCCTTTGTTTAATAAACTGCTATTTAAAATATTTTAATGAAAAAAACCTCCATGAGTGTAATTTCTGTCAGACCAATGATCTGCAATGCATATATATGCTCACAATTATGACTGTGTGTGGGAATTCAGCTACATCAGTGAGGAGGGGTTTTAACATGTACATATACACTTATAATATCAAATACCGCCTTTGATTAATTGCACTTCCCACATTTTTATTTTAGTTTTACCAATGATGATAACTGCCCAAGTTATCTGGTTACTGAATTTTAGCTACATGCTACTTCTAGGGTTTTTTGTTATCAAAATCTGGGGAGAAAGCATAAAATGATCAGTGATAGACTCTTCAGCTGACAAATGAGGGGAGTGGCTAAAGGAAGGGAAGAAGCCAGGCCCACAGCTGTCTTTATGGGGAAGCAAAAGAAGATAAGCTGTAATCAGTAAGGAGGGTTTCCTAGACATGGAGCTGTTTGGAAGAGCTGAATTCATAAGTGTATTGGAGATGAATTACTAAGGTAGCTCCTGAAGCCAGAGCTAAGTGATTACATTGCGGTCTGCTACTCGCTTCTACAAAGCACCGTCATGCTTCCACTGCAGGATCACCCAGAAAGAACATGAGTCCTGTCAAATAATTCTAAAACTAATTAAAAAGAACAAACACAGCATTAAGTCTGTAGCTAGGTTTCCACATGACAGCAAAGGACTTTGATCAGTGCAAATATTTCCACGGGCAAGGAAGATAAGACACAAGGCTCCAGATGAGGCATCTGAACTTCACCCAGCACTTGCAGCAGGTCAGCTGAATCAAAAACAATCCCACATGCAGCACCTTGGGGTGAGGGCAAGGAGGGTTTGGACATGACTGAGAAATCTGTGGAACTTTATACAGCAGCTAGTTTATGCACATCAGCATGAGGGTAATGTGGTAAAACTCTTTGCCTGGGTTTAAGGAAAAGCATAGCAGATTTCTGTGGAGGCTGCAGGCCATGTACAGCATTTGAGAACTAAACTGTCAACAAATACAACACAGTAATCCAATTAGCAAAGCTTTTTGCATCCTGACAAGTGAACGTAGGTTGAAGATTAGCTGAAGGACACAACCTCCAGATAAAAACCCACGTAGAGAAATGGTAGACCTCTTCAGTGAGTCCTGTGAATCTGATATAAAGTCCAGATTGGCAACATTCATCTCCTGTGACTTGGTGACAGACATGGGCAGGAATATAATCAACAATAACAATAATAGATTTCAGAATTTGACTGAAATTCTTTACTCTGTTTTTACTGTTTCACTTATCTTCTAAAGGAAGCAGACATGCAGTTGTGATATCTGGGCCACAGCCTCAGTGCAGCATCACTCAGATCCAGCTGTAAGGCTGTGGTGTACTAGCCCCCATCCCTGCATGTGTGAATAGCAAACCTTGCCACAAAAAGAAGCAAGGACCTGTTTAAACATGCACATTAAATCTCAGAGTTAAACACACCAGGTGAGGGGGCGCACAGACTTCTGCTGAGAATCTGTGTCAGGAAAGAAATGTCTTTCACAGGAATTCCCCCAGGTTTCTAGCCATGGGCAGCCCAGGAATGGCCCTTCCTCAGCTGCTCTTGACTTGCTTTTCATTCAGCCCAGGACACAATTGGCTTTCTGGGCTGTAAGAGCACATTGCCAGCTCATGTCCAGGCTTGTATCCAGCACCAGCACCTCTGAGTCCCTCCTGGCAGGGCTGCTCTCCATCTGTTCATCCCCCAGACTGTGTCAATACTGGGAGTACTCCAACCCAGCACAGGACCTTGCTCTTGGTCATCTTAATCCTCATGAGATTCCCATGGGCCCATTTCTCAAGCTTGTCCAGGTCCCTCTGGATGGCATCCCATCCTTCAGGGTGTTAATAGCACCACTCAGCTCGGTGTCATCCGAGAAATTTGCAGAAGGTGTGATTGATCCCTTTGCCTATGTCATTGATGCAGACAATAAATAACAATAATGATAGCCTTTCCCAGCTTTTATACCAGTCATGCTCTGAAAAGTGTTTGGAGGATTTAAGCTCTGCTTCTGGACCATCCATCACCCTGCTTACAGGCTCCTTGCCAGCCACCAAGTGCTGTAACTTGGAAGGGGCTGGGAGGAAACCTGGCTGTACACAACTGCTGCCAACGTGGGGACACAGCTTGCCAGGTCTACACCAACAGAAATACCTGCTAATTCAGGAAAGCCAGAAATGGGCTGAAACAGAGAAAGCTGAAGATGGATGGAAAAGACTGTGCTGGGATATCAGCCAAGGAGTACTAATTGTAAGGATGGATCTTACAAGCAAACAATTATTTATCTTTATCAGATGTGAAAAAGCTGCAGAGAGTCAGATCCACAGCAATCCAAGGGAAGTGGTGATGCTGTAATGAAGACCTAGTTTCAGCACAAGCATCAGAATAATGGCACGGCATGGCATGGCATGGCATGGCACTGCTGAAAAAGAAAAAAAAAATAGAAAAATGTCCAAACCTTCATCACTGTCAAGACCTTCACTGGGATGCAATCACCCTCCACAAGCTTTTTCAAACTATTGCCATACAGAAATGGCAAGGCAACCAGGTATTCTACTCAAGGCACTGAGAAACAATGAAAGTTTGTCAGCCCTCTTCTTCAGTTTTTTCCTTGCATCCAAAATCAGCAGAAAAACTTCATAAAAATCCATTAAGAGTTCAAATTCTGTAAGTACTGCAAATCATCCAGCACTCTAATTAAACTCTTAAAATTGAGGCTATATGTTTATATGTTTTTTAGCATATTAGACCTTGCCAAGGTTTTTATCTGTTTAATATGCAAAACCACCTGGAATCCAGTAGCATAACTCTGAAGTCCTAGACTACAAGACGGTGTTAAGGCAGCAGTGATACAAAACATTTCAGTATCTTCATTGTGTTCCCTTAATACTTGGATGAAGTATCAGAGAGGTGACCCATGAAGCTGTTACATGGCAAGGACAATGTCCCTACATTCATGGCAGTGCTTGTGAATGACAGAATTTCTTGTTTGGTGTTTCATATTAAAGAACTTGGTCACAGCTGCTTGAAAGTGTTGTCAAAGCCCCACAGGCCTGTTAGGATAACCTTTATTCACACTTGCTGTCACAAAACCACAGCCTTTCATAAGCTAAACAAGGAGTTAAAGAAGCAGTGAGGAAGGAATCAAATTTAGATCTGCTCTACAGGATTTGGCTGCTACACACCTGTGAGCCCACCAAGCTGCAGAAATGCAACTGAGAGTGGAATTTCAGACCTTCTAGCACAAGATAAAAACACTCATTATGACTACTGTGGCTGCCAGATTTCTCTACCTGAAAGCTGAAATTCCCTGAAATAAATCTCTCTGGCCTGAAAAAGGAGAACCTGGTATCAGAGTGAGCTGAGAAATTACTATCTGAAGAATGGATATAAGTAAAGATAAAGCAGAAGATATCCTCACATTTACTTTTATGTTCTGTGTTTGCAAGAGCCAAACACTGAGAACTTACTAAGCAATATGATTAGGAACTTCTGGCAGGATGCTGAAAAAACAGCTATAATTACCTTTCATGACACAAAGTTTGAATTCATAGCAGGCACATTAGATGTCATGATTCCTCATGTCAATATGGTATCACAAATATAAATTAGGAGGGAAAGAAGTGTAACACACAATAGATCTCCAGTTGCTGTATTTGATTACTAGAAGATTTACAACCATGTGAGATTTCTCCTCTCTCTGAAGTGAAATCCAAGGAGAGATGCAAAGGATATGGGGAATTCTCTGATGATCTCTTTCCCCTACAAACTGCTCCTTGCTAGGGGTTGCATAGCAAAGGAGGCAGAGAGAATGTGATAATGCTAAGGAGAACTGTGGGAACATTAAATCTTTTCCTTACTTCAGGATTTGGTGGGGTTTTTTCCTATTAGAACACATTTGTTCTGTGTCAATTAAATTTTGCGTTTTGGGAACATGGCCATAGAGGAGAGCAGTCTTGGTGGCTGCTGGGCAGGAGGACCATGAGAATAGCACTGGAGGAGGCACCCACTCATGGCAGGGCAGAACAGTGGGAATTCACACCCAAAAAGGTGCTGACTTATGGCCACAGTGGTGGGCTCTGTAGGAGGCAGCAGGATGGGCTGGAAGTGCAGCTCATGCAGGAACTGCTGTGGCATCCGTGCCCCCAGACCTGGTGTGGATGACATGATGCATTTGCACTTCAGGGGGCTGCCCCTGAGGAGTACAGACAACTCCACTGTGTCTAAGCCTTCACCTACAGCTCACCTCAGCTGCTTCTGCAGCACTCAAAGATATATGAAATGACGCTGGAAAAATTATACAGGTTTTATATAGTGTTCAATGAATCGGTTTGCTTAATTAAAATTACATCATTTAACTGTTAGCCATGCACACAGCTCTCTGCTATCAATGGCACAACTATAGGTGTGTACATTGTTCACTTTTCTACATTAATTTGTATATAAAGAAGTTAAAGAGGTTGTAAGTCTGAAAAAAAAAAAAGGATTAAAAATATGTGTACTTCCTCACTCACCTCCTTACATCACAGGAAGTGAATTCCAAATCACCCCAGCCTAGCCAGTAATCAAGTTTCAGAAATACCTTGTAGAAGCTCAGTTTACCTTTGTGCCCGTAACAGAAGATTCCTGAAGACAGAGAAACTTTCATCATGTATAAATGACTAACAATTACATCAAACCAAAGGGAGGGCTTCAAAGCAGGGTGGAAAAATGGAGGGAAATTCCATCCTATTAAGATAGAACATAATTGTCTCGTACAGGAAATAAACACTATATTTTTAGCAGGTGACCAGTCAGATAAAATCAGTACAGGGTTATGATTGTGTAGTGATTTCTCATCAAACTGCAGCCTATCTCCCCAGAGAGATGACAGATCTTAGCATTTTCTTATAATTATTTTTCTGTGTAGGCTCTTAATTGGGAAATGGAAACATGAGAGCTCCCAGAGCAGGCTCAATTTCATAGACTATTACCATTCATATTTCATCTTTTACAATTAATTCAAAGATTTGTAAGTACCTTATACTGGTATGTTACAACTCCAAGTTAAAATACTACCATGATAAAATTTCAGTAATACCAGAATCTTCCAACCTTCAGACTTAGCAATTCTCTTTTCATTCCACTTTATGGCCACTGCATTCCATGAGCCAACACACACTGCTGCTATTGAAACCTTGATATTTACATATCAAATAGATAGAAATCTGGATTACAGTAAAAAATAAATTCAAGCTGAAAACACAATATTATGATTAATAGAATAAATTGAACTTGCAAATGTAGATGAATATATGTAAAGAAAGCATTCAAATCATAGGTAAAATAACAATACTTAAAGGAGATTGGGACAAAATTCAATAATGCATCTTCATGAAATATTTCTGGTAATAGATTACTTGTTGATAACACTTTCAACCTTGCTCTGTAAAGGGGATCAAAATCAACTAACTAATGGGTTTGGGTTTGATAATAAAATATGGTTATGCAACATGGAACCTGGAGGCATCAAAGTAACTTCAGCCAACCACAGAACAGATACTAAATTTCTACTGCATTCATCACTAATAAAACAGAAATATTTAACAATATTGTATCCATTTTTGGGATAAGGTATTCCAGAGCCCTCTTTATCATGGTTGGAAGTGTTTTATCCCAGCCAATCTGAATGTGACTAAACTGTCCTTCCAAAGAAGAGTTTCACTCAAGAGCAGTTAACTCTGAAACCTAAAGACACAAAGCTATAAGCAGTGCTCACTCCTTAACTTCTGACCACTTCAATGTCCTGGCAGCAGGACAGTTAAATTTTAACTGAACAAATATGCACTGAAAATAGACAAATCAAATCTTTCTTTGTGTATGAATAATATGGTGCTTCTCAATATGTACTGTGTTTGTTCTGACTACAGCATTAAGTATTAAACATATTCATCAATTATTAATATAAGCTTATTATCTTTCATTTTAAAAGTATATTTAGTCTTTTTTTCTGAAGATTTCTAGCAAGAGATTCTAAAAATGTGATGGAATGCATGTCATTCCAAAACTAAGACATGGATGTATTAACTTCATTTTTATGCATATTTTTGGTTAATGGATCTTGCTAATTCTAAGCATTCCTATTTACAGTACAGTAGTACACACACATTTTAAATGAAATCTATTGATCATAAAATCTATTTTGTGATGCCCAATTCTGTGTGTATCGTGTATTTATGGATAATGGACTTTAAAATGTATTTCACTGTGGAAGTCATTAATGAGAAGCTTGGCAGGAAAGTAACTCTTCAACAAACATCAAATATCCCAACCATCTCACAGTTCTATTCAGGATTTCTCCCATCAGGCAAAAAAAATTTGTCCCCATCTTCCTAGCAAGGTCCTGCTGCCCCAAGCCCTGCGTAAATTGGAGCAAGCATCTCCTGTCCCCCATTCTGGGAAAATCCCAGTTCCTTTGCTGCCATGTCCCTGCTCACTAACTCCTGGCTCCTTCCACAGTCACATTTTTGATGGCAGCCCTGAGGCAAAAGTCAGAGACTGTGAAGGAAAACCCTTCCACCTGGAGGGCTGGATCCACATCAACTAGATTTTTTTTTTACATTGGAATTTAAATAATTTATGTTTTCAATTTTTTATAACTGCAGCAGTGAGAGGCAGTGTTGGTAACCAACCCCCTCTGCTTCACCCCTTGTTTGCAGGGGTCACAGCAGACATTGCTGAGCTGTCAGTGTAAATTACAGCTGGCAGCACGTCAGTGCAGAACGCTTAAATGCGTGTGCAATTTCAAATACATAAATAATCCCACTGACTTTGCTGAAGCACCAGAAAACATTCACCTAATATTCTTTCGTAACTACTCAGGAGTATTTGAGAAGCAGCACTTTGATCTTTATTAGCTGTCAAGTCCATGATGAGGCAAAGCACGCTCCTCAGCAGGCTGTGGAGACAGGCCTGGAAGCAGCCATGTCCTTCTGGAGTTTTATCTGAACATTTACAAACCAGAGCTGACTTGCAGTATTTCCCTAGAGTGTGTTATTGCAGCTTTGAGGGAACAAGAACAATCCTAATGCTCTGTGCTGGCTGATGACCATGGGCAGGAGCTCTGCAGAGGCTGGGCACCCACACTGTGCAAACCCATGAACCAGCAGTGTCCCACCTTTTCCCCTCCAGACCGAAGAGATGTGTTTGCATAAAGCATTTTGAGCAGAAATTGACACAGTGCAGATCTCTCCAGCAGCTGAAGTCCCCATGCAGGACCTGGATCAAGGCCTGGCTCCCACACTGTGCACA
This sequence comes from Turdus rufiventris, assembly GCA_013186435.1. Lineage (NCBI taxonomy): Eukaryota > Metazoa > Chordata > Aves > Passeriformes > Turdidae > Turdus > Turdus rufiventris. The sequence goes on along the minus strand of PYHW01010409.1, from coordinate 6,285,752 downwards.
CCAAGCTATGGGACTTACCCTAAGTGACACTCACAAACCTTCTGACTAGAAGGCAGCGCCAGCAGCTTTTCTCCCTTTGACTAAGAATGCCAGCAATTTCAGCTAGACACAGAGCTGGCCTGGCTGATGGTCTAGTATATAAATCACGGGCCAAAGATAAGATAAACACATACCAGTGTAGTCCTCGTAGCACTCACAAGTGTAGCCACCCTCGCGGCTCCGGCAGAGCCCGTTGCTGCCGCAGGGGTTGGAGTAGCACAGGTCGATCTCCGTCTCGCAGTAGTCGCCCGTGAAGCCTGGGGGACAGCGGCACCGCAGCCCGTTGATGGGGTGGATGGGCCGGAACAGAACCGTGTTGGAGCTGATGAACGGTGCTGAGCTGTCAAACTTCAGCACGGACACACACTTCATGTAGTTCTCGCAGGGCTCACGCAAGCAGATGTTGTCGTCAAAAGGCAGCACCCTCTGCGTGGAAATGGTGGTCAGCAGCGTCCTGTTGAGGTAGATCTGCTCCTGCAGGTCCTCCGAGGGGAAGAACTTGTTCCGGATGCCACCAGGGAGCAAGGCCGAGAAGGTGACGTTCAGGATGTTGGAGCTGACGTCCGTGTCATTTTGGATGTTGAAAACGAAGATGCCGTCCTTGGCGGTGGAGAGCACAGTCGCCACCCCCTCCACAAAGAGGGACAGGAGGGGAGACAGGAACCTCTCCTGGGACATGTTCTCCAGCCGCACCGTGATGCTGTTGGTGAGCATGTCGTCCGTGATGATGGTGACACGCAGCGTGCACACTGCAGTGACACTGTGAACACCATCTGAAGGGAGAGAGAAAAACCACAGCCATGTCAGAGAGCAGCCTTCAGCCTTGGGGCAAGGAGGTTCCCACAGACTCCTCAAAATGAAACAGACCTGCAAGGCAGTCGGTTCAGGGCACCAGGATGACAGAGGGAAATGTATCCACCTTCTGCAGTTATTACCATTGCCTTTTCTCAGGAAAACAACATAAAATTTCTTAAGAATTGTAACTCAAGGGACCCAAGACATCTCAAAGTGGCCAGAACACCTGGAGAAGATCCCAGGCAAATAACTAGCAAGGGTTAGTGTGGAAGTAGTCTGAGAGCCCTATGATGGCCAAGGGAAACCAAGAGGAAGGGGACTCTCCTGACAATGACTGCTAGTCCACAACTGGTGCTGGGAAGCTGCTGCTGTTCACAGCACAATACCATAATTATCTTCTTCAGATGTGATCTCAGGCTTAAGGAGCCAGAACTCTGCGCAGACAGAGAACTGTGACCAGAGCTTCAGACATAAGTCATCTAAGGAAACAAGTCCTCACATCTGAGTGCCAGAACTTCTTCATTTCTCACATGTAGCTTCTCAAAAATATTTTATGAATATTAGAAAAAACTTAAAATAAATGTGCCTGTAGTGAAAAGCAGACATTTAAAAACTCTTCCATTTTATCATTCCTTTAAGGTATTTCTGATACTGCTGTGGCAGTTCTGCAATAAAACCCGTAATTATAAAAATACAGCACTAATACCTGACACTGGGCTGAGAGATGCCACTGTATAATTTCAGTACACCCTGAGGCTTACAGTAGTGCTGTGAAGGTACAAACTCTAGATTATTCTGTCATTATGGAAAATAATTATGACACAGTGAGAGCTAAATTTAATCCAACTTCAATGCAAGTGTGGAATGGGAAGTTGCATCATCACTGAAATCAAATCACTTGCTTTAAATCTGTCTCCTTGCTAACACTGGGGACTCATTAAAATACAGATTGCATTACAGAAAATATGGTTAGCATTAGAGCAGCATTTAGAAATCCCAGATGAGATCAAGAGTGGCTTCTGATAGGAAATGTTCCTTCTGATAGATGTCATAGTGTAAACACACAACTTTAAATGGGCATGAGTTCATCTCAAGAGAGAGATTAATTGGTTTGAGTGGCCAGTATGAGGCCAAAAGTGGGGTTAAGAACTGAGCCCAGTTTCCTTAAGCCACAGCTCAGTGTCACAGCCTTGGTCTGAAGTATCCCAGTGATACTAATTACACAAGTAACCTTCTATTAAACCTGATTTCAATTAAACCACAAGGTGTGTGCAGAAATGGATTTTGAATCACATCATTGTAAAATTGCATCAGGAACTGCATTTAAATCAATCAGTGTGAGATCAAAATTCTAACAGCATAGACTGCTAAATGTCATTTTGCTAAGGTTTGTTATCTCAAAGTGCAACTTGGTGACCTATTATGGTCATGCAGAAATAGAAAAAATCAGAATGATTTCTTTCCTACTCAGTGTCACCACTTCATCTCAAGTGAGGTTTTGTTTTAAAAAGAAATGCATTGTTGTAAGATTTTTCCTCCAGTTTTATAGCATCAATATAGTAAATCACAGCAGCATAATTAACAAATTGCCTTTTGACTCCCTCCTCCTATCAGGTTGTCTGTAAAAGCTCAGCTGTTACTTTTTCCCCACTGAAGCAGCTTTTATGCAAATAGAAAAATCTTTTCCTCTGTGTGCTACTACTTTAACTACTGCCTGGCTAAAACCAATCAGTTGGGAGGGGTCATTGTCTAGAGTGATCTGTTTGATTTCTCCCAGGTAACATGTGACAAGAGGAAATGGCCCCAGGTTGCTCCAGGGGAGGCTTAGATTGAGTATGGGGAAGAATTTTTCCACCAAAAGGGTGCTCAGGCATTGGAACAGGCAGCCCAGGAAAGTGGTAGAGTCACCACTCGTGTTTAAAAGATGTGTAGATGTGGCCCTTAGGGACCTGATTATTTAACCATGGGCTTGGCAAGGCTGGGTTAATGGTTGGACTAGATCATCCAAAATAAACAGTTTTATGATTCTATGATTCTGTGTGCTCATCACAGAAACTCACATACCAGCTTTCATTTTCTCCCAAGTTTACAAAAATCTTTATCTTCTCTCCCTCAGACTCATTCTAGGAATGTGTAGTCTCAGCTTCCATCAAGACCCAAAACAACCTTTACAAATGATTGGTAGCCAAAATCCTCATTGCAAACTCCTCCTACATGGTCTGTGGATTTCTGGCCAACAGACAATACAGGATACCAGTATTTTCATAAATGACATCTCAGACTACCCATGTCTATCATTTGCACAGCTCGTTTACCTGAAAAGCCAGAACAAACTATTCACTTTTTTTTTTCCTAAAGCAATTGACATTTGCCTATTTGTCCCACAGGGTGTCTGAACTATTTTGCTATTTGTTGCACAATATGCTACAGAAGTTCTCTCATGCCAGCCAGAATGCTGGACAATGGGTCCTTTTTTAAAGAAAACACTATGATCTATAGCCCATGGTATGTATAGTAAGAAGACAAAATACGATCCAGTGTCTGACAATGCAGTAGAGTCTACAAACTGTCATAATCAATATCAACTGTCACAATATGCAAGAGCTTCCCAGCATTCACAACAGCTATTCTGACAGAGTTAATAAATCAGTGGAAAAAGCCTGGTGTCAGATACCACACAGCCTCCTTGTTCCATGGGCAGCACAAAAGAAAACTGGGCACGGACCTATAGCTGCAAAATGAAGTTGCGTTTTAAAAGCCAACTCAGCTTTGTGCAACCCTGTTGCAGAGCATTAAAATAAAAAGAGTAAAAAAGGAGCAGAGCATATAGGCAACAAAAGAATGGCACAGTTATAGAGCTGGCTGGACAAGTGCCTCTTTCATATCACTAGTTAGGCTGAGAGCAGGATCTGATCATCTATTCATTCAGAAACTCAAGGAAAGTTGAAACAATCTGTGGTTTTATGAGACCAAATTAGTATCTATTCTACTTTTAACAGACAACATTCGCTTTGAGGTTGGGAACAAGCGCAATAAAGAAAGTGAAAATTTTTTGTCCTTTTAGGGAAATGACTTAATACCCAGTAATGTATGTGTTTTGAGAATTTAGAATCAAAATACTCCATGAATGTTTAAAATGTTTCCTGCCAGAAACACCAGAATCATCATTAGGAAGTACTATTTTGTGGAGTGGCAACACTTCATGGCCTTCAGTGTTTGAGATGCCCACCACGTGCAGTTAGCACTCTGCTAAAAAGGCTCAAACCATCTGAGTTTCCAAAGGTCTTATTATACAGCTCTAAGAAGCCCCCATCATGCTATGGCAGGTGCAAGATGTTCACAGTCAGAGGTGTGAAACAACCTTCAAGTTGCTCCCCTGGAAAATTCTGGCTGCACTTTACTCTCTGGAGCAGATCTTGGAACAGATGAGTGCACACATTCCCCAGGCTTAGCTGTCACCAGTTCTCACAGCCATCATGTGGGGGCTTCAGCAAACCAGCTGGATGCAGGAGTCCTCCTGAAGGAGCTCCAAACACCCAGATCATGCTGGCAGATGGGATGTGCAGGCATCCTGCTAAGAGTGATCTGAGCAGACAGCCTGGATCTTAGCAGCCCAAGCCACCCGGCTGGCCTGAGGAAACGGAAACACAGGACAGACCAAAGGGGAAAAAAAGGATTCAACCAATCCTTTTGTTGGCTTGGCTCCTAAATCCCTGTACCAATGGCTTTTGTCACTTTGTCCTCGAATTTCTCTTCCATAAAATAAGGATAATAGCACTTAACATGTACACTGTGAAGTAGTGGGTACGGATGATGAAATGCTGAGACACTGGGGTAACAAAAGCAACATAAATGTCCCTAAGAAACCACAAAAGATTCTTTTAAGAGCTGTTGCAGACAAGTTTATTGAAAACAAGGTGGAAAGATTAAAATAAGACTCTTAATGTCTCACAGACTTATGAATGAACAAAGAGAATTCTGAACAGCCTGGTGGCTACACCAAAAATTCATTACAAATGTAGTCCCTGCACGCTGAATTTTTATTCTGGCAGTATTATGCTACATATAATTTCCACAAGAGTGCTCTCTAGAAGGTGGAAGTCAAAGCACACTGTTGTCTTTTGAGTCATTGTCATTGTTGAAGAGGAGACTTAAAACTGGAATTACTCATCTTCATCCCTCATCGAATTAATGAAAAGATCTAATAGCAAACACATACCCTGATGCATTACAAAGAAAAAAGAAGAAAGGCTGATGAAAGCTTGACGCTCTCTAAAATACATTAATAACTAGAAAATTGAGTAAATAGGCATTTTTTCATTATTACCCTTTCTTTACAACAAACCTTATCAAATCTGATACTTTAATCTCAGCTTTCTATCTTCTGGCAGTCTATAAAGCAAAGAATTTTATTATCTAGAAATGTAAACACAGCGAAGTTTAACTGAAATGCATATTTGGCAATGGCAGCACCTGGCCAGAAAGGTCCTTTTGTTTCTTCTTTAAGTTTACAGAAATAAAATAATTAACACTTTTTGTAGCTTATTGCACACAAAGGTCTTAGTACCAATTTTGAAAGCTGCACACTTCATACAAATACTTTAGCATCAGAGTTTTCTTACAGAGATATTCCAGCCCAAACCCATTCTAATTTCGCTTTATAACACATCTGGAAATAGCAGATGCCAGTCTTTACAACAGCCAGGCAAAATCCTTGGCTAGTGATCCATAGGTTCAAATAACCTCTTGCTCTTCCCAAACCATAAGAAGCAGCTGTGGCCAAGGTAGCATTCATTGTTTGGTAACAGGCCTTGGAATGATCAAAGCTGCACCCCCATTGCTTCCAGCCATGTCTTTACATATGGGAGATAACACACACCCAGTCCAGCACTAAACCTGGGATTACTGATGAGGATGCTGTGCTTTTAGAGTGCTCTCCACTTTTTGGGTGGCAGTAGCACATCAGTAGCACCAGGTTGCAGAAATGAATACTGCAGGCAATGCTTGGCTGTCTGAGCAGGGCTGTCACCCAAACCACACTTCCCACTGAGCAAACAGCAATAAAAAATCAGCAGATGTCAATAAAAGTGAGACAGAGTGCACAGCCCTGCACTGAGCTTTCATCTGCCAGCATTGCAGGGCTGACTCCTTTCCTTGTATTGTGCTTCCACCACCATGGAAGCAGATTTAAAATGCATAAAATGCATCAACGTGCTAATATCGTCCCTTCCAAACCCCTGCTGTAGGCACTACAAAGTTTCTACTTCCATGAGTAGAAATAAGAAGTCTATGAAGACCCATAAGATAAACTCCTTTAAATATCTTCTGTGTTATGGAAAAGTTCAGGAGCTTATAATGCAAAGACAATATCCTGAAAGAAAATAAAGTGCACAGAAAATGGCAGGTGGAAACCTAAGTAAGATTCCTTGCTGAAATACCAGGAAAACATGACCAGAAGAGGCAAATGGGCATAATTGCAAATTTACAAATACCCCATCTCAGGGTTTCCCCAGTTAGCAAGCGTTTCAGGTTAGAAAGTGTGTATGACCCCAGTTTTAGTGTCCCCTCAGGGCACAATGGAAAAGGAATCAGGGGATGGTTTTGGTCTTAGCTTTCCAAAATACAGGAGCAATGTCCAGCAGCAAATATCCTCTCTGTGTCCCTGAAGAGTCTCTGTTTTGTAGCACAAACAGCTCAAAGTGCAAAGGCTTCTTTTACTAGAGAAAAGTGATCTTAAATGGTAACAGAAAAGTGACATCAATGAGAAATACACTACATCACTTGCTTTATAAAAACATAAACATATTGTGTATAATGTCATACAATTTCTTAGACAGGCACTAATGAATTCTGTCAAAGCCTCCCTTTCCTCGGAATCAGAATCACTGCTGGTGAGCAAATCTGTCATTACATCAAGTTGGATGCAACTGCACAGAGATGACCATCCTCGGCCACATGAAGCTTACTCAAATTATTGATTTTGTCCCTTTGTTTCAGGCTGCCAGTCACCTCCCTGCATTTAGGAGCACTGACTGCCAACACAAGTTGTGGGCTTTGGAAACAATATATAAAAATAACTATCTATTATTCACACAATGCCAAAGGTTCATGCTGGAACCACTGCTCTGAAGAATGTCAAAGTCCAGGTCTGCTCCCAAGCCCATTATACCAACAGGAAGATTCCCATTGACTTCAGTGGGCTTCACTCCCTGCCCCAAGTTGGCCTAGAGCCTAATTCCCAGAGTCATGGCCAGTGCACTCACCCAGAGCTTCACTCCCAACCCTGCAGCCCCAAACAAGAACAGTCTGCCCAGGAAATAGCATGGGGTTCAAAAATCAAAACAGCACGAGTAGAAAGCAAAACACGAGGGATGAGCAGGGCAAGCATGTGGACACTAGAAACATGCCACATGGACTGCACCTGCTGAGTTGTAAAGGTGGTAAGGGTTTTCCTAAAATCAGGTGTCTGAATCTGTACCTCAACACCTCTCAATTTCCAAGAAGGATGAGCAGCTGCAGCCACCCTTCAGCAGATGCTCTGTTTTGAAAACATTGGCCAATGTTGCCCAGCGTCATTTGGAGGAGAGAAGGTTTGGAGCATTCACAGGAAGAGGGAAGACAAAGATGTGTTACCTGGTGGTACAGGGGTATTTTAGACTGCAGGGTGAGCTAAAACAGGAGGCAGCTGAGGTACACGGTGTGTGCAAGCACTTTGGCATACCCCGTCCTGACTGAGCTGCAGGGAAGGGGAAAGTCGTGGGTAAGACAGGTCTTTGGGGAAAAGAAGGTATCTGGGATTAACTACAGCAAGACTAGCAGACTGATGGAAGACAAGCAACAGTCCACACCGGCAGAGTGGGTGCCAGTGTGTGACTGTGCCAGTGACCAGCTCTCCTTACACCAGCATTAACCACGCTACCTCCAGCACCTTCCTGCTGCCACTGCAGCAGCTCAGAGCACCCCAGGGGTCTGTCCCAACCCACAGGGTCTGCACCACGGGGTCACGGCTGTGCCTTGTCACTGCACTGCCCCACGGCAGCATCAGCCACATCCCCACTAGTGAAATGATGTCAGGGTCATTGCAAGCAGTGCAGCCCAACAAGGTTGTTCAGACACTTCCAGACAAAGCCACCTCTTCTACTCACAAGCTGCAGGTACTCTTAATTTCAAGCCAAACCTTAATATACTTCTTTTTGCAGAGAAGATGAATGTCTGGGACACCTGGGGAAAGTGGGCAGCGGCACCTGGGGCTCTCACCCCACAGTTCCTTTGACATCAGCCATAGCTGCACCAGCTAAATCAAAGAGCTAAAAATACCCAAACTGTGGGAGGATAAATTGTGCATAAAGCAACTGTGAATTCCCGACATGCATAAGAGAAAAAAACAAACCAATTCTGGCATCATTATCTTTAATGCAGCCTGTACTGTTCAGGATTATTTACTTTGTACACAATACTGAAAAGAAAAAGAGCATATTCAGTTTGCAGTTTGAACAGGGAATTAAGAACAAATTTATGCCAACTGGATTGCTCAACACTGTACAAGACTGCTGTTCTGAAACCAGCACCTGCAAGCTGAGAATTTTGAAATGTTAATTGGGTTGATAACACTAGTCTGGGGGAACATTTCCGGAGGGTAGGAGGTAAAGCAAGTTGGATCTGCTGGCAAGAATAAGCACTCTTGAATTGTAACTGCAGCAAGGCTGAAGAGACACCTAATTTCCTTGAGCACCCTCCCACAGAATAATCACTTCTTGCTCTTCAGGTACCTGCTGCTCATGGGCTATAGCTTATGTAGGGGATGAGATGCAGGGGATGCTGACAGGGATGCAGGAGGAACAGGCTGAACAAGGAAACCAGTGCCTGTCCTGAGCAGAAGGCACAAGTGGAAGGGATTGGGGTTGCTTAGAGGGAAGTATGATATGTGGGGAGATAGCATGAGCATGCCAACAACCAGCTCTTTACAGACTATTTAACTAAAAAAGAGACTTTCCTTCTATCTAAAATGCAAAGCAATTTTCCCTCTGGGCTTTGCACATCTCCCCGTACCTCACCTGACTTTCCTCGTCCTACCTTGGTAAGGTGCACAGGGAAGGAGCCCTGCATGCTCTGGGCTGTGCCAGCCCTTGGTAGGGTACAGAGGGAAGGAGCCCTGCATGCTCTGGGATGTGCCAGCCCTTGGTAGGGTACAGAGGGAAGGAGCCCTGCATGCTCTGGGATGTGCCAGCCCTTGGTAGGGTACAGAGGGAAGGAGCCCTGCATGCTCTGGGCTGTGCCAGCCCTTGTAGGGTGCACAGGGAAGGAGCCCTGCATGCTCTGGGCCATGCCAGCCCTTGGTAGGGCGCACAGGGAAGGAGCCCTGCATGCTCTGGGATGTGCCAGCCCTTGTAGGGTGCACAGGGAAGGAGCCCACCCATCTGCTTCTCCACAGCCAGCTGCCAGCCACAGTGCAGGTTCCAGACTCCCACTGAAGACAGGGATTTCCATTTAATGCTAATGTCCATGGAAATTGTGCGCCTTTCAGCACTCATCTGACCTGTTCAGCTGAAAAACCCACTCTTGATTGCTACACCAGATAAATTCATAGACTGCCTTGCTGGGGGCTCCAGCACCTCCCATTCAGCTTGATCTTCTTTCATATATAATCAAAACTATTGCCTAATTACTGCAATAATATTCTCTGAACTTTAAAGGGAGACAGGTATAATATCATTCACATTTTAATTCTAATAAAATGCAGAGCTAAATGTCGTTAGCCAAAAGACAATTTCCCAGCAGACTGGCATGGCCTGCAGCCTCATCTCACAGTGTGCCACAGTGGTGGTCGCAGTGGCTTGGGTGGGGCACTGCTGGGCAGGCAGAGATGCCAGGCAGCACTGGGGTGTATGAAGCCCAGGCACAGGGAGCACTGCTGCCCAAAGCCAAAGGGCTTTTCCTGGGCCTCCACCTCCCCTGCTGCAACACAGGAGTCGAAAATCCATGAAAGCACCGGTCAAACAACTGCAGTCACGGGATGCTCCAGCGTTACATCTCCATTCAGCCCATGGTCTTCAAATAAACGATGCATTTTGTACAGAGGACATGAGAACAGTGTGTTCACCCTGAGATGCTCTTATGTCACCTACCCCACTCCAAAAGGGACAGCCCCTGTGTGGGGTGCCTGGCTGTGCTGCTGGGGGGACAATCCATGGGTTGCCCAAAAGCCTCCATTCTCCCCACAGCTACACATCCCCTGCAAACATTTTTACTCATTGTGTCTGATTAAAGCAAGAACTTCCCCAAGCAAGCCAGAGCTCTAGTCAAATCTCTCTCTTTGCAGTTTCAAAGCAGGAATGGATGAAACCTGTTTTGAGGATGGCAAGAGTGAGGTGGGAAGAATTGGGTGGGGGCCTGGAAGCTTCAAAACTGGGAGCAGTGATAAGGAAATTGCTTCTCTGCCTCACTGCACCTGTGCTGCACATTAACAACCTCAAAGGTATCCTTTCAAAACAGCATCAGCAAAATGAAATCCATCAGGTTTATTTTTCTAAAAATACTGTGGTTTCTGTCATCCTAAGGCATTCGCAAATTAATACAAGGTAAAAAAAGAGGGCTATATCTCTGGGACAGGGCAAGAAATAAGGGCTACGTGTCAGCTTCCACATGCACCAGGCACAGGAAAAGTTGGTTCAGCAATTCCTTCTGCCCCAGGAGACTCAGAATCAAACATGAGGGACCCACACAAACAAGGTAACACTCTCAGGCTGCTTCAATTCTCCAATTTTTTGATGGGAGCCATGACATGGCATGGATGTCCCACTTGTAGCGCACATGTCCAAAAGAAAAGACTTCAGAGCCTTTATAACCCTACTGTTCTCCCTTCCTCTCTCAAGTTCAATTAATGTTTAAGAATTTTTAACAAGAAGTAGATAAAATTCAAGAGAAGAGATGGGGTTCATCACAGCCCATCTGCTGGGATGTAACAAAAAATACAACCATCTCCCACAGTCAGAAAAATTTAGATTTTCAACCAGTTTCATTCCATTAAAAATCCCTAGAATAAAAATATGCAACAAAATATCACATTTCCCTTTGTTTTTAATTTCAAAGGGAATAGATTTTCCTATTTTTCACTAGATTTTCAGCTGACCAGTTTAGCTGGTCTTTTCTGTTAACTGAAGTCTGCTGACTTAAGCAGAGTAAGAAGCAAATAAGCAAATCAGAAACTTGAGGAAATAAATTAAAGCAAATAAGAAATGTAAATAAAAAAATTGCTTGCATCATATGATTAAAGAAGTAAAAGCACAACGACAAACAGGCAAAACCACCCTTACCAAACTTTCACGGTTTTGGGAAACCAGGCAGTGGGAATATTTATAGGGAAAATGCTGTCTGCTTTGTCTGGGCTCTCTGTTGATAGGCAACCTACACAATCTTTTAAAAATGTCATGCAAAAACAACCCCCTTTTGATTAACTAACCATCTACACATCCCTGGCCACTGGCAGTGAGATCATGGTGGGCTTGGCTGCATGGTCAACCGAGATTATTCTTGGATCCCTGCCGTTAAAACTAAAACTAAAACGCTGGACAAGAATCAAAAGAGACAAAGCGCTTGTTTCCTGTTTCTGTAGCACTGAACTTGCAGTGGGTATTTTTGTCCCCAAAACTTTTCCAAAGACAAAAGCAGCCTCCCATACCAAATGTGGAGAATGGAAGAGCTGGGCTCTTATTGCTGCATCATCTCAGGAAGCCGAGGTCAAGTTCTGACAGAGGAAAAGTGGGGAACACAGTGACTCAGAGCCACTGGTGAAACACAGAAACTACACTGATCTTCAGAAATGATACTGTAATCTCAAATGCCTATCTAAGGATTCCCATTCAGCTGAACTGTAGAAATGAAGTCATAACCACATGATTCACTTCTTTAAGATTCAGATAAGATTTTCTGCCAGACACTTTGTATGACACAGATCTGGAGCAAAATTTTGCATTCTAGGACTGATGTAAGACTATCCAACAAATTCCATAAGTAAAATACTATCTTTAAAGGAATTTACAGTAATGGATAAACAGAAGAAAATCTGTGCTCTGAATACGATTGATCTTAGCACAGCATCAGCAGAGCATCCCCAGAGTGTGCCAGGCTGGGCTCTGCCAAGCAGTCACAGGTTCCTGGCTAGGAGCAGGATGACTGTGTCTTTCTCTTCTGGGTGATGGCTCTTTCCATCCTATTCTGCCAAACTGGCAGACAATCCAGGTGAGTTGTATCTGGTGAGACCAGGGTATTCAACAGCACACAGAGCCTTGCCACAAGAGCATGGCAAGACCCAGCAGGCAAAGCAGGGCAGGATGACCCCCTGTGACACCTGTATCATGGACAGCACAAAGTTTTTCCAGTTCAGTGAGAATTAATTCACCATTTCCAGGCATCCCATTGAAACTAATGCTCCCTCTAGATCACTGGACATTTTAACATCTTAGAAAAGCCTTCTCTTTCAACCCAAGCAGAATTCCCAGGTGTAGAAGAGGACACACAGAGTGAAAGCTAGATATAAGATGACTTTAATGGTGCCATGGAAAGAGCACTTTTCAACTAGCATGCAATAAAATACCCATGGAAAAAAAAAGTTTCACTGTACGTTCAGTTTTCCCAGGGCTGTTTGTATATTCTACAAAACCTAAAGAATTTATGGATCTCCTTCATTATAGTACCAGTACATTCCTATTAATATCTTTAAAAGCATTATTTTTCCTTGTTTTAGTTCTGTTATATAGAAAAATATAAAATACTGAGCACATGTAAAATATACATCAAAAACATTAATGTTGAGCCTTAAAATGTAAATCACTCTGTTAAAACATGAACATCTTTATTCTAGGAATCCCTACACCTATAATGCCACTGATCTCAGCACAGCCTGGGTATTACAGGACTGCTGGACATGAAGCCTTCAGCCTGAGCTCTGAGACTGTTTTGGTATGACATCAAGAATGTGCAGCTTCCTGACAAACCACTGAGTCACAAGGATGTAATTTCACCGAGCATTAGTAGGGGCTCATCCTATCACCTTTCTATAAAACATACCAAACTCCTGTGTCCTCCATTTGTATGCATGCAATATGAGATAAATTTATCCCTGAGAGTATATAAACACTAATTTTATTTCTAAAATACACTTTTTTAAATTTAATAGTATACACTGTGAAAAGCAGCTGTCTGTAAAACAGGATTTTATCTTATCTGAATTCCTGCAGGATGCTTCATACTGTGGAGTCACTTCCCAAGAACTCAGACAATTGCTGAAGTTTAATTAGTAGAAAGCATCTCTGTTTCAGTGTCCAGAGCACTGGAGCATCTTTTCACCACCTGAGCTCTGAGGTCAATTGGACAAACAGAACATCAGCACTTTAGACCATGTATTTGAGTCCAGTCATTCATTCTCTCTCTCCATTTATAAAATTAGGCTTATGCCATGGCTCAACTTAATTACAAAGAAGAAAAATGTATTTTAGCTATTTTAAAATTTCCTCAGTTTTCAAAAACCTCTTTAACCCTCTTAATATTTAGTCTGACATTTCTCTATTTGGCCAGTTCTGAGCATCTTTATGAAAAAGCTTCCTAAATGCTGAAAAACCACTCAGTTTTAACACCTGCAGTCATTCTACTGCATTAAAAACCCCAAAAACATCCCACATGGGGAGACTTGCTCCTTCTCTCCACAGGGCCTACGAGAAACCCCCTTCTGCTTCCCAGCCTGCAGGACACCTGCTGATCCCTGAGGTGGGTCCTAAGACAGCCAAATCCTACCCTTAGTGGTCCCCAGCTGCAGGACCTCACAGCACTGGCTGCTTGAAGCACTGATCTCCCTGAATGTCTCACAGGCGGGCTCGTGCAAAAGGGAACCAGAGCTTCAGTATTTGCATGGAAAGAGCTATTTCTGTCTGGATGTGACAGCTGGTAGTGGGGAGAAAGGCAAAGCAGCTGTAACCCAGATCAGGAGGTTTGCAGGGCTGCCAGTGCGCCCATGCAGCAGCTCAACACAGGCTGATATCAGTGGAAAGAACAGGAAAATTCACATAAACTGAGCCAGGCAAGGGATGGCTTCAGCACGCTCCAGGTCAGAGGGAGCACAGGCGGGAGGCTGGGAGGGGGCACGTGGTGACCACAGCGATGCCCAGCTGTCACCCAGATGTCATTCCTCATGTCAGAAAACTCCAAGCAAGATGCACATGGAAGTGTCGTGACAGGTGGCTGCAGTGTCTGGAGAAAGCATCTAGTGGAGAAACATTTCTACTAGAAATCTCCCAAAACTGTAGAAGTTCTTGATCTCCAGCTCAGGCTGACTCCTGTGATTGCTAACAAGAAGTGGATGCAGCTCCTCCTCCACCACCCCTAGAAGAACAGAGAATTGTCCCAGAGAAGCTGGCTTTTACTCCTCTATTTTTTGTCTTTCTGTCTTCTCAGGAAAAACAAACTGCTGCATTTGTAGCTACAAGGACATGGAGGTAGAAAAGGACAGCTCACATGGGTGTTCTGTTCTGAGCAATGATGCAGAAGCAAACCCCAACACTGCATTTCATGGTGGAAAAATGTTCATGGGCATGAAGCCCATGGGGTGAGGTGGGTTTGCCGTCAAGCTTTCATGAATTCTAATTCCATTAAATTTAAAATAAAATTTAAAAGCGCTTCTCCAGTTGAAAACCGTATCTTCTACTTCAGTTCCATTAAAAAAAGACAACAATCTTCTAATTAAAGATAGATGTAAAATTAAAAGCAAAAAAAAAAAAAACCCATTAAAATTTTAGAATGGATAGATGCATAATTACAAGAAAAAAAAAAAGATAGAAAATTTCAAAGAGTGTTCAAGCTCAAAATAAGATATTCTAGTCCTGCAAAAAATACCAATTTGTCATTGTGTCCTTTTCAGAGACCTGCTTGGCAAAGAGGACATTTCACAGTCTCTCCATACGGAAATCCAATGCCACGCTCCTGCTTCAGGACTGCTGCCGGCTCCTTGTTTAGTGGATAAACACTTTCACATTTGTCTTTGAAAGAGGCTCTTGTGAACAGGAAGCTGTGCTGTGACACCAGGCTCCTGTGCTCTTCAGAACAGCTCAAGCTCTGTAAATGACCTCTCTCAACTCGCTTTCTCAGCTGGCTCAAGACATCTCCTGCATGTTGTTTCTCCAGTAACCTGAGGCTTCAGAAAATGCTGTAACAGGTGGTCAAAATTAAGCCAGCACCCAGAAAAAGGAATCATCTTAATATCACCTACCTATTGCACCTTTTTGTCTTTAGATGTTTGCACTCAGAATTTAGGGGGTTTTTGTAGAGGTCCGTGACTCGTACCCAGACACTACTTGAGGCCAATAGATATGATATTACAATTTCTTAAAATACAGCATCATCTAACATCTGCTGCATTTTACTGACTGAGTCATCTGGAAAGCACAGGAGATCATGGAGGTACATAGAGGCTCCTTAGGCCTCTGAGTGCATCTTGTACCTCTCCTTCACAATTGTTTTTATTTGCCAAGCAAGTAATGATATTTCTGTAATTATTTAAAGTATTGAGCTCACTTGGTGCATGCTGTGCACTGCTGTGCAAGGCATGGGATTTGAATAATTATACTGTCCTAGAAAATACCAAACCAATATCCCAAGACACCAGTAGAAGCTGAGAAATGTCAAGAGAAATAATGTGGCAACAACAAGGTCTTACGAGCATGAAACAGACTATTTCTCTATTATCACTTACCACTGTAAAATAAATTGGGTGCTTCCCTCTCCTCTTTCCAAGCACAGAGTAACACAGCACTGAGCTCAAAACAGTCTCTACCCAAAGTAACTGCTTTGCTCTGGAACACCTTTGGTGTAGTGGAGTTATTTTAGGTTTGCACACAGGCACCAGGAGGCAGAATCTGGCCAAATCACTTTAAAAAGACTGAACTGCTTGAGATAAAGACCTGAGAATCCACCTCTTAATACACCATTGCTCTAATTTCTCTTCTTAAAGCATTTGCACCAGTAATCAGAGGTGATCACTGAGCTCCATCCTGCACCTTTAATTAAAGTCTGTTTCTGAAAGCTCTGTCTAGAGAGACTAATCCCTCTCTACTCAGCTGCTAGACTTGCACAGCAGGGCAAAGAGGCAAATACATGTTTGAGGAGGTGAACAGGCCCCAGTCTGGCACAACAAAATGTCACAGAACATCTATTGATACCCAAGCCAGCTACTTCATATGCAAATTGCCAAGAGTCAGTAAAGAAGTGGGCAGAGAAGCACATGCAGGGGAAAACCATGAATGCAGACATGAAAACTAATCATTCAAGGATAACTGCATATTAGCTTTTGTTTGGTGCTACCAGTGTGGGCTCAGGTCCTGTCAGCCCTTGCCTGAAGCTGTGCTTCTGCAGGAGCAGATGCAGAGAGCTTGCAAAGAAAACTGTAGGAAATCCTTCCTCAGAGCTCAAAGAAGATGGGAAAGAAAGGAGAGCTGTCACACCAACAAAAGCAAGTGGAGTCCTCAAAGCAGTGGTGTGGTGGCTCACAGGATCCTCATGAGCTAAGGAGTAACTTGAGAGAGCTACCATGCTGCTGTAGGCTTGGCATATCAGGATTTCCACGTCATTAAGGTCACTTCAGCCTTTACTTGTGATACATTGCCTTCTGCTCAGTCAGCACAGCAGGATTCCATCTCCCAGCATCAGATTTACCCTACAGCTCATCTCCTCTCAGTGCCAGTCCCTTTTTCCATCTCCCAGTGACCACAAAGTCCTCCCTCTGTTTCTCACTCTACACTTCTCTCTTCTGGAGCACCAATGGGAACCTGTCCTCCTGTGATGGCAGGTGACAGCAGGTGCCAGTGGCTGCAGCCACTGATGCCTTCTCCACGTGTTAATGTGGATAAGGGAAAGTCCCAATTGCAAACGTAGGTGCAAATGTACAGAGACAAATGGCCTTGCCCTTCCACCATCACCCTGAGTGAGCCTGGCAAATTTTGACCATTTCTTTTTTCAGCCCCAAGGGCTGCCTGTTCCATGCTCATACACCTGGCTCTGGGTCTCAGCACGCTGCTAAAATGCAAGAAGGTAACAGGAACAAAGCAAAGATAGCTCTTGCAGAAAAGGATTTATGGTCCCGGGGCATATGTTTGTGGAGAATTTACTGTGTGGGTTTAGAGACTGCTCAGACTGACTGAGCCACAGCTCCTGCAGAGACCGTGCATGGAAGGGGACACAAGTAACCCAAAACTCACACTCAAGAAGCAAGCATGAGCCAAAGCCTGGGGACAGAGAGATGACCTAAGTGACCGAGACTGGCATTTCACAGTGAAGAGCCAAAACCTATAGTCTGTAACAAAGAGAATGGGATGTGATGTTACCTTCGGGGAGTTTAGGATGGGATTAAGGCAATAAACATATGGAGGGAGATCAGCTCAGGAATACCAGGGAGTTTTCTGAGTCAGTATGTTCAAGTGAAAACTAATGAGAAGGACACAGGGAAGTCAGTGCTTAATAGGATCATGTTAGAAATGTGCAACTAGAAAAGCCAAGAGGGAGACCCCTCTGCAGCTGCTCTGGTACCCGCTGCAGGCCAGCAGAGATTGCACAGCAGCCGAGGGATGCAGCAATGCCACAGAAATGAACCTGCAGGGGCAGCGCTCACGGGTGCTTTCTTCAACGAAAGGTTAGTGCTAAGATTAAATGGTCTTAAGCAAAGAGGGTGCTAACCTCCCTGTGCTCACAACTGACAGTTCAGAAGAGCTTCAAGATAAGTGCAAAACACCAGAGGAGGCACTTGGCTCAGAGGTCTCATTACAGGCTCCAGCATGGAGTGTAAAAGAAAATATAATAGCTTTTCTTGTTCCCTAAATATACATCCTCACTCCTCAACTGTACACCACAATACACATTGCAAGAAGCCAAGCCACATGGCACGCTGATGGCTGGTGTTTGCCTCCACTGCTGACAGGCCCCCAGTATGTAAACATCTTCCCAACACAGACATACCTCTCAGGTCTGTGTAATCTGGGTTTTCTGCAAGCCTGGGGAAATGCCTGAATATGCTACTCTGCAAAGCAAATTCTGCTCCTTTTTATGGCGTAAATAAACCCTGAAAACTCAAAATACTAATTTAAAAAGCGAAATATACGTGCTTGGTGACAGCTACATTGATGTACACACACACAATGTAGAGGGTATGGGAAAGAAGTGAGCTGTGTAAAAACGTTAATAAATGATGCAATTTGTGACCTAGGCAACACCACCAAACAGAGAACAATGATTCCTGGAGAGAGAGAAAGGAAGCAGAGGGGTGGGTATGCAATGCTAGGTGCTTCTAACAAAACCTCATATGACAATGAAGAAAATAAGGAGGTAAAACATTATGGGGTTGAATAAACGGGACAAACCCCAAAGCAGTAATAAGAGGAAACCAAAATTGGACATCGGGAACAGACCACAGCACAATATAAATTTGCTTGGCTTTTCACACCTTGTAAAGAGGTAGGGAATTTTAACACACTATGCATTTCCACACATGCTAGATTCTGCTAGCAGAGCTGGAGAACAGCTCTGTGATACAGAAACAGCAGAATCTAACTACGAGAAAAGAGACTTGAGAGGGCTTAAGAATTAAAGGAACAACTAGCTGGTAATGCAACATGTGGCAGTTTAGTGCTAGCAATGAACAAATACAGCAGTCAGCATAATTAAAATTGATTAGCCACATACAAGTAAATTGTTAATTCTAATAACGTTTCCATCTGCAGGATTCAGACATGACAGAATCCAATTTAACCCAACATGAACGTCACTGGTTGCACTTTTATTAATATAGACTAATTACTGTTAAAATGATACATGATAAAAGTGGAATATCTTCAGTGTTTTTACTGGAATCACAGAAGTAACTTCCAGTCCACCTGGACTTGAGAGATGGTCACAGTGTTAAGTTCACAGCTGCAGCCTGTGCAATCTAACTGGGAGAACACACTGACTCACTTTAACTCTTCCCTCCACCTCTCCTTTAATTCCTTTCTCTCTCTCCCCCTGCAGTGCAGCATGTGGGTTGGGCCACCTGCACTCCATGAAGTACCTGGAGGATGGAGAAGGCACACTCGCACTTGCAGCCAGGATTCCTCGCTCAGGGAGGGTTTCCAGCCCAGCCAAGCCTGCCCCGCAGCCAGGGCTGCTCATCCTCCAGCAGCTCCCCCGTCCTGGCCCCTCCAGTACCAGTTTGTTCAGCTCAATTAAACAGTCTCTTGTCAGAGTGCCTTGGGAAAGGACAAGCTTTCCCTTCCAGTGAATGACAGACAGGGAAGCTCCTGCATTTATTATGTTCAGGCTGGTTTCAGAAGGACATGCGCCTCTATTTAGCCCGGTGAAACCTTGACAGGCACTAAATGATATTTGAGGACTTTACAAGAAATACTTGGTTTCTCTTCTTGATACTTTTGTTATAAAAAGTTACTAAGTGGTTTGTAAAAATGACTCCAGAAATATCAGAACTTCTAGTTAATCTATTGACGTATTGATAAAAGTAATAATAGATTTTTTTTTTTAAGTAAGTATTTACAGTACTTCTGATTCTTCCTTAAGGTCTCCTCTTGAGCCACCTGATAACACTTTCAGGGTTTTAATCTCCACTTCACCAATAGAGGGTATTTAAAAATTATTTAAAATCAAATCCCAGCCATCCAGAAGGCTCCATCCGACAAGCACCTCATGCTTGGCAAATACACCGTGCTGTAATCCTCCTGCTGCAGCACAGCAGCAGCTCTGCCTTCATCAAATGTCCTCAACCATGAGAAACCTTTTTCCATCCTCCCTCCACCTGACAGGCTCAGGAGCCTGTTCCTCTTGACACCATTGCCCCAGAGGAAAGAAAATTACAAACATTGGCTTACTAGCTGGAAATGGTTTAAGTGCACTCCTCCTCCTAGCAGAGCCGAGAGTGAGGAGCTGAAAGGTGATGTTCGTGAGAGTTCCTTTGATAACAGGCCAAGAAGTGACATGAACAAGATAATCAGGCCTTCAAACCAGACATGCACATCTGGGACAGCTATCTCCAGCTTCCATCTGACAAGAGAATAATCCTGCTAATAGGAGTCTTTCACACCAGGTTGAGTGCCCCGGCAAAAGAAAAAAAAAATAAATGAGTTTAATTTAGCTTCTCTCTGTCTCTTTCTGGTGTCTGAAACACTGACTCATGCCATGTAAGAAGGGGTGGGATTTTGCTACAAGGGGTTTTGTCATGGGTAAATTAACTGCCAGTCTGGTCACTTGGGACCTTTTGCACTAAAAGTCCAACTACAGTAATTTTGGGTGCAAAGAAAGTGGTCTCTCAGACACAGTTGTGGAACTGCACGTGAACCATCCAAAAAGCCAAGCCCTGCACACTGATCTCCAGCTTCCCAACAGGAGGGAGAGCAGGGCTGTCCCCTAGCATGCAGGGCAGGGCTGTTCAGCACCCTGTGTAGTGCAGGATAACCACACACGGTGAGGATACCACCAAGGCAGGACACACCTCCGTGTGATGTCCAGCAACAGGAGTGTCCAGCTGGGTCTCTCACCATGCACGGTGGGCTCTGTGGGAGTGGTGAGCTGTGTGACACAGCAGCAGAAGCACAGGGAACATCTGGCCCCAGCTCACATTGGCAGGCAAGGAGGGATCGGCCTCCAGAGCGCAGCCCGGCTCGGTCGGGAAATGCGCTAACCCCGAAAGAATGAGCAGCTCGGCTCTTGGTGGCTGATGTCAGCTGCTCCTGACTTCTCTTGCCTCAGGTGAGTTGATTCATGTGTTTTATAGACATCAAGTATGAAGTATGAAAGATGCTATTGTTCCTTGAAGATCCCCACAGGATGCAGCTTCCACTCTGTTTGGTCCTGGTTTTGCCTCCTTACCAATAGTGCTGAACCACAACCACACAAACCAACACTGCCAGTTTTTGAGAAGATCAGGTCCAGGTCATTCCTTGACTGATCCTTATTTTCCTTCTCCTAGTTAGTCGAATCCAACTAACCACACCTCTAGCACACAAGATCACAGGCAAAAAACAGAATGCAGACCAGGTTTCTGCTTTCAACTCTTTCCCTGATCTGGTTCTCCTTGCCTCCCCGCCTTTGTTTTTTTCTCACCAGTCTTGTGTGGGTAATGAAGACAAAATATGCGTTTTGCCTCCAGCAAAAGTTTTTTTAGTTCAGGTCAGCTGCCTCTGACTGGAGTAAATAATTCTGGTACAAGAATGAGATGTAATGCACAGCAAACTGAAATAAGAAAAACCTGATGGTAAATTTACTGGCTGCTTCAAGAACAGACTCTACTCTGACCCTTTGTTGCCTGCAGCAGCTCTGGTGCTCGACATACTGCTGCTCTCCCACAAAGAGCAAGACCATACATGCACCTACAGCTGCTCCAGAGGTTGATTTGGGGCTGAGACACACAAATGTCTGTGCTGCTGGAGACAGCCAGAGTCCTCCACACTGACCTAGTGAAGGTGACAGCCCCACAAGAGGTCTGGCAGGACACTTCGTGCCAGGCTGGGACACCCTGCCTGGCACACATGGCAGCTGAAACCAACGTGCACTGCAGCCTCACCAGAGGAAAGCCAGAATTTGGATGAAACCCATTAATACCAGGCTGGCAATTAACAACCCACAGCTCTCAGTACAAGAAAATCAACTACCACACCATTTGAAGTGTAGCACATGTACATACATGAAAATACTCAAAGGGAGCTTCAAAAGATATGCTGGGGCGAGGAGGAGGAGCTGGAGAGGCTGAGTGCTGCCCAGAATAAGAGCCTACAGCAGTCTTTGTCTCACTGCTTTTGCCAGTTGCCTTTCATAAACAATGTTTGGGGGAAAAAGTTTCCATAAATGTCAACAATTGTAGTTTATTAGATGGTCCATGACCTATTTGTAAACCAACTAAATTTCTTAATTATATTTGCCTTTAGATGGTAAGAACTACACAAAAAATTGGTAGCTTTTGTGAAGCTATAGGAGAGCAAATTACCAGCTTCCGGCACCTTCCTAACAGCTCAGCAATTTCTGGCACAAGCTCATTCAAGGAGGAGTATGGAAAAAGGAATACGTTTGTGAGAAAGAATGTCTATCATCTGTTATTGCTGTATTTCTCCAAAGCAGAGCAAACAGCAGAGCTCAGGTAAAGCTCAGACACACAGAGCACACCTTCCAACAGCACTGAAGAGGGAAAAAATTCAGCTGATTAACGTGTATAGACTAGCATTTTACAAGGTTTTAGCAGTATTTTAAAACATGCTGGGAGAAGCACATCAGTCTGTCTCCATCAGACTAATGCTGGTTAGTTCAGGGATCTTCAGCCTTTCAAGGCTTGGCACTCAGGGTCGTTCTTCCTTCTTGCATCAGACTGCCTTTGCCAAGAGAAACTAAGCAAGTTCCTGGAGCAGCTGCTTCTGCAAGGGGTGACATGTGGCAGACCCTGTGATCCACGGTACCACCAGGCAAGCCAGAGGAACCCTGCTCCTGATCAATGTTATTGTCAGCCTATGTTCTTATTCCTCATTTTATTCAATGCACTCATTTTACAGGACATGGAGAACTAGCACTGAAAAACTTATTAAAAGCAAAATTATTTAACTAAAATCTAAAAAATATTTATGAGCTGACCTTCTGGCCCCAAATCAAAGTTTACCTTACAAATTAAAGAATAATAAGACAAGCAAAATAATGCCTTCATAGAACATAGCAATTAAGCAATTTAAACAATAGAAAAATGCACTGGACATATTTCAGCTGAAGATGGGAACAGTAATGTAACACCTTTCCTGTGTAAAGGTCATTTCATTTGCCACCCCATCTTATCTGGCTGATCATTGTAATTCTACCATTTATTACAGCATGTAAAAAAGTATTTTAAAAGAGAAAACACTTGCAGATTTTTCATCTAGTGCACAGTATGTAGCTAATTACTATTAGAGTTTCACTGCATTCCTCCATTGCCACTCACTCCAACACCCCCTGCCTGGGCTGCCCAGCTCCTCTGCACTCCAGCACTAAATTCTGCAAACATGCCCCATGTGCAAGTGTCCCCAGGGAGGGCAAGAGCCCCTGCAGCAGCAGCTCCCACTGCACTGCCCATCCATCCCCTGCCCCACTCCACTGCCCATCCATCCCCTGCCCCACACCATGCTCATCTATCCTCTGCCCCACACCATGCCCATCCATCCCCTGCCCCTCTCCACTGCCCATCCATCCCCTGCCCCACGCCATGCCCATCCATCCTCTGCCCCACGCCATGCTCATCCATCCTCTGCCCCACACCATGCCCATCCATCCCCTGTCCCTCTCCACTGCCCATCCATCCCCTGCCCCACCATGCCCACCCACGGGCTCCTGAGCACCAACTCCCTCTGGAGCCCCCATGGGAAGTGGCTGCAAAACCCATGGCTGTGCTTTTTGGGCCACCAGACCGAGCACCAAATGCCACCTGAACATCACACGTTACATTGAAAGCACCATGCAGCTTCCAAAGTGCACCAAGGTCTCTCTGTGCTGTTTTGAAGAGCACTGTTTCAGAAACAGGAATTTGAGAGACTTCAAACAGCTGCATGTTCTGCAACTGAAGCCTCAACAGATCTTTTTCAATGCAAGGAAGACAATTAAATAAACCTCTACTCTGCATGAACACAGAGGAAAAATATTCCTTTCTGGAATTTTTGTTTGGTGTGGGGGAGATCTGCCGATGTAGGGCTCTGAGATACCTCTCAGGTCATGCCAAGCCCCCTCTGAAGAGGGCAGACAGAAGAGAAGCCATCTTGAAACAAATAAAAATAAACAACTTGAAAAATCATTACAAGGTCTTGTATCCTACTGCACAACTTCAGAAATGCTGGAGAGGAGTCTCATTCTCCCTCTTGAATTTGGAATGCCTGCCCAATTCAATTTACAGTTGATTTATACTTCTAGATCTCCTCAAATAATGTTTTATTCCTAGAAAGACACAGATGCGTACACACACACTAAAAACGTCCATTAAAAATCTGGGGATGAAAGGTTTACAAGTTTTTTTTTAACATGCTGAAAATCCCACTTGCTGCATTCTAACCTTTCAGCATTTTAAAGGGTCTTGTTGCAACCTGTTTGTGGTTCACCCCTGGTTGCTTGGGAAGCAGTAGCTAACATGTACAAAATATAAGACTGGTGACTAACTAGCACAGGAACAGGGAACTTCAGGGCAGGAATGAGCTATAGCCAAGCATCAGCCTTCAGAAACTGAGCCCCCACCAGCAATCCTTGCTAGGGAGCTCTTAGAAGAGCCCAATGGCATCACCCTCTACCCAAACCTGTTTTAAAAATGCACCAGTTTGGGAGGTGGCTGATGTTCTGACTGTTCCCCCAAAGCTTTGCAAACACGGACAGAAGAACAGCCAGGATTCTCACTTCCAGCATGAATAGCATACTTTTACCAGCTTTATTTCCTTTTCTCTGCTCTATACATGGCAAATGGCCTCTCCAGTAAAGCCTTTATTTGTGAAGGGTGGAGACATTTGTTTTTACAGTGCTCACAGAGACTATTTCAAAAACATTTCTTGCTTTCTGGCGTTATGTTGTGTAAATAGAGAAAGGACTTGCCTATCACTGCTTGACTTCAGCTGTTAGCAAGTAATCCACACCTTCACTAAGCCTTTTGTGAAGAAAATGGTAAAAAAGTATTACTATCCAAACAACCACCTGATTACTATTTGAGCTCTTGTGTTCTACTAAGCTTGTGTTCACCCACCTGAGAGGCCTCTCAGAGTATGGGGATCAAGGGATTTTTTTAGGCAGGTAACACTCCAAACTCGCCACAGAAAATATGTGTCTCTCCTTTGAAAGGAGAAAGCAGAAAGTCACAGCTGCACCGTGAGGCATCACATCTACTGAAATCCCTTTGCACAGCCCGCAAACCTGCTGCAGTCAGAACTGACACAGATCTCTGTGTCTGTGTAAAGGGGGATCTATCAGGAGCTGCCCCTCCAGCCCCGGGTGCAGAAGTCACCCCAGTGCTTTGCAATACGTCAGACTTGTCACCACATGCCATGAAATAGCGTAAATTTGCTCAAAACCAGAGCTCATATTTTATCAGACCTCCACAGAACATACAATTTTATTACCAACTCTTGGGTGGAGTGTTAGAAGCCAGCTGAAGAATAAAACCACATAGGTTCAGCGCACATTTCCAGGCAAGCCCACCCAGCTGGGAGCATGTGTACAGAGCACAGCAAGGGAGCAGCAGAGCTGGAGCAGAGCAGCTCCACACCATGCTTCATGCACCATGAGAGTCAGGCCACCAAAACCCACCCCAGTCTGTTTGCAGAAGAGCTGGTTGTTTTGTTGCAAGACAAAATAAACTTGTCCCTTTTAATCGATGTATTTGAAGTCTGTCCAGAAGAAAATCACTGTCCTCACCCCCAAAGATGCCAACCTGACAGAACTCCACTGGTTGTGCAGAGGTTTACAGGGCTATTACTGAAAAGAGAACTTGACATCCCTGGTTCCAGCAGTAAACTAAACAGCTCTCTGAGTCTCAACCAAATGCTCAAGCAGTAATACATCTGCCCTGGGCATATGAGAATGATCTGGAACACCCATGCCAGCAAGACCCATCCCAAAATTGCCTTTACAGTTCAAATCAAGATTTGCATGTGGTCTAGCCTGCCCGGTCTGGCGCCCTGTGAAGGCTGCACCCCCTGGTTCCCAGCCCTTGGCAGGCTGCAGGCTGCCAAATTCAGGTTTCATTGTCCCTGCATGCTGCTCATTCCTTTTGGCAATACCTGTTCCTTTTGAAATGTATGTGGAATGAAATGTATGAAAAGAAGGGGAAAAACCTAGGGACAACATGTCTCTAACATTTCCATTAAATGAGTTTATCTAAAATATGCTTCTTTTCCTGATCCAGCCCCAAAGGGAAAATGCAGAAACATGCTCCTGCTCCCTAAGAACCACTACAGAGCACTGAGTGAATGCAACAGATCCCACAGACCCCCATTATCCCTATTAAAAACCTGTCCTGTCACAGGGACAGTGAAAATTTGTGGAAGCCATAAATGTCTGCTTCATCAACCAGCACAGGCCTGAGCTTCACAGGGATCAATGGGACTGGGACTGACTTAAGAGTGCATCTCATGTTTGTGTGTCCATGTGTATCATACCACCATTTCCTCAGTATCTGTGTGCACCACCTGAACACCCTGCTCATGTGGGTAAATGACAGAAATGTCCCCAAACAGATGCAGCCTGCAGAACTCCCCTCGTTCGTGCCAGGTCCTGTTACTGGGTGTATATGAAAAATTGTATTGCATATTGTAGACAGGAGGTGGTCTATTCACTAAAGCTTTTTCGAATGTGAAAAATAAATGCATTTTTCAAACTGTCTTGAATTGTCTGTAATATTTGCTGAATTAAGTGGTAAAACAGTACAGCAACGCTCCTACAGCTGTCCTGTGCAAAGGTTGGAGGCAAAAGAATTCCCAGTGTGGAGACCCAAAACCAAAATGGCATAAGACACTTTGGTTCTTCACCACAAACACTTTAGATGCAATGTATCAATTTTCTTCAAGCCGTATCTTTGCTATCACATCTTTAAACTCTCATCAAAATCATATAAACAAAAATAAACCATAATCAGCCCAAACAACAGCAAAGTTGCACACTGACAACCAATAGTATCTCCATTTATTTCTACATGCAAATTCTGAACCAATACACCTTTAAACCAAGTTTATAATTTTTCAGAATTATGTAAAAACATAATTT
Organism: Turdus rufiventris; assembly: GCA_013186435.1. NCBI lineage: Eukaryota > Metazoa > Chordata > Aves > Passeriformes > Turdidae > Turdus > Turdus rufiventris. The sequence goes on along the minus strand of PYHW01010409.1, from coordinate 6,259,151 downwards.
AGAAGATGGCCATACTGAGGTCAACTGTGACAGAATTTACTAGGCTGACACTGACTAAGGACTATTTATTCAGATCTTCATATGATCCTCACATAGACATCTCTATGGCAGTCTTAAAAAAAATGCCAACGTGAATGAAGAAGAGATGTGGATGATCCAGCACCCTCTAACACCTGGAGTCTCTCGCTGCCACTGTTCCCAAATCTGTGCTGCAGCAGCTTCTCCTGGGTTAAAAAAGCATACTTCAGTCCATCTATTTTTGTTTTCTTGTGGAGAGTCCATAATAGTAATTACAGTGGCTGCCAAAATACAGAGGCCAGTTCTGTGCTCTGGATTGGTCTCTGCTGGTTTGGGGCTGAGAGCTGCCAGGCATGCTCAAGAGAGGCCACTGAATAATGCCACCAAATTAATTGTTCTATTAAAATACAACAAGCATAATCTGTTTAATTTTTAATTATTCAAGTACTAACTATAAAACAACTGAAAGACCAATTATTTTCAATTACTTTGATACTCTGGAAACCCCTGAAAAAAGGGACAATGAACTGAAAATTGATTAACAAGCAAAAAGAATAAACTTTAGATTCTATTGTTTGGTGCAAAGAGAGAATTGCAATTATATGAATGCATTTTAATTTGTATCTATTTGCATAATAATTTAGATGCATAAAGTTTTTTTTTCAGCAAGTTTTATTATACTGTGTTATAAGTCTTTAATGGAACTGCAATGGAAAAAGTGATTGTCAAGATCAAAAATAAGAGAAGGAATTCAAACTGGCATGATATCAATAGAATTCTTAATCCAGTTCCTAAGGAAAACAATAGGAGTTTTGGCATTCACTATAATGAAAGTAGATCCAAGCCTAAGTGTCTGTGTTTTGGGACTTTGCACAATTTCCCCTAGCTTTCAACTTTAATGATACCATTCCACACATTCAATGTTCCCCTTGTGAATTCACACTTTCACAAGAAAATATCAGCATGTTACACCTGTGGATTCGAGTTCTGCTGAGGAACTAAAACATTAAGATCACAAGACAAATACTATTCTCACAGATGCCAACATGAAATAATCCCAGTGGTTCTGATGAGGTTTGCACTACTCTGACTGTAAACAGACACATGTATGTATACTGAAAAAAAAGACAAATGCTTTCTCTTTCTTAGAGCATGAAAGCTCAAACTTCTGAAATTTAGTGTTTCTGGACTTGGGATTTTTTTTCTTTTTCTCAAACTCCATTTTAAAGAAGCTCCACTTTCAGACTTGAAGGTGATCCATTTCCACCTGCAAAGACTGAATACAATAATTTTTTGTGTATTGGAATTGGATTTTCTGCTTGCTAGGGATTTTCAGTGTTGAGTTTTTTTAACTCACAGCAACTTTGTTCACTATTTTCCATCTATTTCAAATGCTGCTAAGTAATTATATGACAATACATGCAATTTCTCATGCTACACTCTCTTTACAGAACCAAAAAAAAATCCCAATATATGACCATATATTACATGGATATAGGCACACAAAGGTAAATATACACACACATGGACTGAGGACAAACGCTGACAATCAATGAGAGTCACATCTTTCAAGCAGGGAGTTTAATTCCTGTGTCCTTCACATGCTGGCAAACACAAGTTCCCCAAGACACAGCATGTGTTCTTCCCCTCCCACTCTCCCCTTTCACATATTCCCTCTCTCAGTGAAGCTGCAGACAGGAATCTTTACACCTTGAGAGACAAGCATTTTGCCAGATCCAGGACAACAGGTATTTCTCACCCAGGAGGGCTGGGAGGGAACTCTGGGGCAGACAGGAAAGGAAAACTTTTCATTTGAAGTAAGGGCACCCAGCTCAAGCAGCTTCCCACGACAGCCAGCCTTTTCTTTGCCTCCCAGTCCTCCAGCTCTCACCCCCTCATCCTGCTTTGCTTCAGAGCCAGCTCTCACTCTGCCCATGGCTCCCAGGTGAGGGAAGTCAGAATTGTACTTGTGTCTAAACCAAAATGCACTTTATTTCTTTCACAATATAAACCCGAAGGCCCTGGCACTTCACCTTCCCAAGGCTCTGTACATCCAACTCTCCTCCCTTCAGGGCCAGACTGCTGTTTCTCTCCTGATTCACCAAGCACCAAAGGTTTTCACTATGTTATTCAATACCACTTTTGTGAACCAGAACAAAATACACTACTTGATTTCTTTTAAAGAGGCTTTATCATGACCCAGGGCTGGAAACACTTCACGCATGTGTTTGTACAAAGTAGTCCATCACAAGCTTCAAAAGACTGTCACCCAGAAAACTGTGTACGTAAAAATAGACAAGTCTTCACAGCAGTCTTATCTTTGAAGCCAAAGTAGCAGTGGTACTACTTAGTGTTCTGGTTCAAGCCTGAAAGACTCAAAATAAAGCTTTCAGCCTTTTAAGCGGCTCCTCTTCTGTTTATACAGAGAATAAACTTCCATAAATATCTTTGGCGCATCTGCCCTAGTGCTTACTTTTAATTAGTCTAATTATCAAACACCTCTTTAGGCAAAATTTTCACACACTAAGGGCCTAACATAATGTGCTTTTATATAAGCAAAGTCCTGTCTTTCTGCCTGGACAAAACTGTTGGAAAGAGAAAGGATATGTGTCCAAGAAAACCTAGAAGCGTGATGACTTTGTAGATAATTTTTACAGAATTCATAAGTAAATTTAAACAATTTACTACCTATCTGATTTGCCAATACTTTCTGAAAGAGAGTGAAATTGAGACAGCTCTTGATATATTACTTTTACAACTACTGTATTTAAATTAGAGAATTTCTACTACACAATGTGTACTGTAGAATAAAAACAAGATTTAAATGCAAGGTTTCTGCTGTGAAAAACTCGAGAACGTACGATCAGTTGTTGAGCAACTGATCTTGGATTTAATAAAAGGGGAGTCTCAGTAAAGTATGCTGTTTTCTTTCTCTCAGCAGTACAGAAAGAAAGTTCTTCATTCACCAAGACAGCCCATCAATAAAGTTAAATCCTAGGTTGGAGAAGACCATTGTTGTGAATACAAAGATAAAGACCTCCCGGACTGAACAAAGTACTCAACATTTTGACATATTGAGCTTTCACACTCTTAATATTTTCCTGCAAGTAAACCTCTCCTTTATACACTTTCCCCCATTATTGCATTATCAAAATTATCATGCAAACAAGTAAATAATGCCTATGGATTTAAACAGGAGTGCACCTTTCCAGTATGCAAGTCTGTCACTATTCCTATTTTGGGTTTAAACAACTCCATGTAAAATAACTTTCTGAGCTTATACAGCCAGTAATTGATTAAAGCCTTGTGTCCCTTTTCTGGTGGAACAATGATAAATCATCAGACATTAGCTCACACCTTTCTGCCTGATCACTTCCCAAAGCTAAGAATGCATGGAATTGTGTTCCCCCAAAATGCCCAACAATGCCAAGAATGCATTGCTCCTGCCCAAAGGTTGATAAAGGCAGCATAAAAAAGAAAAAAACAGAGGGCTAATATTTTGAATTGAAGACAATGAGTGGTGACCAAAGGAGACAGTTACATTGCCCCAGGTGCCACAGCAAGGAAATTGTTATGTGGCTCTAACTCTAATACATTCCGTGTGTGGCTACTTCAGTTCTTAAACAGCTATCTACATATCTGACATGGAAAGTTTTGAATCTCCTTATTAAACACTCCTCTGTCAACATGCTCCTCTGGTCCTAGAACCCTTCACACCCCTTAGGAATCTCACTGCAAGGCCCAAAGTGTGAGTAGCTAGGACCCGTGCCAGAGGAGTCACCTCAGGTCCACCCTGGTACGAGTTTCTTCTCAGAGTGGCTCTGCAGTGGCCTCTGCGCTTGGTCTAAGTGGACAAATAGGATGAAGTAAGTAAGGCTTCTGTGATCAAGCTGAAGCAGTATAAACCAAGCTCTTTCACAGCCATATCTTTCAAAGCTGGTCACTAGGATGAGAAGTCAAGCAGTGTTTTTCCTCCAAGCAGATCCCGCTGGCGCTGCTGGAGCAACGGGCACCTACTTGATGAGCTGCCCCAGGGCATCCATCTGCCAGAGCAACGTGTTCCACAAGAACTTTCATAGTTTTCACTCATCATCTTCAGTGAAAACACTTACTCATCAAAACAGAAAAAAAATACATTGATGAAAGAGTTCTCTATTAATAATTGAAAGCGGTACATATCACACAATTAAAAACTTTATATAACTTTCTTTATTATGTTGTTCAAATAATCCTGTTTCAATAGATGCAAGTTTTAAAAGGGCATTTATAGATTAACACTGTTTCTGTTTAACAGAGATGGATTCCTGCTGTGAAGAGGGACACATCCTTGTCTTTCCATTGTCTTCTACTTTCCAACATTTCAATGCTGCCTGACACAGACTCCTCAGCCTACACTTTGGAGAGGGGAAAAGTAATGAAATAAGAAATCTGTTTCCCACATTTAGGAACAAGAACCACCCAAGATATTTTTGTGGCACAAGGAATGAATCTTCTGCACGACAGCTGCACTGTGCAGAAGGTACAGTAGACTTGGTGTCTGCTGTATTCCAGCAGCCTTACATTCAAATTTGGTAATATATACTGCAAGGCAAACATACCAACATGGCATATGAATCCAATCCAATCTGCAAGTCAGGCAGTAAATCATCTCAGCAGATATTATATAGTTATATAGTACACTTTTCCTCTGAATTTCTCTGAATACCAAGGTAAGTCCTCAATGAAAATGCTGTCCAAAAGGGCATGGCCTCTGTAGGCATTTACAGTACTGCAGATTTTTTAAGAATTAAACAAAATTACTGAGCTGGCATTTATGAATAAAGAGACCACAGATTATGGACTTCCCTAGTCACACAAAATTTTTGGACAATGAACAAAACGATGCACTGTGTAACCCTCAGGATGTGTGACTTGGGCAGCAAAGGCGACTCCAGTGCTGGAGACCTAATGTCTGTCCCTGCACTTCCTGGGCTCACATCCTGCCCTGGCGTTTCCAGGCACCCTTTCCTCACCATGGCACATGCTACAAGGCTGGCTGCCATAGTCAAGTGGAGAAGGAAAGACAGGCAATCTGGTTTAGTCTGCAAACCAGAAAGCACTCAGTGAGGGAAGGAGGCAAATCTTGGCTCCATGCCCCATGAAACTAACTCCTAAATTATTTCAAGGTAAATTGAACACTCAAAGATGTCCTGCTCCCCTAGCTCTCAACTTCAAAATCATCAGATGAGAAGATGCCCCTTCAGAGTCAGAAGCTGAGAACCCAGTTCTACAGCTCAATAGAGACAAACAATAGAGAAATCTACGGGGCAGCAATACATCTTTCAAAAAAACCCTAAAACACTCAATGAAGAACCAAGCAAAATTAAAAGAACCCCATGATCAACAAGTGGATTCTTGTCCACCTGACGAGAATAAACTGTACAGCATATATTTTCTCCTCCAAGCTACCTGCACACAACACACTGACACAAGTTTTGTCATCAGAGATTCTTGCCACACCCTCTAAAGAAAATCTGATAAAAGAAGCTTAGTGCATTATATGTATACAGACTTGAAATGGGAATTTTGCTAATGAAGTCTCTACCAATTAGTGCCCAGTTGAGATCCCTAAAAGTAAGGTGTGCTTACAGACTGTTGCTCTCTCTCATTACAATGCATGCTCTGCCTCTGTTACAAATCTCTTCAGATCCCAACATGCTAAAATACGGCACGCAACAGACATTATTTACAGCAAAGGATTAGGTTAGTTAATTTATCAGTGTTAATTTAGAGGCATTTACTTGTTGAAGTAGTTGCACATTTAGTCCATAGACCTACCGTGAGAATGTGACCAGCATGAGTTGTTTAACTGGTCCCTCAGAACTCAGAAAAATGATCTTTATCTTGCTCTTCACCAAGTCAAAGGAAAAACTCTCATTCCTGGGAACGGCACAGGCTCCAGCCCATACCACAATTCTTCCACAACTGTGGCCAACTTTTCCCACTACATTTTTACAGTGATCTCCTGATGTTTAATTAGTGCACTTGGTATTCAGATAGAAAACGGCTTTATCTACTCTCGCTAGAGTTCAGGTATTAGATTTTGGAAGGGTCAATATTTCTTTTTACATCAAGGAGAATCTCTCATGAGGTAATTAAATCACATGCTTACTCATGGTGTGCAGTAATGTACACCTGGTAATTGCCATACAACTGCTCCTGGAACAAAGCATTGCTTAATGCAAACACGGCAGAATTGGGCCCCAGGACTCTATTAAAATGCGGCACAACTGTCAGAGTATGGCTTTCTCACAACAACACGTGATTTTAAAATGAAATTGCAGCAGGTTGGGAAATCTTATATTAAAGCAATTAAACGTTTGCTCATTAAAGTGTTTTTGGTTTTTTTAACCCCCAAAATGAAAAACTGATAGCCGTGAAATCACAGGGCTCCAGGTGTGAGGGCATTCAGAAAAGCAGAAAGTGTGCCTGCCTGCAAGATTTTCATGCCATAAAAAAGTGCCAATGCTGTCTCCGTTACTCCTCTGGCTCAGGAACCTGTTTTGCCATCCTGACCATGCCCCATCTGCTTGACAGGCAAAGAGCAGCTTGGAAGGAGGGTGAGATGCTGTCTTTGTGCAGGAGGCACCCACGGCCCTTTGAGGCAAGACTTTGACTTCTGCCAATGCAAATCTCCTGGAAACCTCAGCATCAATTTTACCAAGAAAGGGCAGGAAAATGCAAACAAGGAGTCTACAGTTACAAAACAGTTTTATAATATGAACTGTCCATACTTATAATGAAAACAAACATTTTAACTAAAAAAGGAAAAGGGAGATGCTGAAAGGCCAATAATTCATACACTTCATTAATTTGTTGGCTGTGTGAAATCCAACAGACTAACTCAGCAAGTCAAAACTTTTTGTGCATGAGTCAGGATTTGATTCACAATCTGACTTTATAAGCCTGCTAATGCACTCATTACATTCTCACTCAGCCCTACTAAATCACTCTCCACTCACCGTATTTGGGCTAAATATAAGAAGAAGGCAACATGTTTGTATCTTTTAATAACACCACAGTTTGTCATTGCCTTAAAAAGTGAGATTTTAAAACTATTTAAAAGAGAAATATATACAGATATTGGTACGTTCCCAAATATATACAGAAAGACAATTTATAAAGAAAAACACAGAGGAAATACAAGTCTGTACACTATTCAGAACTGAGCCATCTGCACTCCTTGGAAAACAGACTGAACTAGTTAAAGAGCAAACCAAATTCCCCTGTGAGCTGTAGCTACAGTCCCTTCTGTATTTGGGTACACAGAAGGATCCTGCTCCTAGATTGCCATCCACATCCAGTGGGAAAGTGAGAAGTCCCACGAGGATGCGCTAATTAGCAAGAGCTATGTTGGCACTGGCAGTATCAGTAGAAGCACTGGAAAGAAGCTTAGGAGAGTACTGAATACATGGGAGGGAGGTTCTTGTTTTATTCTGACTGCATTTAACTAGTGCATGCTACCTACCCTGAGGGAAATCATAATCAAGATAAGGCACCCATATTTTCCCTAAGGTCAGCTCAAAAGGGCTCAGGTAGGAAAATTTTACTGACCTCAGTAAATTTGCAAGAGGATTATAGAAGTCCCTCACATTCTTGATCCTACGATTTGGGTAACTGCAGCGAATTGTTTGAGTCATAACATGCTTTCTGTAGTGAAAACAACTGAAAACTCACCTGACATAATTCGTCCACTAAACAAGTTTTCACATAATTCTGAAGAACAGCCTCTCCATAAAAAAATGGAAAAGATCCAGTCTAGATGGAGCAGACCTGACTTGTGGTTGCCATCTCTTCACATCACTCCTGAACTGTGTCTGAGAAGTACTGATAACAGCTGTCAATCACAGATTGTTTGATTTATGCTCAGCCCAAGGAAACTGCATTCCAAAAAAGGACAAAATGCACTTCAAAAGGGAAAGGAGAAAGACCTTGGATTTCACAGCACACCTTCTTAATGCACAGCCTGGGGTTTCCCACTCCACATCCACTCCTTAGGCATGGTCTCAGTGACTGCCAGCCCCACCCCTCTGCCTTCCTAGCAAAGGTTTTATCCTCTCCTTGAGGTATCTCTTGGTTAGAAGACATATTCCATCCATGCACCTTTGAAAAAGTAATTGTACCCTTAAAAAGGATTGTGTCCACTACATCTGTTTGCTTTCTTTTCCTTATGGTCATCACTGGAAATGCCACCTGAAATGCATGTACCAAGAACAAACTATGCCTTTGATCTGTCCAACAACCTATGATGCAAGTATAAAATAAAATTAAGAAACACAAAGGAACTCATTGATTCCCTTAAGTGATCACACAAAAAACTCACTAAATAAACAAAACTACCAAGACATCAAATACCTTTCTAACAGTAACTTGCAGTACAGAAGAAAACCTGGATATTCTGGATATTAAAAGCTTGACCTGGAAAAGTCCAAATTCTCCCTATCTCAATGACTTTTGTGAGAGAGGTTGGTCCCCAAACCCTTCAAATGAATTTTCTACTCTTTCTGAGTACTCACACATTATCTGTGTCTGTTACTCAGAACTGTGGCTGGTGCAGCACTTCCCAAACACACTGCATTGGCCAAAAGACAGGCCCAGCCCCAAGGTGTTTACATGCATTTGAGATCCTTAATGAAGCTGCCAGACAGGGCAGAAAAGATTGACAGATGTTCCTAGTGGCGCAGCAAGAACGGTTAATCCGACAGGGAGACAAATACGCGAGACGTGGAAATCCACTGTACAAGCAACCTCAGCGCTTTAGGTACGTAAATCTCTGCAAGCAAACAGTTCTTAGCAAAAGAATGATTCTTAAAAGAATACATCTCAACAGAGAAAAATGTTACAAAATCCACGGCAAGAAAAATTCATATGAAAAGAGGACAAACAACAGGGTCTAGATTGCTTATCAAAACCAGTCTTTCCTCCAAAAAATTAATTGAAAATGGTAACAAGGAGTTTGTTACAATGAAGTCTAGCACCATGTGGGAAAGGAAGTCAAACTGTTGACCTGGTCTTGCAAACCTCTTCCTACCCAGGCAGTAGAATGAAGTTCATTTAATGGAACTGCTCAAGGTAGACAAGATAGCTCACTCAGACAAGAATTTGTCGTGTTAGTGCCTAAAGAGATATTTATGAGTGATAGAGTTTTCAGACCTGAAAATTATTATAATAAGCTTTGGTGTCTCTCTATAGAGAAGTGACTTGTTTATACCTGAAAACCGTTTTACCACTTGCAACCAAATTACACATGTTGTAGTATTTTTGGCAGAAACAGCAAACATGGTTGACAGCCATGCTGAATCATGCCAAATATCCCTGCAAATTTATCCTCATTACCACTGTTCTAAACCATCTAACTGCAGCACTTTGTTTGCCAACATTTTCTCAGACCAATTTATTCTGAGACAGCACTGGGGAATCTGCTTTCTGCAATGATGGGTAATGGCAGGAGTGGGTATAAGTCATTGGTAATCTACAGGGAAACTAAAAGATCTCCACCAAAAAGTGTAATTAAACCCGTATTTACCTCTCACAGCAGAAGGACCATTCATATGTAATTCAGCAAGAATGTAAACCGTTTTAAGATACATTTACTAGCAGATCAAAGCTTTTCCATAGGACAGATTTCTTCTAATGCAGCCAAAGTTACTAACATAACAGTGATAGTGCCTAATATCTACTATTTTAATTTTGATGGTATAAGAACTCGTATCTTTTGTGTGCTTTTTCCACTAAAGTAATGAATAACAATTCTCAAGTTCCTAGTCCAAAGTGATGTGACATTACAGGGACTAGAGGGTGCACACACACAGTATTGTAACATTAACAACAAACAGAAGAGATGCTTTCTCAGAGTATTCATGTGGAAGAGATGGGAGAGCTCTGTCTTTACAAATTGAATAGATGTTCAAAAACTACAAGAAAGGAGCAAAAGATTTCCTATAAAGTCAAACACCTTGTAATGTCGTTGTATCACTGCAATTTCACAGGCTCTAAGACCGCTCGTATCTGTTCAATACATTTAATGTCCCATGTCATGTAGGCTGTGATGGATAGGTATTGGTCCCACTAGCAACCAAATTCTGCTACCTCTCCAGTGGAAACAGACTCCTGGAATCATCAGGACACTGTATGACTTTAGGCTTGTGGGAGCTGGTTGTGGTGAAGTGACAGATTTCACTGTAATGTGAGCAAAAGTAAAGAGATGCATTTTAGAACAAAACCCTATAAGCCACACTATAGGATGTAAGGTAACCAAAACGTACTGCCAGAGGATAGGAGACAGGCTGTTTGGGAAAAGAAAAGGCTAATGGAATTCTTGGCTGCACTAAAAAAGGACCCTTTATGCCACAGTGCAAGCCCCAGTGAAACTGTATCTGGCCTATCATCTCTGTTTGGGGCTGTGATCCTGCAGCACCACAGAGCCCCCTGATTGCTCCACTCCCCTGAGTGCCTTCACCTGCACGCTTGCCTTGGGAAGTCTCTCCTTGCAGCACCTCTCAGGATCTGAATGCAGCTCCCAAAGCGGCACAAGGAGAGCATCTTCAAAAGCTCGTATTGTTTGGCCCTGCTGAATCGTCCTCGCTTTGGGAGCTTCCCCCAGCAGCAAAGAGGGAACTGAGGAAAAACTGGATGCAGGTTTAACTGCATTAACTCCCTTGGATACATTCCTGATGCCATCCCAGAGACCAGCTGCTCACCCTGTCCCTGAGACCTGGAGCCAACACAGCATGCCACTGTCACCCCTTCTTGTCCTCTGACCCAGGGGCAGGACCTCCACTGCTGGCAGCAAGCTGTCATCCTCACACTGTAAGGGCTGAGGATCTGCTCAGAGCCATCACACACATTTTAAACTCAGGCAGGCAGTAATTTCTTGTATTTTCATTAACTGCACAGGTGTCAGTCTATTTTCCATTCAAGAACTGAAAGAATAGAGGCAGATAAGACCTGAACTCATATATACTGGAGGAAGGAAGGGAATTCTAAAATCCTAAGAAGAGCTTGGGATGTCTGAAGCATATGGGAGGGGGGCAGGGTCCCAGCAAGAGGGGACAATCCCAGCAACTGCACTCCTGCATTTCCCTTTCAGCCAGCACCATACCACCCCTTCCCCTGTTAAACCCAGGCGTTGGATTAAACATTCTAAGCAATTCAAGTAAATAAAAATGTAATACAGAATAGATACATATACTCTATGGGTACAAAAAAATAAAGTTATTAACAGTGAACAAGTGAGACAAAGTGCAATGGTAAATGAAATGATATTATGATGTCTCCGGTGCTCTGGCTCCAGTTTCTGTTATTCAGTGATCCATCACTTTGAAACAAATAAGCGAAAAGTCCCGACTGAGAACACCCTCCTATAGGCAGGTGATCACAATCTTTCAGGCTAAAGCATGTTTATTGTCAGATCCTGGAGAAACTTATAGTTCATCTGTGGTTTTGTTGCTGTGGCTACGCAGACAAAGACCTGAGCTCCTTTTCTGCAAGTTCAGCCCGTAGCTCAGGGCATTCAACGCGTTAATTCTGCTGGGGCCAGATGAGTGATACCCTGCAGCAGATACGATCTGGCTGCTACCGATGAAAGACTCATTAAAATTTTCTTGCTGCGAACACACAAGTGCAAGAACAATTTTGAGTGACCTTATAGCTCTGCGAATGGCCAGCAGCCAAACCCCTACCACTGTGTACGACCCCTTGTACTGGAGCTAGAGAAAACAAATTTAACAAGACCATGGCTGCAAGGGAATACGCCTGAAACTTTAAAATCTTCCCAACGTTTCCCTCACTGTGAGGCAGAGGGATTTGCTTTCACACAGAACAAGCCTCCGCTTCATCCACCTTGTATCAGATAACCTTTTACATCCCGGCTCCCGGAGTTTTGTCTTCTCCGGGAGCTGTGAAAATTCCTCCGGTGCAGTGGCTGCGGTCAAAGATCGCATTTACAAGCGGAGCGCGATGCTGCCGGTATCCACAGCAACGGGGCCCCGGCGCGGTTGATGAGTAACCCGGGACAAAGGCTCCGGAGGGTCCCCAGCACGGAATGGGGCTGCAGTGGGGACACCGGCATCGCCCCGGGACGGCTCCAGGCTCCACAGCAGCGGGACACACGGCAGCGATCATAAAGGCAGCATCGAAGCCAGTTTTGCCAAATTTTGCCAAATGCCTTTATTATTCTTCCTAATGAGAGTATTTACAGCAGTTTCTCATGTGGAGAAAACACGTAAGAATTATGAGTTGGATCCAGGTTTTGGTCCTCTTTAACTTCAGAGCTTTCAAAAAGAAAGGGCAGACAAAAATTGTTCAAAACGTTGTTTCAAACATCAGTTCACCTGTTGCAATCCCTTTGCCAAGTATGATGCCAAGTCCAACCATGCTGAGTTGCTTTAAAAATCTACTATCAAACATGTTTCAACATTCCAGTATTTCTGAAATATTTAAAACCAGCTGCATATGTGAAAAGAAAAACTTTTCTATGAAAGCAGCAACCTGCTGCAGCACCCTAAGAGCAAGAGAAGGCAGACATGGGGCGAGCTTGGCTATGTGCTAAAATGACAAAACCTGCCTCCTGTTATCTTGAGAGCTTAGTGACCCTTCTGTGGATTTTCCTCACCTGATGAGACCCTGCAGACTTGCTCCAAGCTACTGCCTGACACCCAGACAAGGATGGACAACCGGGAGACTCGGGGTGGTGCACATATTCCCCTCCAGGCTGCTGTGGCAGCACAGGCTCATGATGCTGACATGGCAGAGCAACAGGATCTGTGAGGTGAAAGAGAGCAGGGGCTGACAGCCTCTCTGCACACATTTCAGGGGTTCCTGGTCTCACCTGTCCTGGCTCTGTCCTGAGAGCTGGCTGTGTTTAAAGGCAGCACTCTGGACAAGTTCTACCTGGGAGAAGCCAGCTCCTGCACTCACGAGTGACTGCATGAAGCACACAGAAGTGCACATTGCAGGGTAGTAAGTGAAATGATGAGCAGATGTGCTATAAAAGCATACTTGTGATCTTAAGTAAAATGAACATAGATGCACCTATGGTAAGACAGATTTAAACTACACCACAGCTTTCAGCTTTGCAAACTTCCCAGTCACCCTGATGGAATAAAAAAAAATAGTCCCTGTTTCTCCCTCAGATGGGTTTTCCCATACCCACAAACCCTGAAATTGCTATTCTGGAACTGATGAACTCTCATGCAGGGAATGCCAGTAAAATAAATGGCTCCCAGGTCCTGCTCCTTTCAAGTCGATTGCAGAAGTCCCTTTGACTTCAGAGACAACAATAAGAACAATAATAGGTTCTCATTAGGCCTCATTCCCAGCAGGGCTTTGGGTACTTCCAGAAATAACAAGATCTTCCTAAAGGTCTCTTTCTTTGTCTCTTTCTTTAATCTCAATAGGATTGGAATTTGGGGTTAATTTTGTTGTAAGAGTAGGCACTGGCAGCTCACATCAACACCTCTCATTCTGCACTGTCTCCAAATAGCTCAGGATTAGACCTTTCTTGCTGGGCAGCCAGGTAAAAAAGTAGGTTCCTAACAGATGGCTTTGGGCTAGCCGCGAGTTTAGCTTTCATCTAATTAATATTCCTTGCATGTGCATGTGTTATGAAAGAATTGAAAGTAGGTGTATGGAATAAAGCACATCCAGGGACTCCAAGCAGTGAAAAATGTAATCGCCAAGATACTTCTACAACCTCACCCCAGCCCCTGCACATATTTTATTCCTAGCTTAATTATCTTCCAATCTTTTCCCAGATTATCCAGCATACATTTTGATTCACTTTATAAAGATCCCATCCAAGAAACATGTGCCTCCTAATCTTATTTTAGTCTGAGAAATACAGCACAGATCTAGCAGTGATTCAAATAAATAATTGCATCTCTCCATAAAAAAGCTCCACCATACTGATTCAATACTGTATTTCTAGATTTAGCATAAAAATGGTTTGTTCATGTTCTCAACTCTCTCTTTTGCATCTGCATAGTTCTGTCCAGAGCCAAACACACTGATGACACATTTGGATCTGCCTGCTCCAGAGGTAACAGTTAATTCCCAACCTTGTTTAGGTCTTTTCAGGCAAGAGACCAAACTTCTATAAGGAAGGATTTCCCAGGCTGTGCTTTTCAAGCCTGCTCAGAGCTGGTCATTCAGGGCTCAGCTGGAGTGTCTTCCTCGAATCTTTTCCTATTAATCTAAGGAACTAAGTTGTGATCCTGGTTTGGACCTAAAAACCTGGTGCCTTGCAATAGCAAGAAATTTGAACTTAATTCCCATTGAGTCATTTCTTGTAAAAAGTAATTAAAAGAAGCATTGATACACAAACAGCACTCCAGAGTCCTATTGTTTTACAAGTAACAGAAATCTGCATTTAGACAATGAAATAGGCTCTTCAATTTAAAGGGTCCCTTACTTAAAAAGGGACTACAAAGGTGCATCTTGCAGCCTACTTTTCCTAAAGAATGTCTATGAGGAGGTTTCAATCACTATGACAACCTCTTTTTAATGCCAATGATTTTCTAGCCCAGACAACTCTTTCTTGAGAAAGGGCATGTTTTAAGGCTCTGCCAAAACTATGGTTAAAAGCCTTGCTGACAAGAGAATAATCTATGAGGTTACCATTTTGGCAAACATGAGTTTTCAAAAAGAATCAAGAATTTTACATTATGGCTGGCCAAAAGATTGCTGCTGTGAATGAAGAAAATAGCAAGAAGAATAATAATAAGAAAAAAAGAGGCCAGACCAACCTGCCATAAGAATCATTTTAGTAAAATACGGGTGTTCTGGGATCTAAATGTTTTGGTACCTCATGAGTTTGTAAACTTATAAAGATGCATAGGGACAAATAAGGAAAAGATCATATATCATTGCACATTTGCATTTTATTTCAATGCACAATAGGAATTTTTTAGCGTTTGCCATAAAACTGCCATATTTCCATCAACAAAATCAAATGCAACCATTTCTTGTCACTCATATTTACACAGCATTTCTTTGCCATCTCTCTCTAGAATAAGCAAATAAAGGGCATCCCTTTCGTCAATAATTTGATGTTATTCCATAAGAATTACCTCAGCAGGAATAGGATAAAAGAGACTCTTCAGTATTCACAGTGAAGTTCTCACCCAGAGCCAATTCAGAGGCACATTAACTCATCCCCGGAGTGCTCTGCATTCCCCAGGATGGTTTGTGGCCATGTGGCTGGGATGGTTCGTGGCCATGTGGCCGGGATGGTTCATGGCCATGTGGCCGCCCTCTTTTCTCTTTCAGTGAGGATCTGCACCCACTTAGGTCATAGCGAGCTCATTTTCTGCTCTGCCTTCTGACCTGCTGCTACTTTCCCAGGGAAACGAATAAGCACAGGTTCCATGGCACAGCTAGAACAGCAAATCACAGCGAATCAGTGGCAGATGCTGGAGTGCAGAACAAGGATTTTGGAGACTCATCCTAAACAAACACACTACCCAGAGCTGCACATAGCCTGCTGCAGGGGTGGGCACTGGGAGAAACAGGCAGAGTGGTTTTGCAATCAGAGCCAGCACAAAGCCTTAGCAGCTGCTGCTATTGAATCTGAGGGATGCAAAGGCTGCACACACCCCAACACCCGCCGGCATCAGCAGCTGACAGCCCCAAATCAGAGTTGCAGGAATTGTTCCCTTTTACCACAGCAGTGTTCCTCACACGTGTAGGTACACACACAAGAAAGAGGACTTCAGTGTTATCCAACAACAATACTATGTTATACAATACACAATAGTTAAAAGAAAGGGGCTGATTTTATGTTAGACATGCCTGAGTAGAACACAGTGCTGCAGGGTAGCCTTTGAATTGTTAAGTGTACAACTACAATATTGAGCCTTCTCTTCTAGGAGCAGCACATACAGAAGAGAAAGAGATGCTACGAAAAACCCTACAACAATTAAAGGAGCTGGGGAAACACCTCTGTTTCTGAAAGAATCCACTTAAGCCTGTATATCTGTTCCTCTGACTCACCAGGATCTGTTGAAAGGGTCAAAATAACACAAGATATTGTCTCATTGCTACTGCCACTATTGAGGGTTTAAAATGCTGGAACAATAGTGAACCTCTCAATATTTTTACATCAAGAACAGTTGCAGTGATATATGGTCACATACAAGCACACCATAAACTTGAAAACTGTAGCAATACAAATCTATTTATAAACCTCCTAGAGGTCCAGCCAACAAATACCTGATAATACTCGTGTCTCTGTCATGCTATCATCAGAGAAAAGAAAAGAAAAATTAAGCTCTGAAGTGTTAAACCACAGGATCTGAGGATTTTTTCTAGAAAGCATTTATGAATGCCTATACATTTAGATAATGAAAATAAGCTTTGTCAGAAAAGTTACATCAGTAAAGAGACAAGAAATCAGACCTCACCTTCAAGACATGACACCCAGTTAAGGCTGTGTGTTCACAGCCCCCCAGACTAAGCAAAAAGGACCTCTGGGAGCAAATAGGACATCCCAACAGGGTAGGACTGGCAACACTTTTCTCCTTAAGAGCAACAAATTCCTTTCCAAAAATGCAGCCTCTTGCTCTTAGGGCAGCAGAGCTATGGAAGCATACAGTCAGCCCTAGGCTATCTACAGTTCTGCAGACAGATTACATTGTCTCCCAGCTAAGACAAAGGCTGGTCCTCCAGGACAGATGCTGGTCATGCTGGGAGTAGCTTGAACAGTGACAAACTCATGCATCCATCAAAGTCAGCAGAAGAACAGGTGCAGAAAGTCAAGCTCAGCCCTCATAATCTGCTGTCAGTGACAGAAAAAAATCACCCCAGAAGGCAACTCCTCCCAGGCTAAAGCTGAAGACATAGGTCAATCAACCTAGAAAAGAGGTGGAAAGGCAAGAGAAGCTGAAAGTCATGACTTGCTGACCACCAACCAGGTTATTTCTTCTGTTAAAACTTCTGTCAGGATACTTCGCCAGAGCGCACCAAGCTTTACCAGCAGCCAGGCGTGCAGCTCTCCGGCTGGTGCTCTCAGCATCCCCAGGAACACAAGAAAGCTGTGGTCACACACTCAGGACAGCTGCTGGTAATGTGTGAGCAGTTGGGGAACTGATGGAAATCCCCCTAGACCCACTGCTCTGCCCTCCACCTGGCCTCTTACAGGCACCATCTACACATTTCCCACCACAAGGTACAAACAGTGCAATAGTTTTCAACATGTTCCAGTTTCCTGAAGGGTGATCTCAACCTCTCAAGCAGCTGACAGTGAAGAACAGTTCCTGGTTCTGCTGCTGTCTCTGCTTCCTCTGACTCCAAGGGCTTGACAGCCTAGACAAATACCTCCTGAAATTATCTAAAATCCAGATACGGCAGGCAGTGGAATCAAGGACATCAGTTACCCAGTGGAGAATGCTTCAAATGACAACATGAGAAACAGGAGTTGTCCAGACTCAATTTGATGTGAAAGGGTTGGCCTCTCAGCAACCTGGAGGAGGAAACTGATGGCTGTGGAGGCTGTTCCCCAACCCCAGCCACACAAGGGTCCTTGCAGATGTCTCCATCAAAGCTTGGCACTGCTTAGGAAAAGGCTCATAGCCTCATCTGGATTGCTCGGGCTTTAGGGAACTGCTCTATTTCAGTGACATATCAACCTGGCAGGGCTCAGCCTCAGTGGGATGGATGCCCAGTCCAGCACTGATGACCCAGGTGTCAGCCAGCCATATGGAGCTCAGTCAGCCAGCAGTATTTGGTCAAAACCATGTTTTATGATTCAGGTGAAAACAAAGGTAGCCACAAGAATATAGGAGCCTTGCAGTAAGTTCCCATTAAAGCTGGTGAGACCCAAGAGACACCACTGCAAGGTTCCCTCCTAGAGGCTTTTGGGGACATGGGTAACAGTTCTAATACCCAAAATGCTGATGTAGGGGAAGGTAGCTAGGCTGTAACTCTGGAGCACAGAACTAGCCCTGCTTGGTTTAAACAAAATAGGCTCCCTTTGTGAGCCCTGCCTGAGGTGGTCAGCCTCTAACAAAAGACCACTGACAGTCCTCTGGCACGATCTCAAGCAATTTGAACTTTCTGCAGCTTTTGCAGTAACACAGTTCACTTAAAGCTGTCACAGGCAGGAACTTTCCAGTAATCCTCATGTTAGCCCTTATGCTGGGTTAATAATTCCCTGCTCAATCATCTGTGGCCGAGACACAACCAATATAATTCCGGTTAAGTCTAAAAGTGGAATCAAAAGCATACATGGAAAATTTGAAAAAATTAAATAAAGCAAATGCTATGATACTTGTGTGCAAGGCAAAGCAGAGTTTCTGGCTTTTTTCATTTTATTATAGTGATTTATAATCCAAAGTGGAACCAAGATCAAGCCCCTATAACCCAAAACATAAACACAAGAAAAACAGCAAACACTTTGCTTTTTATGTCCTTTGAACAATGATGCTTAAGGTCTTCTGCTTTTTACTTCTGTTCCTTTTTAAATCAGTAAACAGAGACAAATTTAAATCTAACAACTAAAAATAATATCCAATGTTGTTGCCAAGCACTGAGCTCCCATTTTGGGTGAAATTGTTCTCCAAAAGACTGGTGACAGGGGCCCCATGAAGACACTCTCCCACAGCACCATGAAGCTCCCAAAGCCCTCTATTCCATGTGCCAAGCAGATAATATTCTCACTACTTCGGTCTTCTTCAGAAGCCTACAGAAATCTTCTTTCTTGAGCTGATTTTGACTTCGTTAAAAAAATTTAGTGTGTTCTGATTTTAGCAGAAAGAGTTCATGTAAAAAAAATAATAATCTGTCCACATGCAGTCACTTTGGTCTTTCTATCACAAAGGGCTGAGCAAGGGGGTCTAAGAAACCAGGCAGCCACACCTGCCCCACCTCGAAGCAAAACCCTGACCAGGTAGACAGCATCATTAAAGGAAAGAGCAGGGATTTTCCCTTAGCGATTCAAAGGCAATGCATACAGCAATTAAAGTATCAAGTTCAGATGTGCTCACAATTCATGTGGTTGTAACAGCAAAAGTATCCAGATGCATAAACAAATAAATAAACAAACTGTGAACAGGGTAAAACCTTTAGCCTGAGTCAAGCCTTTCCCCAGGGATGAGAGAGCTGCAATGATCCCAGGAGGGTTCAGCTGGGCAGGGATCAGCTGGGCAGGGATCAGCTGGGCAGGTGTGATAGGCACACTCTGGCTCAAGGTGTGCAAAGACCCTGACATAAGGGGTATCTCCCACCCTGTTCCACAACCAGCAATTACCTGGAGGTGGGCTCAAATGTAAGCAAGAGCCCAATGGGGATGAACATCTTAATTCTGACAAGATGCCCAGCCCAGGTCACAGTTACCCTCACAGGGAGGAGAGCAAACACTGCTCAGCACAGCTCTCCTGCTTGCTCTTTTGTTGACAATTTGCAGGCTAAAATGATGCCAACAAATACAAACAAAAATGTGAAAATAGATTGCTGCACCTTGGTTCATTATTACTCTCTGAAACACATGGCTAAGCTTTGTTCTGACATGAGTGGGAAGGCAATATAGCTACTATTTATGTATTGAAATGGGCATGAAAGCAGCCCAGCATCCACAACAGCCCGGCTAGTGAGATGAGTGAAGACAGTAACAAAAAGCTGTATGGGGTACCCTGCAGCTCTTCAAAGAGCAGCCACCAGAAGCAGCTGTCTGGGGACAACAATGTTTCTATATCCAAAGTTTTGCAAAGAAGTTTTGAAAAACTATGTAAACACAGTTAAATTTTTGCAGAAAAATACAAAGCTGAAAGCTCTGAGAACATTGCAGACAGTTACAATTTGCAATTTGCCTTTTCCCTGGAGATGGTTTGGCCATAAATGCACCCATATGCATTGGGATGCTTTCATTTACACCCCCCTGGGCAAGTCAGGCACATCTGGAGAAATCATCTTCACAGTACATTACAAAACTAGGAGCACTCCTCATAGGATGGAAAGACAGATGGCTAAGATGAAGCATGACAAGGAAATATAAGATCACAACAAGAATGGAAACAAAAAAAAAAATCCCTGTCCCTCACAATATAAAAACGAAAGATCACACACTAAAGTGACATGATCAGGCAACATGTTTTAACAGAAAACAACTTCTGCAAGTGTGTACATCTGAATGGTGGGGACTGTGATCAGACACTGGGGAAAGCAGAAACTTCAGAGGGATGAGGGGGCCATGGATTGTGGCATGGACTTGCCACAGTGAGTCAACGCCATGATTGGGGCAAACCTGTATCCCCAAAAGCCCTTAAACATCTGCCTGCTGCGAGCTGGAACAGCGCAAGGAGGGCAGGATCTGTCTGCACTTGTCCTGTTTCTCATACACCTTCCTTGGTGGATGTTGCTAGGCAGAGCAAGAGTGGGGATATGAGCTTGGCCATCCCTCTGGTCTCACAGTATTTAGCAGGTCTGAGAGGCGATGCTCATGGCTCTAAATAAAACAGGGCACCACAGACACACACGCATACACAGCGCTGCCACATAACTCAGCAGTGTTAGCCTGGACCTGTGCGATTTCTGGCAGGTGCAGCAGCACCTTGCTGAGCTGGCTCACTGGCAGGGACAGAGCTGGCCTTACCAGGATGGACACAGCACAGGGAACCATTCCAGCCCAGCCAGCCTCTCCATTAACCCTGCAGGGCAGGGAAGCATACCTGCCTTGCTTAATGAGCCTCTGTAAACATTTACAGGGCAGATCTCTGAATTACTTAAACATGCAAAGCAGTGGTTAAAATCATCCAGCCTCTTCTCTGCTATGGCAGTTGGGCTCCCTGATCTCACACATCAATAAAAGGGCCACTCAGGTTAATTGGAGGATATATCCTAATTACCTATGTGCCTGGAACTGACCGTGTAGCCCAGCCAATTCCCTGTCCCGGTGGCCTCCTGGCTCTAAAAGGAGCGGTGCCAGGAGATCCCCTTACACTGTTTACCTGCCTCTCCTCCAGCCTTGCTTCCCCTGAAACAGAAGGAAGTCAGTGTACTTTTTGACTAGCAAACTCACCCAAAGAGGGTGTGTTGTACCTCACAGAAAGTGTAACTCACAGAGCAGGGTACACCCAAAAAATGTCTCCAGCAAGCACCAGTTTTTCCCAGAGGCTTGTTTTGTGCATATTGTATTCAAGACCACGCTTTCATGAGGCTGTTCCTGTCTGCAGAGATCAGTGTGAGGGAGCCCTGGGGCTCCTTGCCGCCCACGGCCACCATCCTGGCTGCTCCCACGGCTGCTCCAGCCTCCACCCTGGCTCTGCACCCACGGGAGCTCTCATCTGACATCAAACAGGGTTCTCCTCCCAGAGCTTCACAGCCCGCTCTGCCTCCCAGCTCCCCTTTTCAGGAGGATTTTTCTCATGCAGGAGAAAAGCATCCCTGACTGGATTTCTTCTGATCGGCCCTGGGGTGACGCACAGAGTAATCCCGGTGTCCATCTGGCCACCTTCTCCCTGTCTTTACCTGGTTCCTCCCAGTCCACCAAGACAAAGATTTTCTACCACAAGAGAGGTGGAGATTCCAGCACGTGGTGAGCATCTTTAGCACACAAGTGCCCAAGAGAAGAGTGAGAGAGAGAATGGTGTCAAATCAAAACACAGATCAAGAGACAGCAAAGCAGTGCCTTTCCTCACTGCAGCAGTGCCTTTCCTCACTGCAGTTCACAAACCTGGCTTCAGGGAAGCAGATACCACACTTAAAGCCAAGACACTGAGTAATTGCAGGTGCTTAGCCCAGCACCGCCTGTTGTGCAAAGCCCTCCGTACAGGTTTCTACACAAATGAGTGATTTGAGCAATTTTGGCCAATTTTAATGACAGGGACAGCAAAAAGGGAAGCCCAGGTGCAAGCACACAAGTTTAGTCTGTGGCTGACCTTGTCCAGAGCCCCTGGGCTGCTAGGTGTCAGTCACACAGACTTTCTCCTCTGGTTGGGGCTGGCAGGGACTCCACGGCCTTCTGCAATGGCTCCAAAGAGCGGCAAACCAAAGGAGATAATGATTTAACCATGACAGCCCATTTCCCAGCTCGGAGCAGTTTTACACAAACCACTGCAGAGCCTGACTCTCATGAGTCACCCTGTTCAGTGTGACTCCTCAAGGAACACAAGCCAGCACAGGCCAACCCGTACCCATTTGATACTGGCTCATGACATCGATTGCAGGAAGCTGCAGTTCTCAGATTGCAGGGCCCTTGTGTGCAGCCAGCAAAGGAGCACATGTGGATACATCCTGCATGCACCACTTGTCTACATCCTTTTCTTTTTCCCACTCTCTCACGAGTTTTCTAAACTCATGGATTTCCAGACCCATGGTTTGGAGGAAACAAAGCAGGGGAGAAAAAGTGAACAAGTATGGACAAAACTCAAGGTACCCTGAAATCCCAGCAGCCTCCCCAGAACCACCTCTCTTCAACCTCCAACTGGTGGGGCTGCACCCATCTTTGCAAAGATAGAGGTCTTCTTTTTTTTTTTTTTTTTTTTTGGGAAGTGTAACCAGAGTTACCAGGACAATCCTCCGAAGCCAGCAAAGTTTCCTAAAGTGTGAGAGAGGCCAGAGACCAGCCCTTTCTATTCCCCCTCTTTGTTTGGATCAGGAATTTGCAATCCAAATCCCAGCCACTCCAGAGCAGGCAATGAGCCTAGCTGCTGTAAAAAGCATCTTAGAGAGTTTATGAGGCTGTGTGCCAAGGAGCTGCTGCGAGACAAGGTGAACTGAGTTAGAAAAAAAAAACCCTGTATGTATATAATACCATTAGGATAGCAAATAAAAACCTGTCCTGCAGTGCAAAGGAATGTGATAGTTACCAAGTGCTCCCCTATAGCTGCAAAAGAGTCCTTGAAATATTAACAGGGTTATCTGCATTCAGTTATCGGTTACAGTAGTGCCTAGATAATTCAAAGGACTGAGCCAGAGCTCATAAATATGTGCACTTTCTCACTGCAGAACTCTTTTATTATCAGAGAATTTGTTACCTTTTTAAACTGAAATTCGCTAACCTTTTAAATTAATAAACTTAGAAAGGCAGCAATCTATAGGAAAAATACATTCAGTTGTTTATTTTTGCATCCATTTATTACTGTTTTTTCATGTGCTCTGTGTGTTTTCAAGACAGGTGTTTTTAAACATGTTTATTGAGGTTTTGATGTTAGTACAGTGCAGCTGCATTTTGTATCACAAAATCTCTGGCAGGTTCAAGCTGAAGAATTTCTAGGTGGCAAAAATTCACACAAATGAAAGCTGGGAGTTTTGTACCCACAGAAGAAAGTGATGAGTGCTGGCACTCTTGCCTACACGAATTAAGTGCTGAGTATTGCACACAGAGCACTGGAACAAATCTTTCATTGATATGAGTCCATGTGGTCACACAGGCCTGGGTGAGGGACAGTACAATATTTTCATAACTGAAAAGGACTTTCTAGAAACTTTCAACCTTCCAGAGGGACATAATGCAAGCATGGGCAAAATTATATAATATCTCCTTCAAGACAAAGCAGCAGAGAAACCACCAGAACCTAAACTCACCTAAATACTGTCTCGTGTTTAACACCATCTCTATGTCTGTCCAACCATGTGCTGAACTCCTCCAGCATAAGGCAACAGAAATCCTACTAAAAAAAAAAAAAAATTTAAGTTTTGCTTTGCTTGCAAATGCAAAGCAGCCCTAAGCTAAACAAAGGGCTGACTACCACAGCTTCTCTCCACCTCTGCACTGGAACTCATCTCATACTGCATTGAACTGTTTCTTCACACCAAGTAAGAACTTTTTGTCTGTTTTTTATTGCTAGTTTGGCTTTTTGTCAACTCTTGTCCTCCCTTGCATTATCTTCTACTCATTCAATGAACTCAGCTGTTTCTTCGTGCTAAGCCAGAAGCTTGTTTTGTTGGGGCTCTTTATTGGCAGATTAGCTTTTTGGAAACTTGGTGCATGGAAACAGCCCAGCACTAGGTCATACAGGTGATGGGAAGCAAGGGGCTGTAACAGCCAGAAGCAAGATTGGTTCAACTTTGCAGCAACTTGTATCCTGTGACATTTGTGAGTAACTTCCAGCCCCCTTCATGCATCTGTTGAACCACCTTATTGTGGATTCTTTACCTTCTTTTGATACCACCTTTAGGAGAAGAAAGCAATACTGTTAGCAACACTCACCAAATTACACAAGCTCAGGCAATTCAAAGGGCTAATTGCTCTCACAATTTATTAATACGTACATTTAATTTCTGCAGCAAAAAGAGAACAGGAAATAATTTTTCTACCAATGTCTTGGGGTGGAATTTTCTATTTAAGGAAGGTTCTCAAGGAAATGCAAAACTATGAAGCTTATCAATTTATCAAGCTTTATCTTAAACCCAGCTGCACTTCTTTGGATCCCTTCACAGAGAGATTATCCCAGAAATCTGCTGCCCTGAAGGTTTCAAACTGCCTTCATCCTCCCTAAATTTATTATGTTCACTTACATTTTTTTCCTTTAAACTGCCCCACTCCTATACTTCAGGGATGTAGGTAACAGTCATAGTCTTCTCTGGATTTATTTTGCAGTAAGCAGGATGCAATCTTCTACCATAAATGATACCTCCAGTAAAACCAATTCTCTGTTCCCCAATGGTCCTCTTTACAATACACATTAACTTTTCAATAACTTTTTCATTAACTTTTCTTGACTAGGAACAATCAGAATTGGAGAGAAGTGAGATATTTGCAGTGGTTTGTGCAACAGCATGCAATACTTCACTTTATATAATAAACCCATCTCGCTCATTTAGTCCCTGTGGTGGAAGCCCCATGCACCACTGGTTTTTTTCTGCTGGTCCAATGCTTCCATGTATGTGAACCAACTCAAATACATGGACAGTGGGCAGGCAAGAAAATTAAGTCACCCAAGTAGTGTAATTTCAGAAAATGGCGTAATTTTCCATTCCAGTATTAGACAAGCACCTTGATGGGGGGCCCATTTCCAAAGTGAGGGCCTGGCATATCACACCCAGGTAACAATATATTGATGTTTTCAGAGAAGCAGCAGCCTTTCCTCCAAACAAGCAGCAACACATGATCCAACCAAAGGAACTGCAAGAGGTGCTGAAATGCCATCACGTGGAAGCTAACATGTTCCAAGAGATTTTGTGACTCATAAATTATCATAGAGTAAATTAAATGCTACAAAATACCTAAGAACATAAATAGAAAATAAAATAATCAAGATGTCTAGTAAGCAACAGAAACAGAGGTGCTTTCTAGATGTTGGATTATTAATTATTGTGTTTTCCAAAAGGAATTCTCATGGATCAGCTTCTCTTTTGCTAGAGGACCAGCTCTCAGCTGCAAGTTCAATACCCCAGCCCACGACCTGACCAACTCTGCAAGGTGCCTACATGGGCTCCTCCAATGGATCAGGAGGATGGAGCAGGGACTCAACAGTGAAAACCCATCCCAGGGACAGACCAGCAGCTAACTGCCTGCTGACTGCCACAGGTGGGACGCAGGGAGGGATGACACAGGTCACAAAACTAGTCAGAGCCTTGGATCTGATAATCATGGTAGAACAAAAGGGGAAAGGATGGCAAAAAGGAAAAAGCACTGGAAATGCAAATACATGGCTGTGAAATCATCAGGCTGAGCTCTCTGTTGAGTGCATGGACAGATTCAGTGACCCTCAGGGAATCTTACCTGCTGAATGAGCCAAGAATACGCCTTGCTGGCTATTAGGCAATGTCATGTAATATGACTACAGCAGTAAACACAAAGGCTCTACAGTGCAAAGAACAACACTGGGAATTTCACAACTGCTGAAATCTCAGCCTGATTTCTCTAAAATTCAGTTTCATCACAGGAACAAAATTTAATTAGGGTTTTCTTATCATTAGTCACTTATATAAGTTCATTGTAATGCCCAAAAATGCACAGTATCCAAATTTCATGCGGCACTAAGCCATCCCATATGACCGCCATGGGATGTGTAGAGCACGAGTAAAGTTGTTTGCCTCATGGGGTGCTTTCCAGTCTGAGAAAGCTGTCAAACTGGCCATCAAAGTTGTCACTTTACTTTCCCTTTAGGCCTTGAAAAGAGTAATGGAATCTTCTAACAGCTACAGGCTGATCAAAGAGACTGGAGTAAAAACCCAGGGAGTCACTGACAGAACCTCAGAGTAGGAGAAACTGTCCTGGAGGACTTGCCCCAGGGGGAAAAAAGGGATGAATACTTAACTGCCAGAAGTGGTGTGAAGAATTTTATCTGATCATCTCAGCATCTCAGCTTCAGCCCAGTCTGCTGCAGTTTGGCTGAGATAAAGGAGTGAATCAGTCATCTCAGCTTAAGAAATCCCCACCACTTGGCAAAGGACATATTTTAAAAGCAGATCGTACCAAAGTTCATAAAACTCAGTCATACCAAACAAGCATGTTCACGGCACAGAAGAGAAGAGAAAAAATGTCCTTGTCTCTCAGTTCTCGCCTGAGTTTATTGCCATTAATCAGTCATGTCCATCAATGCTGTTAGTAGCAAATAGGAATTTCTTAGTTTAAAGCCTCTTAAAGCTGAATAAAGTCCCAGACACTGTTATTAGCTGAGCCATAGGGTAACTGAGGCACAAAGGCACAAGTCAATAAAGGCAACTGCACAAGGGATAGGAAAAAAATACAATCAACATCAATGCCCAGACTGGGCCACACCGCTGTTGCTCCCACAGAGTGCAAAGACAAGAAGCACTGACACTGTGCAGCATGCCCTGCAACCTGGAGCTGGACACAGATGTCCCACGACTGCTTGTGCAGGTCACCTCTGTGGGACTGTCAGCACCTTATGCTGAGACTCCCTGGGCTCTGCACAAGGAGAGGGGCAAAGGATTGTGTCTGTAAAACCTCTGGAAGCTGCAACCTGCAGCCATCACCTCTGAAATGTCAGGCAGCTTGGTAAGTAGGACCCAAAAGTTAATCTGTCCTAAGTATCAATCAAAAAATCTCAGAGAAATGCACCCATATCACTCTAACTTGTACTAAATCCTTTGGCAAACACCCTGCAAAAGCAACCAGAAGGCACCAGCAGGTTCATGAGCTTGAGAAACTGAACTTAAGACGGGATTTAAACTAGCAGGCAATTATCTGGCAGATGGAGAGCTCATCATGCAGAGCACACATCACTAAATTACGCTGTGTCAGTAAGAGGAGGCCAACATCAGAAATACACCCCGTGAGAAGGGAAACTGAGTCAGCCAACGGGATAGCTGAACCCAGCCACTGGTGCCAAGAGCCCTTTACCACAAGTGCAGGGCAGCCTTGGCTGTCTCCAGCATCAGCGAGCACACTGCAGGAACAGCCGGCGCATCCCAGCGACGAGCAGCAACACGTCCACAATTACCAGCAAGTCTATCATCATGGCAAACTGCAGTGAGAAAGAGGATTAAACAGGAGGCCAACATGGGTTGGACTCTGAATATTTAGCAGCGTAATTTAAGTCTGGGCCCATGAACTCTTCCGTAACTGCCCCTTCAGCCCATCTGGGGGCTGCTCCACATAAAATCAGAATATGTTTACAAATAGTTAAAGCCAGGAGGCAAACAGATCATCTCTGATCAACATGGATATTCCCAAGGTTCTTGTTTATTTTACTTTTAAGTTCCCAGGTGAGAAGAATTCAGCTCCTGGTTACAACCAGAAGTGACCTAGTCCTGACATGGCCTGAATGGCTCATGATCCCACTTTTTTATGGCCTAAACAGCATCCAGTAGCTGAAAGTACAAGCCAGACTGCCCACACTGCTGCTGAAGCAGAGGTGCCTGTGCACATGACCAAAGCCTCCTCTCCTGCACCCTCCAAGAGTGAGTGTGATCCTATGGCTTATGGCACTTGCTAAAGAGATGGGAAATGTGAGTCCCACAACAGCTTCTGAACCTTCTTCGGCTCCTCTTTAATGTACAGCACAGCGAGAGCTCTTAGATCAAGGGCTGGAGCCCAGCCCATCTCTGCCCTGCTGAGAGTCCTGATCGCTGTGCTGAGTGAAGTGCCCAAGCTGTAGTGGGACGGCATTTCAAGTATTCCCACTTTATAGGACACTTAACTGCCTAAAACAGAATAGGGCTGCAGGGAACAGGCACCTACAAGTGAAATGCTGTAGCACTTGCTGGTTAGATCCACGTCCTCTTAATAGACCTAAGGTGTGGAAAGTACCAAACGCCTCTCCCTAGTCACACTGAGCAGTGCCCACGGTGTCTAAGGCTGCTAAAACAAGAAATGCACTGCTGTGGAATGGCTTTTACATGATTTAAACTAAATGCAAACAACCAAGGCAATTTTAAAACTTAAAATCACAGCTTGGATGTTCAAGAGTCAGAAACAGAGCCAGCATGAGCACCACTGCAAGCACACAAATAAATGAGAGGCTGAGCCAGTTCCTGGAAAGTTCAAAAGTGCTGTGACAGAATTCAATGCAATAAGATCAATGACTTGCTAACATCAGTTTTGAATGGGATCAAGGAGTCTAATCTGTGGCTAGTGAAAGGAAAGAGCAAACCCAACCAATCCAGCAGATCTTTGTGCCCATGACATGTGCTCTGATGGCATTGCAGTTACAGAGCTCCACTTTGACTACATTAGCTTCCAAACCTACCAGCAGAGACAGACTGCTGGGTGCTGGCCATCACGATTGGAAACTCAAATCTAATAACATAGTCCTTGCTTTGTCCCTTTTGGGGGGGTCCAGAACCTCTTGCTTCTTCCTGACACTGGGCCTAGCCCACAGACTCCACGGCAGCTAGGAGATGCCATGCTGACAGCAGTTGTTAACGAGGGATTTTTCTTTTGCCTCCTTCAAAAAGCACTGAAATATTTTGACCATATGCGTCATTTCCAAAAGTGCTGGAGATCTGATGGAATGTAGCATCTATCACATGTCAGGCAATGGTGTTGAAAACAGATTACTTTCCTTTGTATGTGATAAACATAACATGTCTATGTTTATCATGTGGTCCCCTGAGGATTTATTACAGGTTTACTGTTCCATTTATTTGCTTTTTTTTTTTTTGTGCTTGGCAAGGGTAAACACTGGAATAAATATGAAGGTGGTTACAGCTTAGCAGCAATAACAACTTGTTGAAACAAAGTCCAACAGTTTTCCTTTCTCTCCAGCAAATCCTACTTTTCTGTTCAAGTGCTTTTGTTCAAGTGCAGAGATCATCTTTCTGAAGTATTTTTAAATTTTCTTTCTTTGTTGAATGCCAAATCCCCATAAAAGCATACTTTCCCCCTTCATTCACTCAAACCCTTGACAATATTCAAAGTATATCCTAGCATTATTCACGGCAAAACAGTTTCCTCTTTGTAAATTACAGGCTCTCCCATCTTTTCTATCTAGTCTGCTAAGCCTGTTACTGCAGGTAGTTTGCTGTAACAGAAAGAAGTACAATCCTCACTCCAAAAGAAAGCAAACACTTCCATTCTGGCACACAATTCAGGGTGGGTTCATCCCCCTGAACTTTAGCCACCTAACAACAAGGTAATCATCCCAAGTCAGTCACTCATGCTCCCTCTTTAATCAGTGGGGCAAGATGGGCATTTCCAGTCAACAGAAATGGCTTATCAACCAGGCAGGGCTGCAACCTACATTTGAAGCACTTGAAGAGATATAGAGGATGATCATGGTACCAGATAGAGATCTGACCATAAAAGCCAAGCTGTACCTTTGATAATGATGTTTTCAATCTAACAAGATCAACATAATGCAATTCATTCTCAAGCAAAGTCTTAAGAATTAGGAAAAAAAGCATAAGGCAAATCTCAACAGATTTAAAAAATTTTCGATAAAGATTACATCCTGCCCCTTTTGGAAATTGTATTACTTCTATAAATAGCTCAGTGTTTTTCAACACTGGAAAAAGAGTTCCATTGGGGGGGAATAATAATACTGTTACTTGTCACAGAAATACAAAGTGGCAAAACTGAATTTAATTAGGTCTCAGATATTCTTTGTTTCAAGTGGATAACCACTGTGAACAAATCTATGAAGAACTGAACTTCTTGTCAACTTGTTCTGTACTTTGATTTATGCAATATTTTGTCCAACTAGTCTTAAAAAAGGAGCAGAACAAAAAAGCCTATCATTCAGAAAAGACAGTATTAACATGCTTGTTTCCTGAATGGCAAAGCAGATGTCAGAGTAGTTAGGAGTACTACATTACCTAAAAACATCATCATTCCTACAGAAACCAGGACAGAAAAACTGTAACATGGAAGATTGCCAAAGACTTTCATTAGATCTGATCTGAGTATCTTCAGCTCTTCTAACCCTCCTACATTTCCTAAATACTTTCCATAGATATTTTTGGAAATGCAAGTCAGTAGGCCAAAGGAAGCCAAAAGAGATAGTTGCCCAAACCATCTAACTTAGGCAATACTGAGGTAAGCAGGTAAGCTGTGTTGTTATCTCAAGCACTCAGACACAGAGAGCTTGTCCTCACCAACTGACTCTCAAAACCCTGAGGGCTTAAGAAAGAGAGGGTGAAGGAATGGAGAGCATTGATCTTGTGTCTTGACATTTGATCCTTCCCTTACTCATCCTCCATGCATGAGCACTACTGCTAGAGTTGCCTACACTGCTAAATATTGAAGAGGTACTTGCACACAGGTTTAAAGAGGTTTCTGGTTCACATTTAGTTGTCTCCTGCTCCAGCTTTCAGAGCAGTCCTATTCCCAGGGTCTCTGTATCAGTCTCACCTGACCTAATGGCAATTGAGGGGCTCAGTGAAAATGCAGGTTGAACCTGTGCCCAGCAATTGCTGTACCCAACATTACCAGACAGATGTGAGCCCAGCTGTGCCAATGTTTGCAGCAGCTACACATCTGGCTGAACTGGAACCACCATCACAGGTGGCACACTCTAATCACATGCTCAGGGACCCATGAACTCTGAACACTGGCCAGCCCAAAGACTGGAGACAACTTGTCAGCTGCAGGGGTGTCTGACAGACCTGCTGCACACTCTGAGGAGGAGGCAGATCACAAGTGAGTCACCCCAAACCCTCAGTGAAGATGCTGGGAGATACCAGGATGGCAAGACACTCTGACCAGCCTGGTTGAAATGTAAGGATGTCTGGGTTCCTATCCAAGTGTCTGCTAAGGGTCTATCAATCACCCTACAGAGGAACAGTGAGCACACTTCCTATTTTCATGTTATACTTTAAAACCTCAGTCATGGGATGTCAGAAAATGTATTTAGCTTCAATGTATTTAGGAGTCAGCAATGGATGGGAGTTCCAAGGTATTAAGCACATACACTGAAGGAAAATGGACTGCTCAATGAGCAGATGTAAAATGATAGGCTTTATCAGCAGCCAGACACTTCCTCAGGTAACACTTGGGATGTTGGAGATAATGAAGTATAAAATCCCACTGCTTCACATCACCTACTTTCCCCACTGTACCTCTACCGCAGGTTTACTATCACTCTAACATCGAAACTTAGAAAACTGTTCCTGTATTCTAAACAAAGGGTTCTTTTGCCATTACTTGGATAACAACTAAATGTTTATTCTGTATTTGGCAGTTTGCAGCAGGTTCTGCAATTCCAGCCTAAAACAATTCTGAAATGCCTGAGCAGAAAAACAGAACAAGAGAGGATTCTTCTGAATTCATGAGTACAGGTCAGAAGGAAGAAAACTTCAGTGATGTGTGAGATGGAAGCAAATCACAAGAGACTACACCAAGGAAACCAATTCTTTAATATACCCTGAGGCTTAAAAAGTAATCAAAAATATAAACCAATTACTAATCCAATTCTAAAAAATTCTTATTATAACTATCTCCTCATTTGCAAATAATGTGAAAATGAGAGGAAAAAAGTGTTCAAGGAAATCCCACGACCATACTTCTCTACATTTAATTTCTTTCCCATGAGACTTGTTATCAAATAAAGCCTATTAGATCTTTCTCACTGTCATATCTCCACTCACTTCTTCTCATACTTTATCCTTGTTACCTTAGCTCCTTTCTTTCCCAGAAATTGATGAGAAAAGTATCAAGATTTTATTTATTGACATACAGAAGATACTTTTTATCTCAGTAAAAAGTTAGTTTTCAGTCAGACTTCCACTAACTATTTTCCCCTCATTGCCATAGATGTTTTCCTGTCTTTTGAAACAAAATTACACCACTCCTATGAAATCCAGGCATGAAGTGGAAGGAAGCCTGTAGGGAACCAATAAGACAATCACAGCTTTTTATCAGCTAGAACACATCCTACAGCTGAAAATGGAAAGTCACATTCCAGCAGGCTGGAAGGACACACATCTACAATGCACCTTGCTGTAGCATAAATAAGAATATAGAACTTATGTGGATGAAATAAAGGATACAGGTAACTACAGCAGACCCAGGAACTGACCCAGGAACAGCCAGAGCAGCTGCCCTGTGGATCTGACCCCAAAGCTCACCAGGAACCACTGTCCTGCTGCCCAAAGGTAGGGACATGAGGCTGGGCTGTCCCTAGAGCTGCCCAGGGCTCCAGCACACATCCTGAGGGGTCACACCATGCTCACCCTCCCTGCCCAGAGGTGTCTCTGTACATACAAGGATACCTGTTCGCTAGAATTTCCTTTTTCCCTTTAATCTCACAATACTCTGTATCTCAGGCATAGCTGTGGCCTCACCTTTCCCAGAAGGGCTGCACCAAAGTATTGCATCATCTGTATTTGTATGGAGAAGGCACAGACCTGGAGATTCAGGATCATTAGCAATAAGGACTTTTAAATTACGATAGCAGTGAGAATTCTTTACAAGCTCTGAGTAAAAATTCCCAAAGTTGACTGTAACACAGACAAGCTCTATGTTAATTTCTATCTGCTGATTGTGAATAACCTCACTGAATGCCACTGGATATTTAAAGAAATGTAGAACACAATACTTGAGCTTGCACAGTCCTCAAAAATGTTTGGACACCTATCCCTCACTGCCTGAGGTGCAACACCTTCCCAGAACTGTATATTGTATGTTGCATAATGATACTTTACATTTATCTGGACCACTCAAAAAAGCTGTAGCATGCAGGCAGTTTGGGTTTTGCCTGCACTGCTGATTTGGGCTGGGTTCCAGAGGAGTTTGCGCACACATCTATTGTATCCCACCGAGCTGTCGTCGATGATAAGTGGGACTACTTGTGGCAACGCAGCCAAGCAGGTGCCAGCAGTGTCTGCAATGTGACACCCAGGCAAACTTGAGTAACATTTGTGCAAAGCTGATGCTCCTACTAGCCTTCCCCCCACTGCTCCAGCGAGAACTGCAATGTAATGTGCAACACGCAAACGTAATGTGACTTCTGCAATGTTTAACCCATTTTTTGACCAAATAATTCCCAATTTGGCATTATCATAAACATTACTGCAGACAAAAAATAATCGCATTTAACCGTCCTGTCAACGGAAGCCGTGTATTTATTAGTAACATTAAGAAATCACGGACTGATTGACTCTTGACCACCTGTTTTAGAAGGTCAGAGTAAAATCCTGCCCCTCCTGGAAAGTAGGCACAGGATTTCAGCAGAGTCCAGATTTCACCCCAGTTGTTAAAACAGCAACACAACATGTAGACATGGGAATATAAAGCCAAAGCTCTGCCTTTCTGCAGTAAAACCTTGCAGGTACACTAGAAAAAGGAGACAGTGCCTTTTTAAGAGACCCCTGGAGCATTTCTGGAACAGTTGCATGCAAAAGGGGTCCGGTTTGTTCACTCAGCTCTGTACAACAGGCACAGGCGGAGGGGCACCCAGAGAAATTCACTTCAAAAGAGACAGACTTCAAAAGCTCCTTCCCAATCCAAAGCGAATGCTAATATCCACACCACCCACACTCCTCCTGCTCTGCTGGGCTGGTTCCTGGCTGACTGTGGGGGCACAGCCCACGGGTACCCCATGGGTACCCCAGCACCCAGGCAAGGGCAGAGCCACGCACTCCCCGAGCCTGCTCACCACCCCACAGAGCTTCTGACAATGCTGACACGAAACTTCTGACAGCTTTATGAAGCCTAATAGCTCCATTTGCTTGGTCTTCATGATTCTTAAATTTTGTTTATATGCAGAAGGCAAAAATTACCATGTTTATTTGAATAATCTCCAAGTAAAATGAAAGACTGCTGCGTTTAGCCACGTATCAGTGTCTCAAAGCAACTCAGTGGAGTAGCAGGGCTCCTTGCTAGCACTGCACACACTCTCATGCCTCTGAAACACAACACACCACTAGATAGAAATAAGATTTTTATAGCACCACTGTTATTTCCGACTGATATAGAGATCAAATTCCCAAGTTCATAAGAGTTCCAGTCCTTCCCTGACCTAACAGCAGCTGTGAGTAGCAGAGGACTGTGTTTGTCTGGCTAGAGAGGTTCATGGCTACTCCATGGACAGGTTTTTTTCGGTTAACTGGCAGGTCATTTTAGCAGATGATTTGCAGGTGTTATGCAACACTTAGAGATAACCCCGTGGAGTACTTCTGTCTGAGCTTCTTCTCTGTCTCTTTTCTCTTTTGAACTGTATCAGATAAATCAGAGAAACCAGGCAGGTGAGACTTTCATGGACTAATCACACAACGACAAACTGCTCTTCCAATTTCCACACAGTGAACTTCTCCAAATAAAAGTCAAAAGTGCTTGATAAATTATCTAAAAACCCTAGCCATAAAACACTTAAACATTTCAAGTATCTCAAGACACGCGGCAGACAGTCCATTTTTATGAATTTCACAGCACATTTTCAAAGTCCACACCTTCACAAAAACGTGAAAATGATACAGGAATAATCAATCTCCTGCATAAGAAAACAGGTCTTCACTCCTACCTGAGACTTCACCCACTTAAACCACGTAAATCATTATACTGAGAAAGGAATTGTTCATGTCAGCTATTTTTCTTCGCTGAACACACTCTTCACCTAGGCTAACAACTTTTCCAAGCTTTGTGCTTCAAGATGAGTGCTTATCTTCTGCTACCAGATAAAGAGCTACTGGTTCAAACACACAGTGACCATGCAGTCCTCTGCACCTTAATCCAAATGTTTTTCTTTAAGGTCACAAGCCTACTGTCTGTTTTTCCTGCAAGTCCTCACAGGACATAAAAACAGCATTTACCATACCACATAAGCTACACCCCAGCATTTTGGAAGAACCAGGAGTGGCTTTTCAGGAGATACACAAAATCAGTCAGCTCAGTTAATGTTATTGTCATTTTTCCAAAGCAAAAAGAACCTCAAGCCTGCGAACACAGGGGAGTGTGGCTCACTTTTCTGAGGCCATGCTGCACACTGTGCCCACTTTTATGTCAAAACAATTGCTGCTGGGATTATGCCACAGTTAGATTATTATTTTTCTAATAATCTCCCCAAGTGTGATTTTGCATACCTAGTACTTGGAGTTTTTTTCTCTTTTACAAAAATAACACAAATCTTAGTTTCAGTTTGCAGAGACAGGCAGCAGGGAAAGTATCTGGCTAAACCTTTGAAAGTCAACAGAAATATGGGACCAGGTCCACAGTAAACTTTACAGAGTGGCACCTGCAGAGGAAATTACTCATTGCATGATTGATGTCACAATTAGAGGCATAAAAAGTAATTCCATGATAAACAAGCAACTGAGCAAAAAAAAAAAATAATATCCTTAGAGCGTGTTTGTGTTCAAATAAAAGTACATATTGCCAATACGTAACAGTCTTGACACACACACAGAGACACAAGCTCCCCAGTGAAGTTAATGGCACAGTATCCTTCCCTGTCCCTTTCTCTCCATGTCCCTAACAGCCCTGATTTGGGGACTGCAATTGGCCACTATTGCCCCTAGTGCCACTAAAGCAACTCCAGTGCCGTTAGCCATGTTACACAGCTATCACACAGCCATAGCTCATTGCTTTCAGAGCTGCCATTTCCCACAGGACTGCAGCTCCTGGGCTGAGGTCTAATACCAGCCAAACCTCTGGGAACACGGAAGGGAGTAAACATGTTTTGTTGCTGAAAAAGCAGAGATATAAAATCTGAATTTTTAGAGAAAAATAAAGAGGGAGGGGAACAGCATTACAGACACATGTGCATTCCCTACATCTTTGCAAGTTAACATCATTTACTACCTTTATGGAACCACATCAGAAAAGCTCCAGCCAAGGTACCACCTTGTATGCTCCTTTCCATGCACACTCATATTTGTTTATCCTTGTGATCCAAGTTTACTAAATAACTTCAAAGCACTACTTCAATCCACAGCATATAGGCTTGATACATTTTTGCGGTCCCTCTCCAAAAATTTCACAGATAAATTGCTGCTTCAGAAATCAAGAGCTACATTCTAAACTGCAAGTGTGCTATTTCTGTCCATGCCCCCGTACTGGTGTACAAACAAAATCACGCACTCAAATGCTTGCTTACCTGAGACTGACACTTTCATAAGGGCTTCCAGGGGTCTGTTGTTGTCCAGATCACGACTGAGTTTGAGTTCCCCAGTGGCAGAGTCCAAAAGGAGCAAGTTTAACTCATTGCCTTGGACAAAAGTGTAGTCTAGGCTATCAGACACATCAGGATCATGAGCTGGGATCTTGCCAATCACGCCAGAGGGAAAGCTGTTGGACTTGTTGGTCACGTAGTTATTGAAGAGGATCTGGAAGTCCTGCAGCACGGGTGGATTATCGTTCTGGTCCAGGAGGCGGATGTGCACAGTTGCTCGGCTCACAAGAGGGGCCGAAGTGGCCTGCACCACAATAACATACTCTGTCCGGCTCTCATAATCCAGGTCCATTAGGGCTGTGAGGTCTCCATTGAGCAAGTCTAGTTGGAAGACCTCAGGGATGTTCCCCTCTACAATCTGGTACATGATCTGTGCGTTGGTCCCCTCATCAGGATCAGCTGCACTGATCCGTGCCACAATAGAGCCCACGGGGCTGTTCTCCTCCACAAAGATATCAAATTCATCCTTCTCAAAGACAGGGGGGTTGTCATTAATGTCCAGCACAGTCACCTGAATGTCCACAGAGGCTTTCAGTGGCGGGCTGCCCCTGTCCACAGCAAAGGCCCGCAGGCTGTAGACAGCCACATTCTCACGGTCCAGCTTGCGCAGTGTGCGTATCACTCCAGAGGTGGGCTCAATGTAGAAGTCTCCATCTCCATCATCGCCACCCTGGAATGTGTAGAGGAGACGGCCATTGAGGCCTGAGTCACGGTCAGTGGCAGACAGCTGCAGGACACTGGTGGAGAGTGGCACGTCCTCAAAAACTGAGCCCTGGTAGCGGTCGCGCAGGAAGCGGGGTGCATTGTCATTGGCATCCAGGATGAGAATCTCAACATACGTGGTGTCCGATTTCTGGGGGATACCATTGTCGTGGGCTGTAATGGCCAATGTGTAGGAGGCCTGGTCCTCATAGTCCAGCTCCATCAGGGTGGTGATGGTGCCTGTATCAGGGTCAATGCGGAACTGGGGGATATTATCGTCCAAAATATAAGTGATTCTTGCGTTCTCCCCCGTGTCTTCATCAGTGGCACTGATGGTGACAATAGAGGTGCCAATGGGCTTGTCCTCACTGACGCTCACTGTGTAGTGGGAGCTCTGGAAGACTGGGCGGTGCGTGTTGGCATCTGTGACATTGATGAAGACCTGGACGGTGTCAAAGCGAGTGCCATCAGAGGCAGTGACCGTGAGCACATACTGCCTTTCTTGCTTGTAATCCAGGGGCAAGGCCAGTGTGATCAGCCCCCCTCCACTCTGACTGGTGATGGCAAAACGGTTCCTGGTGTTGCCACTGGTAATCTGGTAAGTCACAACACTGTTAACGTCCCTGTCCACTGCTGTCAGAGTCAGGACACTGCTGCCCACAGCTGCATCCTCGTTCAGTCTGAGGTGATACACCTTCTCTGTGAAGGTTGGGTTGTTGTCGTTCACGTCCAGGACAGTGATGGACACGCTGGCTGAGGAGGTCATGACCGGCACACCGTGGTCCCTGGCCTCCACCCCAAAGTGATAGTTTTCCACAGTCTCTCGGTCCAGCTCTGCAGCCACAGTGATCCACCCTGTGCTGTTGTTAATTTGAAAAGGGAAACCAGAGTCACCTGCTACAGGGGCACCTCCAGTGGATGGTGCCATCTCTATGAGTTTGTACTCCAGGCGGGCATTCTCTCCAGAGTCAGCATCCACAGCCTGGATATGCAGCACCGAGTAGCCCAGAGGAACATTCTCCAGCACTGTGGCCTGGAAGGGAGTGCTCACAAAGATGGGGGCATTGTCATTCACGTCTACAACCTGAACCGACACCATACCACTGGAGTTGATCAAAGGAGGTCTGCCCCCATCCTGGGCTTTGATCCGGAGCGTGTACTCCCGAATAGTCTCGTAATCCAGAGGGTTGATTAGGTCAATGGCGCCAGAGAAAGAGTGAATGTAGAACTGGCCTTTCAGGTTGCCACTCACAATGCTGTAGTGCACCTGGGCATTGCTGCCCCGGTCCCGATCTGTGGCCTGTACCTGCAGTATCTGGCTGTTCACTGGGGCATCCTCTGGCACCTGGACCAGGTAGCGCTTCTCACTGAACTGAGGGTAGTTGTCATTCTCATCCTCTACAGTGATGTGCACCATGGCTGTGGCACTGCGTGGTCCTGGATCCTTGCCCTGGTCGTTGGCTTCCACCACCAGGTGGTACTCAGAGACCTCCTCACGGTCCACCGAGGCTCGGGTCCTCACCACCCCGGAACGTGGGTCAATCTCAAAGACTCCATCACCAGCTCCTGGCTCCAGCAGGCGGTAAAGCATGTTGGCATTGGCTGGGGCATCACCATCGGTGGCACGGATGGTCAGCACCTCATAACCCACCTCCAGGTTCTCCCGGATGCTCTCCCGGTACTCGGGCTGCTCAAACACGGGCTCGTGGTCGTTGGTGTCACTCACAGTCACCGTCAGATAGGTGGTGGCCGAGCGGCGGCGTGGGGAACCATGGTCGGAGGCGGTAACCTTCAGCACGTGGGTGTCCTTCGTCTCCCGGTCGAGGCTGCGCGCAGTGACCACGCTGCCCGTCTCGGCGTCGATGGTGAAGTAGTCGTTGGAGCGCTCGTCAAAGAGCGCCTCCATGGAGTACGCCAGCCGGCCGGCTTCACCCTCGTCAGGGTCCTGGGCCCGCAGCACGATGACCGCCGTGCCGGCTGGCTCGTTCTCCGGGATGGACACCTGGTAGCTGGGCAGCTGGAACTGCGGGGGGCTGTTGAGGCTCCGCGCCCGCCGCGCTCCCCGCCGCCCGCCGCGCTCCGTACCCGGCGGCGGGGCGCAGCCGGGGGCTCCGCGGGGCTCGGCGGCC
>PYHW01010409.1:6200633-6217225 GCA_013186435.1 Turdus rufiventris | reverse complement strand
TGGCTTTGCAAATCCTCTGATGAAAATGATCACTCAAGAAAGGAAAGTTTAAAAAATGAAAGATAACTTTTCATTCATTTATTGAGTTTGAGTGGATGCAGTGACCTGCTTTATACTCCAGAAACAAAGCAACTCACTTGGTAGCTGGGTTAATCAATATTAACTGGGGATTTGCATAAGGAAACTTTGGTTTAAGTCCATACTTTTCTTGCTTTACTCTACATTTTCTTGCTGCTATGCAATATGCCCACAATATGAAAAATAATCTCTTGTTATAAAATATCTTTCCTTGGCTCTTCAAAAATGAGTTCCAAGTACATATTTCAAGATAAAATAGATCTGTAAGAAGACACAGTTTAAACTTTTTTCTTTCTATTGCAATGAGAGGCAACTGTGATTTGGGAAGATACTGTAATATCTTCTGTACGAAACAATTTTGTGCATGATTACACAAAATCCTCCATCTTTTCCCTACTTGTATGATCTGCCTGCTATTTCCAGTCAATTTCGCCTTGTTGATGTGATTGTTTCACTGTTTTCTAACTAAAGGTTTTATCCTTATTGTTCTTTGCATGCGTTGCACCGTTTGTCATATTATTTTGCCATTAAAACAGATTTCAAATCTAAAATGGTGAACACGGTTTTTATGAGTGACTCACTGCTCTAGCGAAAAGAATGGTTTATTTAACACTCTGGCAACTCCAAAGACTTTTCAGTGGTGAAATGACTCATGGCTGCTCCCAGCTGGGGGTATGGGGATGGGGATGGGGATGGGTATAGCTATGGATATGGATATGGCTATGGAAGCAGGGATCGCTGTTAGATCAGAGGTCAGGGCTCAGGGATCTGTTTCTGCTGCTGCTCCTGAAGAGCCAGAGAGGCCAACAGTGAAACTGAACACTTGGTAGAGGCGACTCAAGGTGGGGAACAAAAACAGAATTTCGTGTCTCTCTTGTTTTAGCTGGCAAGTTTTTAGTGAAGGCTGATCCTTCACAGAAGACCAGATACTTTCTTTGTGTCTGATTTTGCAGATTTTCTCATACAAGCTGTCCTTTCCCTACAGAAGAAATCCCACTGACATCACCACAAAGAACAGTGTCCATAAGAAATGCAAGCAGGTGAGATTTTCCTTGACCCTTTGTTTCCTTAGTAGCAGTTGATGACATATTCATTTCACAGCTGAAAAAAAAAAAAAAAAAAGCTCTGTTCCAACTTGTCTACGAGTGAAATATTTCAAGTTTCTTTCCTAAGTGAATTTAAAGCAAAACTGAGAAACTAATTA
Source organism: Turdus rufiventris (assembly GCA_013186435.1). Taxonomy (NCBI): domain Eukaryota; kingdom Metazoa; phylum Chordata; class Aves; order Passeriformes; family Turdidae; genus Turdus; species Turdus rufiventris. The sequence goes on along the minus strand of PYHW01010409.1, from coordinate 6,215,943 downwards.
AAAAAAAAAAAAAAAAAGGGGGAAGTTAAACTGTGAGGGATTTTCCTAAAACATGAAGTTTACAAGACCAGGGAAGAGATCAAGAATCATTCCTTAATTGGGACTGTAGCCCAGAGGAAGGCTCATGCAGAGCTGGGGTTGCCTGCATCTAGATCCAACCGTATTTTTAGGGTTGGGAATAAAATGATTCAGTGATTCAGTGTAAATCCATCCCTGTGGAAGAGGTGGTTCTATAGAAGGAGATGGAGCTTTTCTTATCTCGGCCCACCAGTACTTTGAGGAAAGACTTAAAATTCTCATTCAGTAATGCCGTGTTATAATAGTTCACTTTTTTTTTTTTTTAAAGAATGAGTGTGGTGAAAAGTTATTTTTAATTTGATTTGCGAAGTATATTGCAAAAAAGTTATATGCAGTGCATCCCCCACCCCTCCAAACCAGGGGTTCTGTCTTCTAAACTCTTGCTTGGGGGAAGAACAAAAAAAATTATCCTCAAATTTAGGTATCCGTGCAACACAACCGATATCTTGTACAAGATCTCTATATACATAGTGTTAACATAAATTGATACATGCATCACATTTTCATAACTGCATTTACTTTCTTCACAAATGCACCAATGATTTATTCCTGCTAAAGTAACACTTTGAGAAAATAATCTAAGAAACCACAACAGGTAGTAATAAAACACTCTTTAACCACAATTTATTCCACAACCTTACAATTTTCCAGCAACTGGAAAGAAACTGGATGTTTTGTGCCACACATTAGAAGTGAATAATACTAGATTTTGGGTGGGAACATTATTTATTACCCATTATTTTGAATAAACTAACAGCATATTAGACATGAAAAAAACCAAAACAAACCAAACCAAGTAACAGCTCACTAGTTTTTAGACTACTTGTGCTGGCTGCTGTTACATCCTACCCTCACAGTTGGGTATCTTCATTGTCTGGGACTGCACTTCAGCAGACACAGCCTAATAAAAAAGGAAAGGGGAAAACGAAGAGGAATTCCTCAGCTGTGAGGGTTTCCCTGACCATGGCAGGAGCAGGTGGAGCCCTGGTCTGTCACTGGCACCTCTGGCTCTCTGGGACAGGCACCACAGAGAGGATCTCTGTCTGCTCAGAGCTCCTCCAGACCTCGTCCTGCTGCAGCGTGCAAACAACTCTGAGGACAGGAGCTGACAGGATCTCTGTAGTGAATTCAAGCTGGTTAAACCCAGGGGTTTAGACTGTTTCTCCAATCACTACAGAAAGAAAGCATGAGAAATGTCTCTGTGAACATGCGTTTGGACTTGCAGTCCCCATGAGAATCTGTTCCATGTCCAGCCCAGGAATGGTCAAATGAATACAAGCAATTTATGTTTCTACATTGCATCTGAGTTTATTTTAGGAATAGAAGAACTAGCCCAAGCTCCATCTGGTGAAATTTGATCCTTCACCTATTGCAGGAATCACACAGGTTTGGAAGTGTTCCAGAAAATATGTTTATTGCTAACATTCATTCTTCTTAAAGCCAAGAATGGACTTCAAAATGCTGGGATCCTTATTGCAAGGAATTATGTTCAAGGCTTCTTGGCTGTATGTAGCTTTTCTTTTCAGAAAGAGTAGAAACAATTTAGAGCTCTCTTGGCATTTGTTGTAGTGATTCATACAGTTGCCTCTTTTAAAATCCTCAGTGGATACAGCAGCGATTCGGTGTTGGAACTTGTTTATTTCTTTAGACTTCATACCATCCATTTATAATTTACCCTAAGGAGCTCAGCTCCACCCTACTCAAACACAGCCTGTGAGTTTCCTCACTCTAAATTGGTTTGGTTTTCTTTTCCCCTCCCCGCTTTAGCTAAAGGCTCCACTAGTTACAACATGCAAAATGACAAATAAACCAATAGAAAAGCAAATTTCATGTTCAAAAATTGCACGGTGGCCAAGAGCACATAAAAGCTGAATAAGGCTTGATTGTTATTTATGAAGGAGGTGATATAGAGATTAATGCATCAGAAATGTAGTTCTACATAATAACAAGCTCTGTAACACATACTGTAACAAACTAGTAAATAAAATGTGAGACTAATCATCCAGTTCAAGTAAGCAGAGGAGAAAGCCCAAGTCTGCACATTGATGTGTTTTTCTGTACTTTGCATATCTCTCCTATACATTAACTGAGTTGCTGAGTGAAAAACAAACCCTTAGAAATTACTTTTTGCTGTTTGTTTTGTAGGATTTGCCCTTTCTTTCTCACCGGGTCTCATCTTGTGTGTACAAACAGATTAAAAAGTCAGCTCTTGTGGCTTTGCCCAAGAGTCTGCTGAAAGTTTGCTGCCAGCTCATCAAAATAAAGGTGCAGTAGGACAGATTTCCTTGCTTTGCCAGCTCCTGTTGTTTAATCAGGGGATTAGGGGACTAATTAATAAGAACAGAGTACAAAAGGGAAACACCATCTTGGTAGACAGGATTAGGCTTTTTCCTCCAATCTCTATTATTTTGTCTTTATCAACACCAAGCATCATCTGCCATTATATTGCCTACTTGCTCAGCACCAAGAGATTCTTCTCCAGAAGCTGGTTAGATTTGATGTCATTAGATTAAACACTACTGGTTATTTTTGCAACATCTACATACCCAGCCACCTTTCTGCTCAGTTCCTTCCTGGAAGTAGGACTTTGTAACCTGTTTTTCATCAGCTTGCTGTGGGCTCGTTGGACACAGCAACATTTGCAAAAGAAAATTCTTTCAACTACTTATCAAAGAGTATTCATAGAACTTCTGGTGGATGGGCATGAAGGTGGTGCGAAAGCAAGGACACTGTGACTTTGGTCTAATCTGTTCATTTTCCAGAAGTTCAATTACATTCAAAGGCAAGGGATTTCAGCCTCTTAGGGGAGGAAACACACAGCTCTAATGAAACACTTGCAGGCAGGGAATTAGTTGCCCTGTTGGAAAAATAAAAATATGAACTGAAATGCTTAGTGTGGGAATATGAAGTCAGCATAACAGGTTGCTCAGATAATGGTGGGAGTTACAGCTTTGTGGCTGTTTCAGCAAGGGGAGGTGAAACTGGTATTTAGCACCTCTCCTAATCACTGTAGGATTTGTATATGACATATTATGACTATTGTTATGTCCCTCCCCTTTCTTAGTTTTATTTCATACCTGAAATTCAATGGAAAGACAGAGTCTTGGTTTCTAGTTCTGGACTGGAAGCACACCCTGCATCATAACCTCTTCTCATCTTTTCCCAAAAGACCTAGGGATAGTAATTATTTTCTCATAGATGTATTTCGTAACATATTTCTGAGCATTTGTTGGCATACCTGAGGCTTGGCAACTCTGAATGTGGAAAAATAGCAAGCGTTTGAAAAAGCACTTTAAAAGCCTCACTAATACTGTGCTGGGCCTCAGTTTAGGCTCTCTCTGGCTCTGGGACAGGTACACAGTAACACCATGTCCATCTGCAGCCATCCAGAGGAATCAGGCCCAGGTTATGTGCATTGCACTGCTGCTGAGCTCCCAGGCTGAGCTTTGCCTGTGCCAGTTCATCTCCTTGGTCAGCCCATGCCAGGCTGGGCTTTGCACAGCCCTTGGGACTGTGAGAAATTCAGAAGGAGCTACCCAGTGTGTGCTGGGAAATGTAAAAGAGCTGTTCTCTGGGAGCAAGTTGGCCTCTGTGATGAAATATGGCCCCTGTCCTGATTTATTTCCCAGTTTAAACAGACAGATTTCACTCCAAATATATGAAACACATTATATTTTCAAAATCTGCTATCTTAGCTGCTCTATTTGCTCTTGCTCTGCTAGCTACTGAGCGCCATGGTTCATTGTCCTGCCTCTCCAGCAGCTTTCACCAGGCTCACCACTTATTAACAGACTGTATCTCTGGTTGCTGGATTTCTTCAGAGATCACTCAGTGTTGTTTCATAAAGGAGAGGAAGAGCATTTGCACTCTTAATGAATTTAGTTGTCATCACTTGTCAGCTTTGTGCTCTGAGGTCTCTCTTAGGTAACGTAATTATCATTATATTTATATATAGGTAATTATAATCTGGGAAGCAGTCCAAATTCTGCTTTTTAAATAAAATCGGTAATGCTTATTTGCAGTGACTGGAGGCCCTCAGCACACAGCAGCCTCACTGGCAGCACCTCAGTGGCTGTGGGAGGATGTGCCATGTGGATACAGGAGACCCTCTTTCCTGCTCAGTTACGGCCAGGACTCATTTCCTGCTCTACCTGGCATACCCCAAAACAGCCTTATCTTCAGCTATGCTGGCCTGAGCTCTGTAGTCAGGAAAAAGGACAAAAGTTATCCCTGGTTACACAGGCTGGGGGAATGGGAAGCTCATTAGGCTGTCAGGCATGGGCTGCAGCTTCACCTCGGCTGCCAGGCTGATTTTCCCTGTACTGACAGACGTGGGGCTCACAGCCCTCAAAGAAACAAGAGTCACACCAGATGGTTTCCACAGAGAAGCTTTGGTTTCAAATCTCACCATCAGCCATGCCACAGCAATGGTTTCAGAGGGCTCTGCAGAGCCAAAACAGCGTCACTCCCACCCTGCCTGCTTCCCCTAAACAGTTTAGTGGTTTAGGGGTTACAGTGGTAGTACTGATGATTGGACTTGATGATCTAAAAAGTCTCTTCCAACCTTGATGATTCTATAATTCCTGACCTGACCTTCAGCTTTAAATGCCATTTTGATTATTGCATTGTCCTCAGGGGCCCAAAACACATTTTCAGGTGAAAAACCCCCTCTGGGAATCTCTCTAACCATTCCTACTGGAGTGTACAGCATCACCCTCAGCTGCTGCCTCTTCAGTTAGTTGCACCTTCTGCCATGTCATGTTAGAGATGCAGGGTGCCCTTGGGTTTTGCAGACTCTTGGTGAAACTCTGGGGCTCTTTGCTACTCATGCAGAGATTATTACTCTAATATTAGAAAGCGCTGATCTCCATTTCCACCCACAGTGGAGAAAATGAAATATTTTCTGAACTATGAGGAGGCTGAGAGACTTGGAAGTAAAAGTATTCCCACAGCTGCCACTGTCACTGATGAAAAAGGTTGTCAAAATTGGATTCTTCTGAACATTTTAACCAACAAAGCATGCTGTCAGCACAGACTGCAACAGAGAAGAGTCCTGGGGTAGTCATGGGCATTGTGCAGGAGTGCTGGGATGCTGGACTTCTCATGGGTGGATGCTAATGGGCTGCTTCTTGGGAAAGTCGATGAAGGTTAGCCTTTGGTCTTGCTTGGAAGAGGATATTCTCATACTTTTTCTTTGCTTTCTCACCCAACTGTATGCTGCATAAAACCTGCAGATGCCAGAGATGTGAGAGTATTTGTGTTGCTGAAGGTGTATTGCTCTGTATCTGTGTTTTACTGTTCTACAGTCAAGACTGCTTCCTGTCCTAATCCACCCATTGTATGGATTGAGGCAAGGCTCTCTTGGAAAGGTCTTGCCTTTTTCATGGTCTGTAAGTTTTGATCAGATGGTTTGTTCAGCCTCAAGGCAGCATTTTTCTAAAATACAGCAGTGGTTAGCCTTGCTAATCCATTGGTAGGAACTTGGTGGCTGTTAGAGTTGTTTCAGTGAAACATCTCTTCTCAGGTGAGTGCTGCAGGGTTGTGCAGTGGAGTACAAAGTGAGCTCTGGGTGTCCTCCAAGGCTGCACCAGGCAAAGTATTCCCAGGAGGAGGCTGTCAGGAGGATCCTGCCCCTCTGCTCAGCACTGGGGAACCTGGAGTGCAAGATCCTGTTCTGTGCTCCCCTGTGCGGGAGAGACGTGGACATCCTGGAGATGGCCCAGAAAGGGCCATGGAGATGGTGAAAGGGCTGGAGCACTGCTCCTGTGGGGAAAGGCTGAGGGAGCTGGGACTGTCCAGCCTGGAGAAGAGAAGGTTCAGGGGGACCTCATCAGGTCACAGATACCTAAAGGAGCATGCAGGGAGGATGGAGCCAGGCTCTTCTCAGCAGTGCCCACTGGCAGAGTCAGAGGCAATGGGCACAAACTGAACCACAGGAGATTCCCTCTGAACATCAAGGAAACACCTTCTCACTGAGAGGAGACTGAGCACTGGCATGGGCTGTCTAGGAGCCTCCATCTTGAGGAGTCTGTCCTGGAGATACTCAAAGGCCACCTCTGGAGTGTTATGAGAGTGGGTTAACTGGCTGTAAGTTACAGTTGGAGTTGGAGCTTGAGAGTCTGCTCCAGTTTGGGATGGAGTCTGCTGGCTGTGCTGTGAGGAGGAAGGGACATGTGGTTGTGCAAGGGACAGACARARTAAGAAGATGCTGTGTGAGGGACARTCAGGGTAAGGCAGCTGGGARAGGCACAGRTTGGGGTTTAGCCAGTTATGCAGAGGAGAGAAAGAATCAGAGCTGTGTGGAGCTGCCTGTGAGAGAAGGAGTCAGAGTTGCCTAAGACAAGTCCACTGAAGAAAGTATGAAAAGTTTTTAATAAAGGACTGATGATGGTGTCAGTCCAGTCTGTCTTGACATAATTTCTACATATACTCACAGGAAGAGGGCAGCTTGAACCATACTGGGTCTGGTGAAGGAAAATAATTCCAAACTGTAAATGTACACTACAAATGTAAAGTCTTGATGATTTTGAAAGTTATTCCTACTAACTATTCACACAAAAAAACACACAGAGACCAAATTAAATGAGCTTTACTGCCTTTGCAAAGCCAAGCTCACAAGAGTATGTCAGAATTAAGGTGAGCTATATGTGCTATACGGACTTCTTAAGTACACAATCTGTGGGAATTTGTTGCAGTGTTTCAGTGTAACATTTGTTGTACACTATGGACTCAGTAACAGAAAGGATTTTAGCCATCTTTCACATTTAGTTGAGGCTCCTCTGGCTAGCTGTCTCCATTCCTGTTGCAGACACTGTAGATGACTTCTGCTGAGGTTTGAAATGTCATCTAGTGGGAGATGTGTTCCAGCAAATGCTTAGTAGCCTTTGGTGTTTTTCTTCAAATGTGGAATGTAATGGATATGAATGATACCAAAAAACCAAGAATAACCAGACCAAAGAGTTTCCTGGCTTGTGCCCCTGTTTCCAGCAGTGACAGGTCCTCCAGGCACAGCAAAAGGAAACGAAAAAGAAAATGCTGTTTTTGCACAGAAATGTTTGCAGACCGCAGTTACTTATGGTCTAAAGACCTCCTGACCAGAAACAACACCTTCATTTTTAATAGTGCCAAATGGATTTTTCTTCCAGGAAATTGGCTGATTGCTTTCTGAACTGTGCAAACTTTGGCATCCTCCCACAAACTGCTGTGAAACTTCAGCATTTATTGTGTGAGAAACTCTTCCCCTTCCTTCCCTGTAGCATCTGCCACCTGCTCGGGGTTGCAAACACCCTCAGACAATGTTCTCTGCTCCCTTTCTTCATCCTGCTCAAGACTTCATGCTCACAGTTCCCACCCCCATTCCCCTCAGTTATTTATTTTCAGGGTTAATGGCTACAGTTTTTTCTGTAACATATTTTCATGTTTATATTTGCCTTGAAATGGGGGCCCAGAGCTTTGCATCTTGTTTTGATTTGCAATAGCTTGTTCAGGTTTTTATCTCTGAGCATGGGTTTGCTAACAGGTTTGATTTAAACTAGTCTGTCTTTTATTTTTAATTTCACCTGCTATTTTATTGTCCAGTTTCTGTGTATTCTGAAACCCTTTTGTAACTGCTGAAGTAACTTTTGTCCTCGTTATTTTGGACAGCTGCATGTAGCTGAGTGACTTTTCTCAGTATCCAGAAGGTCTATTATTCACCTTTGTTAGTGGATTTTGTAGAAACTGGTTGCTGAGAGGAGCTGCAGCATATGTCAGTGTAGGACTCCAGCTGGGACTCCCCTTCCCTGTGAATAATGCTGGTGTATCCCTGGGTTTTGCCAATTGCTTGCTCACATGAAACCACTCTCTCTTAACCCACAGCAGCTATTTCACAAGCTGCTGTTGAAGGATTTCCCCGATGCCTTTTGAAAATTGAATTGACTGTATCGTTCAGGTTTTGCTTGTCTGTTAACACCAGTTTGTTGATGGTTTCAAAGGAATCTTAGAGATGAGTCATGGCTGCTGATGCTGACTGTGATGAATGTACCTTATTTATTCACATATCCACACGGCCAGTCCTTCCACATAGTGACTTGACCCAACTGTGGAGTGGGGAGAAAAGATGAGTCCTTAGATAGCAAAAGCTTGGCGTGCTTTTCATATTTATATACATCATTATCCAAAAATACTGCCCGCCTGCAACCAAAACAAACCCTGGGAATCCTGCACTTCATCTTCCAGCCACCAGGTAGAGGCAAAAGCCATTGCAAAAGAACCACCCTGGTGATAAAATGCCTGTTTCCAAAATAGCAGTCAGATTGACATCAAAAGAAAGCTTCTGACCAATCTGTCTTCATGGAGCTTAAAATAGGCCTGGCCAAATTCATATATGAAAATTAACTTTGAATCTCATTAGCTCTGCAGTCATCTAGTTAATTAGAAAGCCATAGCAGTTAATCGGTATGAAGCACACTCTAATTATGCCTTTCTACTCAATACATGAAAAATTAATCATGCTAGAATCGCTCTACCTTTTAATACAATGATAATAACATTTGAATAACTGTTTGGTCTCTCAAAGAGTATCCAATGAAGCTGTTTAGAAGGAGGGTGTTTGTTTGTTGGAGGGGTTGGTTTTTTTTAGGGGAATTTAATAATTTGCATGTAAGTATTTTCTAAGTGCCTAAGTGTTTTCTAGATCAGATTTTTCCTTACAAAAAGGGTCAATAAAAAAGGGATCAAATCTTGGCACTAATATTCAAAACGATCAAAACTTAGATATACACATCAGTAAATAATATATTACTGATAATGTCATGAGTTTTTATCAGTTTTATTTACATGGAGCAGAAACATTAGCAAATGTAAGTTAATGAAAAACTGAGGACAAAGTTTGCATATATCACTTATTCTCTGTACAGGAGCAGCATCAATCCTGAACTTTCAAAGGCATAATTTTTTCTGAACATTATATATCAGCTGCACCTATTATCATTCATATTGCAGCAGCTCACTGAAGACTCTCATGTGGATCAGGACCCCAGTGCACCACAGACCATGCACATATAAGCTTGATGAGGGCACTGATAATACGTGTCTGTCTTGGCAGAGCAAGGCTGTACATATTCAAATGCTCCCCATAACTACAGCATAAAGAACTACTTGTTCACCAGTGGGAAAAAAAAAAAAGGCAAAGCAACTCAAAAACTCAAACCACACACCCTCTGGAGCCCAAAGGGTGTAAATGATGGGTCTAGCCCCACATCTGAAGGGTGCTGTGGACACCCTGGCATCTCTCTGACTGTGCCTTGCAGGGTGAGAGCTGGCCAGTCCGTCTTGCCAGTGTCCTCACTGTGAGGTGTTTGCACCAGTGATGTACTCTGTTGAAGCTTTTTCATCATCTGAAAGCTACACAAGAAAAGCAGAAACTTCTTTTTGTCTGATTCCTTAGTGGGAACAAACCAGAGAAGGGCAGGATGATCCAGCACTTACAGGTTCTGGCAAAAGAAGATACAGGCTATATCTGTCCTTACAATGAAGGAGAGGGGTGAACACATGATGATGAGGAGGAGGACAAGGAGAAGAGCTGACGGGGAGTGGGAGCCGTTTTTGGGACAGCCTGGGAGGCAGAGGAGAGTGCTCAAGGTCCTTGACAGCTGAGGAGTGAGTTGAAGGGGTGGGAGCCTGTGAGGCTGGTCCTGGCTCCCAGGGAATTTGAGCAATGATGCTTGTGAGGGGTCCTGGAGGAAAAATAGTAGGATAACAGCGATGTACAGGAAAGGCAGCCTGGAGGAAAGACCTAAACTTTATTTTTTTAGGTTTTCTGGAACTTTGAAATCTTAGCTAAGTCATTAGGGATATTGATTGTACACATAAAATCCTTTAGACATAAATCATTGACAAATTTTGGGAATAAGTCTGGATCCAGCCGTCCCTAAAGTCCCTTCAAAATAGGAATTTAGAATGCAAGAGGGTCCTTTCTGAACCTAAGGACTCAATGGGAGAGTGTCCCTGACAGTTTTATCTAACTCTGTCTCTCTGTAGCAAATAACCAAGTCTACCTTGCCATCGAGTTTGTTAAATTTTCATTGACTATCAGACTTTTAAAAATTGATGTTTTATATCAATAAAAATATTGATACTTCTTTGTGGGAAGTGCATCACACCATCTTCAACAAGATGTGCCTGGCTTCTTCACTGTACTTAAAATTAAAGTGCATGTTTTCACATTATGAGTCTGTATTGCCTGCCTGTCCAAAAAATCAGCACAGATTTTATTTCTGTGCCCACTTTGCTCCAAGAGCAGGTGGTGTTGAAGCTGTCAGAGGGATGGAGGAGGAAAGCTGGAAGGAGCTGGGCGCTCCTCCCTTGGTACACACATTAAAGAGAGCAAATATTTGTCATTAACTTGTGACTCTTCAGCCTGAGTATGAGGAAGATTTATACTACTCAAAGAACTGTGCCATTAAGCGCTGCTAATCCCCCAAGCTTCCACTGTAGTAGGATCATGTTAGTTTTAGGGAAAGATGCAGCACGTCAGATTCTGTTTCCACAGGTGGCTCATGAAGTAAGCTGCAAAGCATTTGGTTTGACTTGCAAGAAGAATCAAAGGAACCCAAATCTCTGGGATCTAAACACAGCTTGCTCTGCTGCAGGAGGAAAGCACTGTGCTCTTCTAGCTCAATCCTGGCTCCTTCAGCAGCAGGAGCCCAGACGGGTTTCAAACCTCTGTCCCTAATCCCCCTGCTGCCTCCGTGAGTGGATAGGTTTGTCTGCCTCAGGGCATCTCCAGATCAGGGTAGAGGAGGGAACCTGCAGTTCCACCTTCAGAATTTTGGCACTGGATGAAGCTAACACCCACTTCATGGAATCAAAACTCTGTTGCAGAATATGCCCGTGGGAGATACGAGCACCATGGATTTCACCAGTGCCCCTGGGCAGAAGGAACACTGGAAGGAGAGCAGGAATGGCTGCATACAATGCTTGGTCAGTCTGTGACAATATTTAACCCCTCTCCATAAACTTCAGAAATCTGTGCTCTCCATACTACTTTTCCTGTGGGAGGCAGGGTAAGAGGAAGGATAATTTTCCTGTTACGTTTCTAACTAGAAGATGCAAGGCTGTATGTAGGCCAGTCCCTAACTGCTGGCACTGGATATGAGCTGGGTCCCTGAGAAGCTGCTGGTTGAATTTGCCCAGTTTTGTGTTGCTTGTGTGGCTCAGTGACTTGCTTCTCAAGCTGCTGCCTGTGCCCACAATCTCCAAACAGCAGAGAGACAACTTCCTCCAGGACAGATAAGGGAATGGCAAAAAACTTCAGCAGCAGCTGCAGGCAGGACAGAGGTGTGCAATTGATGTCAGATGACTGCAAAAGCTGTCAGCAAAACTTGCACATGCTATTTCTTTGTTTTTTTCCCTGCAGAGGGATTTATCTTGCACTCTGTGGAATCCAGAAAGCAGAACTGAGTTTTGTCTTTCAGGGGAAAGGTTTCTGTGGGGAAAGCAAGGCAGCTGTGCCAGGTGAGCAGGTGAGTGAGACCAGATCTGCAGGATAATCTTCTCAAGGGGCTCTCCATTTTTCCAAGAGGGCATGACCCAAGTGCCTGACATCCTGCTTTCAGATAAGCCCTGCTGAGAGGTGACTCAGGCAGAGTTTCTGCTCTAAAATACACAGAGATGGTAAATGGAAGCCTGGAAAGGCTGTAGCTCTGGAAGGGCTTTTGGCTGTCCCTCTGAGCATCAGGTCTGTGGAGAGGACATGTCTCTGCCAGCCTGAGCTGAATGAGCTTCACACTGAGCTGAATCAGATTTGTTCAGCATCTCTCAGCCCAGCAGCTTGCCATGGCAAACAGTTAATAGCTTACACACCACTGCTGGCGGGAAGGTCAGGAATGTGACATCCTGCGGGATTGACAGCCACTAGACACTGCTGGATGGACTCTTCATGATCTGTGTTCCCCCCTAGGCATGTCTTACCTGCTATGCCCCTGCCTAATTTCAGATATTGTTCTTCAAGGAAGGTTTTCAGGCTCCTTCCACTGTAAAATGAGAGAAGCGTGCACTCCTGGGGTATAGGTCACTTCCTCCTAGTGGATGTCACTCGGCTCACGGAATCCAAATTGCTCTTTACTCCAGTGATGGGAGATACCAGCACATCAGATACCTGTCACCCAGGCAGAGAGGAGTAAAGGAAAACGATGTTCCTTTATCCATGCTGGGCTTTTGCAGCTAGCAGCGTGTGTGGGGACTACAACTCCTCCCTCAAGAGTACTGTAAAAACTTACCTCCTCCACGTGGTGGCACGGTGAGCAATCTTTTGAGGTCTTTTCACCTCTAGTTTGTGGTTGGGGGGCTTTGAAATGGATAACCCCTTCATTTCTTCAAGTTTAATCCACTTCTGGAGACAGGAGCTCAGGGGGAGAGGAGCTGGCACCTCCTTGCCTGTTAGGGAAGAGCTAGCCAAAGCCATGTGAGGAGCAGAAGAAAGAGGGGGATGTTTGAGCAAAGTGCTGCTGAGGGAAGGGTAGCAGAGCCAGGAACAAGCCCTTGCCTGCAGGGCACCTGGCAGCATCCCTTGGCACTCCTCATGGCTGTCCTGCCAGCCTGTCCTATGCCTGGGAGCAGTCTCTCTGGAAGAGAAGCTGCTTTCTTTGGTGTTGAGACTTGTTCTCCTTTTAATTATTTTAGCATTGCTGAGATAAAAATAAAATATTTGTGATGAAACCTTTCAGGTTTATTTCAGCCCTGACAGGAGTTGGCTGAGTTTCAGTTAACTGATTTATACCAAACACTGCTTTGCCATACCCACAGCCTACATTTATCTATGAGAATGAAAAAACTACAGGTTTAAGCCAACTTTTACAGGAGCTGCTGGAAGGAGCTGTGTGTGTTGCCTTTCAGGCTGAAGGCTTTGGACTGGACTGCTGGACAGTGTTTGCTGTGTCCAAGGCTCTTCCCCTCTGGCTGTCTCAGTGACTCAGCTGTCAGTGTCACGGGTGCTGTTTCAGCTCAGGGCTCAAAACCCAGATGGTATCACACTCATTCCTGCAAGGCCAAGGTGGTACCATCTTCAGCTGTGTGATTCAGCACCCCGGTGGAAGTGTCTTGACTGGCTGACTTGAAGGAGAGAACTAAATCTTAGATGATGAAAAAGGACTTTTTTCACCTTGCTATAAATAATTTAAATTCTTAATGAAATCTCACTTAATCATAGCCTGAGAATCCAGCTAGGACCTTTCACTGGAGCTTACTGAGCACAGCAACTGGGCCTCTAGCAAGATACACAGGATTTAACACATTATATGGTTTAGTCTGTGCATGTCCACAGCTGAAATCTTGTTTGTGAGGGCTCACAAAATCCAGGGAGATACCAGCACAGGAGAAGAGCAGCAAGAAGAAATGCAACCTGACATGCTGTGCTATGAAATCCCACAAGTGACCAGAGATGTCAGCTTAACCACATGCCTTCCAATAAATTTTTTATAGCACCCAGTCAAACCTTATCCCTGGCTGACCCAGGGGACCAGAGAAGACTGACTGATCTGGCTGCTGCCTCTTCTGGCTCATTATCTGACAAGTGCAGCAATGTGACATAACCATGAAATGGAGAGGACACCATTTTCAGTGCTGGAAACAGTTTCACTGTCAAACTGCCTTCGAGGACAGGCAAAAGATCCTTTAGGAAGATTGATAACAGCAACAACTTCTACTATTGCTAGTACTTCTACTAACACTTGGATCAGACTCAGCTAACGTACCTGTTTTGAAACTGGAATGAGAAGCAGAGGTTGGATTTCCATCCAACTGTGGTAAAGAGATGGGTGAGAGATTTAAATAATAGTACTACTGTGTCTAATTTCCAAGGAGTTGTCACCCTTGGCTGCCTCCTAAACTGACTCTCTTGTCCAAAAATATTAGAAAGCAAAAGTGCACTTGGTGGAGAGCCTGGACCGATGACACTCACTGAGGAATGGATTTCTGCTCCAAGTCACACACTTCCTCACGAATAATTTATGTTATAAAAACAGTTTCTAGGGCACTGATCTGTTATCCTTTGCTTCAGCAATGCTTGCTTCTTCCTATGTGTATTTCTTTTTCCGAATAGCGGCCCAGTCTCAGCAGTGGGGTAGAAGGGCATGGCCCAGGTTAGCAATAGGAGTAAAGGCAGGGCTAGGGACCATGTGTTGGGAGCAGCTGGCTGCAGCCAGCATTTCCTCTGTTGCTAGCAGATAAGAGTCTTGTTTCCCACACAGCCAACCAGACTGAAGAAATCAAGGTGCTTTTTTTCCCCCTGAGCTATAGCACTGAGTGAGCAAGCAGTGGCTCCCTGCTCTTGCATTTCCTAAGGCAGCTTGATAGAGACAAACAGAAAGAACAGCAGTCGAAAGTTGTTCAGCCCTATAGAGGCACAGATGCTTTGGCATCTTTGTTCTCAGAAGTGAAACTGCTGATATTGGAGTTGCCTTCATATTTTACCCAGCTGCTTCCAGAGCTGTTGCCCACTTAGGACTTGACAGTTGTGTAGCTGGGTGTCAAAGTTACCCACAGCCAGGTTAAACCTCAAAGAAAACATGAATATTTTATCAAAATGGTAAATTATACACAAAACAAATAAACAAAAGCAAAAGCAAAAGCAAAATCAACAGCAAAAGAAATAAAAACAAAAACAAAAAATAAAAAAACCAAAAAAAAAAAAAAGGGAAAAATTTCCAAAATCGGAGTATTTCTTTCTGAGCAGTCTGAACTGACTATTCATTCACATGAATCAGGTAGGTAGGACAACACTTTCTGTTTTACCGCTGCCTAGGGAAGGCTCCTTGCCTGGACCAGTGGATCTGGGCTGTTTCTGAGGATGCTGCAAGCCCCACAGCAGCTGGCAGGGTGGGATAAGACTTCTTTCTGCGCTTTCTTTGTATCTAGTGTAACTTTTCCATAAAGCAAGGAGCTACTGTTCCTTACAAACTTGCATCTATTTAGCCTTTTGTTATGAAAATCCTTCTTGCCATCTATACACTTCTAATCCCTTTACAATATGGCTGAGCTTTTGGTTGCTGTGATACCCTCCCTTTGGCATGGAGGACCCCTGCTCACCCTTTGTGGCAGCTGCTCAGTGCCCTGAGCTCTGTGTGCTGCAGTTCAGGGCTGTTTAGGGATGCTCAGTGCCCTGAACTCTGTGTGCTGCAGTTCAGGGATGTTCAGTGCCCTGAGCTCTGTGTGCTGCTGCAGTTCAGGGATGCTCAGTGCCCTGAGCTCTGTG
>PYHW01010409.1:6179436-6195038 GCA_013186435.1 Turdus rufiventris | reverse complement strand
TCCATGCAGGTGACCACTCAGCTCCTCCATAGGTTGAATCCTGCTGTGAAAGGCAGGTGGACTTTGGGCCCTTCTAGGGAAGCAGGGTGGAAAATCAGATCTATAGCAGCTTGTTATCTCTTTTAAATTGTACATGAAAACAAATAAATCAGTGCAGTTATATCCTTGGGGTTAATAAGAGGTTAATATCAAGGCTGTATTACCTTTTTCATCTTCCTTTCCAACTTTCAATCTATAGTTGATTTAATTTTTTTAAATTTGCCAGGCAAAACACAGACATGGACCAGAGACGCTTGTGCGACTTCAGGAATCAGGCAGGGACAGTGGGGCTCAGTATATTATCTTCAGTTTCAAAGCATTTTCTCAATTCCAGAGCTGGAAAAATGCATTCTTTAAAAGCACAGATCCAGTGCAGAATCCATCTTCTGCAGCAAACCTCCTTGCCAAGAAACTGTGAGGTATGTCACACATCAGATTATTTAGTGGGCAATCAATCCTTGAACTTTTAGACCACCTTCTCTTGCCTCTAATATTAAGGCTCATCCCAAGCTCATCACATTCAAACGAATTCCCATTTAACTGCTGTGGATGGTGTCCTGTACACTAACTTCCCAAATGCTTTCTGTGTCAGTCCTAGCTTATACCAGCCTTGCCCTTCCTGGACCATCCCTTCCCTCTGCTGGCACAAAAGTCAGTACAACAGAGACAGAACTAAGCAGCCACCAGAACAGGGTTAGAACAAAGCTTGAAAAAAGGAAAAAACTAAAAAAACGTTGGTTTTACCATGGATTAGTTCCTCAATCCTGTGCTTCATATTGTCAGGAGTGAGTGAATAAAACTAAAACAAATGGACATTGAAGAACAGATGGTGCATAAAAGGACAAACTAAACTAGAAATGTATGGACATAATCAGTCTCAGTCACTGGACTTCAGACAATATAAAAATCTTCTTTAAGCCTTCAAGTATTTTTGTAGCTTTAAATCACTGGCTCTCCTCTCTCTGAAATAATCTCCAAAAATGGAGAATCATAACAGTGGCAGGAGAAAATGGAAGTACTCTGAGTATGAATGAGCAGCTCTAGTCTGAGTGCCCAGCCTCATTCTTGGCTCCCTGAGCTGCCCAGGAGACCCTGGAGGGCCAACACCTCATTTTATTTTCCTGATTTCTTGAAGCCTGTGGAGACTAAAGTGGGAGTCTGCTCTGCACAAAAAAGCAGGAGTTTAGAGGCTGTGCCAGGTAATCCTGGGAGATGTGTGTCCTGACTCAAACACACTGCTTGAACTGGAGTGAGTTCATTCCACTCTGAATTCCAGTCTACAAGAAGACTCCTCAAGATGAATTCTGACCTGCAGCTCATAAAGATAGAAGAAGAAAGCTCCAGCAATGCCATCCAGCCCTTCACTCCCCACAGCCCCTCTGATGCCTGCATTTCTTGTGGTAGAGGCATCAAAGACAGTGGCTCTAGGCCCACTGCAGGTACCTGCTAATCTTTACCGGATTTTGACTATTTGATCAAAAACAGAAGGAGCACTAAGCTGTCACCTGCAAAGTGTCCTGGCCAAGAGGTTCAGGTTACCAATGCTACTGGCACTGAATACAGGTGCTGATGCTGGGAGCTGCTCCTTGTGGGTGCTGGCACCCAGGGAGCTGGGTTTTGTTCTTTCTGAGAGCTCTCAGCAGAGATTTCTGCTGGCACTAGGCTATGACACACAGCTGTGTGGTATTGCTGAGCAGAGCATGGGAGCAAAGCCCCTTTTCAAGTGTGGGGTGCTCCCACCCAAAGCAGGAGTGTGGGAGCAGCCCATAAACAAACTGACCTTCACTCTTGCACAGAGACCACACGAGACCCCAGGCTGCTCTCAGGTGTCTGAGCAGGGCTTTCCTTTCCTCAGATCAACAGGAAAAATGACTGCAATGCGAATCTTCTGGAGCTGCAGAGTCTTACAGCTCCAAAGGCAACATAAAGTTGTCAAAGGTTCCAATCACTCTCAAAGTGTAAAGAAACAGGATAAATGCAGGGGAAAGACAGAAA
This sequence comes from Turdus rufiventris, assembly GCA_013186435.1. Taxonomy (NCBI): domain Eukaryota; kingdom Metazoa; phylum Chordata; class Aves; order Passeriformes; family Turdidae; genus Turdus; species Turdus rufiventris. The sequence continues at coordinate 6,193,004 of PYHW01010409.1, read as the reverse complement.
TGTACTGCATGGCTTCTATTTTGGGGTATGAATTTACCTTTTAATTAAAAACAAGATCCTGAAGCTTAGGGAGAATCTGCACTTAGTTCTGGATCCTATTTCTTTGCTGCGCCTTTTATTTACAGATTAAGTTGCAGAAAGCTGTTGTTATTTTAGACATGAATATTTTTTATTTGAGTGTTACTGCCTACCAGAGACTTTGATTTTTTTTTTTTTAATGTTTGCTAATTTTGTGTTTTGAGTAGGAAGCTTCAACTTCACACCAGTTCTACACAGGCCCTTCTGCTATCGAGCAGTCTGGGTAAGATAAACCTGTAACCAAGACATTCCTCCCTTAACCCCTATGGCTTTATCATGATTTTATTATTGCTCACCTTACTGTGGACTTTGAAAAGATATGGAGAGTATCTGAAGTAGTTTAAAACTATTTGATGTTTTAAATATCTGGGATGCAGGCAAGTGTCCCTATATATCCACCCAGCACCCAGTTTTGCTTTTGCTTTCTAACTGCTGAATGAATTAGGGAGGGCAGGGCCAGGCAAGCTGCCTGCAGTGATCTCTGCAGGGAGCCAGCTTCTTCCCAGCCCTCAAAATGCACTAACCACCTCTGCTCCCACACCAGATGCCTTCCTAAATCCACAGTCCCTGCCCAAAACATCTGTGCTCTTTGTCCTGCACCACCCTATTGCTTACAGGAGAGGGGATCCCATGGGCACCACCCCATCTTGCCCACACTTACGGTGGAAGGGAGCACCCAGGCAGCATCAAGGCAGGAAAAGTCTCTGAAAAGCAGCAGAATTAGCAATGTCTTGCATGCCAAAGCAAGTCCTAAGGCAGGCAAAGCAGCAGCCAGGAAAGACAGAGACCAATTCCCAACATCCCACCTTGTCCATCCCTCCACCTCAGCACAAGGTGGGAGGCAGTGGGCAGCTCCAGCGCCAGCACCCTCATCCTGCTCCATGGCTCATCCATCAGGAGCAAGGAGGAGGATTAGCACTTGGTATCAACGTGGGCATCTGCCTGCCTGCCAGGCTTGCTCTTTAAAACAGGCTGTCAAGCACAGATAGCTGTTGAATCAATATGTGCCTGGTAGCTGTTGATGCCACTCCTGCCAGCACAGGGTGGGCTGAGCCCAGCACAGCAGGAGGGATTCAGGCTCTGAGAGAGAGGATGCAGCGCTGACTCTTCAGTACCCATATCAGATGACTGTGAGAAAGGAGTCAAACAGGAAGACTTCAGTGATGATCTCTGTGCTGCCGCTGCCAGCCTCCCCCCCAGTGCCAAACATGAATGTTTGCCAAGCACAGAGGAGACTGGATATACTATGGTTGGTCAGTTCTTTGAATGAGATGTGAAAGCAGGGGCCTCCACTACCAGCCTCGACAAATCCTTTCCACATCGTGAACAGGCTATGAAAATCAGCTGACATCCAGATCGCTGTCTCCTCTTCCTCTGGGCAGCTTCTCATGCCCATTCCCAGGCTGCAGATTGCTGTGATAATAGCTGTGACCATTCACCCAGACCATGGCTGCCTACCTGTGCTTGCGTGGAGGGCCCGGTGCTCGATGGTCCCATTGCAGAGGAGATGTTGGGCTATTTGGAGCTGGTGTACTTGGTGACAGCCTTGGTGCCCTCTGAGACGGCGTGCTTGGCCAGCTCTCCCGGGAGCAGCAGGCGCACGGCGGTCTGGATCTCCCGGGATGTGATGGTGGAGCGCTTGTTGTAATGGGCCAGGCGGGAGGCTTCGCCAGCAATGCGCTCAAAGATGTCATTGACGAAGGAGTTCATGATGCCCATGGCCTTGGAGGAGATGCCTGTGTCAGGATGGACCTGCTTCAGCACCTTGTAGACATAGATGGAGTAGCTCTCTTTCCTGCTTTTGTGACGCTTTTTGTCACCCTTCTTCTGGGTCTTTGTCACGGCTTTCTTGGAGCCCTTTTTGGGGGCTGAGGTTGACTTCGCTGGCTCTGGCATCCTGAGAGCTCTTTTGCTGAGTCTTGCAGCTGCTTGGAGAGAACATCAAAAAAATCTAATTTTTTTTTGACCTTCTACAGAATAATTGTACTGCAAGATGAGAAAGTCTGAGTTGGAGGCAGGCAATAGCTCAGAATCTGAGATAAATACCCCATGGCCCTATGAGAGCATTTTTGAACTGCCAGCAAGAATGTCTCTGGTTTGTGTATGGCTTTTTGTTGTTTTCTGTTTAAGTATCTACAGCACTGGCCTTGTCAACATGTCTGAACACAAACCTAATTGGCATCTATTTAGGAAATATGAGATGGAGCCTGAACACCTTTCTGAGAAGAACACTGCAGTTCCAAAGGAAACACTAACTGCAGTATGGATTAAATCAAATCTTGCTGGAATGGGCCCAAGACTGTTGCAAGGTACCACTGCAGACACCTTTATATGAGACTGGTCAAAATTATTTTATGTGGTTTACAATCTCCAATAAACCCTTTTTTATTTGCATGTAGATAGAAATTTATTTTGAGGGTGCTTGCATTTCTGTGGCTATTGTTTGACACCATGTTTTCCAGTGAAATATAAAAAATAATATAATTTTAAGCTAGCTAGCTGAGCTACAGGAGTATATCAGTATGCACATTTGCAATCAAAAAATACCAGAGAGTAGAAAAGCTTAGAGGAGGTGGCAGGAATTACTTGGCCGAGAAAGAGAAATGTGGACAGGAGTCAAAAAGCAAAGTGCTTTTGGGCTACATGTTGATGGAAAAAATTGTTTCCTGCTATTTGATGCTTTTTGCTTTCCAGAGAGCAAGCTTTTGCTGGACAGTTTACACCAAAGCTGCCTGATCCTCTGAGTTTTTCTTCAGTAGGTCACAACATGCAGAGTCATGACCTGCAGCTGACTGCTCTCACCCAGAAGTGCAGTAACAAAAAACCAGTATGTAAACCCATCAAAAAACTGTGTTTCCCCTACACTACAAATTTACATGTGCTTTACTTCATGGGCCAAGGGGAATAACTGTGTAGCAACCTGGTAAATAGTTTTGTGTTTCAGAGAACACTTTGAATGCTCCCTTGAAAGACAAGACTCCTCTAGGTTTTGCTGGCAGATAAGCTTACAGCATCACCCCAGGGCTTGAATTTTACTGCTCTGCATCTCCTTTGAAGATGACCTAGGAATTACAGTCTGCTGGCCAAGAGAGACTAGTAGAAAAAAAAAAAAAAGAGCTTCGGGGCTGATGGTACATGGGAAAATGGATAGAAGTAAACAGAAGAGAGAAAGCTGGGATGTAACATATGGTCTGCACACTGAGTATCAGAGAAGGACCTGAAGAGTGCCTGTGCCAAGGCAATGGCTGCACGCTCAGCCCTGCCTCTCCTCCTTGGGAAACAGGCAGTGAGATGTCCGATTCCTCCATCTGCAGCCAGAGCCAGGTGCAGCAGCACTGCTGCAACCGAGGTTCCCGGTTGCTCCCTGTGGGAGGAAACACCTTTGATCCTGAGGCTGGATTTACACGGCCACCCACACCTCAGTGGATACCAGCTCCTGCTTCCAATTCATGGGAGAAACCTCCGTGGCTTCAGATCCGCCTATGTGATGCTGCCTCTTGCCAGGCACTGCTGGCTGCTCTGCCCAACGAGGCACCAGGGCTGGGCTCTGGGGCACACACAGCCTGCCAGCCACAGGGCAAGGGCAACACGGGCAACTGGAGCAGGGCTATGCCAGCTGCAAGGGCAGGCTGGCATTGCTCGGGATGCTCTGGAGGCTGGAGGAAGGGTCTCCACCATAGTCCTCCAGAACACCCTCCTGTCTAGAAGTCAAAGTCAGCACCAGTGTCCTTAGAGCTCAGTTGCTGCTCCAGAAAAGCAGTTTCTTCTCCAAAGACATGATTTTCATGTGCTAAGTTTTTGACTCTGCCAGATCACGTCCTTTCTTAATTTTTCCTGGCATTCTTCCCAGTGGTGGCATTTGGAAGGGCAATGCTGGACTGCCCCAAAAGTTCTGGACACCTTTCAAAACTGACACCTGCCCCCTTAAACACCACATTTTCTTCCTCTGGTGAAATCACAAATTTTCTCCCTTTTTCCCTCTATTCGGGAAGCAGTATTGGGAAAAGAAATCCCCTAATACTCTGTTTGTAGACTTGAAAATATGTCTTTTCAATGGAAAATGATTTTTCTATGAGAAGAAATAAGTGTGTACTTGCTTCTTTTTCTTTTGAGCTCATTTCCTGACTGAAAAACACCATAACCAAAAAACACAAATGAGTATTTCTTAGGCTTTTTGAAAAGTATGTCCTTCTAAAATATGTATTAATTCTTAAGTGCACTTCTACTGCAGCTTTTAAAAAATGAATAGAGAGCCCAACAGGCACTAGAGTGATTTCACAGGGCTCCAGAGCAGGTCACATCTACAGGACATCTCTGTCCATTTGATCAGCTAATACCCTAGGGTAGCACACCCTGGATCTCACTCCTCTCCCGTGTATGGCTGCAATAGGGGAAGCAATGATGAAGCTCAGAGATGAGCACAAAAGCATGTGCTTCTCTCCACCCATTTCTTTGCAGCTGACCGTTTAACAGGTAAATAATACTTTATTTGAAAACAAGTTGTGTTATTTGTGGCTTATTCGGGCAGTGCCTAGCATGCAGACACTGACTGCATTTGTCAGGTGCTAAATAAATAATGCTAATAATGGTCAACAGTATCACCCATCCTTCTGTCAACAGTGCAACGCAACCCACAGCATGTGCTGCTCTGGTATAGACAGAAAGAGTGGGATTATTCCCAAAGTGTCCATGTGGAGAGTTTGTTGAGGAAAACAAAAAAGTGACCTCTAAAAGAATGGTTTCTTTTTATAAAAATAGTTGCAGATCTTTGCCCAGCACGATTGACTTCTCTACTGTGACACAGACCAAGCACTGGTACAGGTTGCTCAGAGAGGTTACAGCATCTCCATCCTTGGAGATACTCAGAATCTAACTGGACATGGCTCTGAGAAACCCACAGTAGCTGACCCTGCTCTGAGCATGGACTGGACTAGATGTTTGCCAGAAGCACTTCCAAACTCATCCATTCTGTGACTGTTGGAGACTGAAACTGGGTAGAACACACTCATGAGCTGTGTTCCCTTGACTGACATTTCCCATGGGATACTGCAGCCTGAGATTCCCACATGGACCCCTACAAAGAGATGGTGTTAATCTCCAGGTCCAAGCCACTGAGGTCCCTGGACACAGGGGAGAGAAGGCACTTTCAAGCAGCACATTTGGAAAGTTTCAGATTTTTGAGGAAAATCTCTGGGAACATTTTTTTCTTTATGGCTTTGTATGCTCTGAGTTAAATCAGTTATCAGTTCTAGCAGTTTTTTCCTTCCTTAGAAAACCAACAACAAAACCAACCACAGTAATTTTTCCAGCCAGTTCCAAGCAGCAGCCTGATTGCTGCCACAAACCAGAGTGGTGCAGAGTGACAGATACATCTTCCTTTGTGTTGAGCCTCCTTTCTTCAGCATCATTAAAGGAAAGTGAATGGAAAAACATATTCAAAGATACAAATCACCACAGGCTCTCTGATCTGAAACGGGAGAGGAGCCCTGCTGAGAAATCCCACGTGGAACATGATGCTGTCTCTCCACTGATATATCAAGCCTGGGGAAGAGAGAGACAGGCAGGGAAGCACCTGCAAGATTTTTGTTCATTTTCAGCCCTGTTGCTGAGCCTGTAGGACCAGTGCCAAGCTGCTGCCAGCAGTGTGCATGGGTGACCGTGGGTGGACTATGAGATGGCCTTTTGGACCTCTCCTCATGTAGGGCTGGAAACAGCACTCGGATTTTTTTTTACTTTCTTTTTTCTTTTGAAAACTGTTCTTGCTATGATGAGCCTGGGACACCCACTGTAAATCTTCATGCCATTTCTGTAATTTCCTAGTCAACCATGAAAGTTACATTTCTAGAATCAGCATTTTGTTCTTAGGAGGTTTTGGTGACAAATTAAACATTTGTAGGAAGAACTCAAGCTCTCATCCTTTGGACATTTGAAATTCTGGTATCTGTTGATCTTTTGATGTTCTACATTAATCCTTGCTACAGCAAATGAGAGTCAATGGACACTACTGATAGTTCTGCCCCTTAAATAGGAATGTCCTATCCCTTCTGTTCAATTATTGCCTCTTTCCTCATTTTCTCCTACTATATAAAAGAAAGAATACTTGGCTTTATTCCTGCATGCCAAGAAATACTAAACAAAATTTGCTGCTGCTTTTTGTTTTATTTTCTGTGGAACACAAAGGACAACAAATTAGGGAATGTTTCCACCAAAAGGAAAAGGCTTTCCAATGGATTCTTTCTGCTCTGAAATGCTTGTAAGATCTGGTAAATATAGTTTACAAATTACCAGGTGTCAACAAATGACTGTTATTGGAAAAGAGAATTTCTGCAAACTGCAAATCCCCTTCCTTTTATTATGTATGGCCATCTACTATTATACAATGATTTGTTCATCTGTCAGGTGTCATTATCTAGTAATAGTTGAGAAAACAAACAATATTTGCAATTATTTGGTAGCAAGCTCTGCCTCAGGTATAAAGAGATCAGAAGCATGATGAGTCATTGTGAGACACTGATGATGTTGCCTCGTGCAAAAACTGATATTTTGGTCTGGAAAGAATTTTTCCCTTGGTATGTTGTCTAGCATGTGATGATGAGGTAATATTTGCTTTGAAATAAGGAGGAGGAGAATTTCCTAGAATAAGGTAAACTAATCTGAAATGGCTGATTTCTTCCGATGGTGGAGGGGTGCAGAAAACAGTTTTGAGATCCTAGGTTTTCTCCCAAGTAATCCAGTACCAGTACTAAGACCCCCATCCTCAGTTCCACATGGTTTGCTGCACTTTGCATCTCTGTTGCTGTAAAGTTTTCATTTAAATGGCTACCTTTCAAAGTTGGATATGCACATGCAGTTTTCCGGTGAACAGAGAACTGTGACTATAGGTTTAAACTGAAGATGACCCCTACTCACTGACAAAGAAAGAAGTGCTACAAACTCAGTCCCTGACAGACACACGATGCCAACATGGATCTTCAGACTTCTTCAGAACAAGTACAAGCAGAACAGAGCACTGTGTCCGAGCTCTTTGACTAATACTTACCTTGCTTGTGTTAACCCATTGCTTGGGAGTTCTTTACAGAGTACTACAGGGATCCTTTCTGTTCTTTTCTATAATTTCAATTTATGATTCTTAGAAAGCACATTTTTAATCACCAGTAACAGTTGTAATTTTTTGTGCTACTTCTGCCCAAGTTGCAAGTACTTCTCAGGGCTGCAGGGGGATCAATCAGAAATCATATATTATTACTACAAAGTAAGGAGCATTACCCTACGTCAGAGCTCTCTGCTGAGAAGATACACTGAAATGTTAAAGAAAATAAATTCTTACCCATTAGTCAAGCAGAGCAACAGACAGGCAATGTTGCAAGAATGATTGTCAGGAGACTAATATTGCAGTCCTTATGCTGATTAAAATAGTGTCTGAAGTCAAAGGGGATTTAACACAGGTCTGAAAGCACAAGTAGAATGTTTGGAGATGCTTAGCACCAAGAGCTGACATTGATTTCCACTAGAATCCAAAAGGCTCAGTACTTTACAAAAATCAGACTTCATATTTTATCAAGGCTTTGTTACTGTTAATAAATGAGTACTTAAAAAAGCTTTACTATCTGCTCTTTGTAAGAGTACTCACTGTAAACTTGCTTCAGGAGAACTGTGATCTACATGCTTGAGCAAGTATCCAAAAAAACCAAAAAGGGAATGACATTTTCTATGGATAAATACCTGTTAAATATATGTGGGGTACACCCAGTACCAGCATCTGCTACAATTACACTCCAGTCAGCTTTCCCACAGTGTCAGGGTTTCAAAGAAACCGGTAGGAGTTAGATTTCATGACCCTTGTGGGTCCCTTACAACTTGGAATATTCCATAATTTTGTACTACCACAACCATCCTCAGGAAGCCAGCTGAGTCCAACAGAGAACAAAAGCAGGCTCCCTTCCTTCCTGGGGTTTTATCAATAACTCAAAACCTCATGCATAAAATGCAGCATGAGCTTCCTCTCCAAGTTTTAGAATCATCAGGATTTTGTGCTTCTGCCATAAATCCTTTCCTCTAGCAAGAGCCTTCTTTTCCCTTCATATCTCACTTCAACTCAACTGGACCCACTGGGTACCAACCTGTCAGCAGCAACCCTGTGCCCAATTGCAGGGTTTAGCTCCCATCCTTGGACTAACTCAGTAAAATGGCTCTGGAGGCAGGGAGAGATCAGAACCTGCTAACCATGTAAGGGCAGCTGATAGCCAACTGACCTGGGACAATCCTGCTGGGCAGAAGGAGCAACACATCACAGCAGCTCCACTGCTCAGAAGCATCACAACCTCTACATATCTTCCAGGTGGTTTGCAAAGTACAGACTATTGGCATTATGAGAACCAAAATCATAGACGATGGGATCTGTAATACCAATGGAAGAAAGGTACTTTACTTATTCCATGACATCCTGTGCTATTGAAAATAAAAAGTGTAGATTTGAAATAAATTGCTCTGTGCTGTATCAAAAATGAAAATTACTTGCTCTTTATCCACATAATTTCAATTTCTCTGGAAAAGGATAAGAGCACAAACTCACCAAGGCTGCTATATCTAAATAACTCCTACAGTGGAGCCATGGTCTCTAAACTAGCAATGACAATAAGCCTAAAGAACTGCTACTGCATTTAAGCAAACTATTTTAATGCATTTGATGGAGTAATGGAGAATTATCAAAATTCTAGACTATTTTCATAAGTGCTGAAAAAGGCATCCATTAAAAATGTGCTAATTCAGCCATTCAGCCAAAAATAGGAAAGAAGCTACAGCCCAACTCTGCAGACCATAGGGGAGAGTGGGTGGAAGAGGGAGAGGAAGCCTCCCCAAGAGATGAGAGCTGCTCCTAGTTAAGGCAGGAGTTATGTGGGCACACACATGCAGTACCAGTTCCTCCTACACACCCCACACCCAGACTTTAGCAGGTTCCTGTAACCTTTTTCCAGTGCCACAGATAATTTATATGGCAAAAAGAAACAAAAGCTGAGATTGTGCCCCAAAATGTGTACTTTGGCCAAACCACCCTGACTGGGAATAATAACTTCGACATAAACCCACGCTGAAGAGGAAAGCTGTGTCCCATATTAGGCTGGAGACCAGACCAAGGTCATTAAGGCCCTTTGTGAGTGATGTGATAGGTACATCACAATGTAGGTGTTACCACATATTCTCAAAGCCATGGATAAAATAAATCCAGCAAAATGTTTTAACAACTGTCAACAATTTTCTGTATATGGGTCTAAGGCATGTATGCTCAACAGACCGGGGTGTTACCACCATTAACTCTCCCCCTACATGGGGAGAAAGTGTCAGGCAAGGGCATAATGTGTGCAGCTGTAATCATTCATGACAAACATTCCTTCTAAATGAGAGACTCTCACTTCAATCATTATTTCCCAATTACATTACTCACATTTCAGCAAGCCCTGAAAATGGTTTCAGAAAAAAATAGCAGAAAGCATGCCAGCAAAAAAGTCAGGGATATGTGAAAGCTGCTTTATCATGGTGGTGAAGCCTGGGAACACAGTTTAAACATGGGAGGTGGGGGTACCAGACAGGTATATCCTTAAGGACTGCATGCCATGCCACAAGCAAAAGGACAGCATCTGATTTCATTGCTACAGGATACTGAAAATATTGCAATGTGTGTATTAATAATTAATTTGCCATGGTAAAAGCAATTTTACTGTAAAACAGAGATGCGTGACTATTACTGGAGCCTGCAGGGAAACAAAGATAAATGTCCTTCCCCAGATCTCGCATCATTCAATAACCGGATCAGGAACATCATCCAAGACTGCTGACATTTTTTTCTGCTGCTGCCACCAGATCACATTACCACAGGCAGAGAGTCCTCTGAGCATTAGAGGTCATCTTCTGTAGGAAACAGGAAAATAGAGAGTCTGTAGATGGAAGGAGAAGAGAGAAGCAGGGCTGGGACAGCCAGCTCTGGCAAAGCTCCCCTGAAGAGGCAAGCTGGCTTTTCTCCAGAAACAGATAGGGGTCAGCACTAAAGACACAAGAGTTATTGAAAGTAAAAGTAAACTCTGAAACAAGAATTGACAATAAACCACTTGAACATGTTCATGAATAAATTGACACTGGAGATGAGAGGGAACCTCACTTACATCCTTACTTGGAAGTGGGAGGATAAAGGCCAGGGAGGAGGGGAGAAAGACAAATCCGTTCCTTCCACATTTCAAAGACAAAACTTGGTATTATAAAAATTCTAGGAAATGGCTCCAGCATAGCAAGTAACTACTCTACATTAACTAGGCAACATTTTTCTGTGGTGCTGTGCTACTGAAGAATTGTTATCAAAATGCGCAGATGTCCTTCACTTTGTACTTCTCTTTCCTTTGTTCTTTTATTTATTGTTCCTTCCTTCTTTTTCTCACATCCATTACAAGTGCCAGGAGGTTCAAAGCCCCAGCAGGTTTGCTGGCACTTGGTCCTGTCTCACATGTGATATTTGTACAGAGACTAACACACTACTATGAACAACCACAAGGTTGAAAAACTGGCAGTGCTCCAGAAACTTTAAAATAAATGGCTGTCAAGTTAGCCCATGCCCAAATTCCACATTGTACAAACTCCTTGTGCATAGTTTGTGATAGCATCATTATCACATAGATTTAGTGCGCTAGTCACTATGCTGATGCAAGCTAAAAAAACACCATCTCCCTTCCAGAGAAATCAAGGCATAACTGCAGATACAGCAATATTTGCATCAGGCAAGGGTGCAAAGAGAAATATGCTGAAGACTTGGTTGCAACCACTAGACCAGAAGTGAAGAAAATGGGGGCTGCTGGACAAAATGACAGTGGTCCTGGATGGTCAGCAGCAATTAGAACAATTACATGTAAAGCTCACTTTTGAAAACTCAGAAGGGTTTTCAAAGGCAGCAGGTTTAAAATGCCTGTGGAGTGCCGTATTAGATATACAATACTGTTATTTTTAACCATCCTTGGCTCCATCCTCCTGAGCTTTCCATGCCCTCAGTTTCCCCATTGCTTTAGTCTCGTAGTCTGCCAAGCTATTTCCTCCTCAGATGAAGTGCTCACCCTTTGCTCATGCCTCTCCCAGCACACTCCCTCCACAGAGCTCATTAGTGCCCCTTCTTCCAGAACCATATCTTTGCAGGTGACTGCTAGGTCCTTTTCTTGAGTTGTGTCTCTTATAAGGCAGCTGCTTGATAAGGAGGATGGAGCTGGGCTGAGTACCCACAGCGCAGGAGAGAAGATAATATGGGGTTAATTCTGACATGTGAGAAAGAGGATAGTGGTACTGGAAGGTCAAGACAACTGCAGTCTCTGTATCTTCAGGGCAGAGCTGCTGCACCTGCAGTGCATTTTAAGACAAACACATCAAGAATGAAAACAACCCATATTTATATTTGGTATGGACAGACAGCCCCTTCTGGACAGGATGTTCTCTGTCTCCCATCTTGTAGCACCCCACTTGTTACTCAGTCAATTCCCAGGTCCCCCAGAGGACCCAAAGAGGACTTCTGCCTTTCTGTCAAGGTGAAAGCAGTTTCCTTTCCCTATGCTTCCTTCACTGATATTTACCAGTGGTTCACTTCAGCCCTTTCAATTTCCCCCCTTCCTTCCTGTTCCTTGATTCTACCTGCTTTTCTGACAGAGAAATGAGTACTCTTACCACATGCTTTCCCTGGCCTCTCTTCACACTAGGTTTTATCTTTAAGTGCTGAGCTCCAGAATACCTTCCTTTCTGCCCTTCCCCTATGTCATTTCAAGAATTCCTTCAGAAAAAAAATGTCACATGCTTTTCTGCTCCAGCTTTCTAGCATAACTCATGTCCTCTTTGTAACTCCCAACAACCTGGGATGGTTCTGTTCTCCTACCCTTTCTTCCATTGCCTCCTGTACACACTACCCATTGCACTGCCACCTCTCTGTTGTTCTCATTTCTACCCTGCAGTCTTTTTTTCATGCAGTATTTTCTGCTTGACAAATATCAGTCTTATCTTATCTTATGAAGATAAGATCTCTCTCCCTACAAGAGGCAGAGTCACACAAGCTATACAAACAGGTTAGAAGGAGAGATCTGCTGTGCCCAAAACCATATCCATCTTTCCTGACTCTGTCTAATACAGACACTGCCCCCTTACATCCTTCATCATTGTGGCTAAAAGTTTCTCCCCCAGCACACACCACTCACAGTGATTACCTGGGGGATGGTCCTCTACGTGCAGCTGATGGATTTCAACCCTCCAAGTGACACATCTCTTGTCAGAGATGTGTTCTCTGCAAATGGAAACTGTTTTCCATGGTCCTCAGGTAAAGGCTTTTTTAAAAAAAGGTAACAGAAAACCTTGCTGGATTGGACCACCTATGTACTTTCACTAAATTCAGGAAAAAGCCCTCACCTATTTTATAAGAAGTTTTAAGGCTGGTTTGAATGGTAAAGAATTCCTACTTCAAGAGGGTCGATGAAATAATATGACAAGGGTGGTGATTAAGTCTCACCACAAAGGAAAATGTTGAGTTGATGTAGGTGGCATATAAAACCCCCCACTCTCTTTATGAGTCAGGTAAGCTGCCAGAAAGTGGAGGTGGAATACGTGGGATGGAGCTGTTTTCATTCCAGCCAGTTAGTAGTAAGTTCTTTGAACAACAAAAAAAAAGTAGTTTAAATAATAAATTATATATTTTAAAACTAAGACTCTTATCTAAATAGCATATTCTAACAATTGTCCTTGATCCCCAATGATGGTGTTTGTAGTCAGTGACAGACAAAGGAAAAATTATTTTAAAACTCTTCTCCCCACCCTCTGAGGTTAATGTAGCATTTTGGGTTATGCCTCTATTCTTCCATCTCCCACCCAATACATATGATCCTGCAGTCACAGCTCTCTCCTCTCCCTCTGGCTCCAGAAAAAAGGGAACCTGACAAGCTGAAATGCCAGTCTTACCCCACACAGAACCCTTTTCAGAGGAAGAGCTTAGCTCTGCAGAGGAGAAAGCCTTTCTCTTCCAACAGCTGCACAAAAAGTGGCTTAACAAATGCATAAAACAAAACAATTGGGGGGGAAAAAAGGAAAATGTTTTGTGAGGTCTTATTTTGGGTCAGTCCAGCATCCAAGGGATATTTCAAAGATATGGCAGTATCCTTCATTTAAAATTAAAATCCTTTCATTTAAAAAAAACCCCTGAAATTGAGAAATGTAAAAGAATGCCATTAGGTCCTTCAGCTCAAGGGGCTTAAAGTCCTCCTCTGGTTCTGTCAGTGGGAACACAACAACTGCTCTGTTCACAGTGCAGCCTGAGCAAGATGCTTCCTTAAGTACACATCTGAATTTAGGAACATTTCCCACATACTTAATTCTTCAGTGTACCCAATACATATGTTTGAGGATGGGCAGGAGCAGTGCATTTCAGGAGAAAGGAATGAAATAGGATCAGACTATCAGCATGAGTAATTTCTTGTTTTCAGCTG
>PYHW01010409.1:6124306-6176447 GCA_013186435.1 Turdus rufiventris | reverse complement strand
GGCGGGGAGCGTGAATGAGAGTTTGCTCCGATTTCCGAGCAGGGTGAGTGCCGTGCTGGCCGTCTCGGAGGAATAATAATAATAGTAATAATAATAATGATAATAATAGTAATTTTTTTTTTGTGTGTGTCCATGCCTTTACATACTAGCCCGGCACCACCTCCCTGGGGCAGGGTTCCGTTCGGGGCACGGTGTGTCTCCCTCGGACGGGGACCCTCCCTCGGGAGGGGGTTGCTGTGTTTTGGTCCCTCCGTTCCCTTTTGTTCGGCTCTCCCGGGGCTGCGGGCGGACCGGGAGGCTGCCCGGCGGAGGTCGGGGCCGGTGGCCCGGCTGCCCGGGCGGTTGCGGCGGGCGGGACGCTGTCCCCGTGCGCTGGGCTGCCGCCCGTGCCCTCCGCGCGGAGCACGGGCCCTCTGCTCCTCCCCGCGCCCCTCCGGCACGGAGGAGCCGCCCTGGGCTGCGGGGACAGGCGGTGGCACCGCCGCCACCAGCCAGGAGGCACCGGCTGTAGTAAACACAGCGCGTGGGGCGGCGGGGAGCCCGGTAAAGGTCGTCTCCTTGTGTGCACACGCAGCCCGAGCTATCCGGGCTCCCCAGCTGTTGTCCTGGGCACGGTGCGGTGGCTGCCGGTGCCCGTGGCTCCCTTGGCTCTGCTCGGCGGTGTTCCCCGGCAGGGCAGGGATCTCCCTTGGCGAGGAGCAGCAGTGCGAGTGCGTCACACCCTCCTTCACTCCTCCCGCCCCCGGCCGGGGTGGCAGCTGGGTGCCATCCGATTTAGCAGTGAGAGCTGGCAATGCAGGTTCTGCCGTGAGGTTTGGTTCCTGAGCCGTGGCTGTGCCTAGCCGAGCTCAGGGCTAGCCACACGTCCGTGGTAAACAGCAGCCACCGATGGTTCCTCAGAGCATGCAGTGTCTGGATGCATCTCGGTGTGGAGCAGTGAGGAGTGTTGGAGCAGTGGAAGCACAGGAATGCTGCTGGAGAGCTTACTCGCCAGGAGACAGAGAGGATGGCATGGTAAATGGCTGTTTTGCAATTCAGGCGGTCAGCCTGGACTCCTTCAGACAGGTCAATAGGTATGCGTAGATTTTGTGGTCTTCTGCGTGCTCCTGTTGGTCGTCACCGGGCTTGTGTGCACAAACGGGGCAAATGGGAAATGACAGCTTTTTGTCCTGTTTTTGTGTCTTGCCTTTTAGCTGCTGGTCAGGAGTTTTAGATGAGTAGATGTGGTGCTGTTAAGCTTGTGTGGTTGTGGAATGAATGATGGAGAAGTTCTCGGTATCACATTGCCAGTGGTGGTTGAGATGTGGGTGGGGAGAGGAAATATTTAATAAAGTAGGACTCTCAGGTCCCTGTGCTTTGCATTATCTGGCAGTATCCTGCCTTTGCTTTTAACATGTGATAGTTTCATTCCACAGAATTAGAAGTGTGAACTTAACTACTTTTTTTAAATGCTGTATTTAGTTTTCAAATACCACATCTAGTTATTCAGAAAGGGAGGGCTTTTTTTAGTCCTAGTCTGTGTTCTTTGGAGGCTGACAGTTAAGCTATTAGATCTGAAACTGATAAAAATCCAAAATCGATGTTGTTATGGCACTGAATCGTGCAAAATTCCATGAAAGCCTGAGTTATGTTTCACTCTTTTTCATATGATGGCCACAAGAATGTTTGGCTCATCCCTCTGCCCTAATAAAGGTGGTTTTGGGCTGAGATGCCAGACTGAACTGAAATGAGCCATGTCGTGCATCCTGCTCTGCAGGTAAGCTCTTGGAGCTGGTTTCAGATGGTGGTAGGTGGGACTAACATGAGTTCAAGTGTCAGACCTATGGGTTTAGTTTTGTTTTTTTTTTTTTTCTCATTTATCTGTGGTACTTTTGAGATGCGATCTGCTCTGCGTGTCCTTAGTCAGGGGATGGCTCTCAAGCAGCCTGGGGTTGGCTGTTGCTGTTTGGATGTATGTGTGCCATCCTTGGCATGGTACAGCTTCTGCTCTGGGTGAGGGCATCACCCAGGCTTTGACCTCCTGCCTGGTGCCTTGCCAGCATTGCTGTGTCCTGGTGACCTGACATCAGTACCTGTGGGGGGTAAGGATTAAGGGCAGCAGCTGGGAAAAGCCTGTCCTGGCTCTGCTCTTTCATGGGATCTGGTTCAAAGAGACTGATAGAGGGAGATCCCAAATGAGGAGGCAAAATCAGAGGCTGACTGGCAGCCCTGCTGTCTTTCCAGCTGAAAACTAATTCCCAGTGATTTACAGCAGAAGCTGTTCCCTGCCCCTACCCCTTCTCTTCCCGTGAGAGATACTGAAAGGTTACAAGAATAGAAGTTCATTATAAGAATGAATGGCTGGAGCAGTATTACGTGCCAAAGAGATTCAGTGTTGTTTGAGACCTAGGGAAAAAAGAAAAAACCCAGCTGTAATACTTTATTTTGGCAAGGGGACCCTTGCAGTGTCTGAGATGTGTTAGTGCTTCTGTTAAAGGTCAGGTACAGGTCCTGGGTATGAAACATTGTCTGTGGATACATACGAAGCACATACATGAGATACTACATATATGTGATGTGTCTTCAGCATCATCCTGGTACTTGGGTATTCAATCCTTAATACAGAGACTTCAAAGCTGGGGAGAGGAATTAATTCTATAACCCCCAAAGAGATGACAGATCTGTTGGGAGAATAACAAAGATCCAGTTTCTCATTGTTTTTATTTTTTGACTGTATCACCATCAAATCTGTAGGGACTCTTGAACACGAGTCTGTGTTTTGTATAACATATGGCCCCATTAACAATTTTACAGTGAATAATTTTTTATTTAAGAATTAATAGACCACATTTCCTGATGTTTTGTTTTTTATAGGTGTGGGTAATAAATACTGTTCAGGAAGGCTTGAGTCAAGGGCAACATATACCTCACTGATTTTTTTTTGGGGTTAAAGTTATGTAGGTATTCAGTGGTTTGATGTGGTCTCTTCCTCCCTCTTGTTACCACCAGTATTTATCTGGCTTAGCAGCGATACTCTCTAACTCCAAAGTCCTGAAAGCCCTGGCTATAACCAAAATACTCCACTATTATGTTCAGAGAATTCTGTTATCTTGAATTGGAGGATCTCTTGTCCAAACTTGTGTCAGGCCCAAATAAAGTACACAATCTTCTAGCTTTATCCTGTAACACTAGTTCTGTTTCTTTTCTGTACAGACTTTTTTGTAGCTAAAGAATATCTGCATGGTAGCATCCATACTTGGAGGAGAGATCACTTTCTCTCATGTGATATTTTTATGGCACGGAGTTTGATCAGAGGGAAAGCTTTGGACAGTAAGTGCTTAATCAGGGTTTTTCAAAACACATTTTCTTTCTGCCCACTCCCCTTAACCTGGCAGGTTAATTCATGAAATAATCTGTACACAGAAATACAGACAACAAATGTAGTGCTTCAGTTGTAATGTTGGATGCTTTGAGGATTTTATGTGTTTTGGTCTTTGAAGTTTCTGAATATGCAAGTTTCCTCTTTGCACCTTGTGTTCATTGCTGTTGCTATAGGACACACACTCATAAACCAAAGAAGTTAGGCCTTTTCCTAGAGGTCAGAATTTACTAAAAGAGTTATAGTTTAGTTGTGAACTCCCCTTAAAATTTAATTACTTAGTGCTGCTTTTTGTTGTGACATAAGAAAATGAAGTAAAGAGTCTTTGAAGCTACTTCAGACTTCATAAATATTAACAGGCTCTGCAGTCTTCAGAGAGAGTAGGTTCTGGATGCTTTTCTTCACCTTAATAGTATGGTTTCATTTGCACAGTATATCTTCTTGTCTTGACTAAACCGAAAGAACAGTTATCAGATGCAAATCAGAAATACTGTTTTTGTGGGTGGGAGCACTCTTGCTGTATTTCCCCTTCTCTCTTGAACACCCAGTCCTTTCTCCTACTGCATGATCTGGGTGCAGTAAATTTAATTTCATGGCTTGCAAGACCAGATCTTCAAAGGTGCTTAAATGATTGAAAATGCAGTGGTTTTTTGCTTTTGAGGATAATGGAAGATAAAGATTCACAGCTTATTCGCTTGCATTGAAAAACGCTTTCTATTTGCATCTTGTGTCACTATATATGTTTAATATTTGCCTGTGTTAATGAGGCAAAATACTCTACAGGAGGTATTCTCTAAACGTGCCTTGAGAATACTTAAAATTGTCTTTAAGTTTAAAAACTAATTTGCATTTTAATAAAAACTGAAATTCTGTTTAGTTACAGCTTCCTATAAATCCCAGGTTAATGCAGAAAGTTTTCTGTGATGGTCCATAAAGAACACTTCATCTGTAGATGCATGTTAGATGAAGCTTGTTCTAGGTGTCTCATGAATAATTGAAGAGAACTTGTCTTTTTATTTAGCAGAATCATGGGATGACTGAGGTTAGAAGGGACCTCTGGGAATACCTGATCCAGCCCTTGGCTCAAGCAGAGCCACCTAAAACATATTGCTCAGGGAAAAATCTAGATGGCTTTTGAGTATCTCCAAGGATGGAAGCTCCACAACCTTCCTGGGCAGCCTGTGCAAGTTCTCAGTCACTCCCACAGTAAAAAAAAAAGTGTTTTCTGATGTTCAGAGAGAACTTCTGTGTTTCAGTTTGTGCCTGTTACCTCTGCTTCTGTCACTGGGCACCACTGAGCAGAGCCCAGCTCTGTCCTCTCTACACCCTCCCTTCAGATTTTTGTATAGATTTATAAAATCCTCCCCTTGAGCCTTCTCTTCTCCAAGCTGAACAGCTCTCCCAGCCTTTCCTCATGGGAGAGATGCTCCAGTCCCTTTGGACTATCTCTGCTGGGGCCCTCAGAACTGGGCACAATACTACAGCTGTGGCCTCATGTTTCCCAGTATGCTTTAAAAATAAGAAACTTCTAAAGTAAATTGTGGATATGTTTTATTTTGGATGCAGAGATCACTTTGGTCCTGTAAATCACTGATGCAGCTTCTGAATATTTTGCCTTTCCATAGGAGCTGATGTTCCTTGTTTAAAACACTTCAGCACTTTGCTGATCCCACCAGTGCAGGCTTTGACAACTCTTTTGACCTGTGATTAAGGGATTTATGACTAGGTTTGCTGGCTGCGCACGCCTAATAAGCGTAACCATTGGATGCTGAGTCACATGGGGACATGTGTTTTTGGGGTGTGTTGATACAGGCTCGTGTCTGAAACAGAGCTCACTGCAGCTTATAATGAATGTGTGCTCACATTTGTGAGGGCACATTCCTGCAGTGGGCTGGTTTGGTTCTCCAGCAGCTGCCCTTGAGCTCTGCTGGGGCTGACCTGCACCTTCTGCATAACTGCATTTCCCCAGAGATGAGCCTGGAGGTGAGCAGCTGTCTGCAGACAAAACCAAGGAAAGTTTGGATGCTGCGTGCGTATGTGGGTAATTCTTTAGCTGATGTTAAATACAGAATTTGTAAACAGGGGCTTTATTTTTAGGTCAACAGGGTTTCTATTTTTAGCTGAACACTTCTAGGTGGAGAATAAAGATGTTGGTGTAATGCTGCTAACACATGGGCAGGAGGGAGAGAGAAGAACAAGAAAAAGGCATAAAGCACAAAATATCACTTTATCCTTGGGTTTTGCATCAAACTCCTTGAGAGGGGATGCTCATTTCTTTACCTGTTAATGTAGGTATGTGTGGTTGGTTATGATAGTATTTTTTGAAGGTTCTTAAAGAATATAGTAAAACCATGTGGAAAAAGCAGTTGGCAGTTGTTTGCCTTCTCTATGTCAAATGCAATGGTTAATAGGCACCTTTCAAATGTTCTTAGTATCCCCCCTAAAGGTAACTTCACAACATAAGAGGGCTGTACTTACCTTAATTGGAAATAACAAAACCATACACTTCATGCTGGCCTGATGGGTGCAATTAATGACTGAGTGCAGTTAGTTTCCAGCTGCTAAAACTGTTTTAACCAGATCTCTTGACAGGATTATCAGCAGTTTGTATTGGTATCTAGCATTACTAATGCTTGGCATTTTACCATGTTGTAAAAGCCACTTGTTCCTTCAATATTTATGTCAGGGTTACTGACATTCAGAACACATCAAATTCACTGGTTTGGAAACCAACCAATTTTCAGAGATCGAAAATCGGTGCCAGGTTTTTCAGTGAAGGGTACACAAACATCTTTAGATGCTCTCAAGGCAGGGTTTAATTCATAAACTAAAATTTATCATTAGCTTAAATTTTGAAAACTGACTTCAGTTAGAAAAGCATATGAAAAAGCTTACTTCTTAAGAAAATTTTAGCTTTAGAGGTACCTTCAGAAAAAAGTCCTCCAACCTCTTACTATGTATTTTACTACCTGAAGCGCCACATTCTTTCTACATTCAGAAAATGGTTTACATGTTTTTCTTTTTTTCTCTCTGGATCTCTTCTCTGCATTCCCAGGTGTGCACAATAACTGCTTTAAAATACCTTGCTGCACTTCTCAAGGTCAAAAGCATGTTGTAATTCCTGGGGAAGTGTCATAGGGCTACAGAGAGGTGTGCAGATTTCCAGCTGTCAGCAGTTTTCCAGGAGTGTCACAGCCATAGGGGTGGTATCTCTTAAAATGCAGGTGTTTTTTGGACATCACCTTGAATAGTCCCTGCTGCTGTATTACAAGCCTGATGAGGACATCTTTTTTTTTCCATGTTGTTTTTTAGAGCTAGGTGAATGTCTGTAGCTGTACAGCTTCAGGGACCCACCTAGTTATGTTAGGACTGATGAAGGTGTCTAAACCCTGCAATTTGCTGTAATTTGCTCCAGATAAGAATCCAGGGAACTGTATGGTTGTGTGCTTTGGATAAAGCTGCTTCCCATGACACTTCTGTGGTAGTGGGACCACTGCCAGTGTCAGATTTTGTTCCAGGGATAACCCAGAAAATGGGTGAGTTTATGCTTTTTGCATTGTCTGGAGAGAATGTGATGTCCAATTTGAGCCTTAGAGATCTTGGCAGCAGAGACCAGTCTGAAAAGAACTATAACCCCATTCTGGGTGTGCAGGGAACAATAGCCTGGGCTCTTGAGCGTTTTGTGAAATGCACAAGTATTGCAATGAGATACTGGGTTGGAATAGGAATAAAACCAGCTTTTTAAGCAACCAAAGATGAAATGCTATATACCTTCAGTGTGATATTCCTTGCACTTACATGGCCCTGATAAACACAACCTTTACCTAATTCAAATCAAGTGCAAGATGATCTGTAATCCACAATCCTGTTCCGAACTCATTTTTGTGTTAGGAGGTTTGTGCATATTCTCTCTTGCTCACCTTTTCCCTTGTGAGACAGGGAGTACTGCTGAAGTTGCCTGCATGTACCTTGCTATCTTTAGGTGAGATGTTTGATTCCCAACAGCTGCCATCCTGTTTATGTGGAGCAAAGATAGCTGTGAAATGTGGAACTTGGAAGCAGCAAAACATCCTCATGAGACTTACAGGTGTCTTTGGAGTGATGGGATCATCAGATAATAGTAAAAACCATCTCTGTAGACTGCTAAGTCTTGCATCACCCTGCAAGGATCATTGGAAGGAGTAAGAAAAAGGGCAGTCTGTCTGAATATATTCTTTATGTAGTCTGACTTTTCAAAGCATTAAACCACTTGCAGGTGTTATTACAGTTAAATTAAGTTTTTAATTCTTTGTATTTCTGCAGTGCTTTTATCCAATATCTCACCCTCCTTTAAAAGCTAATCTACAGAGTAACCCAGAAGATAGCTCCAAGTGTCTGAGATCACTTTTTGTACAAAAGTGTAGAGTGGCTTGGTTTTGTGTAAAACCCTGCACGGTCTCAGCAGCTCTGTGGGATCAGCTGTGGTTGTACAGTAGGGAATGCCTTTCCCAAGAAGCCCTGAACAGTGTGGTTGGACATGTTGATCCTTTAGGAGAACTCCCAGCTGCTACAAGGTGTCCTTGCAAGATTTTCTTCAGATGTAAGAGCTCCCTGGAAACTTGCAGTAAATAAAACTTAACGTCAAGAGTTTTCAAAACACAGCAGAAATGAGAATTCTGTTCTCTTCCAGATTATCTGGAGCAAGCTTTTTTCTATTTGGAAGAAATATTCTGCATACAAAAGCTTTTGATACTTAAGGGTCTCAACCTATTTTGAAAAATTTTGTTTTCCCTCCCTGGCAGAGTTGCTTATGGGACTGATGATTGTACATGCATTCAACAGCTCTTTTTACTTTCAGTCATGGAGATAACCAGTCAAAAGGGGATAGATCTGACTTCCCCAGAAAACTGTATTAGGCAATATTTTTACAGCAGATACACTTTTTGTGAATCTACTTCTGCTTCTTTCCTGTTTCTTCCAGTAGCAATCTTCCCCAGGCTGAGGACTCTGCCAACAAATTCCCTCTAATGCTGGATCACTTATCCTTCCTCAAAATAAATGAAGCACAAATACCATTTATTTAAATATTTTACAAGAGGACTGTGGAATTTACTTTGTTTAGCAGTTTGAATTTGCTTGGTGAAGCTCCCTGGCCCCTGCAGCCCTCTGTTAAAGGAGAGCAGGGACAGTATATACTTTTTGAGTACAAAACAATGGCTGATGTTTCCAGTCTGGTTTTCCTGGTGCAGTGCAAGCCTGTGTCCAGTGTCCACTTTGAGTTTCACTTGGATGTGTACAACTAACCTGATTTGAGACACTACAGGGATCTATTCAAAACTCATTTTGCGTTTTGCTGTTAATACTTCGAAATTGCATAAATACATTTTTTCTTTAGCAATAAGCTCTAAGTATTAAGCTGTTGTCTGTGACTCATTAGTCTGTTGTTGGTAACAGTTAAATAATGGAAAATCCTTCATGCAGTTTGTATTCCTTATTGTCTGAAGCAAACTATAGCTGTTTGTTTTACCCTGAAGGAGGCTTTCTTCTCATCTGGCCTAAAAGTTCATAATAACATCTGAGAGCTAATATGAAAGTACAGCAGACCTCATTCACTGAACAAAATAGTTCATGTGCATACTTGCACACGAAATATTTGCATCTGTTGAACAATTGTGTTAGATGAGTTTAGAAAACATAGACTGACACAAAACCCGTGTCTGTTTCTTTGGTTTTTTTACTTCCTCTTCTCACTTCAAAAGCTCCAATAGAGAACTAAGTGTTGGTAGTTAGCGGAGTGATGTTTTCTAGAACTTTTTTAATCAATGGTTTCATTGCCATGGGTTAATACTGCATTCTTGTAAAAGAAGAAAAGCTGGTTAAAGACACATATACTTCCTGGAAACATATGAAGGGGTTCAACCTTGAAGATGACTGAACGACCACAGGTTGCTCATTATCTGACATGGGAAACTGTGTTTAGGAAACTGATGCATTACTGATGTTTCTGAACCACAGAGGAAGCACCAGACACAAACTCTTGAGGCAGATTTGCTACAAGCATGCAGGTTTTCTTTCTTACAAGTTGATCATTAGAATAACTTATTTTTTTTTTTTAAATGAGGACTTACTAGTAGATTCAACTTTTAAAGTAAAAATTGTTTTGAGATATGCGGTTATAACTAGCAATGTGATTGTAGTTCAGTGTGCACACTTGTGTAAGAGTGCCAGTATGAAGTGGTCTGACCTCTTCTTCTCAGACCAAGACAAGAAGAGCTTGTCAGGCTCGTTAACTATATACCAAATCCAAAGACTTTTTTTTTCTGTACATATGTGTGTTCTTGTTAAGAGTTCTTAGTGCTGGTTATGTACAAATCAGACCCAGCTTTCTGATCCCAATGTTAGTTGTGATTCCTCAGCACTCAGAAACCTTTGCACTTACTAGAAAACAGTCTTCTAATTTGGAAAAACTTGCTTTCATGTCTCTGGATTGTGTGCCTGCCTCTTCTGAAGGAAGGGTTTTAGTAAGGAGAGGTTTTTATTTTGCTTGTTGCGATACATCTTTTGAAAAGCTTGATGCCCCTGGTATGCTGTGGGGGCATCAAAGGTGAGTGCAGCACTTAAAAGCTAGAACAGTCCCTGATTAAAACTGCTGTTCAGTTTCTGAAGCTTTTGTACTATTCAATAAATAGTAGGGTTTGGCAGGGGTATCCGTAGAAGATGAACTATCCCTTCATTGTGTATTTACAGCTTTTCTTTCCTCCCTAAAGACAGCCAGTCCCTGTTACTTGTCAACTCTTCTTCCAAAACTGAGGTGTTGTTTAGAACAGACTCCCATTTCCAGCCATCCAAGTCCCTGCTCAAGTTTAGTCCGTCTGCCTAGATCCTGCAGCTGGATGGAAGCTCCAGATGTCTACAACAAAGAAATCCAAATACATCATCTTTCTTTTCCTTTTTCTTTCCCTTCACCAAATTTTATGTTTTGTAGTTTGCTTTTGAGCATATTTTACTCTGAAGATCCCTAAAATATTCAAGAATATTGTGGTGTAACTTTTTCATTTTTCTTTTCTTTTTTTTTTTAACTTTTATGCCAATCATGTAAGCAAATCAGAGGTTAGTGGGAGTTCAGTGCTAGCTGGTGGTTCCATGATAGTCTGCAATCTTGAGTATACTTCTGACATTAATGCAAAAAGTCTCAGATTTTCAAGTTTCCATGACTTTGAGGGACTGTATCTGTTAAAATATTTGTGTAGTATAAACAAAAGGCTTGATATCCCTGTACTGGAATTTGAGCCTGACTTGTAATTCAACTTTTGGGATCCTTCTTGAAAAGTGGAATCTATGGTTTAGGTTTTAAAATTCCAAGATTTAAATATGTGAATATTATTTGAGTAATTGAGAATAAGTTAGAGCTGGAAGCAGTCCCAGTTTAGACACTGACAGAAGTGCCAAAAATGTCGCTCTCTGCCTTCGTTTATCCTCCATCCCCACATTATTTAGGGAGTTTTCCGAGTTTGGAGGTCTGTGAGTGGCCAGCTGGTGCTCTGGTCTCTCAGTTTTAACATGAGGCACCACTGGCTTCTCTCTGGCTTTGTCTTGGGAAAACACACCATTTTGCAGGTATGGTTGGATGACGAGGTGGGGGTCTCTGCAGAAATCTCCTTTGTGGACTGAGGAAACTGAAATGGGCACAGCTCAGGTGGTTTTAAGGTGCAGGTGGGTGGGTGCAAGGACTGTGTGTGGCTCCCTGCCCCTTGCTTCCTCATCCCAGACATGACTGCCTGGAAAGATGCACTGGGTGCACACAGCTTTTGCCTCACAGTGCTTTGACCTTTGGGCCTTTATCATTGCCAGCTGAAGTGTCAGCATGGCATAAATAAGTCAGATCAAGGAGTGTAATTCTGGCCCTCATCCCAGCCTTAGAGGCAGACATAAATGCCAGCCTCTAGCTGGCTTTTAACTTGTTTGGTCTGATTGAAATGATGACGGATATAATCTCATTTCTTCTTCCTTGGTTTCTTCACTTTGTTACTAAACTCTTCCCTGCTATCTTTGTGTTAATTTAAATCTATTTTGAGTCTGAAGGCTCAACATGTGCCAGGTTGCTATTTGCTGTCATTGGGTTTGGATTATTTTAGCAGCCTGACAGGCTTTGCGTTGTATCTGTGACATTTTGAGACAAGAAAGTACTGGGGCTTTTTTGTAATAGAGCATGCAAAAAGGTTGGTAATTTGGAGTGCTTTTACAGGCTTGGTTAATAAACCAAAAAGCTGATCCGTGAAGTGCAGACACCATTGGATGGATTCATGTGTTACCCCATGTTTGGGATTAAATGGACCAATCTGGCAGAGATTTCTTTTTCCTTTTCCATGTGTTCAGTGCATCTCATGTTGGAAAAACTTGGTGGAAAACTTGCTAATACAGCTGCTTCAAGAGAGGAGCTGGCTTCTCTTGGGAGAAATGCCACTTAGCATATGTGTATACTTTGGTGATAATGCTAACAGCAGGCTCCCCCTTTGCAAAAAAGTGGAACTCGGTTTGTTAATAAGCCCTACTTTAAAAATAAAGGCTTTCTCTAAGATAATTTTGTTCAGTTGCTTCAAGAAACTTCAGAAATGTAGTTATTGACTCTATGCATAACTTTTTGTCATTTGCAGTTATGAGGCAATAGAATATGAGAGGCACCATTAAAACCTTAATTTTTTACAAATATGGCCAAATTAGTATGAACTGGGCAAGCTTATGGTAATAACCTCAGTTGTTGGGTTTATTGTTTGGAAGAGATTTTGTACTTTCCTCACAGACTTAGGTAAAGCACAATTTCTGTGTTTCCTTGAAGTTACAGAATTTTTTCTTCAGTTTTTCTTGACTCTCTTAATGGTTTAATGAACCGTCAAAACTGCTCACAGAATGTGTGCATCTCCAGCTTTTGTCCCTGTTCCTGCAGCAGCCATGCGTGTGCCCCAGGCTGCTGAAGATGGGGAGCTGAGCTGCTCTGTGTGTGTGTGTGTGTTGTGTGAAGATGAGTGGGTTATGATTGCTGGCTGGAGCTTGTTTCCAGCACTGTTGGGTGTCTTGAGTGACAAGTTATTTTGGTTTGGGTTGCAAAATGAAGTAGGTTTTGTCAACTAATAAAATTTGGGAGAAAATGCAAGAATGCATGGAAAACTTGAGTAATGTCTTTTTCCCCCCCCCCCTTTCTCTCCCTCCCTTCTCCATCATTGTTTCAGAGGTTATTGCACTTCCTCATAGGCTGTGGTCCCCATGTGTATCTGTTGTGGGGTGAGGGGAGGTACTTTGGTCAGCCTCACCTTTGTACTTTGCCATCAGTTGCCTTTTTAACTCTGACTGTTTGCATGTATGCAGCCTTTTCCTGGGCTGGACTGGTGTCCATCTTCAATCCTCTTCTCAGAGCAGTTAGTGGTATCACTCAAATTGGCTTTTTTCACAGCAGTTGATACTACAGGCAGAGGTTGTTGGGAAAGAGTATGGAGGAGATACCCAGAGAGCAGCTGCTTCTTGAAAGAATCAGATTTAATAGCAAAGCTTTCTACTGAGTTTTGAACCACAAAGTGTGTTAAAATCAACATGTGAAATGAAAAACCTGCAGTTATAGTAGAAAACCCGAGCAGTTTACTGAACAAAAGAGTTAACTTGTAGGATTGTGGTTCTATTCCTTAGGGATCTAGTTTCTCACAGGACTGTACCCTCTGCTCCCTGGTATGGCTATACTTGCTGGGGTGGTTGTTGTTTTTTTTTTTTTTTTTTTTAATTTGGGGTTTCTATTGTAAGCATGGGGACAAAGAGCAGATATTCTGGCTGCTATGGGAATGGTGCAGTTTGAAATGTGAGAGAATAGAGGTTTGCTCCTGTAAGGAAGATTACCTTGAGCAGCAGGGCCTTTCAATCTGGAGCCTGCCATTACACTAGGTTAATTATTTAAACAAGTAATTGCAGTTCAGATATCAAAACCGTATTCCGGGTACAGTGATTTCTTTCTTTTTACAGCCAATGTATCAGCAGTGCAGTTGGACTTACATAAAGGGTTGCAATCAGAAGAAATGCAGGAGGGGTCTGTGATAACTAGAGACCAAGTTCAGTGCTTTCCTGTGTCACACAACTTCCTCTGCTGTTTCCTAACTCTTCTATGTAGAGTAAAATATCTCCCTCATCTTTTGACAAACTGCGTGGGAGGGATGAAGGAGGTTCTTTTCCAGAGTGCTGCTTTCTGTCAGTCTGGTGGGAACTTGACCTTGACTTCTTTTACTCTCTGGTAAGATTTCAAGGAATAGTTTACATGGCTTTTACAAGTGGCTGTGTAATACAGATAGTGCCAGAAATTAAGCTGATGCCTGAAGCCAGACTTGCTATGTAAAACTTGATCTTTCTGTGTTACTCCTTCGTTTAATTTGGTCTGGTAAATACGGTCTGTGTGTTGTGGATGTCCTTTTACACATTATTTGTGCAAGATTTTACATAATATGTTATGCCCCTTCATTTAGAGATTGACATGATGAGAATTATAATACTGTAAATTTGTGTAATCCGTGGTGTGTTTTAACTTCTCCCCCCACCCCCTTCCTTCTCTTCTGTATTTGTAGAAGCAGTTTCAGAAGCATTTTTAGATTTTTGTTAGGAGAAAGGGACAATGAGCAGCAGCTCTGCTTCTTGCATGGAAATGTCTGATTTGGGGATTATACATATTCTTTGTAAACTCAGGGCCAGTATATAGGAAGGAAATAAAATATTCTGAATTATAGTGGTGGTTGTAATTGGCATGTGCTAGCTATGTCTTTGTAGTTCTTCATGGAACAGCAATGTTACATTTAACCACAAGGAGAGAAGTTAGAAATCTTTAACACATTAACAATATTTTTATAACTGTGTGGCAATTGAAGAACTACTGGTTTTTGGCAAAGTGCTCAATTCTCTTCCTCAACCATGTCTGTCTTTTGATTTTTGTAGTCAGCCTAACTGAAACACTTGATTTTTTTGCAACATTCACATTTCAGAAGATTAATGAAATCTCAGATCAGCAGTAGGATACTTAAAACTTGGAGAAGCGAGTTACAAAGTGTTGTACACAAAATTACTGCTTCTTGGGAATCTTTCACTGAGCACTTGCATCCAGATGGTTTTATGTTAACTGGATACTCACAAAGTTCTAGTGTCAGCCTGTACTGAATTGTCTCCCTAAACTGAGATAGGACCCTCAGAACAGACCATCTTGCTGTACTCTGGCCCTTAGTCTTGTTCTCGGTGAGGTACCCTGATAGGTAGTGATTTGGGAAGTATGAACCTGACCCTGTGGTTTCTTAGTGTAAGACAGGTAAGGGGGTTCATTTTATCACTGCTCATGTAACCCAATAGTTGTAAGTCTGCGGTCTTTTGCCTGTTAGCTTGAGTGATTCCTTCTGTATGGCCTTGCCATAGGTGACATGGTAGTGCCCAGGAGGCTTGGTCCTGTGGCTCAGGGGAGTGTTCCTCAGGTGTGCGAGGTGCAGAGTGGTGAGGGCTGGGGCAGGCTTCTCTTCAGCTCTGGGCTGTGTTCTGCCTGTGCTCATGGGTGTACATGCACACAGAGGTCAGACTGTGAGCTGTGTCCTGCTTCACATGGGTACATCTTTGTTTTTAGACACAACAAACAAAAAAGGAATGCATAGACATTCTTCAAAACTAGACGATGCTGTGTACCTTTGCTCTATTTTCCTAGGCTGCTGAGTGAGCTGTGGTCAGTCACCCTGAGCTGAAGAGGTACTTGCTTCTGAGAGTCTTCTCAAAGAAACACTTGCTAGGACCAAGCCAGTCTGTGTAGATCTTGGAAGGCTGTTCTCAAATAATCTTTTTTTAAACTTGGATTGCAGCTCATTTACAGTGTATTTTTTTCTTAGCAGTACCTTCAGTCTCTGATTTATTGTAGTTACCCTCTGAAGATTATGAACATGCAGTTGAGATGATGAAAAACTTGGCATCAAAGAGGTCTCAATAACTTGCCCTTTTTTAACTTGAAGGGATAGAATTAAAATTCTTTAGGGCTGACAGGGCTCACGCTATTTCTAAACAGTCAGTGATTACCTTCTTAATAAATTTATTAGTCTGCATAAGATGCTCGTGCCAGTATATGTACTTCTAACTTTAAATATTTGTTTTAAAGTAGACTGTAGAAGACCAGCATTATTCTGAGTGTTGTGTCAAGTTAGACTTCTTACAGTTTCCGTTTGAACATAAATCCAGTCACAGCTTAATTTTACCCTGTGTTAGTTGTCCTGTCCTTCTCCCCCATTTGTCACCCCCATGTCTCTGTTTTTGCTGGCAGAAGTCGTGCTTGCTTAGGGCAGCTCTTGTGTGCCTCAGCTTCTTACCTGTTGAAAGCCCATCCAGTTCTGAGCTGCCTGAACCTGCTCGTGTGCAGAAGCTGGTCATGCTCATCCTCCTGTCTTCACCCTCAGCTCTACCCTGACTAGTAGATAAAATTCAGAGCAAGGAAGCAGAAAAAAGCCTTTTGTCAATGCCAAGCTGTGACAAACTCTTCCCTGTCCTTCAGAGTAGGGACTGAAGCTCTGGCGTCCAATTTCTGAAATGTGCCTTGTGGCAGCTTCATAAACACTGTCTTTAGGGTGAAACTTTGCAGTTGTTTAACCTCATTTAAGTGCAGGTGGCTGCTGTACAAGGATGCTTTCTCCCTCTGCACACTACCACAAACATTTGGGAGCAGCAAAATCTCCAATAGTGTGTGCTTCCCCGAGTCAGACTGCATCCCTGTGTGCTCTGATTACACTGACCTTGCCAGAAAACAAACACAAAAATTAGTTGCTCAGCAATGAGCATGAGTGATCGATCAAATGACATAAAGGCTGTGGCAGAAATGAATGGTGTTGCTCCCTTTGGTGTCTGTGATCTAGTGGGCTTCAGGCTTGGCTGGGCTCCTCTGGGTTTGGGATGGGAACACAGCTGAGGAGAAGGAAGGACCCAGTCGGTGACCAGGAAGGGAGAAGTCCACGTCAGCAATAACCTTTATCACGCTAACCCTTTCACAGGGTCTCTGCCATGGCTTGAGCTGGTGGCTCCTCCAGTCCATGCATGCTGCTGGAGATCCTCTCTTCAGGCAGTCTTTGTGCGGGGCTTTATGTGAACCTCTTCTGGTGGCATAATCTGACACAGATGTCCTGAGGAAAAAATAGTTTATCTTCCTGTTTGGGAGTTAAAATTCTCAGTTTACAGACAAATTAATTTAACAAAGCTTGCCTATTTTAGGTTTCATTGAGACAGAGTTTCACTCATGACAGAAGTGTGTATGGTGGCACTATGTTAGTGGAAGATGTGTTAGGGTAGGTGGGGAGTTAAGGGCGAAGTACAACTCCTACAGATGCTCAGTGGAAACAGTTACTGCCTTTTGTTCCTTGACACAGTGGAGTGCAATGTGGATAGGTACATATGTGTGGTCTGGGATTTTTTTTTTTTTTTTCCCAGTGGTGGAAAGTCAGGGCTCCCAGTTTCAGCTGTCAGGGCTCCCAATTTCAGCTGTCTTGGACACTGAGCAGCAGCTCCCCCCTCTCCGTCCTTCTGTGGAGGGTCACTGGTGCTGCTGCCTCTGGCTGACTGAAGGGCTGGTCCCTAGGTGCTTGAGGGATTAAGGTCTGCAACTCTGCAGGAACTGAGTAGCTCACTTTGGGAATGTCTGTCTTAACATTTTTGCCAAATACGTGTGAAGGACTGTCTGAGGAAGGTGCAGAAGAGAGCCCTAGAGCCCTAAGCTCCCCATGTTCTGTCTCCCCTCTTCCCCCCAACCCTTTTATTTGCAGCAACCAAGCTGAAGGTTTTGAAGACAAGTCACTTCTACTGTGCAGTCCTGATTTGTCTCCCAGGGAGCTTCATGTTGTGAGCTGAATGACACGTTACTCTCTTTTGGGGGAAAAAAGGATATTTTAGTGTAATGCATATTCATGAAGCTGCATTATGGTTGCTGTGACAACTTCACCAGTGGCAGTCGAGATCTGTATGTTGAACTTGTCTCCAGTCCCCATATTGAACCACAGAATATGTTACACAGCTTTCTACTTTTTTCTTCCTCCCCTCCTCCTCCCAGTCAGTGGACAATTTAAATTGAGTTGATGCTTAATTAATGCGTCTGTTTAAGTCTGCAATACCAAAGCACAACTTCCTGTTGGATTTCCAAACTGTGTTAACTGAATGTAGCTTCTGCTGAGAGTCTGTAACACAGACAGAGTGATTCTGGTGGGATTTTTTTGTTCATCTCCCTTTAAACTTAAAGGCAAGATAATCCTGAGTTACTAAGCGTGATGTTTCTTCAATGGTAGCCTGATAACTTAATCTATCATGAAAAAAAACAACGCACCAGAGTCCACCCCCTTAGTCTATCCCTGTCTAGTCTAGTCAGTTCCTAGAGTTTTAAGGACTCCTGACCCTGAAAAGTAGATGTTACTCAAAACCAGAAAGGAGTTTGTTCTGGGTATGTTGTGACCCTGAAACCAAGGGCAATACAAGTGGAAGACGACCTGACCAGACTGTGATGCTGAGGCAGTGAATGTTATTTCAGGATAAACCTGTTGTGATGAGTGTTGGCAGAGCTCATTTTCAAGATTTGTTTGCGTGTTTGTTGATGTCAGAAATTGAGGGCACTTGCACAATGTTTGTAATTTTCAGAGAGTGTTTGTAAACTGCTCTTGGCCAATCCAGCTGAATGTTTGGCCCAAAGTATTGCAGTCTTGGTTTCCAATGACAAGCGATGACATCATTCTGTACTGAGAAGCTGAGATGTTGTGTTGTCCGAGATGAGCTCAGTCTCATGTTGGGGCTGTTCATGAAAGGGCCACGTTAAGTGTGAGTTGTTCCCCTTCCGGGTGCTAAATGTCTTTGTTGAGTTTAGCTTAATGTAAAGTTTCTTGAAGGATGCCAAGTTTTCCTTTACAAAACCACTCCCTGTTGTTCAAGAAGTGGTGCTGTGGGTGAAGTTTGACTTTCTCAACAGATGTGAGCCTTCTAGAGAGTAGTTTAGGAAAAGTTTGGGGAAGAAACGTGTCCTTTTCTTTATCCTGTCCTCTAGGATGACCCTGCGTGAGTAGGGAGGTTGGACCAGATGACCCGCTGTGGTCCCTTCCACCCTGACCCACTCTGTGATCCTGTGAACAGCTGAGCAGACAAGGAGCTCTGTAGTGCACTTGATCTTTCTCTGGTTAGTTTCTTAAATATTAATAACTACAAAATGTTCAGAAATTGACTGGAAATGAGAGTCCATTCATTAAAATGAGAAATTGGGGGAAAAATCATATAGCAAGAGGGAACTTTTTGCACAGAACATTATACAGAGGACACTGAATCTGTATTAGGCTTAGATATACTCACTGTTCCTTCCAGTTTTAGTTAGACATGTCTAACTAAATGTGAGAAAAGAATACACTAAACTTAATTTTCAGTGTATGTGGATAGATTTGGTTTGTCTTGTGTTACTACTCTCCTGTTAACTCTTAGGATATTATTTAGGAGCTTTTTAGTGTAGAAGTAATGAATACCAAACGCAATCCTGATACTTTCCACTCCCTCAGTTTGCACATCCCTTCCTCATGTTAAGACCAAAATGTCCTGGTATTGACAACAATGTCTGTATTTGTTCATCCCCACACAGCCTGGCTTTTCTTAAATGCCAAGGCTCTTACACTGGACTTTTGCAGAAATGTATTTTGAGAATAAAAGGAGAATAGGAAGGAGATGGAATATAAAGATTGGAACTAGGGGTATGCTAGATTTGCAGGTTATCTTCAGCTTTCTGAAACACTGTTTTTCTAGCAAAAGGAACATGATGCTTTGAAGGTTACTGTACTGTGTCATAGTCTTAATGTAGGGCCTTTTTGACCTGGGATGAAATTCATCCAGGATGTTTTAAGTGGTTTCTTTGTTTGTTTTCCCTCAGGCTCCAGACTAACACTTGCTGAGGCAATGCTGTTTGACTTTGTGTAGCAGGTTTGTGTTTTGTTAACAGCTAAGGAAAGCTGACTGAACCGTCTGTTGTGAAGCAGAGCCCTTTCTCTGAAAAGTGCACGTGAAGATTTAGCTGTTCAGTCCCTGCTGGGTCTACCAGGCCACAGATTGTGCTCATGTAAAAACTAAATGCAGCAACAGAAACCAGAACCTATGAACCACTTGTAGGAGAGTCTGGATTGAGTTCAGGCAGGTTTCAGACAGCAGTGGTGCTTTGGGCTCTGTGCTTCCTTGAGTTCCTTCTGCATCCCAACCTCTTCCACATTCATGCTAGAGTAGAAATGGGATAGCAGTGGCACGAAAGGGTGGGAGGGTTGTCCATAGGAACACATCTCATAAATCCCTCCAGATGGCAGGGGTGGCTGTCAATATTCCCTGGAAGCTGGTTGTCTGCTTGCTGAAGCCTCTCTTTAAATGTAGGCTGAAAATTTCTTGTAGATCTGCTTATGATTTTTATGTTAAAGTGTGGGAAAACTTGATTTTCCTGTTCTTAGTATAAATTTGGGATGTGAGTGTATGTTGGTTTTAGTTTTTGGGTCTTGATATATTCATTTAAAATAAAGGTCTGATAGTTGTTTGAGGGGTTTAGATATTAGGTCAAAATAAAGGCATCTCTTCACTGGCCGTCTGTGAAAGGACTAAAGCTTCAGGCTTGAAGGATTTGTGTTAGCTGGTAGATACTAATGGCAATTAAAAAGAAAGTATTTGAAGATTATTTTAGCTAGGAGTTTTTTAAGCATGGAAAAAATATTCTCGTATGTATGACAGTGTTGGAAAATGGCAGTGTTTAAAATGCATGGAGTTAAAATACTTGTATTTTTATTAGAGCATTAGAGTATTTGTTAATGGTTAGCTTGAATGCAGAGTGAGATGTGAGTCTGCCTTTGCACGCTGAGCTCTCTTGTGCAGAGTTGCACAGTGATTTTGATAAAGTGGGTAGGGGGAGAAACAGCCTGAAACTCACAGCTGAACCAGCTGAGCTCAGAATGGGTGTTTGGGCAGGGAAGAGTCCAGGATAGGTAACTGGGAGAAGGTGAAGGATGAATAGTTATGATGGTGAAGCAAGTGTTTTGATATTTAGTTATTTAGTTACTGTATTTTACAGTAAATCTAATTCTAGATCGAATTCTGTTCTTTCATTTTACAAAAGCTTCCTTAAGCTTATCTAAATTTGACTTAAATCAGTTGGAATACGGAATCTCCAAGAATCTTTTTTCCTAGTGAAATTGCTGAAATGTCACCATAGAAAAAAGTTGCTGGCTGCAGGCGCAGGCTGCTGACATAAAAAGCCTGTCTTAGATCCAGCATTTGGATGGAGGCCGGATAATGAGTTTTCATAGGAGCTTGTTGGCAAGCTTACATTTCTGCTTAGGTTAACGTAATGTAACTGTAAGTAATTTGGGAACCTGGTACATGCACAACAATTTTTAGACAGTAGTCTTATTATTTTTACATTTTAACTGAGAAGATATTTTTATAAACCAGCTTCTTGTACTTCAAGCACTTTAGAAATGCCTTGGAGCGTGGTACTTTACTGTGTTCTCTTTTAATGGTTAACCTACTGAATAATCCTTTAAAAATGTTGATCCTCATGACAATATTGGTCAAATCAGAGTTTATGCTGTACTTCATTCAGTGGAGTAATTTAAATAAAGGTTTGCATTTTTAAAGGGCTAGGTGGTAACATAGGTAGGGGTAAGCCATCAGTTTTGTGAGTAAAAAAATACTGTGAATGTGTTCATGGGTAATCTATTGGCCAGGTTATTCTGTGACCTAGGGCAGAAGCGCATGAACTATAGGATGAGCATGGAGCTCAATTTCCCAAAATGGTGCCCATCCCTGGCAGTTATGCCAGTGGCTCTTTTCGCTGTCCTTGTGGCTTTTTCAGTCTTCATTCAAAGCTTGATGGTCAGGGTTGGAGCTTGCTTTGTCTCAAGATGTGTTTTGATGCTTGTCCTTTCTTATGTGTGAAAAGTGAATGTGAATTTACGGGAAGGGAAAAGAAAGCTGATCTTGAGCCATCTGTGGAAGTGCTGGGTATACCAGGCAATGAAAGATGTCCAGATCCAGCTCTGGCCTTTGAGGAGCAGTGTATAAACGTGGTTTTAACAGGAGAATACTGAGGACTCCTGTTTCTGTCCAGGACAGCAGTGCTCATCTGCAGTAGCTGCTCCATCTCTAAAAGGGATAGGGAAGGCATGGGATGCATGCTTGTCCTCCATCGTTAGGGCTGATGGCTGCCCAGCCACTCAGGAAAAGGAGTAGCCATCATCTACCTTGCTTTATTATTTCCATGCATTGCTGTATCATTAGCAGTGGCAGCATGGATGATGAACAGGATTTGGTTTACAGCTGTTTGCCGTAGGTCTCTTACATGGTATGTAAATCTGGTTGAACAGAGGTGGAGATCATTGTGATGGGAGAGCGAGCGATACAATTGTGCTGGTGCTTATCAGAGGTTTAAACTTCCCTCATACCATTTGTTCCCTAGTTGCTATTAATAGGGCCTAGAGATATTTCTGGATGTGATAGCTGACAAGTTTCTTCATCAAATAGTCAATGAATGAGCAAGAAGTGTTTCTATTTTCAACATAGCTCTGACAAGTGAAAGAACTTCAGAGAAAAGCTGTTCTTAGAAAATAACCTCGGTGTGAGTTGCCACAAGTGTTTCTCTATAAGCGATAGATTAAACACAGAGTTGCAACTTTAAGCATCTCTGATAAAGTAAGACTTTTGTGGGGTTTTTTTGCCAGCTGTACTGTAAGGGGTTTATATTAGTTTAAAACTTCTGTGTTTAATTGAAAGGTGCTAATAAACCTTGTCAGAGATGCAAACTAAGACATATTTGAAGGGAATAATTTGGGTTGAACCTGGTGTGAGTAGTCACTGCCAAAGTGTTAGGGTAAGTGGAGAATCCGTAGGGAAGGCTGAAGAGCTCTGTTGACAAGGGGTTTGTCCTAGGAGGTGAGAATTGCCTTAGGTGCAAAGACTGTGGTAGCAAAAGATTTTTCTGTTTCGCTCTCTATTTTTACTCCTCAAGCAACGTGTGTCTGAATTTGCCTTTGAACTTTCGTCTCATACCAGTGTCTGGGATGATGTGCCATGAAGCTAAGCATGACTTCTAGTGAAGAGGATGGCGGTGCTGACCATGGAGGACAAAAGGGTAGTACCAGGAACAAAAGCCTCAAAGCACAATTTTAAAAATCCATTTGCTAGAGCATGGCATCATCCTTCAGATGAATTTCTGTGTGCTGAGATAATTGTGACTGTTTTGTTATAAACTGACAGAGCAGGAGCTTGCTGGAGTGACAGGATCAAGGAACTAAACTGTTGGGTTTGGCTTTTTCTTTTTAAAGATGGAGCTTTGGTACAGGGTGTGATTCATTGAATGGGACCAGTTTGGCAAGTCTGGTTTAAATCAGAAATGATGCAGTGCAGTGTCTTGAAAAGCTGCCATTACAATGAGTTTACGCACATAAATTCAGCTTTCTTCTGTTGTCTTTTAAAAAGCAAAATACTTCTCCTAGTATAATTTCAGGAGTATACAAGATTGTCAGTTGTGGTAATTTTAAGGATTTTGGCAGTGTGTTTGAATATGATTTATTGTCTGTTCCAGCTGTCTAATTTTTGATGAAATCTTCTGCATAGATCTGTCTGTGGCTTTTTTCAGTAAACCCTTGGTACTTCCTGTTTTGTTAGGTCGTAAGTGAGATATGATAGTACCCTTACTCTTTTGCTCTAGTTTGTCTGGGAATTTAAAAGTGGGTTGGGAAGCTCGGTGGATTTGCCTGTCTCTGATTAGTAGCATCAAATTGAAGAATGTGGACTTATCAGTTAAATTTTTTTTTTGTTTCAAGTAACCTGTTAGGAGCTGACTTCTGATCTTTCTTTGGAGTGCAGGTTATTATTTCTGCTTTAAAAACTGCCAGGAGAGAGAGGCCATGATAATTTGGGAAGAAGGTAAATGATCAACTACTGCAAACCGAACCATGCATCTGTCACACTGTGGAAAATGCCCCTGTTAAAAAGCTAAGGGTAATTTTCTTCCAGTGGCAGGAAGGCACAAGATAGTTAGGAGTGGTTAGTGATGAGAATGTGTGTATTTAGATTTATTGCAAGCTTTCTGAAATACTCTTGATTTCTTGATCTTGCAGAGACTCCAACCGTCATGTTAAGGTAAAGCAGAAAAGTGCAGTGCTGAACATGCTAAAGAAGTTGGACAAAATAAGGTTCAGAGGTCACAAGAGAGATGAGTTCCTTGATTTGGCAGAGTCTCCAAATGCTTCAGACACTGAATGTGGAGATGAAATCCCGGTGAAGATACCTCGAACGTCAGCTCGAGACAATGAAGAGTTGAGAGACCCTGTAAGTACTCAATTTAGGTACCATTATATTATGCTTTATAGTTTTCAGGCAGAAAAATAACAGAAATTACTCATTTGTTATCCTTGTATTATGGTTGTAATGCTTGAAGATTTGTGGGCCAGGAAGAAGCTTTCCAATAATAGGCCTCTATTTTGTGGAAAGATCAATTAATTTCTCAATATTAGAGTTCCCTGTCCCTACTTCTAATTTTTGATGTTGTGAGTTGACAGGTTAAGGATAAGACTTCTGCTTACTACTTTAGTGTCAGAGAGTCACACCATCTCCTTCTCCACTGCAGTGTTGTAACCAGTAATGCTTCCATGCAATTGGAGCTGGTTTAAACCTGTGAAGGTGGTGCTAAGACGCTTTGGTGCTTGTAAGCAGAAGCACCAAAGCAGACCTACCTTTTTCAAAGTTACTGCTTCAGGAAAAGTTAATTATTGGTTAAAAAAGTAAAATAAAATCCTTCTTTAACTGTTAAAAAAATGGCCGTGGATCCATGAGCTTGGAATGCTAATTTAGATTTGTCTATATAATTGTATCGTAGAAGTGACTTGGAATTCAGAATTTGTATTACCTTGTGAAAACTTACTGTGCAGTTTTTATCCCCAAAATGTCATCAGACTGTTGTCTGAAGGCTCATTTCTAGGAGCATGGGGCTTGTTACAGCAAGCTGTAAAATAAAACATTTTAAACTCTATATGCTTATGCATCTCTTTTGGGGTTGGCAGCTTGTATAGTTCTGTAGCTATTAACTTTTTAAAATTTAAGTGAGCTTTCATGGTACTACAGACTGTCCTGCTTATAGAGATCTTTTTTGCCATAATGTTTTCCCTATGATCCTGGAGCAAACAGGTGGTAATGACAGAGCATGTTTTGGTCACAAAAAGTCTGTTATATATAAAATCCTCAAGCTTCTCAGACAAAGAGGTCTGCTAAAAGCTATTCCTTTGCTCTGATTCTACTGAAGACATCTGTCAGTTGTTCATATGTAATCCAATCTCTGCTTCTGCCCTTCCAATGTAGTATTTTGTGAGTTTTTTATAGGCAAATACTGGCTTATTTTCATTAAACTTAAGGCTCTATGTTTTGTGCGGGTATATATTAGATGCCTCTTGTATTTAATCAGAAGTGTGTGCATGGCAGAGCTAGAGGCTACAGAAATATCTGCATTAAACCCCAGGTACTATTTTCTCTATTTCTTCAGGGGAATAGTAGCTCCTGGGTTGTATGGAGGGTAGCTGAGGGCACAGCAAGGTAAATTTGTAGTTTTGAATAGTTACAAAGCCTTAACAGCTACACATTTGCAGGGTTGGTCTCTGTTTTCTCAAAACGTTGAGCTCTGTGTGCTCAGAAGGGAACTTACAGAAGCACTTTGCTTTCTGGCTGATTACATAGTGCAGTAAGCTGTTGTGGTCTAAGTCCTTGGGATACAGTTGAGGGCAGTTCTTTAAAATCAGGTAGAAAGAGAGAGAGGGTAGCAGAAATGGCATCAAACTTGTTTTGCCCCACTCCTGATGTTTGGCAGCTCCAAACCCAGTGTGATGCTGGAACAGCCTCAGAGCAGCAGCTGTGTTACAGATGTGGGCAGCATAAGCATATTGGTATGAGAAGAACGGTCTGACGTATGAGGGATAAATTTCAGATGGGAATTTTGAGGAATTAACAGTTGGCCCTCACAGGCATCTGCGCACTAAGCGCCGCTGCCCATCCATAAAATGAAGGGAGAAGAAATAATCCTCTGTGCTGCAGAGGTGCTGAGAGTAAAGAAAGTAATGCTTATATATTTAAGTCAATGTTAAAGTAGTGGTGTCTGAGGTTGTGTGAACAGTGCAATTCTGAATTATTTGTCTGTTTCTTATTGAGATTATATAATTGAGTTGTGCCTGAATTGGTTTTAATTCAATGTCTAAAACTCATAACTTAAATTACTTGTACAGGGTGTTTTTCTTTTATAGGCTCTGTAAGTAACTTAGTATTATACTTGTATTACACTGATCATGGCATGATCAAGTCTTATTGGCTTCTTCCTGTTTAATACCTTTGGGAAACTGTTTAAAGCACACAAAACCCAATGCAAGTCTTCTGTGTAAATGGAAGTTCAGCTACAGCTTCTGGCTTTTCAGATAGATGTGAGCTGTACTGTGCTTCCACTTTTGTTCCTTCACTGTTTCTATTGAAATCTGAGTAGAGGACCCATGTTCTTGAAAGAGCAAGATTGGTGGCTTGGAACTGAACATAGGCATGCAGAATTAGAGTCCTAGTCCCCTTACCTGCATCTTCACTGTCAGCCATTCCCTATACAAAGAGTTCATCTCTGCCCCTCTCTATTCCCCTCCCCCTCATCCTGTCTGGCATATTATTCGTTATGGAGGCATTAAGGAAAGATCTCTGTCAGAACAGCACAGTGCAGTCATGTGAATGAAGTACCCTTTCTGTGCTTCACGATTTACAGTGCACTTAAAAATATGCCTCTGCTTTAGGTATGCATCTGAACTTGACAAACGTGTGCAAAAACTTGGTACAAATGGAGGTTGTGAAAAGAGAGTGAAAAGTCTTGTGTCTCGTAAAAGCTTGTGATTGCAGAGCCCTGACGATCTGCCAGGAAGAACATCATCCTCTGTTGCACTTCCAGCAAATGAAGTGAATGTTCAGTCCCAGGCCACAGATTGCACAGTAGCACTTAGTCCCACCCAGCGGTTCACATGCCTTGCTGAAGTTGTGCATGTAAAATTTACACCCTGGGAAAAGAGAAGGGATGGTCAGATGAGGTCATTTAGTATTCTTTATCTTCAAACCGACCTTTACCTATTTAGTTCAGTAATAAACATCCTAACCCATGTTTGGGTAAATCACACAGCTAGCTCCTGGTTAGAGGATTCTGGAGATGGAAGGATTTATATTTTCCTTTGAATTCTCAGTGGTTTCTGAGAGTTTTTGTTCAAAAGGTGTCTTAATTCGAGCTAGTTTGGATTCAGCTTACAGGCTGGCCGCTTGCTTGTGTGGGTTTCCCTGTCTCATTTAAGCGCCCCAGGTACCAGATATGCCTTGAATAGGAGATACTTTCTTTGGTCCCTGTGGGTATTTGGACTCTGTGATCAGATAATTGCCAAGACAGAAGTGCTGCTTAACAAATTTAACTCTCTGCTAAACATCTCTTTCAATTCCTGAATTGCTTCCTAGATTTCTTCCTTTGTTCCTTCTTTACCATAGCTGGTTGTGTGGGTTTTTTCAAGGGAAGGGCACTGGACTCTGCATGCAGAACTGCTATTTCTGCATTGCTTTGTAAAAATACCACAGTTGCAAAATAGTTAGAGGGAGTAACCTGGTCCATTTGAAATCAGTCAA
Organism: Turdus rufiventris; assembly: GCA_013186435.1. NCBI lineage: Eukaryota > Metazoa > Chordata > Aves > Passeriformes > Turdidae > Turdus > Turdus rufiventris. The sequence continues at coordinate 6,149,404 of PYHW01010409.1, read as the reverse complement.
CATTTGATTTGTTGTGACATTAGAAATTGAGGTAATGTTGCTTGCTCAGTGAAGTCCCCTTTATTCAGTGCTACCCTTCCTGTTTGTATAGAAGGGGAGACAATATCCAGTTCTACATGCACGTATGTGAATGGATGTGGTGCAGAGAGATCACATTCCCTTCACAGAGTGGAGAAAACGCAAGCTGTATTTAAACCTGTAGAAGCTGGCACTAACCTTACAATGAGAATTACTACTAAAGCTCTCTTGTATCTGGCATATTGTACTGAAAGCAGCCTGATCTACTTATGTGAGTTCCCTGCCAGTGTGCTAGGATTAAATCTGAGTTATTGTGGTACAGAAAACATTACTTTAATTGCTCTTGCAATACAGCTTGGCTTTTCCTGACACATGTCAATTAAAACCTTAAATGCTGCTCTGTTGGTCATCTTATTTACAGTGATTGGAAGGTATAAAGCACGATGCATAGATTGCAGTTAAGAACTTAAAGTCTCAAACCTGGCTAGCACTAGATTTTTAAAAATTTATGTAGAATATAGCTGTGTTTTAGGAGCATGCCAGTATGAGTACGCTTCCAAGAATAGCTACTAAGGATTAACTATTCATGCAGATGCTTTCATTCTTAAGCAATGTTGTTGAGTATTTCCATTTCTTACAGCAGGTAATTGCAGCATTCATGGGGAGCCCTTTCATAGTTTGAAGTAAGAAAATGCACATGAAGTGTCAGATGAAAAACTCAGGAGGCTAGAACTTCACAAGACAAGCTGTATAGTTTGTTGTATTGCTGAAGACTTCCCCCCTCCTCTTTTTTCCTCAAATGAAAGCAAGTTAAAATTTTCTGTTTTAAGCTACCTCTTCTGTGTATTGTGTCCCAGCCACTTTCTGGGCTCTGAGGAGTGGCTTGAGTGGATGGTTTTGCCCCTGGGACTGGTCTGTTGTGTCCTCACTGCTCTCCATCCTTCATGTTTGAGAATGGCTCCTCTCCAGGTTAATGACAAACTCGGAAATCAGACCACCATTCTGTTAGGTATTCCTAGAGAAAAATCATCATACATGTGATGTTGTGGAAGGAAATGAGAAGCTTGGGGTTGTGCAGTTGTGGTTCTGTGATACTGAAGATGTGCTGTGCTGCAGATGGAGAGGACAGATCCACAGCTGCTCGGTAAGGAAGTGACTGGGACCCTTCCTGTGGCTGTGCAGTGGTAGTGGCAGCACACAGAACAAAATTCCAGGGATCGCAGGATGAAGGGGTTTTGGAGAGGGAGGGCAGACAGGTCTCAGGTTGGGAAGTGCTGTTATGAAAAGCCTGAACTGCAGATGGCTTGAGAAACACTTGTGGGGAGATGCGGGTTTTGGATCTGGAGGTGCATGTGGTTTGGACAAGCACCCTAAGCTCTGCTAATGGCTTACAGGCAGTCCATCAACATCAGTGTCTTTACATTCACCTTGCACATTTCTCTGTCTTCCTAGGCACTGCCAGGCCTTGCTCATGGTCTTGGCTAAGTAATAATGATTGCCAAGATTTTAAGAAGACTCCTGTGTCGAATACTGTCAAAGCTAGAGAGGAAAAGCAGAAATCTGTGGAAGCCTTCAAGGCTTTTACTGTGAGTCAGAAACTAGGAAGGACATCTGTACAGTGCAGTGTAGTTAATCCAGCCTGAGTCCCAGCACTGTCCTACAGAGGCAGCAGAGAAGAAAAACCTTTGCCCAGATAAAACTGGAATTAATGCAAGTATTTTGTTAACTTGTGATTGAGCCAGATATGCTAGCTTCAGACAGAAGGACTTTTTTAAAATTCAGAAGCAGGCAGTTGACCTTCAGCAAATGTAGAGAACTTATTTCTTGTTTTCTTAGGTGTGGGAAAAAACTTTGGTGACAGAGACATCTGCTTAAATGTTTTTCCCATATCAGTGTCCCAGGCGCCCTCAGTTTTTCTGAATGATTCTAAATGGTAGTCATAAAATGTTATGGTGATGCTAATTTTGGAAATTGGGTGTACCACCAAACTTGTGCCACTGTGTATCTTAATAAACTGTTTTATTATTACATGTTAATTGCATGATCTTACTCCTAATGTTCCTAGTGAGCTGCCTTATATTTTAACTCACTGGATTTTTTTTTCTTTTTTTCTCCTGTCTAAGTTAGAAAGTCACTGAAACCTTTTGTACTTAGTGTAAAGATGTGTACCTTCTGATTTTTAACCCATCAGTGGATGTTGGGCTGCTTAGGTCCAATGCTTTAGCAGATAAACATATTTGGAAACTCTAGCAATGAGTAATTTTAACTGGTATCACTCTGCCCAGTGCTACGCACCTCTTGTTCTTTCCTTCTTCCTTAGAAGCACAGGTAACATATCCTGGGCTTTAATTATTGACTCAACCTCTCTGAAGAAACAAAAGCAGAGCTGGTTTCTCTGAAATCTTTAGGTAAAATATCTTGAGTATCTTGAATGAGGATGAAAATAAATATGCTTAGGTACTTGCTAGCCCTTTTCTTTTTCCTGTCCTCCCTCACCTGGGGTGGGAACCAGCTGCTGTCTAAGCATGGGGCTGATGCCCAGAGTCCAGGCACATTCCTTTTGAGTACAGCACCTTGCTCCTTGTCCTGTGTGTGATTTTATTTATTTATCAATAGCATATTTAAGCAGTTGCACTGTTTGAATCTCCAGACAGCTCCCTGTGAAATCCTGCATGCTGGGAGGCAGAGATTGTCTCTATGCACTAGGTGTGGGTGTGCAATACAGAAGGCTGTGCATTAACACCTGGCCAGCAGTCTGTATTTTAATAACACTTCCCTTGTGCATGCCCATGGAGTGTGTTGTAAGGGTGCTGCTTTTCAGCTTCAGCCACATCATCCTCCTTGGGGCTCTCCAAATGTCTGCCAAGTGATAGCACTAAATCTTGTGGAGTAAATAAATAGAGCCCAACTCCGTGGATGAGAGATCTACACTGAGGTTAATTTGCATTCTGTGCTCATCTGAAAACAGTCTCTGATAATCTTGTACAGTGGCTGGAGCAGCTGCAAATGGCATCTCTCAGTGCAGCTCCCTGTCAATGGGAATGTGGGGCATGGTGAGGAGGATGCTGTGCTGCAGCTCCCGTGTGAGGACTGCCCTGGGGTCTGTTCCTCTCCGCTGTGCTGAGATTCGTGCCGGCTCCAAAATGGGAAGTAGCCCAAGGCTGCTGCTGAGCCAACAGCTTCTGCTCCTCGTCAGGGCCAGCAGTGCTGACAGAGTGCTGTGTGGGTGGGTGCTGCTTAGGGGACTGGAAATAGCATCTCTCCTTGGCACTGTATTGAGCAAGCTCAGGTGGGGAGTTGGTGCTAGGTAAATGCTAGGCAGTAACTGCCTACAGAGTGCTAATCTGCCTGTATAGCCAAATTCTGAGCCTTAAACTCGGCATCAGTTCAAACAAGAAAACACATACGTATTTCCACACTGTTTTATCTTGAAAGTACAAATCAATCCCAACTGTGAAAGTATCTTGCTATCAGTAAGCTTTCTACACATCTTTCCTAAAACATGGAAAATATCTTAATGTCTCCTGTAGTTTACTTGAATTTATATTTGTATGTAATTTAAGTTGTCATGGTTAAATGTATGCAAGCTGGTGTTTGATAGGAGGAATACAGTTGCTGTATGTTTTCAGGGTTCAAAGAAGGAGTGGAGAATAGTCAGAATAGGTAAATAAATTCCTTTTTGTCTTGAGATAATTTCTGAGATGTAGGCTTCTGTAATCTATCGCTTTGTTTTTGAGTATAAGCTGCTAGAGAAGCTCCTGTAATTCTCATTGACAGATTTTTGGTACCTGGTGGACACTGTACACAAGTGCTGAACAGCCATTACCCAGGAGATGCCCTCACACACCTTTTTCCCTGCCGTCTGAAAATGCCCACTTTATGAGAGAAAGAAGGCATCACCTGCCTTCTCCTCTGTGGGTTTGGGGTTTTTCTTTATTTGCTTCATGGAGGTGATGGTTGTCACTGGTCTCACCAACTAATCAAATTGCTTTTTAATTCATGCTTTCTGCAATATTTTCAGTATTCTGCTGAGTTCATTCAAGGGGTGCTGGTAAATCAATCTTCTGATTTCCTGCTCTCCTGGCCTGCCAGGATGAGCTCCTGGGCACCAATAACATCCTTCTGCAATAACTGGCTTGTGGGGGCGTGGGGAACCCCTTCCTTGCTTGAGAGACTCTGGTCTTGAAAGTCACACATTCCATAAATGGATATTAAAATATACAATATGTGTTTCCCAATAGCTCGGTAATTATCTAGAGAAGTATTACTTTTGCTGGCTTCACAATTTTATGTTTAGTGTGCAGCATTGGCCATTCATTCTGTGGGAAGAGGAGTAGTATAAATATGGCTTTTCAGTCCACAGAAGGGCTTAAATCATGATGCAGTAGAACTGGTAAGGGTGGTAGAAGGAAATACTTCTTTTCTGTAGCTTCCCAAGATTCGCAGAAGTGTGTTCAATAAACTCACATTTGATTGACTTTCAGTCACTTATTTTGGTAATCTGATGCTAGAAGATGCATGTAGAGTTATTCATACTTGGATGTTTCTCAGATGTGTGTTTATTTACTGTCCCAGAAATCAGTTGATATATTTAAATGACACAAAAGAAAAAAAAAATCCTTCTGAACTTTCAGTATGTTCTGACTTTCTTACAGGCTGGTCCAGGGACCATCATCATGGCATCAGGAGTCCAGGATTTTAACAGAACAGAGTCTGACAGACTGAATGAGATCAAAGGTCACCTGGAAATAGCCTTACTGGAAAAACACTTTTTACGTAAGTATAAAATGCTCTGTGGAGAGGATTAGGTGATTTAGGCCTTCTGTAATAATGTTTCTCTAACTGTGGAAGTTGGCATCAGAGTTTTAAGATGTACTTATGTGCAGATAGTACGTGATTTATGCTTCCCGAAGAAGAACTTAAAAGCATTCCCTGGGTTTCTGGGTCGCTTGGGTATTTTTTTCTCATTGCACTCCTCACAACATACTCACTATGTGACAAAACCTGCGTAGTTGAAATCTTGATGTTGACATCTGCAGGTTGTCTTAGAATTAAGTCAACCCTAATGTGCCTGCTGTAGGTGTTTTTCTTTCTAGTAGTAATTGCTAAGAAAAGATTTATGAAGGGGAGACCAGTTCATTTTTGTGGCAGCTGTTTCAACAGATAATGCACCTTAAAACACATCTCTTAACATTATATGTATTATTGGTAAGTGGTGTAAGAAATACAGAGAAGAGTGTCTGTAGATTTCAAGTGTGAGTTGTTTGGATTTATGCTTATGTATGTGTACATATGCATGTATAATGAGAAAAAGTTGTCATTCATGGCTAGAGGCAGCTGCAAGATTTTGGGGATTTTATCTCAGCAGGTCTGAACTGTTGATTTTTAAGACAGGATAGTTAAAAACAGAAAAATGGAAAACAACTTGATAGAAGTAGAGATCTCTGTAATGATCTAATGAGAATTCTTGCTCAACTGTTTCCCAGACCGGCCATTTCAATATTTTGGTTTTGAACTTCAGAGTATGAAGGTTGTTTTTATGTGTTCAAAACTCGTCAGATATTTTCTAAGGGATAGAAATAATATGACTATAGATTCTGTTCAATTTGTAGGCTATAATCTGTTGACGAGACTTAGATTTTATCTTCAGCATGTTCTCAAGGATTTGTCATTAATTTTCTGTGACTTGTTTTTCACTTGGCAATATTTCTTTGATGTGTTTTCCTCCGATGTATAAGAGGGAGGCCTAATAAAGTAGACTGGGCAGGAATTTATAACAAGCTGCTGTCAACTTCCTCTGATACCTGGAAGAGGTATCCTGGTTGGAATGTCAAGCAAAACTGAAAGATCTGTTTGACTTGCCTTGTTAGTGTCAGTAATTTACTAGATTTTTTGTTTAACTATTTGGTACAGAGTTACCATGCACTCCTTCCATTCCCAGAGATACATTGCTTAAGCTGCTGTTACACAATTGCTTTTTAAACTAGATGGGATGCATGTGATTTCTCCATGCAATCTAATGTGCAACAGAAACTGTAGAACTTAGCAGAACTGATTTCTGGTTTGAAGTAGATGTGCTTTTTGATGTAAAAACATGATAGGGCTCCCAGGCACTTCATGGCTGGTGAATTCATTCTCCTTCGTAGTATGTTCTTATAGTAACTAAATGGGGCACACAGATTGTGAATATTGGTAGTCTTCAGGTTCTTGCTGTAATTTGAAAACCTTCTGGTCAACTGTTACTTGTAGCTGAATAATTTTTCCTTTGCAGTAAACCTTGTAGTAAACTCCAAGGTGAAGGATAAAGAAGGTGTTTGGGGGTTCAGGCCAGTGGGGTGGTTGAGCTGGGTGGCTTGAGTCAACCAGGAGGGTCTCCAGCCCTCACCTCTTCACCAAAGCCTGATGTTTGCTATAGCTGGAATTACAGACTTGTCCTGAAAAACTGGTTGTAACTTTGTACATAAAAAACAAGAGTAAGAATCATAAACTTGAGAAATAAGTGAGAAAAAACTTATCCCTTATTTGGCCACTTTCCATTCAAAATTTTGGTATGAAATAGGTCACCATGTTTGTCAGTTGGAGTGAAGTAGGAATTCAGCTTCTGCGTATGGCTCCTGAGTCCTTGCCTTTCCTTTTTCCTTCTCTTTTGAGCTATTTGGAGATTTTTTGATACTAAAAATGCTACATTGTTGTTTTCTTCCCCAAAGTGAACTAATAGTGTGCAGAAAAACATTTTTGAAATGTACAGTTTGTTCACTTCAGTTCGCCCTTGCAAGAAAGCCTGGTCATGACTTTTTAAAATCCTGTTGCTGCAGTAGGTGTTTTTTAGGAAGCCTAGTTGCTCTTCAGCATTTCCATACTATTTTTGACTATGAAATCCCTTAAGGCCACCTTGCTAGGGCTGTGGTTTTGCATAAACCATTTGCACACGTCCATGTACTCCATTTCCTCTAGATGGGCATGCAAAAATCAAAACAACTGCTAGTTAGTGAGGCAAATGTCTAAAACTTCATGTATTTGCTTTTTAATGTGCTGTGGTTCTATTTGTTAGCAGTGTAATTCTGACTTTTTTTTGGGTCTCTTCTATATTTCTATTTGTATTGGTGTCATTACCCAGGTTTAGGGAGGAGAGATTTCCTCTTAGCTGTACATCATGTGTAAGGTACACGTACATTGCACAGCTGCAAGTCAGTGTGGGTCTGTAATTTGAGGTGCCTGGCTAGAGTTTTTCACTGAACTCCATTCAACCATTAATAGGCACAAGTAATGGGCGCAGTTTGGCTGAGTAGTACATTCAGTGCAACACATCCCAAACCTAACTACCCCCTACAAACTGCAGAGGAAATCTGGAACAAGTAGGTATGGAGATAAGCTGTTGTCTCTCAGGGGAAAATATCTTCATCTGAGATGCCTGTCTTCTTTAGCAAAGAGATAATCTAAGCTCTCAGAGATGTGAAGATGGAGAGGAATTGCTTAGCATGTGCAGAGCTGTAAATGCAAATAAAACGTGTCTGGAAATGCAAGGGATTTAAGCTGTGGACTGACGGGAGGATGAGGCACGCAGAGAAAGGGATCTTGGATAATGTCTTAAGCAAGGGGCAGGGATCATCTGACTCTAACAGCCAAGGGGCTAAAGTTGCTTTTCCTGTCTGTGTGGGAATGGTCTTAATCTCTTTGATCTAATGGCTCATTCTGAGCCTTATTATAGGAATGCTGAAAATGTGCCTGTTGGGTTTGTGGTGTTGGTGTGGGTTCCTTCAGAAGGTGTCTTGGAACAGCAGCTGAAGGAAAGGTGCAAAGGGCTTAGTCTGCTGGAGTTTCTAGTGCATGTGGTTGGAAAAAGCTTTGTCTTGGAGCTGGGACAATGAGAATCATTTATTTCTAAAGGACTTTCTGTTATTATAACCTAGTCCTTAATACAAGTGAATACTACCTTGGGGTAAATGAGGGCTGAGTTTGGAAAGGCAACTACTGACCCAGGGCAGTTGGATTGATATGCTAAGGTTTGGTAGTGGTTTCAGCGTTTCCATTTCAAAATCTAGTTGTATCTTAATAAAATTGTGCTTGCTGCTCTTGCATTTGAAAGATAAAACAACCAACAAAACCATCTTTCTGCTTTTGCACCTTTTTTGAGGTAAACACCTTGCTTCCTGTTACTTCCTGTGCCTACTTATAGAGGGCAGTTTTGGAGATATCAGTGCTGTTGTCCTGATGCCACAAGGTGATTTGTAAGCACACATGCATCCTGTGGTTTACATGAAGTTGTAGCTAATTCTAATTCAAGGGTGTCCAAGCCTTTTGCAATGCGGAATTCAGCAGCTCAGGAAAGAGGAGCTGGTAGCACCAGCTGAGAGTGAATAAACCAGGTGACTGTTAGAGGAGAGGTTTAGTCATGAACTGGTAAATAAAAGGTACCTCACATGAGGATGAGGAGTACTAGAAGGAAATATAATCCTCTCCCATAAGGGATTTTGCATTCCACTCCATACACCAGTCTATGGCAGGAGTCTTTAAGGTCTTACCAAATCAGTGGTTTCAGTCAGGATGTTTATACCACATGACAAAAGAGCTTGGGATTATGCTGCTTTCCTGTTGAAATTTCTGCTCTGTCACACTGTTCATCCTTGTGCCTTTTTGAACCATTTATGTGACTAATTCCACAGCATTTTCTCTGGCTCACACTTTCTGACATAAATGACCTGATGATTCTTCTTAAGAACAATCTAGCACAATACTGACCTCATGGAAGTAGAGCTCTAAAAAACCATAGATGATTCTCAGGCAGAACTGGCACGCTAGAAAAAGTGTTAAACCTCAGAGACCAAGCCTGTGCTGACCAGCAAAAGACCTATGGTGAAGAGTCCAATTCTGTACAGAAATGCTAGTACCTCCTCAAACAGTCTGGGAGTAATTGTATGGAACAAATAGACAGTGAAGCTGCTCCAGAGTTTATCTGAGAGACCCAAATATCAGCTGGAGACCACCATACCCATTCCTTGTTACATGGTCAACCCTTGGCCAAGGAGTCCCATTGCTGCACCATGGGCTCTGAAATAAAGTGTGCCCTAGCTGGTGAGTGCTGAGGGTGCTGTGGCACTGGAGCTTACCCTGAGTTTCTCACATCCTTTACTCCTTCTTCTAAACTTCTTTTCTTTCAGTTTAAAATCCTGAGCTTCCTAACACTAAAAATGTGTCCCTAGGAGATTTACATGTCTGTTTCTAGATTGTAGAGTTCCTCTGATGAAGACTGGTTTGCCTTTGGTGACAAGTGGGAAATTTTGAATGTTTATCCTGGGCACCCAGAGATGACGCAGTAAAAATACTTGAGTCCAGGCTTTGCTGTGGAGCTGTCTTTTCACAAGAGTGCTCTCATTTGCTCACTAACAAATTTAAAAATTTTTCTAGGTCTGACATCTGAACTGGGGGATTTCTCAAAAGCTACAGAAGGTTTTGTAAGAGGTGTAGGAAAGGTTTTGCTTATACCCAAAGATACTTATATAAGATACTGTGTATTTTGATTTCATTTCTAGCTTTCCTAGGCAAAAAAAAAAAACAACAAACCCAAAACCTCCAAAGCTCCGGCTTCATTTTCCTGGATACACTGTTGGAAGAGGCAGTTGTGAGCAGTGTAGTGCATTTGTCTGGTGGTCAAGAGACCTCAATACAGACTAAGGAGCATGCAGATCTCCATTTCTTATCTCCAAGTACTCTGCTCTACTAGTGAAGGAGATAGGTTGGGCTTTTGCTTGCTCTCAATTTGGCTTCCCATGAGCATGAGGTTCCTGAGACCAGGGGCGAGGGAAGGGATGTGACTCTATCCCAGTGCAGCAGCAGGCTGGAGTCCTGAGCTAATCCTTAGTCTGAGCCTGGCTTGTGCAGTCTGCCCTTGTCATTGCACAAAGCATGTACTGGATGATGTAGGTGATGATGCTGTACAGTTCAAATGCTAGAGGATCTCATATTATCACTGCCTTTTCCTGAGACTGATGAACCAAAATGCAGCACAGTGCTCAGAGGGATGTATTGTTTGAGCTCCTCCGGAGCCTTGAACAGATACCACCTACACACTGTGTTATGTGCGTGGGCTGTGCCTGTTTCTGCCTTTTTTTGTGTGCCCGGCTTAGCTTTGTGAATTGCAGAGAGGGTGTGAAAACCCAGGCAGGGCAATGGTCAGCACTGTTATGCCTCTCCCTTTTGTATAACTGGCACAGAGGTTTTGGGAGCCCCATGTGGAACCTGCATTTCCCTGCTCAGCTTAGTAGCACAAGAACCTTGGAAGAGCCTGCTGCTATTCCTAAGCCAGACGTTATTTCAACATTTATAGACTGTTTCACTTCTGCCAAAACCACAGAGTGAAAACTATTCCTGCAATAATGACAACATTTTTGCAGCTCTGTTTATTTTAGGTGGATTTTGCAATACTTCTGGCATTTTTATTCTCTGAAATTTCTGAAAAAGCAGTATTTTTCATGACTTTTAGGCTGACCTTTAAGTGTATCTAGCAATACAAACCTTTTTACTTGATGTTTTGAGAAGGGAGTCTGTCTCAGTAAGCTATATTTTCAGGAAGTGTAATTTAAAATCCTTCCCTAATGAAGGGGAAATGATCCAGGTCTATTACAACATGATAAAGCTCCACTGAAACCACTAAATGTAAATGTAAAGTTACTAATTGGTAGTTAGCATACTATTTTGTATAAATCTTAGCAATGGCATCTTAGTTCTTTCTAACCTCACCCACTCCAAGTAGGATATAACAGGAATAGTGAGAGAGGAGGCTGGAACAGTTTGCACAGAGGAAGAAGGCTTAGTCAAATATGATGTGTTCTGTAAATCAGTCCTCCTCATCGCATGAAAAAGAACACAGTTTTTGTGAAGCTCTTGCTGTTCAGGTGAGGAGAATAGTCCTAGTGAATATTAACTGACTGTGAGAGGGTGATGGTTCAGACTCAGCCTTCCCTCCACTGTCTCTGGATCAGAGTTAGTTTTATTTCCTATCAGCAGAACAGGAGCCCACGCTGCTCCCTGCCCTGTAGGCGTATGCAAAGAGACTCAAAAACTGGTCCTCTAAAGCTCTGCTTGGTCTAAGTACTGGGGCAGGAGCTCTGTCTTTGGAAGAGCAAAGAGAAGCACAGAGGAATGATGGAAACAAAGCAGAAAGTAATTTTTAAACTGCCAAACCTCTGTTAAAGCTTTTAAAGGGAAATTGGCATGACTGGTTCTGATTATGGCAGGTCACTTCTTGTTTTCATGTGTGCAGACATAGCTGGAGAAAGGTGGTATTGAAAATGTGGGGTTTATATTTATCCATTTCACTTCTGCACTCTGCCAAAATACCTATATAAAACAGGGCAGAGAGGAGGAAAGGATATGCCCTCAATAAAGGTGCTTAATCTTTAATGATTCTGTCTGCCTTTTGGCTTTTTAATGACACCAGTATTCCTATTAGAAAATCTTTTTTTGTTATGTTTTCCGTATGAAAGATTCATGCAAACAAGCAAGAGGCCTGACCTCAAGGGAAAGCCATTAAATTGTTAAATCAAGATGTTCACAAATACAAAAGAAAAAAAAAAAAAAAGAAGAAAAAAAGAAGAGTTATTCCAGACTAGTCTGGAAGAGCTATGGAGAACTACAATGCTGGTATCCATTGTGACAAAGGACATTTTTAGGTTCTTCCTTCATAAAATCCTCAGAGTAATCCTCCTAAGCAGTGAGCTTTGGGATTCCCAAGTGAAGTGTGGAAGTCCAAGCATGAAAGACAACATGACCTTAAGAGGTGACTTAAGAAAGAGAGGAAAGTTAATAAAGTGGAGCTGCTTAAATAAGCACTTTGCCAAGCGTCTGGCATGCAAAGAAGTAGGATATCTCACAATGTCTGGGATCAAAAGGTAATGTTTTATCTGAAATCTTATGGGTAGATTTATGATAAGTTCTTTGGCAATCTGCGTGGTTCTCAAGTCACTGATGGAAAAGACATGCCCCGGAGAAGGGGAATTACGGATTAGAAGAAGCACAGGTAATAGTGCACAATTAAGCTGTATCTAGTTAAAGCTATGAATTGTGAACTTGTCTTTAGAGGAGTATGCAAATTGCAGCGTAACTGTAATCAGGAAAAAAGCAAGTTAGGAAATTCCATTGTGGTTTCTTCCTCCATGGCTGCTTTTTGGTCAGACAATGTTCTTTGCTTGTCTTTGCTTTACCATAAGTGATGGAGCCATTCTGTCTTTCATAGCACTGCCATTTGCTGCTGGTTTTTAAGGTGAAGGGTAAAAGCTCTTCAGTATCTATGATGATAAAAATAGATCTGTTTTTAGATCCTGACATGTTGTTAGTAGTGTCATAGTTGGTTTACTTGGGACAAAGTTAACATATTAGCTTTCTCAGGAATTGGGAGTCTGGGAAAGGTGGAAGCTGCCTGCCCTGGAGACAAGTGTCCCAGTGTCTTGCTTCATCAGCACAACTGGTGAGATCCAGATTGAAAGTGTGTGGTTGGGATTTAGTGTTTAGTAACAATTAAATAACATACTTGAACTCCAGTAATGTTCAAAGGGTTGTAAGGAGATTTACCATGATTAACATAGATACAGAAGGGTTATTTTTGTCCTGTTAAGTACTGGTGTTTCCCCATGTAAATATGACGAGGTTGCACACGTGCTTTTTGACATTTCTAGTTTTTAACTCAGTTTCCTTAGATTTTGCATTAAACTAAGTGTGGGTAGGTAGAAACAGTAACTGGCTGTCTCTAGCTCTGCTCTGAAAGAAATTTTTGGCCCCTTTGTCCCAGAGGGGGATTTTACGACATACCTGTACATCTAGGAAGAAATGGTATTATATAAAACAGCTACGAGGAGGCTCCCTAATCTACCTCCAATCCTGGGATTAAGGGAAACATCCGCTTTGTCCTGCAAGCTGTTTTGAATTAGAAGTCCAACCTTCTGCCACGCCTTCTAGCCTGATGTATCATCCTTCTTTTCTAAACACTACTCACATTCTGTTCAGTCTCAGCAGAACTAAATACCTGGGTGTTTAAGTGCTTTTTATCAGAACATTTCTTATAGGCGAGTATTCTGAGGAGCAAACTGAAAGTTTTCATTTACTGTAGTGGCTGATGCTGTAAGATAACGCAACAAAACTGCTGTCTTAGCAGTTACATGGTGTCTTCTTAGCTTTTTGAAATGTGAAGTCTTTCAGTTGTCAGATCCTTAGAGTTCAGGTGTGACAGTTCCGTTACAACTCACAGAGGATAAAATGCTGTAGAAAAACTGAAATGGGTTTTTTTGGTAGCCTATAAGATACATCACTGATGATATCTTTACTACAGGGTCAATTCTCCTAGAGTTCACAGTGCAGTAGTAAGTGCAATAATTACTGTCATTGAAACACCACTGTTGCCTTGTCTTACAGACTTTTATAGCTTGTTTTAAAAGAGCAATAGCATCCAGATATTGTCGTGCTTTTCTACAAAAGTTGACTTTGCTAGAGGGCTTCTAAAGCATTTTTTCAGGGTAACACCTACTGTCACAACCCAAAAGGTTTACTCACTGTGTAGGTATTTAGATGTTGTGTGTGTGACTGAGTTCATAGACTTCTCTAAGACTGAAGGGCGGGGAGATTTTTTACTCTAAATTCTCTATTTTATTACAAATTGCCCAAAAATCACAGCTAGCAGCTACACCTATGATTTATAACTCATAAATATAAATATATATTGAGCTATTATAAATTGTTGTGAGCAATCAGTAGTATGGCAGCCACCAAATGGGTGTATACTGTTACAGGCTTCTACAAACTTTTCTCTAATGAAGCAAACTTTCCAGTAAAACCCCCAAAAAAGTAATTATGATAGAATATTTACATGCACATATACAAAAGCTTGCATTAATACCAATATCATCTTATTGGACAGATGTCAGAATGGATAAACCATCCCAGATGTGGGAGGACAAACCATACTGTCCTGAGTGAGGGCCCATGATCTCATGGAAAGTTTGTGAGAAGAGTTTGTCTTGTTTAGGAAAGAAAAAGGCTGTGCAGCATGCAAAGTTCTTAGAGGGAGAAGTTTCGATTTGGATGAAAATTAAGTTATATCAGAGAGAAGTAAGGAAGTGTAGGGCACTACTGCTTTAGCAGCCAATAGATGCTGCTCATTCTGTATTTCACTCAGAATAACCAACAGACATTGTTTTCTCTTGTCTCAGGTCAATTATTTTTTTTCTAGACTGTTTTCTTTTTCTTGCAGATATGACAGCCAATGGCAGTTACCAAGTTTTACTTTCTCAGGATGTTTTTCCTCTTTTCAGACTATTTTTCACCTTTTCAGATGACAAGTGGCTGTTGTGGTTCCTTGTTTTTGTGCTTATCACTGGTGTCTCAGGTTTCTAGGTACCAGGCTATGCATTTCAGAGAGGCCAGCTGCACTTCCCAACAATGCTTCTGGTTCCCAGGCCTAGTTCCCAGGCTTGCCAGTGGTTTTTTTTTTGTCAGTATTTCAGCGGACAGTTTCTTCTTTTTACAATGTTCCCCCTCTAACCAGGTCACCTTTATGGCTGATCACTTTACCTGAATGTCCAGCTAACACATGCACTGAGCCTCTGGCAGTATTTTAATGTTTCTTGCCTTGGAGAAGATAGTGAGCTGTGATGGATATGCCTGGGAAGGAAATTGCAGAAACTGATTAATCTGGAAGCTTGAAGCTTAACCTTTTAGGTTTTACCCTTTTGTGTGAGTTCAGAGTGGGGAGCATGTTTGAATTTTGACTGACTGAAGATGAAATCCAAGAAGCCCTCCATTCTCATCATCAAGGAAGGTACTCCTATGTAAAACTCAGTAGATAGATACCATGGTGAAATGTTCTTACGGATTCTTCTCAGGGGTCCGTGACCTCTGCTCTTTGTAGCCAGCTTCACTCACTCTGCAGGAGGACTCTTCAGGAATAGAGAAATTTGCTTTAAAAGTGTAGTTCAGCTTGGCAAAATAGTAGATTATTTCAGGGGAGAGAGCAAGGAAGAACTTTCCCCCCCTTCCTCTCTCTGTGGCTTCTGTTGCTTAGCAGACTTAAGAGTATTTAGCTAACTGAACACGAAGGGTTTACAGTGCCAGACCACTCTGCTGCCAAAGTAGCAACAAATACTGCTTTAAGGACTTGATGGGGTGGATTTGAATTGCAGTCATGTATGGGAAAGTTAGGAAATGCTCTGAAATGTGAAGCTATGATAGTTCTTAAGGATTGCATGTTGTTTTTTCTTTGTTTGTTTGTTTATAGGAACTCTGCCTCTTTCAGTATGTACCCTTTAACTCTGCCTCTTTCCATAAAGAATATTTGGCACTGCTTGTCCTCTTTGGAGGACAAGAGGTAAAATTTCTAGAGGTTTTGTTTTGGTTTTACTAGTACAAGATGTAGTGCAATCAGAACAACTGGAATTAAGGAAGCTGGAAGATATGACTTTCAAGGACATTGAGGTTAATTTGTAATGTGTGTTATTTTCTTATGTACACAAAATGCATAGTCACTTCCTCTTTAATAAAACAAAAAATGCGTAATGAAGATTTTTTTCCCTTTAATGGTCTTGAGAAGATAGCATCTCTATCAAGCTTTGGAACTTTCTGTGATGTCTTCATGATATTGCACAAGCTCCAGTGCATTTGAAGTGCAACAGATGTTTCCCCTCAGCTGTGTGCAGGCTCTTGTTGTGGAACCAGGCAAGCCCTTGAAAGTAGGGTAAATTATGAATGTAGTTTTCTTGTTGGATTTAAAATTCCTTGTGGATACGTAATTAGGAACAGCACCATATGGAAGTCTGCCCTTCTAGCCACATCTTTCCATTTATTTACAGGAGAGACAATACCTGCTGCAACAGTGACATTTCCCTACCCTACCCTTGGGGATTTTCAGTTTTAGTTGCTGGAGGGTAATGTGGTTTCTGTGCTCCAATTCTTCTTCCCAGGGTCACTAACTATCTCTTAGTGGGGTGATGGATAACAACACTCCTTTCTCTTTGATGGGATTTGTGGAATTCAGTGGTGGAAGCCATCGTGTTGTCCCTTTGATTCATGGATCTTCTTCCCATCTCTCCTAATTCTGTGCTCTAAAGCTCTTACTGCTGCAGGAGTACGGACAGTCTCCCACCAGCAGATGAAGGGACTCACTGCACCAGGGCTTCCTGCAGGGCACAGAGAGTGCATCAGTTCCTCTGGACATCTGCACTATGCTTCAGGGCTTCTCAAGAAGCGTAGTGACTGGAGTCAGAGAGGCTCAGATATCAAAATTCTCTGATTATCAAAGATTAGATGGCAATGTGCGAAAAGAAACAAAAGAAATTGTGTAATGACCCTCTGGAGGGTATAACAGTACACCAATCTTATGAAACAGTGTCAAAAGCCTGAACCCCCTGTGTTTGTGATGATTATGGAAATAACAAGTAGTTTCTATTCTGACTTGTTGTAAACTGGAAATACACCTACTGTTCTACTATTGATTGTTGTGATTGAGCTTAACAACCATCCCAGAGAACAAAATGTAGAGTAAATTTTGATTTAAAAAGAAAAAACAGAGATTCCCATTCTTACTTTTGCCATGTCTCATGTATGCCTATGTGGAAAAAGTTGTGAATAATAATGGCCCCATTTTAACTCTAGAGTAAAATAAGGTCTTGAGCAAGGACACTGCCAGTGACAAAAAAACAAGGCTAATTAGCCACAAAAAAGCCTTGTGAGTACTTGATACTCATTTCTTGTGAAAAACTTTCCTTGCGAGAGTGTGTATGTGTTTGTATAAGTAAATATGTGGCTATATATATAATTATTACATGGAAGTAAGTGGGGCACAGAATTACCTTGGAAAAGTAAAAATTTTAACTTAGTTTCTTGTTTCACAACCCTTTCTCAAAATTATAAGGTGCTGAGGCTCTTAGAGGGACCATCTGACTTAGACCCAGAAACTGATGGGCATGGGTTTGTATGGCATCATACAACTTCTTCTGAGTTCATGGTTTTGTGTTTTCCCACCCACAGACAGGAGGGAAGAAAACAGATACTCTTTCTTTGTTATGACCACTGGATTTAGCAATAGACAGCCTTTCCTACTGATTATTTCTTTGGGAAATTAAGAGTATGTTGTATTTAAGTAAAGGTAGCTTGTACCAAGGGCTTATTTTATATCTTGAAAAGAGAACTTAAGTGTCGTTTTCCTCCTTGCTTAACAACTGTAATGAAACATTTTTTACTTGATACAGCTGTGTGCTTTTTATGAAGTCTGTCTAGCCTTTGAATACTTGTTTTTTTTCTGGTGAACATATTTGGTATAGCACAGCTAAAAAAAAATTCCCCCACACCTAATCTGTCATAATTAGATTTTAAATTTCTTATAGAAATCCTTCAGGGTAACTAAATCTTTGTCTTGTTTTTTAATTAACAGAGGAGGAGCTCAGGAAGCTGAGAGAAGAAACAAACGCTGAAACGTTAAGGCAGGAGCTAGAAAAGGAACGGCAGAGGAGAATAGAACTAGAACAAAGAGTCAATGAAGTACTTAAAGCAAGGTAAGAGAAATATCATCACTGTAAAGCTGAAAGCTGAGATCTCTGACTGTCTCTGGGAAGTGCTGGTAAAAGCATATGTTTCCAGCCTAGGTGCTCTTAAATCAGGAGTTCACAGAGTGCAGCTATCTATGTTGTCTTGTAAAACTACATAATTAACATCCATATACATTACAAGTTACTTGACCATACATACTGCTGTAGCTACAGAAGTGCCACGACACTTTCTAGTTGTGATATTCCTCATTTCATCTCTTCTGATGCCTTCCCTCTGGGATCTTGGCTGCCTGGAACTACTGCATGCCAGAGCCTTTGCCATGTCGTTGCATATGCTTATCCTTCTCAAAACCTACGTCTTCTCCAGACTGCCCAGTGCATGTTATTCCTGTTCTAGCAGCAGCAAGGATGTCCCAGTGCCACAGCAAAACCCTAAATACCTGTGAGTAACTGGAATTTGAGCCTTCCTTGCCACTGCAATGACAGATAGAAACACCTCTCTATGTCCCTAGGTCCTTTCAGCCTCAAGGACATCCATCTTGATGATGCAAAGCATGACATTTGATGTTGTCTTTCCCTACTTTGCTTAGCTACATAGATCTTAAGACCACAGCAGTTACTTGGGGGCCTGGTTGTTCCAGACCCCTTGTGTACATAGCTGCCTGTTTTATCTTCCCCAGCAGTAGCTGAGATTACTTGGCTGAGCAGCAGGGTCTGTGGCTCACTACCAAGTGCTGTCATTGGGAGATGGTGCAGGCTGAGCTGGTGATCACATGCTAAGCACTGCCACTTACTTAGAGGTGACAAGCAAGAGCAGACAGGCAAAACGTTCTGCTTGGATATGCAGTTCCCAATGCCATGCAAACTCTTCCCAGCCTCCCGCTTCCTTCTGTACTCAAATGCAAAAATTCCTTTCTGCTCGGGCTAGCAGTCCATGTCCACTGGTGGCAGTGGAAATAGGAGCTATTTATTTCAGTTTCTTTCTGTTGTCTGTCTACCTCCTGATCGTTTGGAATCATAGAATTATTTAGTTTGGAAAAGACCTTTAAGATCATCAAGTCCAACCCTTAACCCAGCACTGCCTAGGCCACCACTAAACCATGCGGTCAAGGGCCACATCTACATGTCTCTTAAATATCTCCAGGGATGGTGACTCAACCACTTCCCCTGTTAGCCTGTTCCAGTACTTGAGAACCCTTCTGGTGAAAGAATTTTTCCCAATACCAAGTCTAATAAAACTCCCCAGTGCAACCTGAGGTCATTTCTTCTTGGCCTATAGCTTGTTACCTGGGAGAAGAGGCTGACCCCCACCTGACTACAACCTCCTTTCAGGCAGTTGTAGAGAGCAGTGAGATCTCCCCTGAGCCTCCTTTTCTCCAGCCTAAACACCCCCTGTTCCCTCAACCACTCATTGTAAGCACACGCACATGCTTTATTTATGGGTGTCAGAAGGTACATTGCTGTCTTTCAGTCCAGTCTCTATTTGCAGACCTGTTATCCATGAATTTATTTAACACTATTAATTGCTGGAACTACCTTCCACTGGAAACTATGGAGGCAATATATTGCAGCAATCCCCTCTTAACTCTAAAGAAGCATTTTGTTTGCTTTCCTTTTTAAAAGATTTTATAGTGGTTTCAAAAAGTGCCCTGTAGTTACAGATTGTAAGATGTGGTGAATTACTGTTCAGCATTCAGTTTACTTGCCATCCTTAATGAGTCCTTTCTTCTCTTACATTCTCTCCAGACTAAGGAGTTCCAGCTTTACCACTGTCTCTCTAAGAGTACTCCATCCCTTTCAGCAATTCAGTTGCCACTCTTTAACTGTTTTAAGACTTTGAACAGTATTCAGAGTGTTGGTGCACCAAGGCTTTAGATAAAAGATAGATTAGGCCTTCTTTCTTATTCTCAGTACCCACTACAGTGGGATTTTTTAGGTGGCATTTCACAGTGATGGTTGTCCAAAATCACTGGTTCTGTGCAAAGTTGGTCTGTGCAGTCTGGACCTGTGCAGTCAGCTCAGAAAGGGGCTCTCAAAGGACCTTGTGGAAGAGTCTGGTTCCCAAGCCAGCACCTCAGCTGTGAAATGGGAAGGTGGCCCAGACTGCTCTGATCTGGACTATTTTTGAGTGACATTTTAAAGTTGCTCTTGCAGCTGGGAGGTGAGAGTCCATTTTTATTGCCATGCCGATTGGTCTGGCTGTGTACCTAGACTAGACAAAGAGGAGAAACTCGTGCCTGTTGCATGCTGAGAGTGTCTGGTAGCACAGTAACAGCTGTACAGAGCAGTGAGCATTGTTTCCTGCTGTTGGTAGATAAAACTGATGCTTCAGGAAAGGAGACTTCCTTGCCTTGACTTGCTGCCTTGAAGAAGTTGCTTGAGATGCAAATTCCACACGCTTGTCTTTAGTGAGCTCTTTTTTGAGCTTTGTTCTGAGAGCAGCTATGCCTGGACTCCAGGTCATGCACAGAGAAGGGGAAAGAGATCTCACGGCTGGGTCCTGGGGGAGGATGAGGAGCTGTCTTCTTGTGCAGAAAGGTGCTCATCATCCTGCTCTGTTTCAGAATAATAAGGCTGACTCAGAGTCTGATCTGGCCCTCTGCAGCTTATGAATACAGGTTTTACAGAGCAAATAGATGAAAGGTCTTTGTTTATCAATATTTGTGTCAACATCTGTGCCTTGCTGGACTGCGGACAACAACAAATCTCTAGCAGGAGTGACATTGCTAAATTAAGGTAGGATGACATGGCTCCCTGAGTGCCTTTAGGTATCCTAAAGATCACATTAGTCCTGTCAGCTTGGGTATTGCACTTGGGGATTACATTCAGCCAATTATCCTTTCTACCCAAGTGTTTCTCTAGCTGGTCTTACTGCTGTTTTGTGACAGGCAGGATGAATAAGGTGACAACAAATATAGGCTTTGAAATACCAAATCAAAAAAGTCAAAATAAGACTGAAATTTTTTCAGTTTCTATCCAGGAGGGGAAAAATTTGTCCATGATTTTTCCTTGACTTGTGTTTCATTGTGTGAAATTCTTCACTGCTTACTATATTTTGCACTTCACTGTGGACATTTAAAAATAATTTTATTAGGACTATAGGTGAAATGTTGGCCTATTACATAGTCAAATGTGTAATATTAATGCCTGATGGAAATTTAATTTTATTAAGCAAAGTAACTGCACAAAGTTCTATCTGCTTATGTCAGATTCATCCTGCTTCTAAGGTAATTGTTTGCAGTTCTAAAATAGATATTCATATGTCCCCTGGTAAGGGAGGGAGCAGCTGTGTGGTACTTAGTTGAAGCCTGGGGTTTGCATGTACTGTTCTTTTTGCTTGCAGGAGTACACTGCTAATGAAAACCAAGCTATGCTGTGGTATAAGAAAAATTATTTTAAAAGTTGCAGTATTCAAAAGTATTTGTGAGGCAGATCAACACATCTAGCAATATAAAACATGATGAAAAATGTTTGGCAAGGAGAAAAGTTCACAATCACAAGTTTTTTTTCCTAGTGAAGAACATGGGCTTCCTTCGTTGAGGTCACAGTTGTGCACAGGGAAGAGGGTAGAGTGGAAGAAGAGGATTTTTGGTGCTTTTGTTTGTCATGGTGTTTATTGTTTGTATATCTGATTATTCAGAAATACAGCGGCCTCAGGTGAAGTTTTCCACAAATGCAGTTGAGAACATTCCCAGCATTTGGTATGGCAGCTGAAGCTTACGACATTTTGTGAGCAGAGCGATGCATAAATAACCTGAATAGTTTGTGTGAGCTGTTACTGCCATATTTTGCAAATTATGAGCTACAATCATGCAGAAAAGAAAAATAACAAAAAGTTTTGCAACAAAACTTAGCAACAGCCATGTGACTTATGCAGCACACCTTGTTATTAGTATCATTGTGAGCTATTTTTACAAGGACCAAATAGACAACGCTTCTATAAGTCACCATTCATTGTGGATGAGAATAGCACACATTCTGAAATGTTGGGTGTATTTTAATGGGAAGGAGATGGAAAACATGAAAATTACTTTACTTGGTTTTTTTAACAGCTCTTCAGGGTAAGAGGCCATGCATACCTGAAAGATATGTTTTTAAGCTAGGCTAAGAAATACCAGCTTATGTTTTGTGTGTTTGAGGTTGAAATATGCTTTTGATGGAAGTACACACATTTTCAGGTTGCTTTGAGCAATAGGAAAAGTGTTAACAGCCTTGAATATCTTCTGCAACAGTGGTTGAAAAACTGGTGGTAGGTTGCTTGTGAACTTAGAGTTAGCCTGTGAGAAAACTGCTTTGCATATGTCTGAGAACATCATGGCAGCGACTGCACCTGTTGTATCCAGCAACTCTGGTCTGCATCCAGTTTTTTGGGGAAGTCTGTTGATTCACACACATCTCAACTTGCAGCTGTATTCAGGGCCTAATATGCACAAGCAAAAAATCTTTATTTAAGGGAAATGGCCTTCAGTTCAAGGTTCCCTTAACTTCTGTGTTATAATTGCAAGTAAATAAATAAATAAGTAAGCAAATAAATAAATAAATAACACTTGGATGCTGTTCCATGGGGCAGCACTGAATGGACCCTGCGTCAGAGTGTGCTAGTTGCTTTTGAGTGGTACATGAGTCTTGGTCATGAACAACTTTAATATTGATGCTTCCCTGACCTCACTGTATCAAAAAAGAGAGAAAGAGAGAAACAAAAAAAGGCAGTTTGTGCTTTGTCTCCTCCACTGTCTGAGGTTGCTCTTACCTGTTTCAAACAGCCGGTGCTTTAAATGGCTGCAATCTCTAGTTGCATGAAGATGACCTAGTTTCATGTTGGGGATGTGTTGGTGTTGCCAGTTACACCTTTTTTCTGGTGGAAAGTGTGGTCCAAGAGGAATTAATACAGCTTATTTTCTTAGGTTCAGGCTGTAGTTAGGAAGCCCACATAGGAGCACATTGTTATTCTGGGGACTGTTTGTGTTTTTCAGCCTTTTAAACAATCTCTGGCATGAAGAGTAGTTCAGAAACTTGGAAAGGTAATTTCTTCCCTCCATCAGTGGTCTTGATGAACTGCGTGGTTCAACATGACCTGGTTTTGGAATTAAACTTCCCAGTAGGTGTGCAAGCCCAAACAATGAATTCTGAGCTTCCTGTCCTGGATCTGTCTGAAGTGGCTAATTATAACCTGTTTGACAGGTGCAGTAATGAGCTGTCATTAACCTGATGATTCGTAAAGGTCAGGTTCTTCGTGGGGAAGAAGTAACAGGCAGATGGCAAGTAAGACATTGCCAAAGAAATGAAACAAGAGCACCAAGAAGGGCCAAAGCCAACTGTCATGTGCTTCTGATGGAGCCCAGTAAAGCTACTGTACAGAACTACTTCTTGATGAGATTTTCTTGGCTTTTTGCCTGAGAAACATGGGGAGTAATGACGCTGTGCTGCTTCTGAAAATACATCCCAGCATGTCAAAGGAAGACCCAGCCTGAAGACTGACAACTGGCTGTGCTGGGATCTCGTCTTGGCTCTCAGAGGAGTTCTTCTGGTGTGACACTACTCCAGTCAGTGCCTCCACACTGCAGGAAAGGGTTGAGTAGCTGGCTCATGCCTGCTTTCCACCTAAATATATCTTCAGCTTCAATGAAACACAGTTCCAATGACAGATTTCAGATGAAAATGGTCAACTATATGGTGTAACCATCTGATATGTGGCTGATAGAGGAAATCAAGACACTGCCATGTAATAGTTGGTGCAAATTTGATCATTTATTGCTGTCTTTTGAGAGCTGGAAATGGAGGAGATACAGGGGTGGGGGAGAAGCAAAGATAGGAGTTTTTAGGTGAGGAGCTGTGGCTTATATAGAAACTGGGGAAAATGGCACAGGGACCAAAGTTAGAGTTTAGCTGAAGAAAATAAACTGATGACATTTCAGGTGGCTTTTGAAAGGAAGAGTTGCTGCAAATATAGAAGCCATGGAGAAAAGTCCTGACGAGTCATGAAAGCAAGTGTCTTTCAAAGCAAAAAGCATTGAATTGAGCTCATCAACACCAATAAATGTCGAGCTGTAATTCATAAATCAGTAAATTGCTTCTAAATGTTCTTTTTAGAAATGAACAAGGATGTGGAAAGTTCATTAAGGATGGGGAATGCTTAGGAAGGGAGGGAACAAGTTCTATAATTTCTCTGTCATATTCATTGATGTATGGTAATATTGAGACAGAACACATTAGTAATGACCTTTTCCATGTGCAGACAGTCCAGTGACATCTTTTCCTAACATCCTTTCTAGAGGAACAGCAGGAGGGAGGGCTGTGTACCCATCTGTATTACTGCAATCTGCCCAGTGCAGTGGAATCCCTCTTCTTGCTCTTAATTTGCTGACCATGTTTCACTTGATTCCCTTCCCACAGAGCAAAAGATGAAAGGAACATTTGAAAGTATTTATATTGCCTGATAAATGAGTGATCATGAAATTGCACAACTAACACTTTTTTGTTTCAAGAAGTAATCTTATCAATCATACAATTCCCTGTCAAGTAAAGCTTGCTGTGGCTGGTATTATGTTGTCAAAACTTCTGCTTCATTAGAAGAATCTTACTGTATGATATCTGCATGAATGACTGAAGACTTTGGGACTGAAGCCTGAAGTATTCTTAAGACAGGTTGGCAGTTGGAGGTTGTGTACAAATGCAATTTGAAGCCTTGCACATGTGCAGAATGCCAAAAGCATTTGTGTTTTTAAAAATATGTTCACTTTAAATGGATCTTGACTCCTTTTGAAAGGTGAGATGAATGATGTCTACTTGACATATATTTGTAGAACATTTTTGTTGCTGTTTTTCAGGCTATTTCAGTTTTTCAAGATATTTTTCAAGTTGGTTGTGATCTGTGTATTTTGAGAGCTTGCAATATAACATTTTTAAATCATTCTTAACACCTGTTCCTCTTGTGAAGCTGAGTGGTGTTTGACCCTAGTAGTGATGGCAGAATTCAAGATTCGTGCATTAAATTGTGGTTTTGCTCTGCGGTGGTTACCAACTTGCGATACAGAATCCCTTTTACTTTATTGCTGTGGGAAAAGTCATGGCTCTGAAGAGTTTTCCTGGCAGGCATTGCAATGAATATACCACACAAAGGCATAAATAATGCAAGAAATTTGATACTACATTGTTGAGCAGTTGTAAGATGAAATTGAGCTGTTGGTGACAGGAATGGCTAAACCCCACTTCTCTTCACAGTGAGTGATATTTCCCAGGATCCTAAGTGCAATGAATATTTGAATCTTGTGAAAGGGCATAAACTGTGTTCTGTTCTCATGATTGTATAATCTCAGCTATGGAAACCGTGGGAGGTTCTGGTGCTTCCTTTACCTAAAAGGGAATTAATTCTTCTTCTGTAACATTTCACATTGTTTCTGTTTTCTTTGTAGGGCAGAAGAGGTGCCTGCAGCTCAGCAACCTGCAAAGCCACAGGCACAAGCCAATGGAACAGGTGAGCTTGGTCAGATCTCTAACAGCACTTCAGTCCAGTTGGACTCTTTCTCTTCTCTTTCTCTTCTCTTTCTCTTCT
>PYHW01010409.1:6024824-6124212 GCA_013186435.1 Turdus rufiventris | reverse complement strand
CTTTCCAATCAAATCTTACTTCTGAAGAAGCTGAATATAAATGACAATTCAAGCAACTTCTCTGTACATGATTCTGCATTGACTTTTTGTAGTTGACTTTGCATACCTGAGCAAAGAATTCTTTGTGTATTGTAAGGCCTTTAGGTATGTGATGGAACCTGTTGGCTCACTTCATCATTCTTCCATGCCTTGCTGATCCTTGACTTACCAGAAAACAGGTGTAATACATAGAACAAATATTCTGCTTTGTTCTCAATTGCAGAAGTTCAGGTGTGCCACTAACCATATTACTGCTTCCTTCCTCTAAAAGAAGAGACATTCTGGAGAAGGACTTAAGCTTAAGAGCCATTAATTTTTTTTGACACCTACACGGTCACCTACATTTTTCGAGCTGATGCTTATTATGAGTTAAGTAATGTACTGATGTCTGAGGGAGCTAAGGCAACAGTCAAATTCTCAGTCTTTCAGTACTTTTACTTTCCTTCCTTGTGATTGAGACTTAAACTTTTAGATCTGTGGACTAAATCTGAAATTTCCTCTCCCATACTTCCATAGTGTCAGTGCTTTCTGTTATGTGAACTACAACATGATATTTTTTCTCTTGTCAAAATTTATTTCTCAGTACTTTCTTAAGTATTAGCATGTGGAAAGCTACTTCCTGTTTTTATTCTCAAGTGGAAGTGTTGGCTGTAAGCAGTCACTAGATTCCCTGTTTTTCTAGATTTCATGGTAAATCATTAGTAAATAGTTTGATTCTATTTTCTGAGCACCAGTGGCTTTTTCTCATGAGCTTAAATGCATCATTTTGGCTGTTATAATTGGCTGATTAATCTTATGTGCCTCTGTTTAATCATATATTAATTCCATGTAGTTCTGTACTAAATTTGGTTCTGGACTGATTATGTCCTGTTTGTGACATTGCTGTATTGAGCTAGGTTTCCAAATAGTCTGTTCCTTCTAGACCACAATTTTGTGAGTTACAGGTGGTTGTTTTGTTCTCACTTGCCATGCCTTAAGGCTTTTACCCTGATGAAATTTCCATGTACCCCTATATTATGTTATATTTTTCCACTAAACCTGACACACAGAAAGTGTGCATCACTTCATGATTTTGTTGTATAATTATTTGTTCCCAGGTGGTATTATGACTGTAGAAAATGGCATATGCAGCCTCTAGCAGAATCTTGCTTATGCTTCCACCTCCCTTTCCTGTCAAATCACTGTGGCTGCAGTGTGGTTGTCCAGCTCTCTGCCCAGGAGTGTCTTGCTTTGTACTTGATTTTCTCAAGGTGATTCTTCAGCACAACAGGGAGCACTGAGATTTACGTCAGTCTTTTGTTTACAGAAGTCTCTTAACCAGAAAATGTTTTCACTGTGTTTGCTAAAAATTATTGTTTGTTAGGATGCTTTACTCTTTATATTTTGGCTAATAAGATGCTTCCATGTAGTGTCCTAAGAGCAATGCAGGAGTCAACTTGAGTGTTATTTTACCAATTTAATGCAGTTGGGGGTCCTGTGAAATGGCAGAAGTAAATTGCAAGTTTCCACAAAGAGTGTTGTTGAAGCACAGGGGAGCTGTACAACGTGCTTCCCAATGAAGCACAGTGTGTTGGGAACAGGGCCTGGCATTGGATAAAGATGTGTTCTAGCATTATCCTAATACTTAGTGCTTCTCTTTTATAGATAAGAGTAGTCACACAGTCTCTTCAAGACTCCAGAAGTGGTTTGGTGACAAATTTGGGGAGTATATTGAGGACTTCAGATTTCAGCCAGAAGAGAATACAGTGGAAGCAGAAGAGCCACTTAGTGCTAGAAGGTAAATCCCATTGTCGGAAACTGTAAACAACTTTACAAGTTGTTTTTTTCTCTTTTTTTTTCTTTTAAACCAACCTATGATTTGAGCAAATGTTTTAATAACAAATAATAACACCAAAAGTACAGAACTACCTCAAAAGTTTTGTGACTGCTTTGGACAAAACGAGATTTTAAGTTTATCTGCTCTTTGAAATAAGATTAGTATTATTTACCAGGTTTTGTTGTATGCCTTCCAGAAACTATGAACAAAATCTCAGTTAGGCTTGGAGAGTTTTTAAACTTCAGTTTTCAGTCTCATGTTAGGTAGACTATATTAGTTACTAGAAACACCTTGTGTAACAGGCAAGAATGAAGCTTTATGCACATATAGTTTATAACTGTGAAGATTATTTCAGGAATCCAATGTACACAAGTGTGCACTAGTTGTCTATTTAACAAATTGCTTTTATCTGTTATTTTTCAGGTTGACTGAGAATATGAGAAGATTAAGTAAGTACTTAGCAGTATTTTATTCATTGTATTTGTTTTGGTTTCGTTTGGGAGAATACCTGTGGCTTGTCAGTGGTGTACGTGCACTGCCTTCAGAATACCTTTTAAAGAACAGTGTTAAGCTTTGGGTGGTTCTTAACTCCCACTAGGTTAGCCGCAAAATCTAGATCCCTGTTGTCTGAGGAGCCTGACTCAGAGCTCTCCAAACGTTGTCACCAGTGATTTCCAAGTCTTGATCTTCTCTATGGGCTTGGTGTAGGCTGCTGGAACAGAGCAGATGGAAGCAGCACTTGAGTCCATGAGCTTTTCCAGTGCCTTGGGTATGCCCCTGCACTTACTTCATCTGCTGCTTTGGCTGTGCTGCTGATGCTTGAAGAAATCTAGTGCTAGTTGCTTAATTATTTCACACAGGAAGTCTGTTTGGGATAGCTGAGTCTTAAGCCAAACAAACTAGGACAGCAAGTCAGAGGCTCTCTTGAAGAAAGACTTGCAAAGTTGTGAGTTCTACTGCAAATAGAGTGAGAGCTTCTGAGACTCTCTGTGCAGGAGGTGTCATCACAAGGAAAGGCAAGGTGTGGTCCAACAGAGGTGGTCTTGCAGCAGCCCTCTCCTGTTTCCTTGTGTTCCCTAGCTCGTTTGCCCAGGTAGTGAAGGAGCATAGAGGAAGAGGCTGAAGGAGAAGAGGGTTCTAGGGAGCTGAGGAAGAGCTCCTCTTGCTCTTGCTGGCTGAGTGTGTCTGTGGGCTGCTCCCAGCACAGGTCAGCCTCCCGTGCAGTGACAGCAAGACCAAAGGTCTGCAGAGGTGAGAGACAGACTTCTTCAGGGAGTCAGGTGCTGGGTTGCTTGGCTTAGGAAGAATAAGCAGCAACGTGCTAGCAATGGGTAGAGTCCTGCAGAGATACAAGAGGAGCAAGGGAGGGCAGGGCTCTGGATGTTGTCTGCCTAGGCTAGTGAAGCCTTTGTTGCTGTTTCCCGCAGCATTCTCCTGAAGAAAGTGGCTGACTGTGGCTTGGACAGGTGTATGCTTTGCCGGGTGGAAAACTGGCTCTTGGCCAGGCCCAGAGAGGGAAGGGGGATGGAGCTACACCCACCTGGTCACAAATGGTGTTCCCTTGGGCTCAGTGTTGGTGTCTGTCCTGGTTGATATCTTTATCAATGATGTGGACAGCAGGATGGAGTGCTCCCTCACAATTTGCAAATGACACCGAGTTGGATAGGAGTGTTGATCTGATGGTGGGTATGAAGACTGCAGAGAAAATCATTTAGGGACATGGTTTAGTGGTGGATTTGGCAATGCTGGATTAATGGTTGAATGCAATGATGATCCTTAAGGTCTTTTCCCACCTAAAGGATTCTGTGATTCTAAGTTGTTCCTTGGTGGCTTGTAATTCAGTCAGGTTAATGTACATTGTTTTACTGTGAGACAAACTGGCCTGTACCGTGGTCTTTGGGGTAATATGAACATAGCTGAGTTTATGGATGCTTTTAGCAACCAGGGTACCCTTATAAAAGATGCTCATTTTTTTTCCTTTGTGACACTCTGTGTCTCTATACTTAAGAGTTTAGTCTTTGGTAACAGTTTAGACATGTCTTGGGTAACACTTTAGTTTTTGGAATTGCATTCTTTAATTGTTGAGTTAGTGTGGTGAGTTTAATTTTTTTTCATTTGGATAAGCCTTTTTATCATTATATGTCCTGAATATTCCTATGGTTTTCTATTTGTTTGTAATTTGCAAATTATTTAACCACTGCCAGCTAATTCTGATGTGTTTTTTCTCAACTTCCATTTAGAGAGAGGTGCCAAACCTGTTACAAATTTTGTGAAGAATCTTTCTGCCTTATTAGACTGGTATTCTATCTACACTTCTGCTATTGCCTTTATTGTAAGTTATTCTACTCCTCTGGGAGTAGTAAGAACTTGAAAAAATACATTATTTGCTGAAATTCATTGAATCTGCCATGTTTGAGTAGGCGTTGTGCTACAGTTCAAGTCAAATCAAATAGTGTAATTTCATTTGACACAAAATACCAGTAATGGTCACTTCTGTTATATATTAAAAAAACCAAACAGTTAAATTGTGTTTCCTGGGTGTCTTGTAGCATAGTTCTGTAATTGTTAAAATAACTTAGAACTGTCTGGATATTGTTCACTCCTTTCTTGTTTCTCATCTCCCAGTCCTGGTAATTCAGTGGTTACTTCAGCCTCTGCAAAGTTTCTTCTTGTGTAGGGCTGAAATGCTGATAGTGCTTACGCTCGTAGTGGTTTGATGGAAATGCTGATAGTGGTTACATTTGATGAGAAGCGATTTGTCCCCATCAGGGCTCTTTCCCATTTGTTAGGATCATTGTGATGAGAGGCAAATGACTTGATTTCAGTAGGATTCAATGTGCAAACATCAGGTCTGTGAGCTGAGTTCAAGCATTTCTATGCTCTCTTAATGAGGTCTGGATGCTGCAAAGAGACATAAGTATCTAGTGGAGTTTTGATTTGTTTTCCTTCCTCCTGTTGTTAATTAAGTTACCTAAATTATTTTGGTCATAGTGTATATGAAATGAATTTCTGTCAAAGGAATTATTAAGAGCTGTGTGGTGAAAATGCCCCACACCTTTTTGTTAAATAATACCTCCCTGTAAATTATAGAGCTTATGCTATTTTGCATGGCACAACTGAATGAATATTGAGGAGGAGACTTCCCTCCCAGTGCGCTCTGTCTCTCCCTTCTCCATGCCTGCAGATTTTTCTCTTGCCATACCTGGTAAGCCCATTTTTCAGATAAAAACTGAAAGAAGAAACTTGAGCTGGTTTTTTTGAAAGCTCTGGGACCTGGGAGCCAGAGCGATGTTTCACTTCAGGGTTATCAGTAAAAACCCTGGTGTCTCTCTCAGAGAGACTGTAGTCTCTGCTTTCAGAAGCTGGGAACAGAATGCCTTTTGAAGCTCTTTGTGTTTGTACTTTTTACATAAATTAAAACCTGTTTTCTTGCAATCTTTTCGGTCTTGGTAAAATTTGGGATTTTATTGACCTGAAATAATAGAGTAAGAGTTTATCCTGTTGCCCAGTATGGGGCTAATTGCTATAACTCCTCTTTATACTATGGCTTCTATGCCATTGCTGACCAGTCATAGTCATGTAGCAGATTCACAGATTTGAGGATTTACCTTTTTTTTTTTTTTAATTTTTTTTTTTTTTTTTTTTCTTTTTCCTCCTACCCCTTCAAGTAATTGTGGTGTTGAAAATATTTAATACTCCATCTGAGGCAGCTGAGAGCTAGTTAAGTGTCATCTCTGGAGATTTAGTTCATTCTTAGTTTTGATTTTGCATTCCTGAGTGCAGGGCCATTTTCAGTCATGGAGTGGCTAAAATTTATTAATTTTTAAAAAGATAAATTGCATGACTCTGAGGCCAACAGCACAGTGGGAAGTGGTATTTCATGTAACTCACTGTACCCCAGTTTGTAATCCGCATCTCTCTTTGTTTGTTTTTTCTTCTTAATCTGCAGATTTACATCAATGCTGTATGGCATGGCTGGGCCATTCCTATGTTCTTATTTTTAGCAATTTTGAGGTTATCCCTAAATTACCTCATAGCCAGGTATTTACATAAATACTAACTTACTCTCTTAAGTAATGCTTTGTTTGAAAGATGTTTTGTTATTCTTGCACTGAGTTGTAAAACTGCTATCTTTTCTAATATTTTGAGGTACAATTAACACAGTGTAATTCAAACTCAAATATCCTTAGTGTCATTGCTCAATTTCTATAATCTTTTACAATTATTAGGAATTATCTTTGTATCCTGTGGTTTGGATTATCATAAACAATTTTGCATGCTCTCAGACAAAACCCTTAGCACACTGAAATTCTAATATTTCTAATTCTGTGATATTTAGAGTACTTGAGGAACATCACCTGCAGTATTAAAGCTTGCTGTTTTTCCCAGCAGAGAAGGTTCACCTAGACCTAAAATGGCAGTTTGGCCTCTTTCCATAGCTCTTGACATATTTTATCCAAAGTATCTTCCATTTGTAAATTCAGTCTCTTCTAAAAATGAAGTCTGGGGTTTTTTCCTAAATGTACCTTAAAATGTTTAGAGGACCTTAATGTGCATATTGCAAAATAATTTTCTGACTTCTTAATTGATACTTTCTGAAAATTTCTGGTGGCAAATAGACTTTTGAATAAGTTAATGTAATTTTCTTCACGTGAAAAAATAAGAGGAAAATATTCCTAATCCTTTACTCTATGCACACCATTAACTTTTGTTGTAAAACTCACAAGCAGTGATTCTGTTTAGTATTTACTTAAGTAATACTTTTAAAGCTGGCTATTGTTGGCCACTGTGTTTCTGTTAGGTTGTGGGTTCTTTGTTAATTTGGGGATTATATTATTTACTTTAAGCCATAAATGCTTATTGCAGAAAACTGCTTTTTAACCTTTTACAAATAATCTGTGTTGATGGATGGACTTATTGCTCTCTTTAACTATTTTCATCATTTCTAGGGGTTGGAGAATACAGTGGAGCATTGTGCCTGAAGTTTCTGAACACATGGTAGGTCTTTGATCAGCTTCCCCTATATGCCTGCAAAAAAGTTGCACCTTTAATCCTTCCTTTCTATTTATGTGGGGAGTTGGAAAGGAAGAGCAAGCAAGTGAAGATACAGCATTTTTTTTCTTTCTCTTGTGATTTAAAAGTCTTTGCACTCAAGTTCAGATACTTCACCCTAAGTTAAAACACTGAAATGTGTTTAAGAAATTTCATTTCTGAAATTAATTTTAATTTATCAGCTTGGGACAAATTAGGTCCTGTGGGATCTTTGAGAAGTCTTACATTCTGTTTTCTTTAAGAACATCAAGTCCATCTGCTAGTTTAGCATTGATAGCCCCATCACTAGGTAATAAGGGACAGATCTAAGTGTCATTTAAATACTTCCAGGGGTAGTGACTCCACTTCCCTGGGCAGCCTGTTTTAATGACAACCCTTTTAATGAACAAATTTTTTTGAATAACCAATCTGCATTTTCCCTGGCAAAGTTTGATGCCATTTCCTCTTGATTTGTCACTTGTTACCTGTGAGAGAAGACAGACCCCCCCACCTCATTACAGCCTTCTTTCAGATAGTTGTAGAGAATGATAAAGTCTCTCTTGAGCCCCCCAAAGCATTGAAAACAAAAAATAATCAGCAATGAAAGACATAAAAAGTAGATCTGAAACAAGGGGGGAAAATGGTAAATACAGAGACTATTAAAAGTGAGATGAATATTGCTGAGAATGTTGAATGGTCCCTTTGTTCTGACAAGTTTTGTAAAATATGTTTTACTTGAGCTGCACATCAATGGTTTGTCTCTTTCTTCCCTAAGGAGCACCCAAAAGAGGACCTGACCGTGTCTGAAAAGTTTCAGCTTGTTCTGGACGTGGCTCAGAAGGCGCAGGTACTGTGCTGTCTCCTGCTGCCTCCTTAGAAACAAGGGGGTTCATAGTCCAAGTAGTCAAAGGAGGTTATGCACCATGTGAAAACAAATGCCTAAAGAAGAAAATACTTTTCTTGCTAAGAGAACTTTGCCTATGAGCAGTGGAGATCTCAGTAAGATCTCTGGAGCTTCTGGAATGGCATGATGCTTCAGAGGATGGCTTGAGGTTCTCTGACTGCAGCTCTGAGCAAGTTCTGGAGGGGAACAGAAGCAACTTCTCACAGTTTTCTATCTTGTATATACATTTAAGCTTCTGAGAATGTAGACTGGGTGGTGAATGGTAAAAATGTACTGGAGTGTGGATCCATATCCCAAATCTGTTGTTCATAAAACTGATGTAGGAGACAGTTCCTTTAGGATTTAGCTGAAGGCTGTGGTCTGTTTAGCTGTGTTAATTAAACAGTTTGCACCGCATCTCTAAAATAGCCTGTTTTAAAAAACTCCACCCCCACCAAGCCTTGAAATCTGCTGGTGTTGGAGAGGCTGAAGGAAGGTTTTCTCCCAGCTCCATGAGTGTTGTGAGGTAGCAACTGACTGCACCATCCAGCTGAGCTGCAGCCTCGTGCCATACCTGATGATGTGCTCCTGTTAAAAGGGGTTTAACCTTGCTGACTGTGAATGCTCAGCTCCTTCCTTCCACTGGGGGTGGTGCATATGTTTGTATGGACACCTTTGGAAATTTATTGGGAAGGTGAAATTTTCAGGTTCTCTGACAGTAAGGATTGGTCAGTGAGTATGGCCTGAGTCCTGAGCAGGGGTCAGTTGCATCCCCATTTGTTGGAATTACTTGAAATCTGCTGTCTCCAGTGGTTTAATATAAAACCTAATAATGGTCTGTTTCCAAGAAGTGAATAGTCCTTTTGATGAACTCAGTTACCACTTCCTGAAATTTTGTTACCTACTAACAGAAGCTCTTTATTCTTATATTGATAGCTTAATTTAAGATATTTGCAGTAATGAAAATGCTTTCCAGTCACGATAGTGGGATCAAATAGTTTGTAACAATCAATCACAAGTTACAGAACAAGGTTAAATGAGATGAAGTTATCAAGTATTTCTATTCTGTTCTGTGTTTAGTCACTTGTGAAGTATATAAATGGCTAAAGATTAGTTTTAAGAAATCATTTCTGGAAATTGCTTACCAACAAAGTCAGAAAACTATTTGTTTTTATTATGTGGACAAAAAACCCCAAAACAGTCAGGACCCTGTTTTAATTCTCTTGCTTCTTATACAGAACCTTTTTGGCAAGATGGCAGACATACTGGAGAAATTTAAAAAGTAAGTTATCTGATGTGAGATTTTCTTCCCTTTTAAAACAAGACTTGACCAATATCTGTAACGCTGGTAATAAAATTTTGCTTTTTTATTTTCAGCTTGTTCATGTGGGTCCAGCCAGAATTAACACAGAAGCTCTACATTGCCCTGTGGGCAGCTTTTATTGCATCCTGCTTTTTGCCCTACAGGATTCTTGGGCTTGCATTGGGTAAACACAATAAATAATTCACCTGTTACGGTCTAGACTTAATGGTTAAAACTTACATGATCAGTAGAGGGAGAATTTTAGAGTTTAACAGAGAAAACCTGCATTAATAAATCATGTGATGCTTTAAAGTATTTTCGTTGTGCTTGGCATCGTTTGTCATGACCATTTTGGAAACCATCTCAGTGCATAATCCAAAATGACTAGATAATGCTTTTGCTTCTTGAGGAGGAGAAGTCTATGATGAGCTGTTAGCAGAACTCAGACTGTCAGCTATAAGGCTTCTGGAAAATCCTATATGTTGAGGGTTTTTTGCCCTTACTTCCTGATAAATGAAATATGTGGCATAACACAGGAGGCATGAAAATGTCAATGTAGGAAAAAAAAAGAATTGCTAGGATTCCTGATAAAACTTTGGAGGATGGGCTGGACAGAATGAACAGACTACTGTGGGTCTGTTGCAGATACTCAGTCTCAGCTGGGAATTGAGGAAAGGGTTCTCACTACATCATAAGACTCTTTTTGCCAAGGTATGAAGCCTTGTTCTGTGAACCAAGAGCTCTCTCTTTTTTTTTTTTTTTTTTTTTAATTAAAGTAATGATATAATCAAATGAGTATATTACTTCTAGTGGCACTGAACTTCAGATTTTGTTAGCTTGAACATAAATGTAGGTTTGCTTGACACAGCGATTGAATTTAGATGTGTGAGGAGTAATTGTTTGACTCTTAGGAGATCTGAATTGCATGCAGTGAAGTTTTGAGAGAGTATTTTAAGTGAATTTTGAATGGCAGAATGCAAGGAAATAACTTGTATAAGGATAGAGTTGGGAGTGGAAGAGTTTTATGTAGTACATGAGAGCCCTCTGTTGCCATTAAAATTCTAGCAGGAGCTGCATACTTGAATGCTCTGTTGTGTTTTTTGTTTTGGTAGTATATCTTGTTTTCAGAGCGCTTCTGGTAATAAGGAACATATGTTTGAATTATTCAAATGTTCTTCTGTATAATAATGGCTGTGTAAATATTTAAAAGAACTGGGGATGGGAAGGAAAGAAAAATAATTTTCTGATGTTGGAAGAAGAATTAAAATAGTAAACCAGGAGAATGGCTTTAACTCTGTCACTAAATATACGTAATTCAGTTTCATTTGTGACCTTTTGAAAATATGATCAAAACAGTGATGTTCTTAATGCCTCTTCAGCACTCAAACTGAAGTGACCTTCTTTTTTTCAGGACTTTATGCTGGAATCAAGTTTTTCCTTATTGATTTTATCTTCAAACGATGCCCCAGACTAAGAGCTAAGTATGATACTCCTTATATCATCTGGATAAGTCTCCTGACAGATCCTCAGCTCAAAGAAAGATCTAATGCTACAGTGTCGAGACGGGTAAGGGTAATGAATCTTTTTGTTCCTATGTTCTCAGCCTCTGAGAATCAGATCCCTTTCTCCCTTTTCATTTTCTCCAGTGACTAGAGCACATTACAGAGAAGGTTAATTAAATCCTTACAATCAATGTCAGTTGATTGTAATATCAATTTTATTTATTATTTTCAAGATTCACAGTTCTTCTGTGCATTCTGTTTCTTGTAGGAAAGGAATCAGTTACCAAAAATGTGTATGTATATATAGATATACTGTGAATCATGAAGCTAAACACACAAATATGGCACCATCCACATTCATACCAGTTTCTTTAACATACATTCTGTGTAATTCTCTTGTCAAATACAGTCTTTTTGTATCCACTTTCACTATTTTTAGAAATTCTTTTTCAGTGGAAATTCACATACTTAGGTAAATTGAAGTTCAGTTAGTTAAAAAATAAATAAAGGCTTGAGTATAGTATGCACCTTACTAATGGGATAATCATTAACAAAGATAGTAAGGTAGTTTACATATTTAGACATTATGTCTCAGGGTTATATGCATTAGGTGACCTTTTAGCACAGTGGTGATCAATGACTTCACCGTGTTTGTACTCCAACAGTACGTTTTCTTTTTGTTAAAATGTCATAGCTAAATCACTAAATATTCCCTTTTGTGCATCTTGGTAAATTCTTTTGGGACCTGACATGGTAACTAAGTCACGGTTTTCCATATCCCTGGATTTGTCAATGTTTATTAGTTTAAAAATTGAAATAGTTGTAGTAAATCTTGAGCCTAATCCCATTTTAGCATTTGTTTAATGCCTCTTAGCACAATATCTAATTTCATTAATGGAGTTTCTGAATTCTGTCTGAAATGCACAGTACTGAGCAGTAATTCAGCATGGGTGTACAACTGGAGAGCAAAAGGGATGAGCACATGAACCCTCAGTTGTTAAGAAGAAATCTGGGACTTGGAGGGCGTGGTGGAGCAGAATGGTAAAATAACTGCAGCACAATTGAGTATTTTGGAAGGAAGTGGGCAAGGGCAGC
This sequence comes from Turdus rufiventris, assembly GCA_013186435.1. Taxonomy (NCBI): domain Eukaryota; kingdom Metazoa; phylum Chordata; class Aves; order Passeriformes; family Turdidae; genus Turdus; species Turdus rufiventris. Next base: position 6,112,543 of record PYHW01010409.1, on the reverse strand, counting down.
CTATTGCAGAAAGTGAGTCTTCTGTTGCTGTTTTCCAAGGGATGAGATGGGTAAATAAGGACTTGGATGAAGCCATCCATGGCCTGTACTTCTCTTGCTTGCAGAAGATGATCTGAAAAGCTTCTGTGCTTCTCACACTTACAGGTTATCTTTCACCTGTTGTGGTAGTTGCAGCATCATCTTGCTAGGTCTCTCTACTCTGCCTTAAAGGGGAAAGATTCTGAACTGCTCAACTTGAGTCTATAAACTTAGATAGTAATTATTCCTTTTGGCTTTTTTCCGTGGCTTTAGTTTTGCAAGTAGAGACAGGGTTTTAGTACTACCGGGTCTGGCTTGGTGGCCTTGGCTTGTCTTCCTGGGAAGGATGTGCAGGACTGCACTACCAGCTTCCAAATATCTTTGAAAACTTTATCTCAGCAGTTCTAGAGAACTTTTTTACCCTATGAGAGATTTCTGTAAACCTCATAGTATGAAAAATAGATTTTTGTACAAAAGGTACAAACCGAAGAGGGTTTTTCATTTTTTTTTTCATAGAAAAGGCAGAGCCCAAAAGCATGTAGTTGCCAGCATGTGTGCATTTGCTTTGGCTACTTTTCATTAAGCAGTGTACAAGACAGAGTAAACTTAGACACAATGCAATATTAATTGCCTGTGCTACCACTCTGACCTTGTGTCCTTAAAGAACAGTCCTGACAGCAGTATCTGATGGGTAAAGGTTGTATGTCAAAAGCTGATGACAGATCAAGTGAAAAGGAATACCTCCAGGTTGTTGGTGATATTTTTAGACTATCAGGACTGTCCAGCATTACAAATCAAATCCAGATAGATTTACGGCTTCTCACAATGCTTTTGTCTTAGTAATTGACCGTTGGTTGTCTCAAGCCTGAGTGGTAAGAGGAAACATTTGCTTCCCTTTACTGGAAGTAAGGGCAGAACTACTCACATTTTCAGCCACCAGATGGGTAATGGTACTGAAATTTAAACTCCATTTTAAAAATCTCTTTATATAACAGGTAGGTAGGAAGCAGTGTAGCAGAGATCAGAAGTAGTCCTTATTCCAGCACAAAATGCTTTAGACCTCTTGCTCTGATCATTTTTGTTTTGGGCCATGGCACTTCACCTGGTTGTGTGCATGTGCAGCCAAACAGCTTGTCTAAGAAGACCTTCAGAGAGTTCTTTTCATCTTTATTTGTACGCAGATTGTTGAAGAAGCTGTGATTTTCCTTGGTTCCAGGAAGTCAGCACCGCAGAAGTGAGGCAATATTAGTTACTATCAGCCATTTACTTTCCATGTTAACTTACTTTGTTTTCCCCCTGAGGCATGATTGTCTTACAGGTACCCTAAAAAGGTGGCAAATGCCTTCTGCTGTGCCTCTTCTGTCATTCTGGTTTCTAGTTAGCAATTGTAGTTCACATGTTTTCATTTGCTTTGGATTTCTTTTCTTAGTCTGTAAATCCTGTGATGTGTTGAGTGCTGCCAGTTTTGTGCAAAGTAAGAAGAAAAGCAGCTGAGGGCTGGTTGGCCTTGAGCAGCATTGGGCCTTTACAGAAGAAGAGCTTTAGTCCTGAGCTTCCATGCTGTCAGTTTGCCAGTTGAACTGCATGTGTGTGGTAGGGCTGAGAACAGAGGTGCTAGTGCCAGCTTTTGGTGGTGCCCACCAAGATGAAAATGAAAGTGCAGGCGAGCTTTCCAAAAGAAACTGCTTGCTGTCCTTCCAGAAGCAAGGCTTGCTGCCAGGGCAGCCTCCAGGGGCTGAGGAGCTCTGTTTAAAAGTAGATTTTACTCAAGTACTTTGGTTTCCATACTACCTTTTTTTCCTCCCAAGGATGCTGACAAGCACTCAGATTTTGTTTTATGTGTCAACACTCTCAAGATTCAGTGCAACTTCAAAGCACAGGAAAGATCAATGGTTCTAATGCAACCTGAAAAAATTGAACTGGTGTGCTCTAACCACTCATAACTCTTTTAATTGCATTCATTTTGTGTAGTCTCTTGGTTTGTGAGCAAGATCTTGCAGTGCCACTCGGTTCATGTTTTATTCTCTGTATTATACTGTTAAATAGATTTCACTTTTTTTTCTTTTTTCACTGTCACATTTGTGTCATTTGTTTCTTTTCCTGCTAGCTGTCAGGGCATGAAAAGGTACGGATCATAGTGTGGAAAACTTCCTTTCATTTTCAGCATTTGTATTCATAATGAGCTTATGCAGTTCTGTATGGCTTTTTCCCCCTTTTTTTTTCTCTGAACTTCTTTTGTGCAGTAATACTTTGTTTATCTCTTGAATACAAGCCAAGTACTGCTAATATATTGTCTGTTAGCAGTCCCACTAGCTAGAATCATTGCAGCTGTTTGCAGTGACTTACCTGTATCTAATAAGACATGGCCTTTAGAAAAATGGTGTTTTAATATAGGTGCATTTAGCACCAGCAAAATGTGTCCATCAAAGGGCAGCACTTTGAAAAGTTATGTTCAGGTGCCACATTAGAGGCTTGTGCTCTAGCAGCAGCATAGTGCAGTAGTCCAAAGTTAAACTGTGGAAGTAGTTAATGAAAATTGTTGCATTATAGTTTGTGTTTTTTTAGAGGAGTAGTTAGCTACATTATTTTTTAGAGTGTAGCTTAAATGTTGCTGCTCAGATTTTGGAATCTTGTTTCTTTTTTTGCAGATTCAAACAGCAGCCTCCAGGAGTTACATGGGCTCAAGTGCCCCAACTGGAATAAGCAAAGATGAAGACACAAGTCGTTTTCATAGCACCAAGAGAGGAAATTTCCATGAAATTTTTAACCTGTCAGAGAATGAACGTCCTTTGCCAGGTATGATGCTACAGGAAGGCTAAATTAGTAGAATATTTGTAAAAAGCCAAGGATAGTTTAAAGTTGTAAAAAGCCAAGGATAGTTTAAAGTTGAATTCCTTTCCTGTGCACTGTATAGCTGGATTTAAAAGTCTTGCTTTAAATTAAGATGAATGGAGATGGTCTCTTTCATTCCATATCCTGGCAACTCTTTGAAAGAGTAAACAGCCTGGTGTGCCTTTTATGGTTATGCAAATCCAGTAGTCAAGTTAAAGGAATAATTGTGTGGGTGGTTTTTGTTTTGGGGTTTTTGTTCAACACGAGTGTTGAAACAGATGTTACGATGTCTAGAACACCTGATTTGGGCTTTTCTTTCTAAGCAGTTTTAGGTATCTAAAGTTTAATAGTGTTTTCTATTGTATAAGGAGACTGTTGGGGATAGTGGCAGTCTCTTTCTTTTTCTTTAAGCAAGATTTCTTGTTATGACTTTCTCAGTGTGTGAAAACGGCTGGCGCTGTTGTTTGATCAACAGAGATCGGAAGATGCCTACAGACTACATCAGGAATGGAGTTCTTTATGTCACAGAAAAGTGAGTCATTGCACTCCACGCCTTTCTTGGGAGGGAAGTTTGAGGCATTAAAGTGTTTGAATCTAAAAAAGGATCATTTAGAAGTGTTTTGAAACAAAAATGCCATTTCAAGGTGCTTTGAAACCTCAAGCATTATAGAAGAAGAGCTGAACCTGGTGCGTGGCTGTGCTTAATAGAGTTAACAGATTTTGCCTTGGAAGTGCTTGCATAGGAATGCAAAGTAGCTCTATGTAGACAGTTGTTAGAAGCTGCAGTTCTTCATGTCGATAACATATTAACTTTATAGATACTAGAAAAGAAAGCTAAAACCTAAACCTGTACTTTAAAACCTAAAACTTGTACTTTGAAAATTGTAACCAACAGCTGTTTGACAAATATTCTTAGTTTGGGATTATTTTTAAGCAAGCTGAATGTATAGCTTTCTTGAAATTACAGCAACAAAAAAGAAAACTGAAAATTAGGCCTTGATTTCCAATTTTTATGGGTGAGTGATTTGTTTTAAATTTCCTTATTTGCCTCCCAGGGCTGAAAAACTGTGGTCATTACTGTTTGGTTCTTGCACTGAAATTCCTTTGGAGTGTAATGAAAGGAAGTAAAGCTCATCTGTATGCAATGTCACCTAGTGATGGAGGCCACTCTCCAGTGTTTAGAAATCTGAGCTTTTGTCTGCAGCACAATAACCTGAAACTAACACAGTGTTTCTCATTAATCTTCTTTTAGGATGGTGAAAGATACATAAGCCTTTTGAGAGTTGGTATTTCAGCTGTTTAAGGATATATGTCACTTGTGTGTCTTTCAAATGCTTGTCAGGTTTAACCATTCAGTGCAGTAATATAAATACAGGAATTTTTGTGTGTGTTTGCATTCTATATGTTCTGGGCTTTCAGACAGGCCAGCCAGTTGCTAGAATGTATAAATGTTTGCTCTAAAATAGAAGCTGTAATTGAACTGAATGTCTTTCTTTTATTTTGAAAGTTATTTTAGCCTGTGAGATTTCAAACTTCAGAAGAGACAAGAGGATTTGAGAAATTTATTTTAAAACACTTATCAAAACGAGCATTTTCTTTTCTTGTTTTCAGTTACTTGTGCTTTGAAAGCTCAAAATCTGGCTCGTCAAAAAGAAATAAAGTTATAAAGCTGTCGGACATAACAGATATCCAGAAGGTATGTCTGATTGGTGGTGTAAATGGGGGAGAAAACTGGTTTTCTGTTCAGCTAGTCCTGTTTCGCATTTGTGCTTTTGTTATTTTGAAAAAGCATGCCATTGATAATTTGGGTAAATGAAATGTAATTCTTTGATTATGAATGTTTCCCAGAACTGCTTTTTCAGACTCGGCACAAGCCAACTTGCTGTGAGCATGAAGACAAACTAGCTTGCTAAACCTTTGCACTCTTGCATTCTTTTAATAATTAAAGTTTTGTTGTTTACTCACTCCAGTGTTGACCAGAGCTGTGTAGGCCTTAAATGATCTATTGGTAGCAGGAATTGTGGATTGCTAACTTCACTTTGGGTGTGGATATTAATAGATGCACCATCTTAAAAGTAGGTGCCTTAGAGGGAGGCAGGATTGTTGTCAGTGGAGAAAGGTAAATCATTAGAATAGCCAGACTGAGATGGGCTGGAGTTTCATCTAGTTGGGACCCATCAGTAACTGAGGCAAGAAGTGGAAGGTTGGAAGCATGGCAAGGGCAATTGTCCTTCCTCTGGTTGAGGTTTATCAGCCTGTGGTTACTAATGGCTTTGCTGGTGCCTTGCATCACTATGGGCTTTAACATCACTTCGTTACCCTTTCTGAGCTTGTCCTTATCTTGAACACAGACAGCCCTGCTTTCTGCTGCATGTTGTACCACTGATTAAATCATGTTGAGCAAAGAAATACCTCAGCCTGGTGTTCACTATCGTATAAGCGCCTCCAGATTTTCAAATTATTCCTTCTATTTCTGTGGCATGTCTATAAAGCAGACAGCTTATGCTCAAATTGAACATTCCTACTGGAATTAATAATTCATATTAATGGATTTCAAACATCATACTTCAAGTAATGCTGGTTTGTTTAGTAGGCCTTTACTGCCATAGAGTTTCTTTTGTATCTGTGTAGAGTTTTAATGAAGATGAGACAGGAATCATGCAGTCAAACATTAAAATGTACTGTGCCTGGTTTTCTTTGGAGGTGGGAAACTCAGGTATGACTTGGATGTCACTTTCTCCCTGTGAATACTCCCAAGTTCAGCCAACTGTTTTCCTTCTCATCTTCATGGACTTTCTTTCTAAAAACACAAGCAAGCAATCTGTGTGTGGCACTGGATGCTATTGTTTAGCTGACATGGTTCAGTCAAAGGTGGGGAGCTCTTCTTCAACATTAATGATGCTGTAACTGTGATACCCTGTTTTCTATCTAGTTTTGAAAAAGAAGCTTTTTCTGGTCAGCTTGCTGTTCCTCTAAAGAGTGGACGGATGTCAGCTGTAGGGGAAGCTGTGGGTGATGCCCACAGGCCCATGTCACACGAGCACAGAGCTGGGCTGTGCCCTGCCCACCCCGCCCGGCTGCCTGCGCTTCCCTGCACTGCAGCTGGGCCAGCTCCCATGTGCTGAGCAGGACTGATGCTCACTGTGGGGCTGGGGCTGGTTCCAGCAGCTGGGCACTGCTGCAGCTCGTGGGAGGAGGTGGAGGCAAGGGTCAGGGCTGTCCAGGTGAGGCTGAACCCAGAGACTCCAGGAGAATGAGACTCCAGAGAACGGCAGCTGGCTTCATCCTGGTTTGAGTAGAAGTCATTTAGTTGTGGTTGGGAGGACATGCCAGTGATGAATTGTGTAACCTCTGCAGCATCTTCTGCAGTTGTTCAGTACAGAAGGTATCTTATGTCTTTGTGTGTGGTTTTTTTTTAGTATAAAGTGCTCTCTGTTCTCCCGGGATCAGGGATGGGTATTGCTGTATCAACACCATCTACACAGAAAGTAAGTAGCTGGCTGTATCTGTATTGCTGTGTTGGATTTCTTACCCTTTTCCTCCTCTGGTTAGCACCAGCATAAAGGCTTTTTTATCCCCTTATGCCAGTGGCTGGCTTTTTTTTATATTTTTATTTTTATTTTTAAATTCACTTGACTATTTTCAGTATATTTGTTTTCAGAATTTACTGAGTTAAATATTCAGCTCGTTATACTGCATCTGGAGGGTTTTATTCTAACACCTCACAAAGTTTTCCCCCAGCATCCTACATCAGGACTATGCAGTCTGCTATGCAGTCTGAAACAAAAAACTGTTGGCTTGAGAGTATCCACAGGGAAGGAAGCTTTGAGGTGGCCTGACCCTCAGATGAAGTTTTTAAGGAAGTAAAAAATATTAGAGAATAAGCCACATAGTCAACAAGTTAATAGGAAAAAATTATTATGTTGTCTTTATCAATGCATTTCTAGTACAATCAATCTGTTCTTAGCGACTTGACAAAATTTACCTAGAGGAAATTATTTTTCTTTGTGAACTGACATGGTGTGTTTTTTTCTATCGTTTAGCCTTTGGTGTTTGGTGCCATGGTACACAGAGATGAAGCTTTTGAGGCAATTTTCAACCAATACGTGAAAATAACATCTGCATCATCCAGCAATGAAAGCTAGTGTCTTATCTTGGAAGAGCTAAAGGAAACTTTCTTATTGTATGACTTGGTAGTGAAAAAAAATGAACATCCTCATCTATTTTGCAATAATTTTTCTTGTCTGGTGGTTTATATTCTATCTGTTACATAAACCAAGTGTATTTTATATATGCCTTCATGTTTGTTTTTAAGGTTTTTGTAAAAAAAAGACAAAAAAACCAAATGAAAACAGTGAAAGTGCTATCATCACTATTAGCCTTGCACATTAAGCACTTTTAATGTTTATTTACTGACATTAAAAGCTGGGAAGATGCTCGGAGACCTGTAATATAACAGATTGATCCCTTTATCTCCACTCATGTCATTAGGGATACATTTGTCCCTTATCTTAGTTGTTTTTCCCTGAGATGTGAGAATGATGACTGCAGCAGCCTGAAGTCTCCTTCTTCAGCTTTGAGATTTTAATTGGGTCCTTTATTAAAACTGATGGCAACACCAAGGAAGTATTAGCTTCTTAGTATTTCCATATGTACAACTGCATTTAAAATAACTCCTCCTTGCTAATTTTTGCATTGCAGAAGGATGTTTTCATGGTTTGGTTAACTTCAATTTTTCTTGCATAGAGATGTTTAAATTACTTGTACAGTGAATTGAAGGAGAAAGTTTGTAACTATATCTTCCTTTCCTCATTCACCAAAGTAAGAGGAAGGAAGGCAGGCAGATGCTTTTTATAAAAGAGGGCACTAAAATGTTGTTCCTAAAATGTTAGGCATCTTATAATTATATTTCTATAGGTACTTGTCCTAGAAGGGCTCAGCTGTTGTACATGTTGCATGTACAAGGTGTTTGTATGTTAATGCATTAAAGACTTGAAGGGCTTTTGTGTTGTGGAGGTGGGAATGATTAAACTAAACTCAGATGTGACCTTTTTTAATTTGGCTCTTCTCTTGAGTTACCTTGTGATAAGAAATATGCTATAATATAGCAACTGAAAGCACTAGTTCCTCTCAAAGCATAATTTGAGGAGCGTTGGTGTTCTTCTGTCTTCCCTCTTGCAGAATTAAATTTTAGTAACAATTAAACCCAACTACCAGGTAAAACAGGAAGGCTGCACTCCTCTAAACTCTCTCAGGCCTGTCTAGTAGCAAAGCACAGATTGACCTTTGTCTTTAATATTAGAAATCTTTTATACTCTATATAATAGCACCCATCTGAGAGGTTTAGAATTTTATTTGCATTTTCATGAAAGCACAGTAGGAGTTATGCCAAGCCTTCCAGAGTGTCTTTTCCTTTGCTGTGTCTTTTGAGTTGAGTACTATGGATGTCTACAGACATTGTATGAATGGCCCTAAAAAAAACCAATGGAGATGCAAATTCTTATGTAAAAATGGGACTTAATTTCACAGATTTTTTTTCTCTGTTTTTTTAAACAGGAATTTCCTTTCTTTGTAAGGAAAGGGGTAAAATGAAGGAAGGGAGAGGGGTAGCAAACACCAAAGGGTGTTTAACTCTTAGCACAGTTTTAAAGTGTGTCAATAAATGCAGGAGTAATGAGGAAGGTGGAGGTCAAACTGTACAAACCTTAGTTTTAGTCTGGCCATGAAGAGGTAGGATTGAGAACTTGATACAAATTTTATATGAAGAAGTACTGTTGAATACAATAATTTGGTTGAGTATTGTAAAGTGAAACACTGATGGGGTATGCCCTGGGTGGAAATGTAAGTAAGAATGGGGGAGAAACCAGTGTAATGGCTAAAATGAAATTCTCAAGTTCTCGCTTTAGAGTAACAGTTGAACATGTCCTGAAAAATGGGTGCATTTCTAACACCCCCTTTGGTATGCTGTAACTCAGGGCCTGGAAACTTCAAATATAAGTGAAGCTGGTGTGAAATCCATTTTGCCACCGTTTTAAGTGGATGTAGCTTGACAGTTTATGGTTTCATAACTTTACACGTTCAGGTTATATGTTTAAGTAAAAAATCTTGATTTAAATTTTTCTCATCAAAGCTGCTTTAAAATCAGTTAATATCTTTATTATAATTGCTATGTATTATAATTTGGCTTTTCTTTTTAGATTCTTCCTTGAATAGCAAGTGTGGCTAAGAAATAGGCATTAAAATGGCTTAATGTTATGTAAATCATAATCAGATTCATTCATTTTTGTCTTAAGAAAAAGTCCCTTGGGTGTGTTTTAAGGTTATCCTTTTTTTTTTTTTTAAGAAACAGAAAACTATATTTTTTACAGAGAGCATGCTCTTTTTCTTATTTTTGTATAATTTTTCAAGTGTAATTTATACCTTCACTCTGATCATAACAGCAGTTTCAGTAGGAAATCAGTTGACTTGCACTTATTACCTCCTCCCCCTCCCACCCTTCACTGGTGGACCCTCGTGTACAGGGTTGTCCTGGATTCTGGTTCCTGCAGGAGCTGTTGGATCTATATGGATGGTGCCAGGACAATTAACCATACCTAGGCTTTGTAGAGGGAGAATAGAAACCATTATCCTTTACCCAAACTGAAATGCCTCATGTGTAAAATATAATCTTAAAATTTATTTTGTGAACGAAGAAATTAGAAATGTCTTATAAAATCTAGTGTGCTGACATTTGAAATGAATCCACGCTTTAACAGTGCGGACTTAAAAGTTAGCGATCCTTAAAGCAGCAAACCTAGTGCAAACTGCAATGCAACATTGGTTCTATTATAGAGAAAACAAACTGGATTTCTTTCTTTTGGGTTCTTTTTTTTTTTTTTTTTTTTTTAATAGAGTTGTAATATAATTGACAGACACCTGTGTACATATTTTTCAAATTTCGCTTTACATTGGGTTATCGGCTCTCCCTGCTGCACAGCTGCTCCCGTGGTGTGGTGACTTCAGACTGAAGGAAGCCTCGTGTGTTTGCTCAGCTTTTCTCCTGCTGCACCCTCTCAGGTCTGGAGGGCAGGAGGGGATGGGCAGTGAGTGAATGTATACTTGACTTGTGTAATTACACTGAAGCTCTCACCTTGAATTCCAATCTTCCTACTTAGTTTTGCAGTACAGCCTGGTGCACTTTAGAAACAGGCTGGGTTGGAACACTTAATGTAAAGTGCTTCTAAATAGCTGAAAGTGATGGTCTTGTCATTCTGTCTGTCTGATTGCTGTTTATATTTGCAATTCTCTTAGTCTGTGGATGTCTGGATCATTCACACATAATTGGATTTAACTTCTTCAGAAGTTCCTTGGTTAGTTTGAGTCCCTTTTAAAGACAATAAAAAAGGGAGATGAAAACTGACTAATAATTCTTTATCACTGACCATTTAAATTCAAAAGCTAAACAAGCTGGAATATGAAATCATGCCTTTCTGTGCACTGTAGCTTTTGTGAGGCAAGATTGAATGAAACAAGCTATATATTAGTAGCAACATCACACAGGATGCCAGCAGCAAAACTCTGCCCTTGTTCTGCAAAGAGAAAATGAACTTTACCTGACTGTGAAGAGATGAAAGGATGTACCTGTTTTTTGGCTACTTAAACCCTGTTTGGAAACATTGGTAGTTTTTATTGAACTCTGTACATTTTGGCAGATGTTTAATTTCTACTAATCATTGAAATATAATGGATGTTAAAATTTTTATGTCTGAAGTTTGAGTCTATATTTTGAAAATGTAAATAATTCATTATCAGTGTAACTTTTGTTTGACAGAAGACTTATACTGTATGAATAATTGAAATAATGAAATTATTTGCCCTGTACATTTTTTAAGAAAATCTTGTTTGTTTAAAAAGGTCTTGTATAAATTATAATTTTTATTTAAATAAACCTAAAATGCTTTGTGCTAATGTGTGGTAATTGAATCACAAATCCTTCTTGCAAACTTCAGTTATTTATTTATCAAAACTACACCTGATTTCTTGGAATGAAGTAAGTTAGTGTTTTTGGCAGATTCACAGCCACAGGTCCATTTCAGGGGGAAGGTGGATGGGTGTCATTGCATCTGAAGCCCAAGGAACTTGAATTTTATTTTAACTACTTCCATTACTTTCTTGGAGAGTGTATGTATGTTTTTGGTTAGGTCTTTTTTGTGAGTACATCAGTCACTGTAGTTAGTTGGTTAATTTAGTGAACAAAGAAGCAGGCAGTGATTTCCAAGATGCCACTGTAGGACGGCATGGATGACCCAGGACAGCTGGGAATTGCAATGCTCCATCATCCAGAGCTCCTCGCCACTGCTGCAGGTGGGCACTGGAGCGAGGGATCCCGAGGGATGTGTGGAAGTGAGTGGCTCAGCAGCATTCCCAGATCAGGAGCTGTCCTGCAGCCTCTGTGTCCCCTCAGCTCTGTGGTGACACAGCCCTCCCTGCCATGCAGGGCGTGTGTGTCACCTGTACCGTGTCACCTGTGCCCTGCTGGGCTCCCTCATCCCGGCTGTTCCAGAGAAGCTGTCCTGCTGTCCCTCTGTCCTGTGCTCACTTCTGCAGCGTTCCCAGGCTTTGTCTGCCCTTGGGAACCTAACCCTGGCACTGAGCTGCCTGCTCATCTAACCCAGACACATTTGTTCGTCTCCACAATGCTCCTTTCTGTGTTTGGCTCGGCTGAAACACATCAGTCTGGGATGGATCCTCCACACGTGAATGTGTGCTGCTCTCCTTATTTCAGTATTTCATTTTATCCTGGTGGCACCAATGCAACTGGTGATATAATGGCATTTTATGCTGCTATTTTAAGTGTTCTGGCAACACTTGTTCAGAGAATATTTAGCTTCCCTCTTGTATTGCTTTAATACCTTTTTGTTAAATATTTGTACAAGATGAGTTGCACCTGCAGCAGTACCTGCAGATGTTGGATTCAATCCCACCTGTCTGAAGCCTTGTGGAAGGGAAATGTGGAGCCTGGAAGTCTGGTTTTGGCTGTAGATTCCATGGAATGTGTGGGGGGGACATGATCTTCCTGAAAACAGTGCTTGTGCTGTCTAAGGTCGCTTTAGCAGCCCATGGAAGGCAGAATTGAGTTGAACTTCACCTGCTGTCCCTGGAACTGCAACTCTACTGCAGGAAGGAGGCTTTCCAGCCACAGCCTGCAGTGTCACCCACACACTGTGGCTTAGGGCACTGAGCAAGGCATGGCCTTGTGCAGTCCTGGATTAATGGTAAGGGCAGTTACAGCGGTCAGCTTGGAGAACCTGAGGGGGTTTTGATGCTACTTTTAAGTTTTTCAAGTCATTTCAGTAATTTTCATGTTGAGTTCTACTGAATCCCTGGATTCACTGAATTGCTTTCTTTAGTTTTAGTTTGGGCTGAATGTTTAGGACATTAATTATTGGATCATCTTAGATTTTTGAATATTTTTATTTCAAAAGTAAGAAGTAAGGAAGATGTGAGAAGTTAATTTTCTGTCTTAGAGAGGTTGGGATATTGCAAAGGGATCAGTCCCTTGCAGGAACAGTGTCCTCAGTGGGCTGTGGATGCTCCAGAAGTTACGTGGGCGTAATGCAGTGCCTGAAGGGTGTAGTTACGAAAATGTTTTTAATACTAGATTTAGCCTGAACTGATGCTGTATTTGGTCAGGTTGGCTTTGACTGGGAAGCAGAGAGATGAGGGGTAGATAAATACTTTTTCTGTTTTTAAATAGCTGGTATGTTTCTGTACCTTGAAAGCTGTACAGCCTAGCTGAGATGTGCATTAATCTAAATTTCTGCTTTTGCATTCTCTATGGAAGTTCCTTCCATCTTTGCCAATTTCTGTGGCATATAGTTGCATATGGATAATGACCTCCTTCAGCTTTCCTTTTTCATTATGCTTCCCCATTAAATACCAAATATTGATAAAAGTTATTCTTTTTTTTTCATTCCTAAATTTCCCAAATTTCTCCTTTGCTGTCTCTTGACAGTTTTGTATTGAGAACTTTTCCACTGGTTCCTCTGACCTTTGCTTTTCTCCTTCAGTGTTGTTCCAGTTTCCTTCCTCTCACAAAAATAACCCTGTGATTTCAGTCCTGATTATTTAGAGATACTGACACACCATGTCCTGATGAACATGTCACAAGTTCACTAAAGCTGCCTTCACCTCTTACATCTTCCATTTTGTATAAATTGGACCTAAATTGGTAAGTCTGCTGGTTTGAATTACTCAGTGCCTTCCATTTTCTCAAGTCTTTGCTCCTGATCTCCCTGACTGGGAAAGAAGATGCTTCTTGAACTTGTTGAGTGAGCTCTTTAAAGCAAACCATCTCTTCTTGACAAAGCCAGTTTTTCTTGTGTAAGCCTTTGTTGAGCAAAATATGTATCTGCAGAGAAGCAAATGCAGATGTAGATGATTCTACCTGCTGCAAAATGGTGTTTGGGAAGGAATGTTTGAGCCTAAGCTACTTGCTGAGGCACCTCCATGCCAGGGCATGAGGTTTTAACCTGTCGTGGCTAAGTCAGTAAGAGCTCCTGCAAATCCTCTCCCTAGGTTGTTTATGTCAGATTAGTATTTGGGAAAGACTCCTAGTATAAAGTCTGTAAACAAAGCAACTGTATTCAGTGTTGGTTTTGCTTTGTGAAAAAGTCACCCCTGACCAGAAATGTCATTGACCAGTCACAAATATTAACCAGCCACACAACAGGAATAAGAGTCATGAGTTGGTTCTAAACCTAAGAATCCTTAAAAATTATATGTAAATTATATATTTGTAGAAATGGTACCTGTACAAGAAGTATTTGGAGCCAAAAGAAGCTCTTTGCCAAAAAAAAAAAAAAAAAGAAAAAAAAAAAAGAAAAAAAGAAGAAAAAAAAATTTAAATCTGCTAGATGTTATTTGGGAAAAAACTGTTGATGGGTCCTGAAGTGTGAGCTAACATCAACCTCCATTAGACATTTCTTGTGACGTTTGTATGCATATATATATATATATATGTATATGTACACCTTTCTTTACTCTCATAATGCAAAGCTTTCCTGTATTTCAGATGTGTTTTTCTTGCAATACCCTGCATTTTGGATGCTTGCAGGAAGTGTGTTATTGGTGTTGGCTAGTGGACATGCTCTAGGAAGTTTCCAAAGCTACAGAAGACATCCTCATTCCTCTCCCAGCACTCATCTGGCAGGAGAGATGCCTTAAAAGGCCCTTTTCCTGCTCCTGGAGGGAGCTTCACGTTGCTCTCATGGTGTGTCAACCTCTATGACTTACCAAAATAAGCAACCCTGACTGGCCAGCTCATGGAGTGGTGGCAGCTGTGTCTGTGCTCAAATCCTTCTGCAAGATGAGTGGCTCTGGGCACTTTGCAGAGCAGGAGAGCAAAGCACAGCTAAGCCCTGAACTTCACCTGTGTGATACAGGATGGAAACAGTGAAGGGAAGACAGATGGGATATGAGGGAGAGGCAGCTTTGAGTCCAAAACTGGACTTGTGATGACTGTGGGTGCTCCTCAGACCATCTGTGGGTGAGCAGGGTTCAGGAGAGCTTTTGGAAAAGGAAGAGATGCTGTATTCAAAGCTGTATAAATACGTGGAGACTTTTCATTTAAATATGCCAAGAAGTATTTAAAGAAGGTCTATATGAAAAATGTAGATTTACTTTATTGCTCTAATGCAGCCATTTTCAAATATGACCACCATGGACATCATGCAAGGTCACTGTGTGGCAAACACCAGTTGTATTTGGTGACTTCTCAGGAGTATAAACATAAAATAAAATCATCTAAGCCTCAGCAAACATCTTGAACTTGCTGCTCTATCAACTCCTGCTTAAGATTTGTTTCTACTGTTTGAGTAATTTTACTGTTTTATATTCCTGACCATGTGGACAGCTTAGTGAAGACTTACTGTGCATCTCCTGACTTGGAGATGGCAGGAGAGGCTGTCAACACCTGCTTCAGGTGTGCCAGGCTCCGTGTCCAACTGGGTAAACACCCTGAAAAACCTGAGCTCTGGTCTCTGCTCAAGCAAACATTTTAAGGCGACTGGTTTCATGCCAAACTAAGAGCTCCCTGCTTCCTATCTTATGCCAATGCTGGGGCTAACCAAACCTTCCTGAAATGGCAGGAGCCCAGCAGAGGCTGTGAGAGCAGTGAGAAGGGCAGTGCATTATCCACCTTTCCAGAAAACACAGGAAGCTGTTATGGGCTGGCTTGCTGCCCCTGGATCTGCAGCACAGGTATGATTTTGGTGGCCATAAAGGATCTGACATACAATTACCTCTGCGTTCCCCTTTTCAGGTTTGCAATGTCGGTCAGATTTCAGAGGTATCTTTTGAATATAACTTGGATAAACGTTAAGGGCTAATCCTGAGCATATAGTATTAAGGAATCATGCAAAGAAACTGAGCTCAAGTGTCTGTGTATGCAATCTGCACAAAACCTGATTGTGCAAATATTTAAAGAGTTGGAATGCTGTTGTCAGAGATATGTTTAATCTGCTGAATCCACTTCCTTCAAGCACTGGCTTTTGCCCAGCTCCTTCCCTCAAAACTTCAACAAGAGCCAAAAAAAAAAAAAAAGGAAAAAAGGGTGAGTGGGTTGTAGTTGCTCATCAAATTTTGCGGCCATTGCAATGAGAGCAGGGATGGTTAGAGAGGAGGCAGGAAGCACAGCCAGGAGATGTCACGGGCATTTTGTTTGAGCATGTTGTCTCAGGGACTGTGCTAGGTCAGATTCGTCCCTGTTGGAAGCAGGAGTGAAGTGGGGATGGCTGTTTCACAGCCTCCATGCAGAAAAAGCAAAAGGCATGTTATCGGATGTGTGGCATGTTTTCATCCTAAAAACCATGAATAAGGATCTTGGATGATGTCAAATTTAAATTTTAAAATGTTTTGATATAATTTGCATTTTTAGCCCATGTTACTCTTCAGTTTTACCTTCTTTCTGCATGTGTGCCTGTGGACATGTAGCTGTGTGCACTGACAAACTGGGCCAAAACCTTAACCTCTCTGTGCACAGCAGACACATTCGCATGAAGATTGGTGAAGCTTAGCCCTCTTTTTCCCATGCCCTTAGCCTCACCAGCCATCACAATCCTGCAGCTTTCCACTTCACTCCCAAAGCTGCCTCCAGCCACATCATGGTCCCACAGGGGCCACTGTGTGCCTTGGCAGGAGGTGGCACTGCTGAGGTGGTGAAATACAGATAGATACAGGACTGGGTTTGTTACACCATGTACAAAAAGTGCTTCTGTCCTGTATCTTTGCAAAAAAACCTCATCTTTAAGTTGTAAGATGTGCTGGGGGTTGTGGCAGCAGCAGCTGAGAGAAAGCTCAGTCTTCCAGATCCCAGTCAACAGATGCCTGAGCATAAACTTTTTGCAGGTGTACAATTTCTAACACTGGCTATTTTTAAAACCAAGACAGGACTAACTCTCATTAGATGGGGGATGTCCTGCTCCTGTTACACTCCACATCCTCAGCTTGCAAAGAATGCTGTCTTGCACTTAAACACCCCCAGATCTGTGTCCTTACACTGGTGCCAGAGATCCCAGCATTTGCTGTATTTTCCTCTGTATGATTTTGTATGATTTTGTAACTACCCACCCTGCAGGTGAGAAGTGTGGCTATCAGAGCCAAGGGACTGTGCTATGCCAAGCCAGTCTGGGCTCAGGGGACCCTTGGTCTCCATTTCCTGTTGCTATTGGTGTGGTTGAGGTAATTTAAATGCCCTTTCCTTTTGTTAGTTTTTCTGCTGAGTGAGGTTTCTAACCACCTTAAAGGGAAGCACCTGTGGAAAATGAAGTGCATTTATCAGATGTTGGTTTTGACACTCTCTTTTGGAAAAGCAACATTGTGGTCTGTCTAATTTTGTATGTTTTTGATGAACAGAGGCACTCTTGTCTGCGGTGGGTAACACAGGAGCCTGCTGAGCTGTGGGGGTGACCTGCTCTGGCACAGGATGGGGAAGAGCTGCTCGTCCCCATGGGGTACAAGGACTGCACTGTGCAGAAGCTGGAGGTCTCCATCACCCTCAGTATTGCTCACCTGGGCACCTCTGAGACCTCTGGGGTGGGTTTTTTAACCCTGTCTTTTCCTGTGAGCTGCCTTCTGGTGGGTCCTGCTGCATTCAGCTCATAGCTGAAGACAACCTTCATCCTCCCTGAGCCCTGGGCTGGTTCCAACTGCTAGTATTTAAAAGTGTAGGGTGCTGCTTTAGATCTTATTAGCAGTTTCTACTTGCTCATCAGCAACGAGGTGAAAATAGCATCTGGCTGCAGATCAGTGCAGGTCTTGGAAAAGGTCCCTGTGCCTGGTGATTGCAGTGGCATTGAGATGCAAGCTTTTGACACCCACCTAAGTCCTTTATAAGAAGAAAACTCTGCACATTCCAAGAGAAGCAACGTTGTTAATCCAAGTGCTCTGCAATATGGAGCGGTTTTGTACCAAGGTGGAGGATAAAGCCCCAACACAGCAGTCTGGCAGATATAGGCAGGGGAGGGATGGAGAGGCCTTACCTCCAGCAGGATGTGTGCTGCTTCCATAGGCTCCAACAAGGAAAACAAGTGGGAAACAGCTTGGAAAAGGTCTTTGCCCTTGAGTGCAATACCTGTTGTCTTTAATAGGTAACTTGGTCAGCCCAGGGGCTGGCCAGTGTGGCTGGGGGTATCCACCTGCTGCTTCCCCAGCCACCCCCCACCCACAGCTCCATCCTGGGCTCTGAACCCCACCGGGGCTGCCTTGTGCTCTGGCTGGCAGGACATGGCTCCTGAGCTGTATGGCACCGTGGCAGCCCCTCCTGAGCAGAAACACTGTGGTTTATAGGGCTGCAAGGAGCTGTGCACTGCAAAACCCTGTCCCCTAAGGCTGCTAAATGAGCCTGCATGTGGGCAGGTGTTTTGCCTGTACCTGCTGTCTGTATTGCCTGTTTACTGATGTCAGGCGTTTGGGAGAGGAAGAGCAAAATAAGGTAAGTAAGGGGAAATACCTGACCAAGCAGAAACTGGCCTCTGGCTTCTCTCCTGCTTCCCAGTCCTGCTGCCATGCGCTGGTGAAGGGTTCATGGAACATCCCAGCACTCCAGCCTCAGCTGCAGCTGGCTTGATTTTCACAAAAGGGGTTTTTATTAAGAGGGTTTGTCAGACACATATGCAGATCTGATTCAATATTAAAAAAAAAAAATACAGTAACAATTTTGTTATATCTCTGACTCAATTTACTTTTCCCTGAGACACATCAAATCTTCCAGAAAACAGGCAAAGATAAGAAAGAGACAACAATGTCATTATTGATCTGAACATTTTTAACCAGGCAGTAGCAAACATTTAAAAAAAATTTATATCTCGTCTCTAATATAATTAGCTGTGGCCGCCAGTACCTAAGGAACAACTAAAATAACCATGTTAGACTGTGCTGTGTACTGTGACAAGTAATTTTAAGAGTCTTTGAATGTTAGCAATGGAAGGAGGAGGTAGAAGCAGGAGGTAGAAGCAGGAAAGGTGGTTATACAAAAATCCCTGAAGGCTGAGGCACAGTAAGACACTGTGGTCTTCTTGCAGACCTCAGTTAATTGCTTTCCCGGGTACAGCACTGTCTTTTTGCAACTGGAAGGAATTATTTTACCCCAACACATACTTAAATACCTCCTGGTGGACTAATTCCTACTTGCTTCCTTATTCATGCCCCCTAAACTTTGCATCAATAAATAAGAAGTGTAGTTTTGGGGATATTCAGTGCTATTATGAGAATGTGCATATATTCTTCCTGGTTGTTTCAGGTCTGTTTTCTGGTTCAAAGTCAGAAAAAAAAAAAGCAGATTTCATTGAAAAGATATAAAAAACCACATTCCCTTTTAAGACATCAAATTCTCTTGATACTAGTCCCCCTGAGTGCTGCTTTGTTACTATGGTGATTACTAGTCCATTTAAGCCACTTTAAAATTGTAATGATGAGCAAGAAAATCAAATTCATAACAGTGTCATTAGCATAGCTATTTTCGTGTGTTCCATGAGATTAGGAAATGACCAAAGGCTGGGGAATAGTAGCCTGATTTATTTTCAATTTTTATGGGCTGCTAACGATTTAATGGCAAACAGATCTGATACAAGCTGCTATCAAAGATATCAGCTCAGAGCTCTGAGATGATAAAGCTATGGGGCCTTTGTGACCCACTGTGGTAATAATTAAAATACCTTCAGGGCATCCTCCACCACTGGTGTGACACCAAGCTTGTGCTCTGTGAGGCAGTACCAAGGAAGGGAATCCGGTGTTAACTCGGTTCCCAAACTTTTGGGTTCCTCAAGCCCTCAGAGGCAGCCAGCTGGGATTCCATGAGCCACCACCCTTGGCACTTCAGCTGAAGAACTGCAGCAGTGATGCCGTGATGGTGGGCCAGGAACTGGGAATGGGAACGGGAATGGGAATAGGAAGGGGAATGGGAATAGGAACGGGAATGGGAATAGGAATGGGAATGGGAATAGGAATGGGAATGGGAGTTAACTGGTAGATGTGCAGAGGGCTGAGGGAGACCTCAGCTGCAGTGTGTGCTCTGGAGGGGAGCAGACAGGGAGAAAACCCCAGCACCCACTGCAGGACACCTCTCCAGCTGTCAGGACAGTGCTTTAGCTGGGATGAATGAAAGGCACCACACCTGCTGGCCTGGGAAGTGCCCGGTGAGCTCCACTGGCCCGTGGCTATGGAGGGATGTGGAGCATGGCCCCCTGTGCATGGACTGGGGCAGAAACAGGAGAGGGACCTTCAAGCAGCACTGTGAGGCTGTCCAGGCACACATGCACTTTTGGAGACTGTTTCAAATGATGATTCACTGAAGGGTAGCGGTAGTTTGGGGTTTTGGTGCCCTCCAGCAGTAGGAAGGATGCTCCCACAAAGCTGACAGGTCTTGTGTGGGGACAAAGGACACTGGAAGCCATACCAGAGAGGCACAGCTGGCACAGGCAGTGACAGATACCACCCCTTGGCCAGCAGCAAGGTCTGATCCAGGGATGGATGTGCAGTGCCACCCTGGGTCCATTAAATATTTGTCCTCACTAAGGTTATACATCAAGGATGTGACTCCAAAATGTCTTGTTAAATAAAATATGCTCTAAAAGATGTTTTATTGACTGAAAATCTTAAAAACATTGGCCAGCTGGTGGGAGGAGGGGAAGAGCTAAGATAAAATAGTTGAAGTGGCAGACTCTGTGCTGCTGGTGTCGCTGATGCTGCTTTGGTTTAAGACTTGTATAAGGCAAGAGGAGTCTGAAGTCCCAGATATGATAGACAGGAGTTATCAAAGTAAAGTTACTGTGACTATTTTCGTAAGGCTCCGAGAAAATTAAAAGCCTCTCCTTTCCCCGTTAAGTAAAAAATTTT
Source organism: Turdus rufiventris (assembly GCA_013186435.1). Classification (NCBI taxonomy): domain Eukaryota; kingdom Metazoa; phylum Chordata; class Aves; order Passeriformes; family Turdidae; genus Turdus; species Turdus rufiventris. Next base: position 6,092,320 of record PYHW01010409.1, on the reverse strand, counting down.
GAGCTGAAATACAAAAATATCACCTGCTGTTCAAGGTCGAATTCTTTTTCACTTCTGAAAATATAGAACTTGTTATATCCTGAGTCACCCAGCAAGTGATGAAACTCTAATTTCAGAGGCAAGAGGCTGGTGCTTACAGCAGCCTTTTCATGGCAGGAGGCACAACAGGCACAACTGGAAATGCTCTTGTCTCAGCACCTGGCTCTAGAGTCTGTCTGCCACTGGCTCCAGCTACAATGAATTGTTAAAAAAAAAAAATTAGAAAAAAACGAGGTATTGATTTTATGATATTTTTGCCTGCCCTTCTTCCCTTTACCTAAGGGTAAATGTGCTACTTGTTGATGCCCGTACAGTGCTGACAGCCTGTGTCAGCAGGTGACATGTAGTGAGAAGTCTCTCTCCAGAAAACAGGCTCTGAAAAGCTAGGAGTTGGGCAGCATGCTCCTGAAAAACTCTCAGGTGTCATCATGGCCCAGCCATGCCTTGCTAATGCTACACTTGCTCCTTGGTCCACCTTCTGTAGGAGAGATGCTTGAAGGAAATCCAAAATTTTAGTGCATCCAAAATTGAGACTGCCACCTTTCCTTATTTTATGCATGCACATATATATATATATATATATATATATGTATTTTTTAATGTATATCACCTGGTTTGACTGGTTTGAAGAAGGTAAGCCAAGGTAACTAAAAATGCTGAATCTAATATAACCTAATAATTTAATACCAGTGTCTGCCTGCCCCAGCAAGCTGCTGCTGACCCTGAGGAACCAGAGACATCAGTGTTTTGGCTCCCATTTGTCAGTGTCATGGAGATGCTCAGGAACCACAGAGGATCTGGAGCTCCCATTTGGAAATTGCCATAACTGGGGGATATATTTAGAGCAAAACTCTATTTTGTAAACAACAAGAGATACTAAAATTATTGAACCTGTTCCACTCCAAAATTGTTGCTGCTTTCGCTGGTGAAGATGAACTCACTGAGTAATCCCTTTTAGAAAAGTGGAAGAAATGCAGGATCTTTTAAGTGTTTTGCTCCATGAAAAAAACTGTGATGCAAGAACTTTATTTTAATTCAAAGCCTGCACAATGTGACATCTTCCTTTATCTCCTCTGTCCATATGTGGCTTCTGTGTGAATAGCAATGCAAGGAAAACAACATCAAAATTAAAAAGAAAACCATAATATTTTTGGCCTGCAGAAATTTCATCAAACAATTCATCACAGAAGGGACTGAGTGAAGACAGACTCTGCTTGTCATTTTGGATGCAGGCAAATGGAAAGGTAAAAAATGAAGGTGTTGGGTCACTATCTCTAATATCACATCTAATTCTGTTGTTATTCCATCTCCAGTTGATCTGGGGAATTTGTTGAACTGTGAATTTCTGTACACATATAGGGTTCATGCTTCAGTGCACAGAGCTGATTGCTCATCAGAGGCCTGTGAGCAAAGGCAGCTACTGCAGAAATTCAGTTTCTCCTTCTGTAATGAGCTTGTCCAAAAGAAAGAAGAAAAAGGATTAAAGCCAGTTATAAATTGTGTGTGTTTTATTTTCCATTATGACCTTTCTTTGCAAACATCTTAGGTTTCCCTCATGTGACTTCTCCATAAGTGAATGTATGTATAGATATGTTTTTCTTCAAATAAATGTAACACCAGATGAAATATCTACTGACAGAATCATAGACCAATAAAGAGAACAAACAAAAACCCACTGAGTGGTTATTTATTGCCTGTGATGTTTCAATGAGGAAAGACTTCCTGTTACCAAATTAACCAGCTTTCCTCTTCGTGTATTTGACTAACAGATGAACAAGGCTGAAAGGATTTGCTATTGCATCTTCTCCCTAGTAATGCATCAGTGTGGAATGAGCTCCATGGCAAGCCAGAATAGAGCAGGAGCTCTGTGCTTGCAGGAGGTCTCTGGCTGCAGCACTGCTATGAATGTCACTCTGGCTCTCTTTCTAGGAGGGAGATTCAGCGCAGCAAAAATGGAGTTTTAAATAAGTGGGCTGTTTAGAGACCATTCACTCAAATGGAACGAGCCTTAGAGTGTGTTTTGGAGCAGCAGCAAGGATGCAAGTTTCACAGGCGCTGTTTCCAGTTCATCTCCTGTCCTATTGGAGGCTGTTCGTGGCTTCTTATGGAATGTGTGTTGAGGACAGCTGGACAGCACTGAGCTCTGCCAGGACAGCTCTCACCTCACCTGCGAGCCAGGCTCAGAGCTAGAGAGGGTCTTTCTTAGAAGGTTCCTTTAAAAGAAACCTGAACTCTGCATGTTTTAGTGTCATTTCTTTAGAATCCTGCACCCATGATCTCTGCTGAGCTTTCCTGTATTTCCCACAGGGTGTTCAGCTGCATCACTGCACAGCAGCTCTGGGTCTGCACAGCCAGTGCTGAGGAGCTGTCCCGGATCCCTTGGCTCTTCAGCCAGTGGTGGTGACACATTTTACTTCAACCATTGCACAAGCACTTCTATTTCTCTTTTTCGTGAGTTCTTAGTTGCAAGCTCGTAGTAAAAACACATAGCTCTATAAAATACATCTTGTTAAGGTAACTTTTTCAATCCTGAGCATCACTTAAGTGCTTGTCTGAGTTGTGTTTCTCTCCAAGGGTTCCATCAGCATGGGTTGTATTCCAAAGCCCAGCTGCTCTTCAGAACTGCTTTTCTCTTTACACTGTCAAATAAGTTTGAATTTTGCTTGTTTTTTTCTTTGAATTGCTCACAGAAGCCATTGAAATGTTGATGTTTGCCAGTTTTTACCACAGGTATGGCTGACTTTTAATTAAGCCTCCAAGCTACTGCAGATTGTTTATTTTCTACTGCCAAGTACATATTAGGTTTCATATCCCTGGGGGGAAATCAGTTCTTCAACATTTGTTGTTTGGCATGATGCAAGTTGGAATATTCATGCGAGCACGCATAAAAATCTGAACAAATTGTTCAAAAAACACTATCTAATCTGAAAACATCTAGACGTTTTTGTTTCAAGCTGCAATCTACAGCACATACCTGTTCCTGAAGCTGCAGTCCTTTGAGTTTAGGTTCCCTTCGTGCCCATTTTCCCCTATAGCATTAATCTTCAGGTTTAGCTAACTCATAGGCAAAAATCCTGGGGAAGAAATGCCAATTAGACAGCAAGCTACTTTGCTTTTTCTCAACCCAGCTTCTTATGGATTCTGATCAGCCTCCTGGGAACACATGAAGGTCTGGAAGGCAAAGGATCCTCTCTTTGGTGTAACTACCTCCATCATTTACCCACAGCAGTGCTGAATCAAAACCTTCTTTTGATGGAAAGCTCCTGCTGGAGCATTGCAAACTTTTTTGGTAATGGCACCAAATTCCCATCTTGAAAAATGAGATCAAACAACCCACCACATTTCTGCGTGATGTGCTGTGTTACCTTCAGAACTGTGTTGACTCCCAGATTGCTCTCACATTAGACAGGGCCCAGTTGATATTTTAGGTTTGGTGGGATTTCTGCCAAATCAGGCACTGTGAAATGGAGCAAATGTTCTTTATGGCTAAACTCAAAGCAAGTTTTCTTTCCCTTTCCTTCACTTGTTTTAGTGCCCAGGTCTGACAAGGCTCTGGAGCATCCATCACATATTTGTGCTAATTTCAGATATAGAAATAAAATTTAAAATGTGGGGAGAGGCATTAACATGATCACAGAGTTTCTAAAAGCACGAGGAAAACATTAACCAAAGAGAATTTAAAATCTGGGTGACATGAGTAGCCCCTGAAGGAACTGAGTCTGATGCAGTACAGGAAGGATGCTGATGGGATGCCTTGCAGCCTTTAAATATTTTCATGTCAGCAGCTTTAGAAGGTCAAGAGTTCTTCAGAAGTGGTAAAGCATAAAAAACAGGGAGGTTACACACTGTGACAAACCTCAGAGTATGAATAGAAGACTGAGGCATGGTGAAATAGAGAGCTGAGACCCTGAAAATGCAGGCACCTAGTTAGATGAAACTTTGAAGAAATGGAATATTAAATGATCTTGTAAAATTGGTACTGACCAGAAGGGCAAACTAGTCTTTTTTTCCTATTTTAAGACACTTGGTGGAGAAAACAAACCCATTCCTTTGACACTTTGAAAGCAAATCTATTTTTTGTGCTTTGTTACGATTTCACATTCAGTGTGTTACAGATGATAAAAAAATTATTTTAAAATAAATAAAGATCTTAAAATTTAAAATTATCAGCTTTCCATTTAGAGCTATGGGTAAAGCAACATCAAAGCTCACTTGGATCTCAGTGCTCCCGTTTTGGATAAGCTGGGGCCAGGCTAAAATTAAGAGCATCATTTTAATATTCATGGGCTCACATGAGTGGTAAAGCTATTGGTGGATCCAGCCATAGGGTCAGACTCTAACTTTCATTTGAAAAAGTGAGACCAACAAACAACACTATACTTGTGAATCACAAAACTCAAGCAATTTCTTGGTGTCTGAGATTTTTTTAAGGCATAAAGAGGTAATTAAAAATTTTAATAATGAGTTGTTTTTTTTCCCCACTGATGATTAAAAACCACAGTGTGCTCCCCTAGGATTCAGGTCTCCTATACAGATTTTCAGCAAAATCCTGGCTGAATTTTTTATGGTTTTCGGTGTTTGGCTTTAGATGAGGTTGGAAGTCTTTGGGACAGGTTTAGTTTTGTGATTAGAATGGATCAGCACTTCTGCGCCATCACTGTTTGAGGCATCTGAAGGGTGTAAAACTATTTGAATTTGGTATCTATTATAAAGCCAAGTGAGTCCAATTAGACTTCTTTGAATCACAGCTATATAAGAAAAGCAGAATTAAGAACAATGATAAAGATGAAATTCATTTTTGCAAAGTTCCGTTGAAATTCTCTAAGTCATGAAGATAAATAGAGGCAAAGATTTTTAGTTATTTTTATCTTAAAATAAAATTTAACACTGCAGCACAAAATCTAATACTGAAACATTGCATTCAGCTGTTCCTTTTAGCCTCCTGCTGCAGTGGGACAGTTCGTAGGCAGTTCAGAGCATTCAGGGGCAGTTTGCATCTCTGCTCAGGTGTGTGTGGTGATGTGAGTGCTCACATCAGAGAATCACAGATTCATGGAATAATTTGGGCTGGAACCACCTTTAAAGGCCACCTAGTCCAACCCTCCTGCAGTGACATCTTCAACTAGATCAGGCTGCTCAGAGCCCCATCCAACATGACCTAGAAAATCTGCAGGGATGGGGCATCTTCTGCCCCTCTGGGAAACCTGTGCCAGTGTTTCACCCTCTCATCTTAAAAAAACATTTTTCCATTATATATAGTTTAAATCTGTTTTCCTTTAGTTAAAAACCACCACCTTTTTCCCTGTTGTACAGCTGAGCTTTGTGGAAGCTTTTTGATTCTACTCAAGGAGAAAAGGATTTATGGTAAGGGGAGGTGAAGGCTTTGGTGCTCAGGGACAGCTGTGCCTGTTGTGCTCCTGGGGTGGAGTGACCACTGGGATGTTGTGCTAGGCAAGGAAAGATCAGGAAAACTGGATCAGGATAGCTGAGAGGCTTCACATGTGCCAACTTTCCTGGTTAAACACAGCTGCAGAAGAAAAAATCCCCTATGTTTTCATTCCAAGGCCAAACTCAGCTGGGATATGTGGAGCAGCTCAGCTGCATGTGCTTGAAGTTTTACATGGGGAATTAATGGTTGTATCGGAAAGTGTTTTCTGGGTCAGCTTTTCCCTTTTTTGGGTTCTCATTTTCCCAGTTCACTTCTATCTCACCTGGACACACACCAACTTCTGGTGTATTTAACTTTCCTTTTGCCCTTTGCTACCCAGCTCTGTGCTCTGGAATACAGATACCAGAGCAATGAATGTGTTAAAAGATGCAAAGTTTATGTGTTCATCTAAGACATGCTTAGTCTAAATCTGAGTATTGATCACAGTAGGCTTATTCCCATACTTAAGCAAGCGCTTGAACATTTTTATATGTAGGAAATACAATTATGTGACATTTATGAATGCTATTACGAGTTTCTGTGTCATTGGAAATTCATTATCTTAATGCAAAATGAAAGGTGGTTAGCTCATGACCATAATTAAAGTGTTTGGCTGTAATTTTATTGTTGGTGTACAACTTTTTCCTGTGTCTGTCTAACAATTTGTTTCAGGACAAAGCTGTGTATTGTTCCACACAAAACCAAATTGCTGAAGCTGGAAGCATCTCAGAAGACTGTCTAGTCCATGCCCTGCTCAGAACAGTCACAGCAGAGTGCTCAGGACCATGTCCTGTCAGCCAGGGGTGGACACCCTACAGCCTCTCAGGGCAGCCTTTCCAGTGTTTGCTCTCTCACAATAAAAACAGTGGTAAAGTGCTGTATACTACAAATTCTGGCTTCCTTAAATCACTGTACAAAGCAAAATAGAAATCACTTTAAGTGAAAAACCACACATTTCACCCTACGTATATTTTTACCACAATGCATTATCTTATTGCAGCAAGGAATGTGCAAATATGGTACCAAATACGGTACCAAAACTGGTACATAATTACATAAAGTTGTTTAGGTTTCTCACAGCCAACCAAAACAAGCAGTGTCTACAGAGCTTCCAAAATGTGGTCTGAATAACTTGGCCAGGATCAAGGTTGAGCCTGACTCTCTAGCTCACGACCCAAAACTTCTCTTTTTACTGGTCTGCCTTATCTCTCCCCATGAGATCTGAAGTCATAGTTTTGGCCTTTCCAAAGCCTGACACAGTTTATTCACTGCAGAATTAAGACATTCTGCCTTATTAAAATAAGTATAATATTGGAGTACCATTGGGTTTTTTGCTACATGGAATGTTCATTTTGAATGTCACTCAATATTTCATTAAAATATTAAAAAAAGGATATTTTATAATTAAAATCTTTACTATTTTAACCTTCTTGCACATTGCATAAACATGAGCAGGGCTTATGAAGTGTGGGTTTGGTCCAACAAATAAGAAAAATCCCCAAAATAAAGAAAAATCCCATTAGGATGAATGCTTTTAGGATGAATGCTTTATCTTTCAGGCAAGCAGAAGCAGCGAACACTGAATTGCTGTCTACAAAACACAAAAGCAAAGTGTAGGGGTTGAATTAAAAAAAAAAAAATCCTGTAAGATGAATACCTTAAAACCAAAGCATTTAAATTTCTTGTCATGAAACATTTTCTCTTTGACACGTGTGAAAGAGCAGCTCAAATCGGGCCCTGGAATGCTGGGCAGACAGGGCTGACTGCAGGGTTTGACATCCCACCAGGATGAAGCTGCCAGCACGGTCAGGTGCTGCAGCATTTCCAGCACTGCTGCAGCACAGCGATGGCTTATAGCTGTAAAATACCTGTAGCACTTCTCCAAATGAGGTCAGCGAGTTCGTTAAGAGCCAAATATTCTTGCTTTGTGTAAGCTCTTAATAGTGGGTGGTGGAGTTATATCTCAGAGAAGCACTGGATGGCAGTAAATGCCCAACAAAACCCAGGCAGACAAAGGCAATTAAATAAAGCAAGGCAGAGAGAGGCTGAAAACTTCAGCTGCTTCAATGATCAGTTCTTTACAAATGGCTATTATATAATATAATAAGTAACTGTAGTTTTACTTATTCATTAGAGAGTTTTGTGCATGGCTACAATCCATCTGCTTTAAATGGCTTGAGAGTGAAATTGGCTGTCTTAGACTTCATAGGAGTTGCTGAATACCAGGAAGAAGAAAAACCTTTCTGTTTTCAGGTACATTGCAAACTGGATGAACAAAAGATTTTTCTTTGAAAATTTAAGTAACTGAATATATTTTCTTATTTGCCAAGGTTTTGCAGATTGATTGCTTTTTTGTATGTATAGGCAAATGAGCAGAGAGCAGTATTTCTGTTGAACTTGAGATTGCTTTTTCTTTGAGATGCAGTTTGACTGATAAAAGCAATGGCATTGCCAAGTTTGACACTGTAAGGCATTTCATTTGATAATGGATAACTTTTTCCTGAAAAAAACCCAGCATTTCTGTACACAAAGCATTACAAATCCCTATCAAAAGGCTCAGAAATCAGCTGATGGACAGATCTCAGAAAGTAATTATATCTAAGAAACCAGTCTTGCAGTGCAGTTCACAAGGTGCCGGCTCCTGCTCCTGCTCTCATCAACATTCTTCACAGCCAGGGTGCAAATGCACCCCGGTAGATTTGACTGCAAAATTTGGTGTGGAGGAGAGAGATAAAGGGCAGCCCTTCAGAGCTGTGCCCTGGCCCAGCAGCTCGGGCTCCCCCGAGTTTTAACACTGCTGGATTGCTGGGCATGGAGCTGCAGAGCTGGGATATTTTTGTGCAGGTACCAGTGACAGGACTTAGGGCCAAGAAATGGTTTCACGGTGGATAGCTGGCTGCTGATGGGCTCCCAGACCAGCCAAGTGGTTAAAGTGGTAAAGTAATCCATGGCTGCATGGGAAGGAAATACTGATGAGAAGTGGGAAGGGAAATTATCACTCTGCGAGGTATGAACAAGAGCTTTACTGGAACAAACTGAACACTTCTTGGATCCCCAGTTTAAAAAATATGCTGATAAATTGGAGAGGATACACCAAAATACTGCAAGAATGATTTGAAGTCTGAAAAAGCTTAGAGCATGCCAAGAGCTCAATATAATTTATCCAGAAGAGCTTAAGTGCCTTGGTCATGGCCTGTAAGCCCCTACACAGAGAAAAGCTTTCTGAAGTTTCTGAGTCTCTAACACAGCACAGAAAGGCTGGAGTCAGGGGCAGAGGAAGGCTGAAGATCTAGGATGGAGGAAAATGACTTTTTGAAAATCTCTGTACATTATCCATCAGATCCCTGGGCTCAGCCATGCAGGGACAACCATTATTGAAAAAAATGAGCATTCAGTGGATGAGTTTCTCCTCTGGTACAGCAGTGGGTATCTAGATTAGCAGCCTAAGTCAACACTTGTTTTAGATTTATTCAAGCATAAATAAGAGCAGATTTTTGTCTGCCCTTCACCAGATAAACAGCAATGTTCCTAATTTTTCACAGCAATATTGAAACAGAGAACTATGTTTCCATGAAATAAATTGTATAGAAACAACATACTGTAGGCAACAAGGTCCTTAGGATAAACAGATATTTTTGTAGCAAACACAACAGAGTTCTTTTTATATAAAGAGTACCACAGATATGTCAGATAAAAGCCTTGATGCATAGCTAGATAACAGACCATATTCAATGTTTTCCAAACATCTTGTTCTGTCTGTCAGATCTAATGATGACTGGTGACTAGACACCTCAGCAAAATGCTGCTTTGCTATTTATTTCTCATTTATTCTCTTGAGAAATCTCAAAACATTTCCAATTTGATTTAAGGAAGTTTCCCAAAGTCAATTGAACATGCTAGAGAAAGCAGTTTACTTTCATGGTCAATATGCAGCCTATAAAGAACAATAAGGAGAAGGTAATTTCATTTTGATCATGCTAACCTTGTATGTTGCTGCTCTGCTTAGATTTTAGTACTCTTGTCACTCGCTCAGAAACTTGCATTACGTTGAATCCTTTTGTCACATCCAAATTTCTCTAAGATGGTGTGTGAGGATGCACCCACGTGAAGGCCAAGCTAGTCAGCAGCCTGGGAGGCACGAAATGGGAGAGCCCACAGCCATGAGTGGTGGTAAAGCTGTGATTTCAGCCCATCCCACCCCACAACCACAAAGGTGGGTGTCCTTTTAAAGCATCGCCTTGGCTGTGTTTGAGAATGTCACCAGGGAAATTAACTATTTTTGCCAGAATAATTGGATAGTAAATCATTGTTTTCCTCGAGCATCAAAGGCTCTCAAGCCATAAGGCTACCTTTGCATTGACAGCATTGGTCTTCTAGACCACCTTCAAATCCATACCCATCCTCTGGAGAGCAACCATGCAGGTCTGATAACCAGTGTCCAGCAGGGATCCCTGCACAGCCCAGGCATTGTTACAGCTGTGGAAAGGAAAAGCTGCCGTTCAAGAAGGCAGCAAAGGGTCTGTGTTTAGCCCGGTAAAACATGGAAAGAGAGAGAATATGTCCAATATTCAAGAAATGATCCTCAGGGATATTTGATCTGAAAGGCAGCTTAGATGTGGGTTACAAACTGGTCTTGAATAAACATAAGCTGGAAATTACCAGAAGTGTCCCAATCTATTAGAAGAATAAGAACCATAGTGCCATAGTGGAGGAAATGTTCTTCTTTAATAACTTTAAGGAGGATCTAGGTCAGTTTGTGAAGGTCATATTACATTCCTGCTGAAGTGGACAAGGCTGACTGCTTGACCAGGGAGGTTCCCCCAGCCTTGTGCCAGGCTTCTCCCAGAAGTCTCATACCAAATGGCAGCCTGGTGTTTTCTGCTTTCTCCCTCCCACTCAGTGTGTTTATTTGCAACAATGATAATAAATTTTCAGCCTGTGGTTTCCAGACATTGTGGGTAGAGTGAAAAAAAACCACAAAAAACCCCTAACCCAGCAAACAAGCTATAGTTTTATTGTGAATTTCAGACCCGTGGTAATTTTTTAAAGGTTTGTTGCCGTATTAACTTTTTTTCCCAGCATCATTAAGTGCTAAAATTCCATGATTTAACACTAGAAAATTTGTGTGTGTGGACAAGCCAGCTCTGTGTTTTAATGATTCTTATGTATATGGAATTTTAATGAATATTGCCTTCAGTGGGCCATTTGTCTAATCAAGAATATGCAAAATGCTTCTTTTTCTGTAGCATCTGAAGAGCAGCGAAAGACAAGCATTTGACCTGCCCCCATGCAATTAAGGGTGTGACATTTTCCATCTGCAGCCAGACAGGGGAAATGGGAACAGACCCATGCATCTCAGCATCCTGAGGAGCAGGAGGGAGTGGCTTGGGAAAGATGCTGTGACCTGAGGGTCAGGAAAGGCTGCTAGTGCTTCAGGCATGCCTGTCTGAGAGGATGAAAGGATGCTGAGCCCTGAAGATTGCTGGGTAGAGTCTCTTTACTTATCACAAACAGAAATCCAGCACGCGGGGTTTTGTTGCTAACTCCCCATATCATTCCCTCCATCTCTGGTCCTAAATGAAAGAAAGTAATTTCATAATGACATTCACAAGGCATTCAGCTCTTTGCAGATAAATGAAAGACTTTGTAGTCTTTGCTGGTGCTGCTGCTCATGGCAGTGCCTGTCCCTTGGGGACCCTGTTCTGTGTGACAGGGAGAGCTGTGGTCTGCAGACAGCTCTGGAGGACACTGGCAGCAGAGGGTCCTTTCCCCTGCCAGACCTCTGGGGAAGCAGAGAGCCTGCTTTTCCTGGGCTGGGAGCAGAGATTCTCCCTGCCTCCCAAATGCTAAATTCCTCGTGACAGGGTGAGCAAACACATCTGCTCCCTTCTGGCTTCTTGCAGGTACCACTCTCTTATTTCTGTAGGGCTGGCCACCTTCACTGCCTCCATGTGTCCCTCCCCTGTGCTTTCCTGGCTGACTGCTCCACTCCCACTCAGGTGAGGGCTTTTGCAAGGCTGCCTGCACCTCCACAGTGGTACACCAAGATTTTTTCTGCAGGTGCACAGTACACCTTGTTTTTCATATTTCTGAGGTTGCCCATTCCTAAGAAAACTTAGAGCTTTATGTGAGGAGGGAGCTTTTTCAACTAGAAGTAAGTAAAGCCACTTTCCAAGTCACCTTCTTGGGTCTTTCTCTGCTTTCTCTTGATTTCAAGCGCAGTTTAAGTGTCAAGTCACAAGAAGATGTAAAAGGAGAAAATATTGGCCCCTAGTAGTTGTTTGGCTTGAATAATGTTTCCCTTGCATTTTCTGGAAGTTAATGAAATTCTTCAAGTCCAAAATCTGTGGTTTTATCCTTCAGGATGCTGAGTCTACGTTCTCATTCCCTCAGAGTACCTGAAGTTTCCCAATACCTTGCAGGGGGAGAAATTTCTGCCACTTTGGCATGGAAATGATATATCATAGAACAAGTGGGGCTGAGTGATCAGGCAGACAAGTACCTTGCTATCTTAATTAGATTTTAAGCTGTGACAGACTGTTCACTGTCCTGGTGCCTCTTGGGTTTGGAACTGAAAGAGTTAACAGTGTCAGCCCTCAGTGCCCATGGCAGAGGGCTGGAAAAACTACCTTTTAGCATAACAGTGCCTTGCTTTCCGAGCAGCATTTGGAGATCTATCATATTTCTGTTTTAAATTCACATCCTTTCCTCAACAATACGCAATGCCTCCATCTCCATGGAAATGCTGGTGTTGTTCAGCATTCACAGCTCACGAGGACAAAACACAGAAGATGCATTTTTTGTCCTATAAAGAACAGGCCCAGATTCTGCTGCAGCTGCCACGGGCTCCCCACTGCTCTTTGCTTATTCAGTACCACAGCTCACCTTAAAATGTTTTTAAGCATCAGCTCTCCAGCCTTTCACTGCCTCGAAACACCTTTAAGGAATCTGCCTGTGTGAAAGACCCACAGGCAGTAAAAACTCACTGCAATATGACTGCCCCTCTCCTGGCAGTGCTTCAACACCCCACAAGTTTATGTAGTTGCTGCAAGGATGAAGGCAAGAGGGCTCTGAGAGTATTCCTTGCTCCCCATAAAGGAAAAAGCAACTGGGCTTCCCCTGTGTTTTACTGTTGTGTATGCATATGATGCGTTTATAAGAAAAGGCAAACAAACCTGGAGGTGTGTTTTACCAACACTGCACTAATTGACTGTTTCCTTTTTTACCAGCAGGAGAGAAAGAAGTAGCTTTTCAGGCAGCCCACCTTGAGAAGCTGGGATGATGCCTTTGCCTGGAGAGAGCCCTTTGCCTGCACCATCCAGCTTGGGATCCTTGGCGGCAGCCTCCACACAAGGATTGCTTCCATCCACTTAGGGCTGGTCCCTTCCTGGTGGGCACCTGGGGGAGGAAGGTGATGAGAAGGAACCCAGTAGAGGTCAGGCACACCAGGACAGTGGTGGGACACGCTGGTGAACTTGGTCATGTCCCTTCTCCTCTCAGGAGAACACAGAGAGTGACACTAATGTCCTTTTGTGGAAGATTTTGAAATCTGCAAATGAAAAGCCTATCCATAAAGGCTAAATACTGTTATTGCCACTTCTATTCCCACAGTACATGCTTATGCTTGGAGCACTCTACTGCTTCTGCTCTCATTTTTAATACAAACAGGAAAAAAAAAAAAACACCTAAGAGGATTGCCAGCCTATGGTGGGCTATCTTGTATGGAGTTATGGTAGCTGGAAAGTGACATTGTTTTCTTGGCATGGCACAGTGTGTCCCCATCTGATGACTCCTCACTTGCAGTTGCTGTGTGGCCATGGGTGATGGGCACCTGCTCCTGTGTCCCTGGACAGGCTGTAGAGGAGAGAGCACTTTTCACTTCCATTAAGCTATTGGTTTAGGAATTATTTCTATTAAAATATAGCCTGTAATAAGAAAGACCTGATAAGACATTGGACCAACTATGAATATTAGTTATGTCAGATTGAAACTGAAACAAACCACTTGGAGCTCAGAGGGAGTTCAGTCTGTGACCAAGAATAAAACAGACAAGAGCCCCACCATGCTGGGTTTTGTTGCAGTGGTTGTCACTGCTCATGGCAACATAGATTTTGATGTAAATTTGCATGCTTTTAAGTACAGACCTTTTCTACACTTTTGAGGCCAACCTCAGAGGTGCCTCTGGAGTATCACATACTGTGAGCAACACCTGTACAGCATCCTTTTCCCCCACAAAAGAAAACACTTTTAAGCAACTTCCTTTTGCTGTGCTCTTGTGCAGAATGATGGCAGTTCCCAGAAAAGGCCAAGCCTGCAGAACAAGCAGAGAAGGAAGCCAAGCCAGAGCAGAGCAATCAGCAGTAATGAGCTAGAAGGATGCTTGCCTTGCATTTACCTGACTGTCCAGCAAATACTGCAGTGGAAAAGGCTTTAAAGGCTGATAGATGGAAAGAAGCCAGGCTTTCTAAAATTGATACGCAAATACAAGTTAATGCTTAGTGAGAAAAGCTGCTTATATGAGGATGAATGTGGTACCACGTATAACAAGGAATTATTTGGTTTATTTTAAGCTGATTTATTTTAAAATTATTTCTGAGCTCCTGAGGAACTACATAAACATTTTTCATAGTATTTTACAGCAAAAGCAAAAGATCTGGGTTTTAATAGATCTTCAAAGTTGCCTCAAGACCCCACTGGGTTATCTGCCGGGCAGCTAACACATCAACTTTTTCACAATCTCAGCCCAAAAGGAAGCCACTAATAACAAAGTTACCCTTAAATGGCTGTGGAATATTTAAACTGTGTTTAATTGGGTTCACCTCATAACACTTGTAGCCTTGGTTCTCCCCATTGAGAGGGAAAAGAACAGCTTCCTTCCACCCTTCTGAGGTCGTCTGCAACGCCAAGTGGCTGTATCTGAGCCAGCCCCAGTGGTTCCCCTGGCAGAGGGGATATCAGCTGGGCCATCCCAGCTGTCAGAAGACATTAGGAGTGGTTCAGGTGCCTTATGTGGCCTGAAGAATCCCCCATAGGTGGTCAGGGAAAACAGGGAGATTGTCTTTGTGGCTCTGCAGAGACCATCTCCAGGTGTTGAACGTGTCCTACCCAGTTGCAATGCTCCTGCTGGGAGAAGATCATGTACTGAACATCATAGGAGGGTGTGGGCTCCAAGAGGTGGCCAAGAATGTCTTTTGTTCTCCCAAGCTGCTTCCTTGGTTGTCAAGTAGAAATTTCTGCACTGACACTGTGCTGCAAAGCCTGCGGGTAGTGACAGCTTTTGAAAAGTTTAAGGCAGCCAATTCACAAAGTGTGGCTACTCCAGTCACAGTCCCAAGGTTATTTCAAATGCAGAAATTAGCACCTTTGTCTTCTTAGAGTCTGAAAACCTGATGGAGTTATTTTTATAAAGGAGTTGCATATTTTTATGGGCTTAACCTTTTATCCTGAAATTTCTCATAACTGTTTTATTAATGCTCAGGAGATCTGAAGTACAGATTGCTCAGCTTAAATAGGAAGGAAATTTAAATTACAGTTAAGACTTGTCAGGTAAATTAACTGAGCCACAGCTCAGTGAGTTTGGTGTCTGCCACTGACCATCCGCCAGGACAACGTGGATTCTGTACATTCAGGCAGAAATGAGGGATGACGTTGCAGAGGGTGAAAGACCAAGATGCATTTAGGACCCCCATATCCCACCTGCTGTGTTTCCATGGACTGTGCCAGGGACACACTGGAGTGCAGGAACCATTAATTCTTCCTGGGATTTCCCACATGCCACATCCCTGGGTCCTCAGCAAGGGCACTGTGGAAGCCCCCATCCCTCTGGAGCTGAGAAGGACACAGTAACCCAGCTCTGCACCAGGCTGAATTTCAGCAGAGGCAGGAGTTGGTTTTGCTCTGAAGGGGAAACTCTTTCTCCATTAAAAGATGTAGCACCAAGAGAGAAAATTAAATCAGAGACATTCCAATATAATTTGATTATTAAATTAGAGTTGACTTCTAGCTTCCAAGTTTTTCACACAGTCACTCAAATGTTATAATGCTATAATTGCTATTTGTTTTAAGGAAGCCACGAAGGTTCTCCTTACTCTCTTTCCTGAGGAAAGGAGATGACTTTGGGAAAAATTAAACCTTGAGCTTCTCAAAAAGGATAAAGCCAGTGATACACACTCCTGTATCTTGGGTGAGAGACTAGAAGCAGAGAGCAGCAGTGTGGCTCAGAGCCACATGCACATGCAATGGCAAGGGACAAGGAACCATCACACACAAGGCAGGACAGAGGAGAGTGATCAGTGCCTCTCCCTCTGTGAGTAGTGGAAAAGACATGGAGATGGACTGAGACCAGCCAGAAAACTTGAACACAGGCAGCCCAAAGACCCTTATCAAGCCAGAAACCTACAGATGAGGGCTTCAGAAAACTCCAGAAAAGTGTAAATGAACGGATTATAACATGAAAGCAAAAAAGGGCCCATCTTTCTTTACTCATGAGGATATAGAAATGAGCAACTTTCAGAGCCCACAAGATTCAAATGTCAGACTGGGAAAATCGTATGGCTTGATTCTACTAAAGGCTTGGAGCAGAGAGGACTCACCAAGGCTTGAATTTGCATTATGGTCAGGTATCAGAGAATCATAGAATGGTCTGGGTTTGAAGGGACCCTTAAAGATCATCCTATTCTCACCCTAAAGATCATCCAGTTCCAACTACCCTGCCATGGACAGGGACACCTTCCACTAGACCAGGCTACTCAAAGTCCCATCCAGCCTGGCCTTGAAAACTGCCATTTATGGGGCAGATAGATAAAGAGGTACATATTTGATTCCTCGGCTGCTGTTGTGAACCCAGGTGAGAGGCTTGTGCCCGGTGAGTTTGTGTGCACAGCACTAAAGAGCTGGGGCTGACACCTGGAGACCCTGACAGGACAAAGTGAGGGCTGGTTCCCTGGTGATGCATCTTCTCACAGGCTGTGTGTCAGGCTTAAAGCTGAGGTCATCTTTAAAGCCAGGAATTAAGGGCCTGAGGGAGGGTTGTGCACTAGCATCTCTCTGAGGCTCCTGTGGGCTGGCACAGGTGTTATTGGACATGACAAGATAAATGTAAATAAAAGCAAAAATAGATAGACAAGCAAACTGTGAGTTGCATAGAACTTCAAAAAAGAAAGTGGGCAGGGGAGTGAGGCATGGTCTGCAAAGCATGGAGTGGAGGGGCATGAGTCTGGGTGCTTTGTGTCCAGGTTTGACTTTTTCCTTAGGTGTCTCTGCTGCCAGAATATCAAATGCATCTAGGAAGGTGATGTCCTTTCCTAGCTGAAATTTCCAGTTCCAGGAGAAATGGCATGTTTTTGAAAAGGGGTCAGGCATAAAGTGACTGACCTCTTGCTCTGAACATTGGGCAGTGTTTTTTTGTTGGGGAGAAGTGTCCATGTACAGCCTCAATAAAAGGGTGAAATGGAAGCCTTCATACATCACTCACTGTAAGTTTCCTTACAGAGGGCAATTTTTAGTATTCGTGCTTTGGATGTATTAAAAGCTAAAATATGAATCAAATAGCATGAGTTGGAGCTGATTTGCTTCAGAAGAAAGTAGAAGTTTAAACTTTTATACATCTGCACATCAAAGTGTTGTTACAAGCTAAGGTTTCTTTTTATAATTTAACCCCATATCTGTATTGAATTTCAATGGGCTGGTTGTGTGGTGCACTCCAATCAGTCGAGTTTGATGAACACCCCAAAGCTCAGTGGCTGAGAAAGAAAGAAGAAAAGCTTGCTTAGGAACATCAAATGGGAGTGCAAACCTGATATCTTTTGTCAGTAGAAAGATTGTTTTAATACCCTGTCGGTCACAGTAATAATCTTAAACAAATAGATCACTTGTATTTACTTTGTAATATCAGTGCTTTTACAAGATTGACTACCTAGTGGGATTGTCTGTACAAATTCCACAGTTGTCCCCAGGCAGCTCTGTGAAGAGGACACTTTAACTCCATATGCCATTGAAAGATGCCTTCAGTGATGCTCCATGAATTAATCATATCCCTGAGGGCTGTGGGAGGATAATGGTAGAAAAACCCTGCTGGAATGACGTGGAGAGCTCCAATGAGCTGTCACAGCACCTGGCCACTTTGAGCACTGAGGAGCAGTTATATCAAACAGGCTGTACCTGCGTGAGCCCATAGAGCTGAACCTCACTGAGCTGTCAGCAGGAAAGAGGGAAGCACCACTTACTTTACCTATTGCAATGGGCTCCCCACTGCCAGGGGCCACAGGGGTTACTGGAGAGAAAAGGAAGTAAACATTTATCTAGTGGATTATTCCTTTTTTTCCTAATCTGCGCTCTTGAGTTACAGAAGCACTGCAAGGATGAGCTGTGTGTGTTCTTTTTGATGATGAAATTGCCTAGCAGTGAGCTGAAGGTTTTATGCACAAATGTTTAGGTTCTTTTCTTTATTAGTTATCTATTTCTTCTTCCCAACTTGCAGGTTCCTACTCTCAAGCCAATGGCCATGCACAGCCATTCCACGTATGCAGCATGTGCACCTCAGGGAAGGTAGGGATAATGGTTTGTGATGACAGAGTAAAATTATCACCAAGACCACCTTGTGTTCTCTATTCTTGCTATTTACAGCAGTCTGTGTCAGATCTGGTTTAATTTTTTTTCATCTTTTCTGGGCAACAGAAGGTTTCCCTTTATATGAATATAAATAAAACCCTTTCAGAGTAATGATGTTTTTCATGGAGGGTGTGTTAACCTACAGGAGTGTGAAGTAGGTTTACATTCTGAGAACAACATGTGCGTCGGGATTATTCCTTTTCCACTCCCCCTGAGCGAGACCTTATCCTCTTTTGTTTCCATTTGAGCCAGGTGCCAGTTCATTACTCTCAGGCATTTAAAATCCATCAAATGCAAGTAACGTGTCACGTTTTTTCCTGAATGTTTTTCAGTTGGTCTGCTTCTACTATATTTTAAACCTTTTTTCCTTGTCAAGATAAATCTTGCCTGGATAAATATGAGCACAGCTTTTGTTCTGTATTTTTTTTGTGCCTTGCTCTGTAGCCAGATCCTAACTACAGGGTCTTATTAACCTCTCTGACCATGTCAGGTGACTCCCAGGAGACTGCTGGAGAAAACCCTAATTTACAGTCACAGGAGAAAGCAGGAAATCAAATCACATCACGGCTTAAAACTGTATACACGCCAGGCACGTGTGATCTGACCACACAGACGTGTGTATGGCCAGACAGGTGAGACAGATCTAGAAAGATCCAAATGCCACTCTACCTAAACCTGTTTCTCCTGGTTGTTAGGAAGGGAGACTTGGTGAGGCTGGTTTGGATGCAGCCCCCAGTCCTTCAGTCATTTCCATGGCGATGCATTTCCATGTTCCCTTTTCCCAGGCTGTCACACTTGCCATTTGCCTTCATGCAGGGAATTACCTTTCAAATACCCCAGGGCTGAAAACCAGACTACATCATGTCCAAAATGTAGCACCATAGGGACAAATTCCTCAAATGCTGTCAGCTGCTTATCTGGTTGACAGTTCCAGACAAAACATTCTGGCTTGTAGGGACAAGGAAGAAATTCTTATTTCCGTAGGTCAAGCCCTCTGGGTCAGGGGATGAGGTCAAGGAAGCAGCTAGACCTGCTCCAGAGACAGAAGATTACAGAAATAATTACTGCCAGTTGACCTCATCTCATTCTTCTCATTTTGTGCCTTTTAGGCAGGGCCAGATCCATCCTATGGGGTGCTGAAGAGGTCTGCACCCTAGCTGAATCTATTCTGCATTTTTCACCTGCTCTGCAGAAGAACTGGGGAAATCTTTCTTCCAGGTTGCACTGTAGAGATCTGTGTTCTACAGAATTTCACGGCAGTTTTGATGAGTCTTGGTTTTTTTCTTTAAAGTTTTGATGGATCTGACCTTTTATCTCTAATGCCCTCTATGACATTTCTGTCTCCTGTACTTTTTGGATCGGGTAATGTTTTTTTATTTTTGTTGAATTGAAGCAGGCTTTGGACTGGTCATGTACACAACCCATTTTACTTCTGCTGTGAGGAAAACTCTTAAACTGTTTAGTCAAAACCTGTCTTCTCCAGAGAAACGCCTCATTGCCTGGCTGTTTCATTTTGAAGCCTTGTAGCCATGAAATCTGTTGGGAGAACACAAACAGCTGTGATTACCTGACAGCTCTAGGAAATGGCAGAGACAAGATTCCTCTTTGAGATAAAAGTGCTGGTTGCAGGTGGGGGTTGCAGACAGATCTTTAAAACTTCTCTGTAACCTTTGGGCTCTGGTGAGCACCAAAGGGGCGATGCCCTGCCAATCTAAATCAATGAACAACAGTAACCTGATATTGCTCTTCTGCCCAGCTGAGAGTCATTAGTTTTGTTAGAATTGGATCGAGGGTGTCTGCAAATGTGATACCATTATTCTTTCTTAATGTAACTAGAGTTTACCCAGAGGATGAGCCCTTGGCCATGTACCTGCTGCTGTCCGTGTCCCATCTGAGAAGCAGGTCCTGACCTGCAGCCCAACCACTCTGCAGGGCAGCATGCAGAGATGCACATGCGGAATTTTGCAACATTGCAAACAGAAAATCCATCTGAAGGAGTCAGGTTTTGGAGTGCTAAGCCACAAGTTCTTCCTCATAGCTGTGGCTGGGACTAGCTGCCTTTGTGCCTTTTGCAGCGCAGCTCACTGGGACTACAGGAGGCAAGGTTTAGCAGCAGGAGATGCAGGCAAGTGTTGCTTCCTGGGGGTCTGCTCACCATCTCATCAAGTTCTCCTTAGAGTAGGTTTGCAAGACAAAATTTATAAAATCCTGCATTTCCTTCTTTTTCTCTCATCCCTGTCTCTTGCTTGTGAATGTATTAGTCCTTATTGCAAGGACTTTCACAGGCACCGAGCCAGGATTGGTGGGGTTTCTCAGCCACAGACAACATCTTCAGATCTGTTCATTTCATTTTCTCCTGCAGCCTGTCCCCTTCCTTTCCCTGTGTTTTTCTACTCCCTGGTCTCCCCTTTCCAATTATTTTTTCCGAAGGTGTTCTACCAATGAATCTCCAAGCCATTTGCTACTGTACTGCAAAGGACCTTATGCACTCTCCCTTTTCCATTTTTTTCTTATTTTCTCCCCAAAATAACATTCCCCATTAAAGCTGATATTCACTACCAGCTACAAATCCTACCTACACACCTTTACTATGAGAGACAATTCAGTCCTGCAGGATACTCCCACACTGAAAATCCTGGGAATATAAGCAAATCCCAGTGCCTTACTCTTGACATGTAGTGGTGGTGAATTGAGTGATGGGGTAACTTAAAATGTTGAAATGCTTTTGTTGGTTTTGCTTTTGAAGAATGCCATAGTGGAGCTGCAGTGAGACCTGAACAGGAAGGCCAGAGGTGTGTGGCTGTCAGGCAGCCTGGTCAAAGCAGTCACAGATTCCCGACCCTCTGTGCTCTCCTGCTGCTGCAGAGCAATGTGGGCCAGCTTTTCACTAATTGCATGTAATCATGTTGAGGCTGTGGAGCTGTGAAAAATCAGGAGTGAGTAAAGCCAGCTTTGAACTGCCCTTATCCCACCATGTGTGGCTCAGGAAGCAGCCCTGGGCTGTGCTTAGCCTGCAGCTGGTTTGAGTTCACCTGTGCCTAAATCTCCTGGTAGCACAGCTCCAAGCAGAGACTTTACAGCAGGGAGCACATCTCTCTTTCAGTAACCCAAGTCATTATTAAGAAGGAAGGGAGAAAAATAAATTTATGAGGACTCACTAGGATTTGACAACTAACCTAGGTTGCACTGAGCTTTAAATTCAACTGTCCTGGAAAATATCCTCATGAGATTTTTGAGCAGCAGAGTCAGAGATATTACAAAATGGAATTGTTTTCTTAAGATTTCTACCAATTCTAGGCAAAATCCCATGAGAATAGTTGTTCTTGTGAGGTTTTTTTCTGCATCTGAACAAGAAAGAAAATATGTTCTTGAAGCATTACATCTCTCACCAGAGTGGAGTGGTGTATCTGGAAATTCAATTCTGACACTTCACGAAGACTGCAAAACGAAGTTGGTTGAATTGTGTCAGACTATTTTTACCCCTTGTCACATCCACGATGTCTTCTATGTACGGGACAGCTCTGCTGCCAGGAGCTGTCAGCTCTGCTGCCCAAGGAGCACCCCAGCCCGGAGTGGGATATAATTGCCATGTGAGATGAGTGCTTCTTTGCACCCCCACATCCCTCTCATTGCCTCTCTGTGTGCTGCAGAGCTCCAAAACCAAAAAAGAGGCCAGACCAAGCAGCTGGTTACTGGCAGGGAGGTGGCAGAGGTGGCCACAGGTGACAACTGGAGGGGAATAAACAGTATTTTCATCTGATTCTGTAGAAAGAAGAGGACTAAAAAGGGCAGTCTTGGAGCTGCTGTGTGTGAAGTGCTCAAGAACTTCTAGTAACATCAGCTGCCTGTGAAGCTTAAACACATGATTTTTGTATAGCATAATGTGCAGGAAGATTTAATGTGGCCAGGAATGGGGTCCACACCCCTAAATGCAGAATGGGTGGGGATTTATGCACAGCTCCACTCCTCAACAAAAGATTAGGAGCAGCTGGTCTCCTCCAACTCAACTCAGTCCTCCCACCATCAGCATCACGCACAAAGCAGCAGCCACCGTGCTGGGATGTGGGTGCTGGTGATGGAGGGCATGTGTTTGGTCATGATGCTGTACCGCATGGTTCAGCTTGGAGTTCAGCACCCGGAGCTGTGGTGACACCTTGGTGGGAGGGGCTGCCTGCCAGCATGGCTGTGCTGCTCTGACATTGGAACACTGGCATTTGCTGAGCACTTTCTCCAAGGGCAAATTCCCACATTTCTGACTGAATTTACCCAACAGCAATGGGGAGGGTGATCTGGCACCTCTCCTTCTGGCAGAGCTGCAATCCAAGGCACTTCCAGGGACCCTGACTGAGAGGATTGTTTGCAACTAGCTCAGGTAACAGAAATTTCAGACTGCTGATACATTACAAAACAAACAGGCATAGTTTGCATTTGGTTTTCATAAGGAGGCTAGATATGGCCTGAGGTATGCAAATACCTTGTGATGAAGAGAAAAAGATTCCAGGACTGTGGAGGTGTAAGAGGTGACAAATTAGGCAGCATTATGGAATAATGCTAGGTCTTTTTGCAAATTGAGGAACAACAGCTGTTAAGCATGTCAGTATTTTGGGAGCAGAGGAACAGAGAGCATTGCTGTCGCATCCACAGAGGGGAAAGGCAGTGAATGCAGCAATGAACAGGTGAGAGAGCCTCACGTTGTTATCCATAGGAGGATAAAAGCACCAAATCCTTATTTAATCCTTGCAGAGTTATTTAAAATATTATAAGTGGTGAGCCTCAAAGGGGATTAGGAATGGTTGCAGAGGGTGAATTAAATTACCAAGTTAACATCTGAGGTTTTTGTATTTTTTTCCAGGAGTAAAGCAAGTGTACTTATTTTTCACAATTCTTCCTCTTTTTTTTTTTCTTTTTTTTTTCTTTTTTTTGATTGACAAAAACACGTTCACCACATACTTAATTTCCCAGTATTTGTGTCCCTTAAATCCAGAGCGTGAACCTGGAACCTCATCCTTGCCCTCAGTGTTCACCCTGCAGAAGTCCCCAGCCCCACTCACCTGACCCCTGTTTCTGCCACTGCTGAGAACTCACACCTCACAGAGTCTCAGTCAGTGTTAATCTCCCCCTTCCCTGCCTTTTTCCTCCTGGAGTGTAAGCAGTGATCTGTTTTTCCTTTTCATAAGGGTAACACTTGTCTCCCCTGCTTTTTTACCCTGCTTTTTTATACCCCTTTCTCTGGAATCAAGGGAGAAGTTGAGTCTTGTCTTCTAACTCCACCCTGATTCCTCCCAGTCCTTCCTTTGTCTTCTGGGAGTGGTATCACTCAAGTTGCTAATGATCCCTTGTGAGAAAAGGAAATATTAATGGTTAATGGCTCAAACAGTTGGAGATGGCTAAAGCAGCAGGTGCTTTGTGATGCTGTGCAAGGTCACAGCCCAGGTGCAGAGGGTGTGCACACCCCCACCAGAGGCTACAAGCTGGGTTTTCACCCAGATAAAGGAAGAGGCCAATAGAGGTGGGGTAGTGCTTTTTATCATATCAACGTCCTCTCTTGCACAACTCTCAGGCGTAAATCTGCAGTGGAGGTATCAGAGCATCCACACACAGCCCTGAAGGTGCTCATCCCTTCTGATGGGGCATATCTGACTCAGCTGCACTGACCTGAGAGGCAGCTGAAACATCTTAGAAGTTGCCATAAACACCCAAAGACCCTGATGCACCCCCAGACTCATTTCTGAGACCTTCCACCAGAGGACTGCATGTGATCCACAGTGTTACATCAGAGATTCTAAAACTCCCTGCGCCAGGAGGAGTATCTGGGCATCCCCACCTGAATCTGAACCTGCTGAAGGTTGTGTTTTGCAGGCTTCCCCTCCCCTGATCCATCAAGACTGTGACCACCTCTTTGATCAATGGACATCAAAATTGCAACAATCGAATCTCACACTGGATACATGGCTGGCAATGTCCTTCTACTCTAACCCTTCTTTCTTTTCCTTATACAGCTTCCTAATTGCTGTTTTTGTGCTTTTATATTGCTCTGTTTATACAGATAATAACCACAACAGCTATGTACCTACTTTCTATTGCAAGCAAATGGTTCTGAAATAAACCTGCCATATGCATATTTATAAACACTTGTCATTTAGTGGTGTTTCACTCTAATCTGCCCCAAGGGATCTATTAAGAATCTCAGTTACTCTGCCTTCAGGGATGGGTCACAGCATCCCTGAAAAGCTCTACTATTCCAGTTTAATTTACTTGCATTCATGCTGACAAATCTCAGACCTGTCCATCACAATTTTGTAGTAACTTCATAATAAGGTGGACTTTAAGCAACTGGATCTGGATGGACTGCTTGAACAGGATGCTTGGACACTAAAGCTCTTCAGCTTTAGTGTGACACTTCAGCAGCTGAAATACTTGTCTTTAGCACCAGGGTGGAGTCAGTTCTCCCACGTAACTGGTCTGGGATGAGAGGGGCTTTGGTAGGTGCTGGAGGATGGATGTCCTCTGACTCCAGTACTTGAAGATTACTGAGCTCTCTGAGACACCTATCCACAGACAGGGCCTAGGATGGGCGGTGGATGGCACAATTTAAGTGCTTGTGTTACAAGAGGACAGCTTGATTTGTTCTGTGTGTATCAGAAACAACTTCACCAGCCTGGCAGATACAGCAGGGAGCAACCATGTGCTGCTGGTGTGGACACTGCAGTTGAGGAAGAAGATTCTTGGGCACCTCAACTATCACTAGAAGCCTCTATTTAGGCAACTGAATGCATTTAGTGGAGCCCTGAGAGCAAGCTGTCCTCCCAGCTGTTGAGGGTGCTTAAACAGAGCCACTTGTATTATTCTAGATATCCCAAGTTACTTGGAACACCTGCTGAAGCTGGTGAGCATGGCAGCAAGCTGGGAGGTCATTGCTGTAATGCCAGCTAGATGCCTACAGCATCTCAAATGGCTCCTGGTGTCTGTGAATCACTGACTGTGCTAGAGAAAGCTGAATCACTCTGTGCTCCACTGACTCTATTGACTAGGCTCCCCTTGAGTGTAACACGAGCTTAAACATGCAGCTTCAGTGGTGGCACCTTGATTTAGTCTGGACCTGAATCCTGTCTTTAGACCTCACAGTCTAAATGTAGCCCTGTATTTATTTATGTTTTTTTTTTTTGTAGAGTATTTAGAAGGAGCTAGCATTGGCATTTAACTTCGGGGGTTAAAATTCTTAATAATAATAATAATAATTGCAAAGTAATATTATCAGTGAAATGACATCATTATTCTTATTCTCATTTGTTATAAAGAAAGTCCTATTCATTCTTTTATGTCTATGGCTCTGTAGTAAAAACGAGACAAAGTTTATTTGGTCTCCAAAGTTTATCTGTAATTACATTATGTATATTTAAATGAAATTTAGAATATATGACATATTGCTCACATTAGGAAATAAAAAATACTCACTAGCAGAAGTAGAAACTAGAAGATGCTGGCTACAGCCCCCTTGGAGCAATGAAGGTTCAGGGGCGTCTTTGGAACAAAGCCAATTTGTTTTCTCTCCTCCACCTGGCACCTTCACACACACAGAGGGCTCCCTCCTGATGCCATGCTGCCCAGCTTTGGCTGTCTCAGCCTCCCTGCTCTGGCTGCTCAGCACTGTGCTGCCTTTGCTTTTGCTAAGGCTGGGCCAGCAGCTGGGTCAGCAGAGCTGCCTCTGATAGCCAGGGAGGGTGGAGAACCTGGCTCCATCCATCCTCATGGTTAGTCTGACGCGTCGCTCCTGTAGGAGGACCAACTGAAATGTTGTTTCTCCAATTTATTTTCTGCCAGCTCTAATTTTTCATGTTCTATCTATGCTACAACTTAGTTGATGCAGCAGGTGCTTTTTAAATAAAGGGAGAGAAATACTGCTTCCTGTTTATTTATACATTTTTGATAACTTCTAGGAGGACAGATTCTGCCTATGCCATCTGTAATAGAAGCTGAATTTGGGAGATCTGCTGTAATATGAGAGAACCAGATATTAGAGAAGGGCTCATCCTCCAGGCAAACTTAAACTTTCTCCCATCAGGCAGGACTAGACTTTGCTTACATGGTTTCTCAAAGGTTCTGCTTTAAACCCAAGCAAATTATC
This sequence comes from Turdus rufiventris, assembly GCA_013186435.1. Classification (NCBI taxonomy): domain Eukaryota; kingdom Metazoa; phylum Chordata; class Aves; order Passeriformes; family Turdidae; genus Turdus; species Turdus rufiventris. The sequence goes on along the minus strand of PYHW01010409.1, from coordinate 6,066,119 downwards.
AAATGGCAGGAAATGAGATCTTCCCTCCAACCTGGGGGTGGGGAGTGAGTAGATTTAATTTTTAAGGAAACACTCATGCACACCAAAAATTTATACCTGACTGAGTTACAGCTAGTGCAGTTACCTGCTTTTAGGTTCCTTAGTGTTTTCCTCTTGGCTGTGGGTTGGGAAATGGGTTATTTTTACTCATCTACAAAATGGCAGAGTTTGTTGCTACATAGTAAACCCTTGCAGCCCAGGATGTGAGAGTGAAAAGAGGACAAAGCCGTGTTTGCCTGTTTTAAAAAATAAAACTTTTCACAAAGAAAGAACAACCTCTAGCATGTCTAGCTGTCTGGAGCTCCGTGTACCCAAGTACTCAGAGTCTTTCATTCAGTTTGTCCATGGCCAGCTTGAGTTTCCTCATTTCCTCAAACCAAATTTTGATTTTTAGTGGGATTTCAAGGGTGCTCATGCAGCAGCTTTCTCTGATTGCAGAGCTGATGGAGGGAGCAGGACAGGTCACTGGGCTCTGGCCCAGATTTGACTAAGTGGCATTGAGCATGTGATGGGTTACAGAATGCTTCCAGATGTGTTGGAAATGTGTGAGCAGATTTTACTCTCTTTTGCTGTAGTGGGAGACACCTCCTGCTCCTCCAGCTCTGCCCTTACCAGGTGAGGGGACAGAGGGAGAGGTGGCTGGCTGGCAGAAAGGCTGCAGGAGGTGAGAAGGTGGCACTGGGATGGTGGAGACACTCTAAGCTCAGATGGGAACCAACTGCCAGGGATAAGAAGGTTTTGAAAGAGGTGAGGATATATAGAGCTGGAGAGAGCAGAAGTGCTCAGTTAGTTGTTGGGTGTATGAGAGAGTTGTTAAACTGTTTGCAGAAAGAGCAGTTCCATTGTCTGGGAGATTGGGTGGGGCAGGGCTGGTTCTAAGGATGGCAGTGAACAAATAGTCCAGGCAGAGAAGAAGACACAGAGAAAAGACAACAGGAGAGATGAAGACAAAGGAGGTGGCAGGGGAAGGGGGAATGCTGAAGGGGCACGTGTTAAACAGGGAACAATTGGATATGAGAGGAAGAAAAGCAAGGAATTGACAGGAAAGACAGAAAGAAGAAATATAAAACTCTAGCTGCATTTCACAATGATTTTCAGGAGCCTCAGGAGGACTGTGGTGTGTCTCTTCTTGCATCCAGCACTGGCCATGCTTCCAAAGCAGCAGACACACCAGGGACAAACAGCAGCCTGACAGCAGGATGTACCTCTTTATGGTGCAACATCTTCCACAGTGTTTGTCTGGACACAAATAATTTGATCTCCACCAACATCTTTTACTGCAGTCTCATCAGTCTCCCTGTCAGTTTTATGCTTATGCAGCATCCAACACCCCCAAAACATCAACATCTCCATTTTAAGTGTGTACTGGCATAAACATGGATCTAGTCAAGAGATTAGTGCAATATTTGATTTGCTAAAAAGGCTTAAAAACTCTTGGTGTTTTTTTCATATTGAGCTTCAGGGTCTGTATTTTAAACTAAAGAGGAGCATCACTACGGTTTCCATTAATAAAATACCAGCTTATATGGGTTGCTGCTGGTAAGGAGAGAAATGCAGGAGATATGTTTTTATTTTTTTTTAATATACTTACTCTAAAATTGACCTGACAGCTTCTAACTATTCCTTGGTGACAGATTTCAAACTATTCAAACAGATAATTTTCATCTCTGGCATTTCTCTTTGGAACTTTATGCAAAAATTTTCCCACAATATTTAGCATGTCAAAGGCTGTCTAACAGCTCCGAACCTTGCTTGTAAAATACGCAAGCACAAAAATGTAACAAGGATGTGTTTTGGCAATAAGCTTAAATCTCAAAGAAATGTTCCAGTACCTTGATTAATTAAAGACAACCCAAGTGTTACCTCCAGCCTGCACTGGTACATCATTAAGCAGTCTAATTAATACTAGGACATACTGAAACAAGAAAGGTATTTTGGAATTTCAGTTACTAAGGGAAACCTAAGTGCTGTCTGTTAAATGCTTTGGCCTCCTTTTCTTGTAGAAAATGTGCTTTATAACTTCCCCATATGCTCCTGCTTTTCTCTCCCTGATGGATGTTGCTATGGAAGCAAACTGGGGAAAAAAATCAAACACCTAATAATGTTTCTGCAAATGATTGCACAGGTGGAGATGAAAAGTATGGATGACACAAGTTAGTTAAGCAGGGGATTTTAACTGTTGTAACAATTTGAGGCCAAAAATCAACACACACCCTTTGCTTTCTTTCCTCTTTATATAGATGTAGTGAAATTCCAGATCTTTGTAGGCTGTTGAGGTTTTTTTTAGCCTTTATTGAGTAAATGCATTCAGAAATTTTGCCCTAAAACACAGAATGCCCTAAAACACTTAATAAAATAATAAAATGGGGGAGGTTTAAAAGGAGAAGAGCAGAGCTGGGTACACAGCTAGTGGATGGGATAGCCTAGGAGGACATAGGTCCCTTGAGGCTGTGGGATAAAGAACTGTCTTCCACTCAAATTAAAAGTATTCCTTCAGTTCTGTATCATATTTGAATATTATTATAGCAACAAGGGAGGATGTGCATACTGGATTTGGAAAGACAAACCTGTGGTGTTAGTTTTTTATATTCCTGCAAAGGAGCATAAGCTTTCTGATATGGAGCACAAGCTTTCTGATATGGAGCACGTACCCAAGAAGTGTATGTGAGTGAGAAATGCAGCAGCATGTTGATACAGAGCATCCAGTTAAGTACTGAAAATGAGGACACTGAGAGCCAAGGAGTGAGAGTGATACAGCTCACACCTGGCATCTCTCAGGCTGCCAGCCAAGGCCAGCCAGGTTGGCTGGTGTCTCCAGGGCACAGAACAGGGAGCTGCTCTATTTACTGCTTGCTTGCTTTTCAATCATGTTGGCTGCTGCTCACCCTGACTCCGTGACACTGAACTTTTCTTTAGCTTTTCTGAGTCTTACATGAAGTTACACTCATGGATCTGCTTCAGGCTTATGCTGCTTGGTTCTGTGTCCAGGCATCCATTCCTCTCTGCTAACAGCTTGCAGCCTGTGGCTTCTTCCCCAGACCCTCTTAGACATGTTTTAAAGAGCTGCTGCATCCCCTGAATGCCCTGGGATGGGGCAGACCTTGTCTGGCCTGGAGCTTGGACCCCACAAGGCCTCCTGAGCCCTTGCTGCAACATGAGGATGGGCAGAGAGCAAGCTGTCCATGAACATTCAACCAGAGGCCACGGTCTCATTCCACCATCATTTTAAGGTTTTTTTGGGTTCTGTTGCAGACCATATTGTAACAGTATTAGTGATGACAGCATGGTGCTGGTGTATCCTGAGAGCCTGAGCCCTCCCTCCTGGAGAGGTCTGTGCTGATCACCTTGCTCTACACAGAGCTTTTCACTGCAGATGCTGCCATGGCTCGTGGCTCATGTCTCATGGCTCATGTACTAAATCAGAGCCTCATCCATGTTTAATTTTAAGAAATGTCCCCCTTCTGCCAAATCTCCTTATGAAACTTTTAATTGAAGTGGTACATCCTGTCAAAACTCTATGGTGCAAAAATTTTAACCACTTGTAACCAGGAGGTGATTTCAAGCAAGGAAAAGGTCAAACTTATCCACCCAGCTACGTGTAAGCCTAGTGCCTAGTGCCTGGATGACTCCATCACACCCACATGTGCAAGGATAAAGAAAAACAAGAATCAAAATATTCAAGAATGCATTAAAGTCACCACTAGCCCATACATACCTAGAAGACACTGGAACACAAGTACAGGTGTGCGTGTGTTCCATAACACCAATCACATAAGTTCTGGTACAAAATTTGACCAGCCAGTTAGGGAATGGGACATGAATCCCCTAATTCAGGCAGCCTTCCTTGTGCTAGCAGTCCAACAAGTGACAAAGTTTTAGGGAGAGGCTGGATCCAAACTCTCTAAATTCACAGCATTGGTGTTCCATCACCACTCTCTTGCTTAACGAAGGCAAGTGCCCAGGTCCCTGTACACATTCTTCTGGCGGTGTGTCTCACTGTATATTTACAGAGACATAAATAGCTTTCTACTTCTAAAACTGGTTTAAAAACAAGTTTCACAGCTCCTGGCAGGGGTTACAAACTGTGGTGTCCTGCTCCTGGAAAAGTGACAGCTCTGACTTAGCTGCAGAAGAGACCTGAGTTAGGCTATCCTATCCTCTCATGCTGCTCTTGAGGGAGAAGAATCCTCTTTTTCTCCAAATGGAAAAACTTTCCAACCACTTCCTTTGATTATTTTATCTTTTTCTGCTATGTCTGTGTGTTCTTGAAAGGAGGGACAGCGCACTGCATGCAGCCATAGCCACTTGGTATTCAGGGGGAGTTCAGAGTTAGTGAGGCGCCTCTAGAGCAGCTGCAGAGGGCCTAATATAAATATGAAGAGCTGCCGAGATTCATGATTGCACCTGGCTGTCCTGCTGCTTTACAGCCATTGCAAATTAATTCTTTCTGCATGTGAGCAACCAAGTCAAGTCACTTAAACTGGTGGCCTCCTGCTGTCCTCTTAGGAAAAGAAATGGATGATTTGCACTGTAGAGACCTAGTCCAGTGCCAAGGGAGCCACCAGCTACTTCGCTGTGCCTTTCTATGATTGCTGGAGCAGGACAGGGAAGAAATTCCAGTCTAAAGTTCAGCTCCTGTATAACCTTTGATAAGGTTCAGTTACAGTCTCTGGGCCAGCATTCCCCAGGCACACAAAGGGAGAATGTGGATCTGCTCCCTCGTCCTGGTGGAGCTCCAAGCACAGCAGTGCAGAGGAAACAACTATTTGTGGATTTTTCCCTTGGCTTCACTGGAGCATGCGGACTGCAGCTGGAATGGCAGGGAAAGAGAGCAGAACCTGTTTGGGAAGGGACATTGTTCAAAATGGCAAAAGCTGCTGAGGAAGCTGCTGCTGAGTGCCTGGGCCATGTCCTTGAGGCCCCAGTGCTGGAGGTGCAAGCTCTGGATCCCACAGGCAGCTCTGAGCTGCACAGCCATGATGCCTTTAGGAGGGAATGGTGTCTCCCACACTGTGTGGTGCTGAAGGACAGATCACCTTTTTCTTTCCAGAGTGTCTGATTTACGGACACATAGATCCCAAGCGCTGCAGAGGCCCTGTGCAGCACAGAACTGTTTGTGGTGCAGTATATCTAATTCCTGTAATGTAGGCAAAGCTCTCAAAATGCTAACTTTTTATTTCAGTCTGTGAAAGTGAAATATATTCTCTCCTGGGCTGGTGACATTATTATCAGAGTTAATACTGTCAGAGAGAAATGTCTCATGTGTTTCTGTCCTGTGCTGTACTCCTGGGCCTTCTGCTGTGGGGGGAAGATCCTCCAGCCTCCCTGGGACCCAAGGGGCTCCTGTGCCCATGTGAACATCATCTAAAAATCTATCCCTCTTCAAAGCACACCAAGGGTGCTGTGTCTTCTAGGTTAGTGTGCAGCAATTCACTATACATTTCTGCTCCTTCAAACACATCTGTAGAGAACATCAGTGGCAAGAAACCAAGGGAACTAGGAAAGAGGGATATAGGGTCGGATGGCTTTACTGAGGTCTAGGCTGTGGAATCAGCACTCAGTTACTTACTTGACATGATCTGTGATCTGAATACCACACTTTGAAATAGGGACACAGTCCAGGCTGACACCTTAGGCATTACCCAGCCCTTCTCCCTTGCCAAGGCAGAATCAGGTCCACCTGGGACATTCCTGGTTGATATCTTGAAGATTTTTTAGTGTGTCCTAGTGCTTCATTAAATGAGTATCTAATATGCCTGAACAATCTACATCCCTTTACCAGTATTTGCTGTTTAGGATATATTACTGGCCAATGGTTCAGTTGTGTCAATACTACAGAGCTGGGAAGCCAGCACATCCCACGTCCCAGGAACAAGGCTAGTACACAAACAGGGCTGGCACCTGAGCTCTGTGTCTGTAAATGTGGTATCTGCACCGCTCAGTTAAGTGGCTTGTCTGCAGTTTCTTCTGTCTTCACTTAGAGTCAGGATTAAAAACACAAAGAAGACAGATTTTCTCATGTTCAGGCTTGGTTATTTATTAAATCTTATCAAAAGTACTGAGATGCTGCACCGCTTCCAGCTACCAGCTAAAAGCAAGCAAGATGGAGGTCTGACTCTAGCTAGTTACAGGGTCTCTTAAAGCTAAACAGTCCAATAGAAAACTAACACCTATATTCTTTATACTTTTGACCCAATAACCAAACTCCTGTGACTCACAGTGCAGTTCTGTTCAACCACAAACTACTACCTGAAACCATGACAAAGAAGGAAGAAGAAGACAGAAAGAAACAACACCCACAATCCTCCATCCTGTCCCATACCTATTATTATATTCTAAAACCTTCCAATTCAAAACCCTTGACCATGTGGAATCACACATTTCTATTTTACCTACACACCTGTGACTTTAACTCCATCAGTCAAATTTGGAAGCCTTCTCCAAGGCCTCAGGTCAAAAGCAGTGTTCTCCAAGGGGTCAGTGCTGGAAAGCACAGAAAGCTCAAAAATCCCAGATTTCTGGCATCCAACATGCGTCCTTCCAGGAAGAGTTTGTTCTTAAATGGCCCTAAACCTCCAACCTTCCTCAGCCAGTGCTGGGCTGTGGCTGCTCAGAGCTGCAGTGCCTTCACCCTCCTCTGGGACTCAACAGGGCAGACCTCACCTGAAGGAAATGAATGTGAAATTGAATATTAGCAGAAGATTTTACGATCCATTCATCCAAGCGTTATGGACCTGATTGAGTACACAATGCTACACATACACATATGTGCTTGTTGCTTTTTAATGCCTGTGGCAATCATATTTCTGCTTGACCCAAGTTTCCTTTATTTGCAAAAGTAAAAATGCTATTATTGCTGACCATAAAATTATTCAGCCCTTTTATACACAGCTATAGGAGTTGAAGTGCTCCACTGATTTTAAAGGATGTAATCGAGGATTTGTGTGCAAGCAGTGCATAAATATGTACTTTCGTTACTCAGATGTAGTTTGCCTGTCAAATAAGCATGAATTTGCTGGTTTTGCAAAAGTGGCCACTGCAAAAGCTTTTCCAAGACTCCCCAGCAATACAAAAATCCGTCTCTTGTCTGAATAAGCAATTTTTTCATCTCTTAATCTTCTTTTATGAAATTGGATCAAAAAAAGGCAGTAGTGAATTTTGCTGCAACATAAAGAAATTACAAAATCATTAAGGAAATTCCCTGTAATTTTCAATGAGGAATCATCCTTCTTTTTCAACTGCTTCATCAAATTAAGACCAGACTCTGCCATCTGCCTAAGAATAGTTTCTATGCATTGATTTAATAAACATATTATGGTACAAAACTGAAGACAATTAGGATAAATACTAGGATATGTATATATTTATACTAAGACCTATATATTGAAAGTACACCCCAAATCCACACATTTACAGTCTTCTTTGATTTTCCTGGCACTACTATAGCTGTGAGGAAAAATTTAAAATGGAGCTCATGCTTCTTTTCAAGGAAGTAACATTGAACACAGCATAGCAGAAAAATATACACTGTTAAGGACCTGCACTTGTATTCTCATTTGCCTTTTGGAAACAAGATAATAAGGAACTGAGGAGATGGATCTTGTAGGAATTTTTCAGTTAAGGCATGTTTCATTTAAGGACAAGTTGGTTTTATTTTTTTCTGTGTTATTTATTAATAGAAAAATTCCTAATATTAACATGCTACAGCTACTTCTGTCTCATGGAGGTATGCAGTTGAAGGTTTTTCCTTACTTCTGACTAGGATGTAATGTTACTGCTCCATTTAAATTTGATGTTCAATTTGTATGACTGTAGGGGGATTAAAAAAATCCTGTTAAGAAATGATTAATGGTCAAGTCACAGCGATGAAATAAAAAGCTAAAACTAATTAATTCATTATCTTACTCTAACTCCCCAAATGACTGTATCAATTGCAGGCTAATTCCTAATGACTGGGACAAAGAGGTGGCATGTATCCTTGGAAGCGCTGAGGGACAAAACTTTTTGTATTCCACTATATTTCCCTGAATATTCTTGCTCAGAAGGCAGAGCTCAGCAGTAAAAAAGAACATAGTGCTTTTGAGCTGCAGCAATAAGGTTTTTTCTGGAGTTAGCTGATGACCTTATCTTTCATTCCATCTCTCAACCTTCAGAGCACTAAAATGAGTTCAACAGACATGACATTTGTATAATACTTCTTACTGAATAAATGTGCTGTTAAGCATGTTGCTCAGGTTTCCATGTCTCTTCACAAAGCTATTCCCTGCCTGTGAAATGCAGTCTGCCTTCATCCAGACGTGCAAGCCATGCCTTGCAATCATCACTCCTTTCCACCAGTGCCACTTGTCTGATGTCTCTAGCACCCAGCATGCTGAGTGCCCTCCCACAGCACAGCTCATCCTTCCCTCCCCTCTCCAGCTCCGAGGAACATTCTGGGACCTTGGGCTTACTCAATGCCTCTGAAGGGCAGGAAAGAAAAGTCTGACATTCTGCTGGAGGAAACCCAGCACAGGAAAGCTCCAATCACTGAAAGTTGCAGCTAAGCAGGCAGAAGTAGGTCAGTCCTGATGCTATTTGCAGACTGATTTTTCAGGGAGTGGGGAATAGCCTAATCAGTGCCAGGGGTTAACGCAGATGGCTGTGATGTCAGCTCACCCCTTCCCAAGGAGAGGTTTGTATTTGACCTCCTCCAGTGATGCCTGCATGCTCTTAGAGCTTATTCTAACATGAAGAGCTACTAATCAGTCCTTCCCGTGTGTATTTCACCCAGGCTGCTGTTTCAAAACCTTGGTCTTTGCATTATTCCTTTCTGTCCCTCTACATCCAAGGAAGACCTACATAATCTGAACCTCTCTATTAGGAAACTGAAGTCATGTTTTATATTTTACATTTGGCACCTGTGTAAAAGTCATATTTGGGCTCAAGTCTGATTTGATTTAAGACTCAGTTTATCTTCATAAATGAGAGAGTTTATGGTTGTGCTTTTATATTTGGCATATTATCAAAAGAGAGGTGTCCTGCCTGGAATTCTCAGGGCATCACTTATTTTCTGAGCATTTTCTGGAACTGTGGCATTCACAACTCTTCATTGGGATGTGTCATGGATACAGTAGTATCTTCCTGGGACACAGCTCACCCTGAAGCACAGTTCACTCTTGTTTTCACCAGTAAGCTCCTGTTGCCCTCAGGAGGCAGGATTTTGATGTGTCTGGACAATATTTTGGCTGGAATGATCTAGAAACGGGTGATTCATAAACACAGGGATGTTGATTCAGGTGTTAAGAGGAGATTATTGGGGCTTTGCAAAGAAGGAGATCCAAAATAACAAAGTCATAACCCCTATGCAAGTATGGCAGATGGGTCATTACTCTTCAAAAATGGCTGCAGTTCCAGTGCTGATACCAACTTCATGCTCTGCTTTGTTTGTTATGTCTTTCTCAGATGTCACTACAGTGTGTGCCTAAATAGGATCCCCTTTCCAGAAAGTCATTTATGTGGAATATATATGGCAGAGACATCTGTCTCTTTCTTTTGTGAGCCCATGCTCTGGTTTTGATTTAGTGTGTTGGGTTCCTTCAGTGCCAAGAAAACACTCTGCTCCTCTCAGGCTGATAAATTCTGATGATCACTCGCATTCTGTTTTCTTATGGGAGGAGATGTTTTAATATTGCCTTCTTATCCATCAAACCTCTTCTTCATCTCAGGGACTCAGGCAGCTATCTGTTTGGGAAGTGATTTCTTGTAAGTGTCATTTTCTAAAGGTGAACTCCTCCTGGCCACTGCTTTTAATCGTATTTTAATGGGAAAGGGCTTGCAGAGGGATTACGTAATCAAAAAGATGGATTTGCATACCCTCCCAAGGGTTTTGCCACAGCTGGACTCAGCCTGCTTTCCCCATTCCTTGCCTAGCAATCATGGAGAGGAAGGGAAGGATGCTTTTTAAGCTGTATGTATTTCAAGCTCAGTTGACTATTCACCCAAAATGTTAAGGGAGCAATTCCTGGAATCTGTGAGTCTCATCTCAAGAAGATACATGCATTTGCATTCATAACCACCAAAGGCATTCAGTTCTTGCATGAGGGTGCAGTTCACAGCTAATAACTATTTGTCCTCATGTCCAGTGAACAAAAAGATTCTTGCAAGTGCTTTCTACTGGCAAGAATCAAATATCTTGCTTTTTTCAGTAGGTCTTTGATATGCAGGAGCAGCCATGGAGACAGTGAAAGCAGCCTTGTACCACTCTGCACCTGGGCAGGTGAGCAGTAGAAACCAGTGACACCAAACACTGCTTTGCTTAAGCAAGGGAGAAAAAACGAGCCATGGGGCAACCAGAATTGTGTTCCAGCACAGTTTCTGTCTGGATAGCGTTATTTGCCTTCTGTTTGGCTTCATTTTAGGCACTTTGAGCAAAACATCTTTTTTGGTATCATATTTTCAAGAACACATTGTGTTTAATTCAGGAGGCAGATCTAATGCTGGCTATTGATCAGAAATACAGAGAACACAATTTGTAAATAATCAGTCTTTAAACAATAACGAAAGAAAACCTTTGTTTCTTATTCTCAGTCCTTTTTGTGTTGACCAGTGCTGGAGAAAGGGCACCTGACCCCTGGGAGGTGTTTTGTTCTGTCAGGAGGCATCACTGGGTTCAGAGGTGCATCTAAGCAATGTGTCACTCATTCCTCACCACCTCACTAGAAGCTGGTGGGGATTAGTGTGACAGATGAACTTGAAATATTTTACTGCTTTGATCTCTTTTTCTGCTCTTTTCCAGCCCCACTGCAAATAAAACTGTACTTTTCTCAACTCTAAACTTAGTATAAACCTTCCACCAGCTGCAGCTGAGCCATTGGCAGTTTTCCTCTGGCCATTACCCATACTTCACACACTAAATATTCCTCTCAGCTGCCATCTCTGAAGCCTCTGCTTCCCTTTTGCAACCCCATTTCAGTCTCACTTGCATTGGTACATTGGCATTTCTCTTTCAACCCTAACCCTAACCATGGGTTGGGAAGTTCTGCCAGACTCACATTAGGAAAATAATAATAATAATAAATAATAATTATAAATATAATAATAATAATAAAAAGCAGTCTTTCTTTTCCTCTAGTAATAGGGCAAGGCAAGAGTTAGGATTAGGGATAGATATACAGTAGAGGTCAAATGGGTTAGGACTTAGGTTGGGGCTGAGAAGAGGAAAGCTCTTGCTTTTGGAAACGTTCCTAATGCCCTTCTCACAACCAAGTTCCCCCAGGGAAATCCCACTCCAGTACCCTTCAAGCAGATGATTATTTCATAAGAAAATGAGGTGGTGCATTCCCGTAAAAAATAACTTGTTTCCTGGCTTTGTTCCAAGTACAGAAGAAGCACAAACAGATTTATCACGCTTCCTTGTAAGCCTTCATCTGGACTCTGGTCACATTATTTTAAGCCATTTTTCATTCTACAGTGCCTCTTTCCCTGGCCCTAGGTGTGGATTGCTGCAGAGGACACAGGGAGCTTGTGCACAGCGGCGAGAGTGGGTCAGCAATTCTCTGCTCCCCTGACTTTGCAGAGCAGGTTTGTGTCCTGCCTTGCCTGAACAAAACAGGTCTAGCACAATTACACTAGAACTGTACTCCAAATGCAGCAGTGACTGAGATGCTTATGTTGTATATCCCTGGGGTGTAAGTATTTGGGGAGTAAAGATTTCTCATAGGTACAAAACCCTTCTCTGAGCGTAGTGGCTGAGAAAACAACAAATGGAAATGTGAATAGTGTACTAACACAATCATAACAGCCTGCTTCTCCTCCCCCACAGGTGCTGAAGAAAGGAAATCTGAGTGGAGAGGGGCTGGATTTCTTCCATTGGCACTGAAGAACAAGTTCATAGCCCTGAATCCAGCATGGTGACGTGCTGTAGGCAGTGTTGAAAAGCTGGCTATTGGCATGTCATATCTGGTTTTCACTTGTTCTCACAGGTCAGCACACTCTCTGGATTTTGCAAACAGGCTCACTTGTTTTGTTATTTTTTTGTTGTTGCTTTCATAATAACATATAGGGGCTCTTTTGAAAATTGCCACTGTGGTTTCTTCCACTTACATCACAGTTTTTTGATACTTCAGTTCTGAAGTATCATAAAACCTAGATTAATAGTATAAGCGGAATTTGGACAGCTATAACATACAAGCAGTAGGTGTTCATGAAGCACAATTATGGTACTGAGCTAATCAGCACTGCATTCAGTTGACTAAATTCTCATCTTCTAAATGACAGCAAAAAATCTCCACATAAGAAAAATTAAGGATGATGCAAATGCAGGGAAAATTCAAGGCAAGTTCATCTATTTCAGTGGACAACATGTCAGAGCTGTCCTGTTGGTTAAAGGCAGTGCTATTATTGCACGTGTTGTTTCCCAGCTCCTGCAGGTTTTAGGGCACAGGAGGGTAACATGCAGCTCCTGATGGAGGAGTTTAGGATGGGCTGGGGGCAAATGGTGTACAAAAGTTGGCAAGGATGCTGGATACTGGCACCTTCAATATCGGTACAGGAAAAATTGTTTTGCTTGAGGCCTGCTTCACCAGTCTCCATGCAAGGTATGGATGATGCATGTCTTATATTTCTACAGATTGTCTCTAAAGGTTTTAGACATTTTTTCACGGGCTTCCTTAACCTTTCATGTTACATCAGTACATGCTCAGCAAATCTGGAGACAGAATCTATGTCAGATAGGTCAGATGAGTCTTGGCTGACCCCAAAGAATAGATTATATTTCAAAGGAAAAAACACCGCCTCCTTGATCTGTTTCTTACAGGTTTTCTCCATTTTAATTTTAAATATTTTTGTCAAAACAGAATAACTCTCAGAAAATGCTTGCTCCCACACCTGTCTCTCTTCCCAACATGTGCTGTTTTCAAGACACAATGGTGCATAGTGGCCCCAATAAAGCTGTCTTGTTAAATATGGGCTTTATCCATGCAGCAGTCTTAGCCCAGTGGTGGCAGCCAAGCCAGGCACACCTGCTGCTCTGTGGCTATTGCACTGATTCTGCAGTGGTGACCAGTCCCTGTCCTATCTCTGCTGCTCTCAACCACTCAGGATCTTATTAGCAGGTCACCACTCGTACATTTATGTAATTCTTTTCTAACTTTCCCTCTCTGTGCCCAGAGACACCCTTGAAATGCAAATATCTCCCACAATTTTTGAATGCAAGTGTTCTCTGCCCATGAGTGAGGTGGCACATAGAAAATAATTCTCAGTAAGATGTCCGAACCCTCCCTTTCAGCATTTTCTGAACTCCAGTGGCTTAGGGCTCAATTGGAAAAATCGTGTAAGAAAGGCTTCACTAAGTGGAGCACATCAAGAGAAAATAAAGAATGAGGCCCTGGTTCCATCCACAGAAGCTGTCATGATTTATTTGCTGTCACTTGAATCTACATTAAAAGGCTTGCTGCGACTTCACCAATTTCTTTCCATTCTGATTGTCTCGATCTCCGCTGATATTTGAGGCCTGGCTTGTTATATTTGAATTTGAAAGATATGTAGCCACCTGAGCCTGGCAGCATGCTAGCATTAACTTCTCCTGCCCAATGGGCTTTTGCTGGTCCTTTATGGAAGATGAAAATGGATGAATCAACTTCAGAGGCTTTCTGGATTGTACAAAACCCATCCTTCTTCCTACCCAAGTAAAGCAAGAAGTCCTGCTAATGAACCCATCGGAGGAGGGCTCTGTCTGCTGCTCTGTGGCAGCGACATCCAGCGCGGCTGTGAACTTTTTGAGCAGCCATTTCTAAATTGGGAAGTCTCAGATTTATGTGGCCATTTTCTTGTTTTAAAAGAAGAAGTCAATACGTATTCACAGTTTGATCCCCATTAAGGGCTGAAGTGATGCCATGTTTCACCAGGAGAACGTTAATGCTATCAATTTTTCAGCTTTCTTACTTTATTTTCAGCATGTCATGTCCTTTCATATTTAGCATGTTATGAGGAACCACTGGAATTCAATTACTGCCTGTCACTGCTGTTTATATTGATTTATAGATCATCCATTTTGACAAGTTCATTGCCAAGCTTTAATATGCCTTAATAGCTTTATTGTTTATTAATGGTAATGCAGTGGTCCAATCTCCAGCCTGCAGTAAATGTCAGCCCTTCCTTTCAGTGCCGGACTGCGGGCTGCTGAGCATGGGTGGGCAAGTGGCCATGACCAGGGTCTTGGCAGCACCCTCCTCCCCCTGCCCAAATGCCACCAATTCCTTTGGTTAATGGGCTCCACAGATTTCCTCCAATAAAGAATTAAGAGATTTGTCTTGCCAGGAGGACTAACACACCCAGCAGTGCCAGTGGGGTTTTGGCACTGCCAGTGCTGTGGTGTCTCTGGGCACGGAGCAGCCCTGGCACACGCCACACCTGGCTCAGCACACAGAGCACACCTCACCCCCAAAAAGATGTAATGCTGAAACTGGTCAGCATATCTGAACAGAGTAACATAGCTGAGACTATTATGGGGAATGCAGAGGTGAAAAGTGTATGTGCATCATGGGGCTTTTTTATGTCAGGCTATGTAGAGTTTTATAATGAGGGCAGAGTTCACTGGCAATTATTGCTTAGGAAAGTTTCCATGGATAGCTATTTTTCTTTCTTTTCTTGCCAACTGGCTTTTTGAAATATCAATTTACCATAGGAAAAATCCTCCTCAAAAGCAGGAGTCCACAGGCTAAACTACGGGTCAGGACTATTTCAATGCAACTGTGCTGTAAGAAAAAGGAATGTCCTCAACAGTAACATAATGGCTTGTATTTCTTAGGCATGAGCTGTTGCATATTGGTAGGATAAGAGATGAACAGCAGCACATTTCTGAGTATTTTCTGCCTAGAAACATACAAAACCCATTTTTCAAATGAAGCTGTAGCTGTTTCTCCATGCATGACTCTCTGTGTTTCCCCCTTGCCATTGTCAACCTCTCTGCAGCACCAAGCACGCTGGTTTGTTTTTCAGGACTGTTTGCAGTCTCAGAGGAGAGCTGTTGCTGCTCAGAAATGCGGGGCTGAGCTGTTTATCCAAGCTGGGGAAACATGAGGTGCAAATCCTTTCCTGAACAGCAGCTATCAGCAGCTCAGGTTCCTGGGCACAGAATTGCTCTCTCCTGTGAGCTGCTGACAACGGCAGCCAAGGACTCTTTTCTTTCAAGACCCTTCCAGAAAGGTTCCTCCTTCCCAATATCTTGCTCAGCAGTGCTGAGCACCTTCAGAGAAATAAAATTATGTCCTCATTTCTGCCCTGGTCTGCTGCATTTCCCCAGGAGCATTAGTTCATATATTCTTCTCACCTTGACTAAAATGATGAGAAATGTATATCACTTACACTGTCTTTCTCTCTCTCTCACACACACACACACAAATACACACATAGATATATTTAAAGAGACAGCTTAAAACCTATGTTATAGCCCAGGAAAAACAACTAGAGGTGTTTTGGTTTTTTTCTCCCTCAAATTCAGTTTTCAAAGTGAATTCAGAGGGAGTTGCCACTTTGGCTGATGAGATGTGACCTGTTTTAATCACTGCTGTCCACTGTCAGGTATGTCAGGCAATTTAGCTTCAGGTGCATAATGGCAAATTATTATAGAGAGAGAATGATTTTAGGTTTCTAGACAGTAGGAGCATTCCCAGAATCCATTACTGCCTGATTAAATTACTCAGATTTCTGTGTGTGAAGGTTTTGTACAGCAGCATGTAATCCACAAGAGTAACTAATCATATCATATTGATTTAGATGCTGCTAGAATGGGAAATCTAATTGTAATACTGTGAAAGCTTCTTGGGGAATCTGTACTAATGATTGCATTTGTAATCCCATTTGCAGGTGAAAGTTCTGAAGCGCAGCTGTGAGATGAATAGCAACGACGGCGCGTTGGACACAGCCCTGCAAAATCAGGTTGCCAAAGATGAGATGAGCAGAGGTTGTCCTGATGACTTAGCAGCAAGTTTACATCCTTCTGGTTTTCTCCACTGTTGCTTCCTGGGACCTGCACATAAAAAAGAATGTGAGGCAAAGATGAGAAAGGAGGCAGAGTTCAGCCCCCTGTCCTGCTTAACTCCAGAGGACATCCCGGGGCCAGCACTGCAGTCTGAGCTCTGCTGGGGTTTTGCAAGGACACCACTTCTTTGCGCTCTCTCTTTTCTTTTTATCTGAGGATGAGCACATTTGAAGAGTACTTTTAATTCAGGGAAATGAAATGCCTACCTGCTATTCATTAAAATTCTTTATTGTTGTTTTATTCTTCTTTAAATGCAAGTTTCTATGGTGTTTCTTTTGTGTTTGATGATTGCCAGTACCTTAATCTGACTTGACCTTTCATGTCTGTGCTCTGGCAATATTATCCTCTCTCTTTTTTCACTTTCTGGAATATGTGGGCCATTAACATGTGAATTATATGGACTGCTTTTTATCTTTCCTCTTCGTGATACTGTTGCAGAGCTGTATAAATATAAAAACATAATGTGATGAATTGCTTTGCTCTCTTACTGTCGTGGGATTTTTTGTAGCTGTTGGGGATTTTTTGGTATTTTTTCACTTTTCTGACTTGTTTATAATGAAATACAAATATAAATAATCATATCAAGAGAACATTTGCATCTCTTGCATACACCAGAGCCTGGGAGGTGGTTTGATGGGTGAGAGGGCATAATCACCTGGGAGAAGAGCTGTCCACCAGGCTCTGACAAGGACTTGGAACACTTGTGTGGGACAGGTGGAGCAAGCTTTCATTTTGGGGGACAGGTCCCTTCAAGGCACTGAAGTTTCCTTTCCAGCACCCAGTAAGGCTCAGCTCATTTTCCCTCTTTGGCCCCTGCCAGTATGTGGCTTTCGAGACCCAAACAGCCAAGTCTCTTGGAGGCAAGGTGTGGTTTTGACTCTAATTTAGAGCCCACTTTTGGAGAACAGTGGAAGAGACACCTTTGTCTTTCCCTTGGGAACTGACTCAGACAGATGCCAGCCTGGATTTCACAGCTTTGTGTCCTCTCCTGCTCAGCTGCAAACCACACCAGGAGCCCTGCAGAACACCGGGGCTGTAGTGCTGCCATCGCCTTGCTGAGCACTCCAGTGAGCTGGGCCTGGGACAGGGATTTTCCTGGGGAGCCACTCCCAAGCAGGACAAAAGACAGCAGATAAAACCCACAAATTTCATCTGCATCCTTCCTGCAGGTGCTCTGCAAACTCACCATGTCCTGTTGTGCATAAAAGCCTGTGAAAGAGGGGTGGTGCCCCACCTGCCCTTCCTGATGAGGGCAACTCATCCCTGCTGTAGCTTCCAGTGCTTCCCAGTTTGCTCTTCTCTGTGCTTTGGGTGAATAGGTGCAAGGCAGAATAAACTGGGGTCTTGGGCAGATGCTACTTGGCTCCAAACAGATTTTAAACTTTTCTGCAGTGAAATGTTAATTATTTTTATTGCTGTGTATTTTCTTGCACAGTTCAGGTCTAGTTTAATTCCACTCACAACAGAGAGATTCTGAGCAGTACTAGAGACATAAGAAAACCCTGAGACTTTAAAATAAGCTCCTATTATGGTTCCTAGTCATGAACAGACATTGCCTTGTATTGGAAGGATCAGCAAAACTGGAAATTAATTAAGCACAGTCTAAACAGCCTTTAGGACGTTCAGTTATATATAGGAAAGTATTTTGCAAGCGTGTTTAATGGATGACTCCTATCCTGTCCATTAGGTGTCATTGAAACCTCAGGGGTGTGTATTTAATGTCAAGGCTTCTCAAAGTTTTAGAGAGCATTTGAATTTAGGATAAACTACAGTTTGCTTCCTTGACAAGTATGCAAAAGTCTAAAAAATGCTCTGGAAAGCCATCCTGAGGGTGCTTATTTTTGGTAATATAGATTCCCAACAGCTGTGAATCATGTTTCTAAAGAATGTCTGCAACCAGTCAATTCCTCAGGCTGGCATGGTCCCTGCCAGGCAGGAGCAGGATGACATGGAAGGAAGGTAGGAAGCAAGCGGGTAAACAAGCCTGGTTCATGTGCTGTGATCCTGCACTCAAGGACCTCAGGAAATGTGTCATTAAAATATATTACAATAAAAATATACACAGATTTTCCACATGACTGAGTTTTTCATGGGGAACCATACAGCAGTGCCCCAGATATGTAATGCTACTCAGCAAGAAGCAATAATAAGAAGAGCATTTAATGATATAATTTAACTTAAATCATATTTAACTTAAGTATAAGATTATCAGATTCTGCCTTACTGTGAAATTGCAGGCTCTTTTCCACCATTATATGAGATATACTTTCGAAAAGTCTCAGATTTCCCCGACAGAGATTTCCTTGAGGTCTGAAAAATGCAGAGCAGATAGAGAAATGGTTTAATGAATGCAGTCTCCTCTACTTCACTATATTACTTTCTTCTCTTTTTCTGGCTGCAAAATAAAAATCAGTAGTGAGACAGAGACTCTCAAAGTGATGCTGACATCCATCCAACCATTTCAGTTTCTCTGGAGATTGCTCCGTGTCTTTCAACATCTAACTGGGTTGAGGTTTTAACTTGTATGTTGCCATCAGCTCAGCTGCCTTCCTGTCAGCTGGCAGATCTGCGATCTGAGCTGTCCTCTTTCTGATTTGATTTGCACATTTCCCGGTTTTCTGTCTGTGATGCAGCCTTGGTAGGTGTCTGAGGGCTGTTTCCCAGCATATATCATAGCTGAGCTGTGCTGTGTACAATGCTTGAGCCAGAAGTATGAGCCACAATCAGGCCTTGCTGAGCTGTCCTGGCCTGGAATTTTGTTATACACCCCCATACCACTGTAGCAATTTCTAGCCTAGAAACAGGGCTCTTTGGTCAACAACACCAGAGGGACTGAAAATAACTGTGATTAAAGGTAAGCAGGGTGTTTATACATATGTATATATGCTGAAATTGATAGAAATATCAGTAAGTATAAAATGGAAGAAAGCATCGACTAAAGACTCTCAGGAAGCTGGCTCATTCTTTTGCCCACTAGACCAGAAGGTGTGGTGCACCCACGCTGGCATTTTCAAAGCTTTTCCTGTTTCTCTCTTTCACTGCCCAGTCTGTGCCACTGGCAGGTTCGAACTGTGAGGGTTCTGCTGCTGCCCAAAACTGTTCAGAGACCAAGTGCAAGGCGATGAACAAAAAACTCAAGTCAGAAGATTTGGGAGGGATGTGTGTGCAGTTCAAGGCATGGCATCCTCCAGAGCGTTTGGACCTGCTTGCCCACAAGGCAGTGTGGGATCTGCAGAAAAGGCACCCAACAGATTCTGCTCTCAGGTGAGGGCCACCAGCAGGGTCTGACTGTGCCTGAAGCCAAAGGGCACCATTCACACCAGACAGAAGTTCCCCAGTTGAGGGAAGTGACTCTTCTTCCCTTTCCTGACTGCTGCCTGTGGAGTTTTCACCTCAAACCAGTGCTCCTGAAGGCATTTTGCACGATGTCTGATATTTCTCAAAACAGCAGTAAAAAAAAATTCCTTCAAAAAATCTCAGCTCTCAAGAAGATGAAATCCTATAAACAAAATCTGTTGAACAGTTCTCCTCCATCATTGCTGAAGCCATGAGGGGCAGTCTTGCTGCAGCAGGGTGACATGCACAGGGTGCTGCAAGGCATCCCTGGCTGTGTGATCACTTGGTGAAGACAACCATGTCAACCACTTCCTCTGCAGTTCCTGCTGTGATACTTCTCAGCAAACAGCATTACTCCCATTTCATGCTCAGTGTGCATGTTTAGGTTTGGTTTTGTTTTTTTAAAAGGGAAAGTTATTATTTTTGTTTGTTTGTTTGCTTGTTTGTTTTGTGCTTCCCTGTAATTAATCTGCAGCACAGATATATGTTTTCTTGCACTAGGTTTCTGTTTCCCAATATATTCAGGCTTTATATCTCAGTCAACATATTACCTCCCCCTGAAAAAGAATTATTTCTGTAATCAGATTAGTGCTGAATTTATACTAAGTCTGAAGAACAGCTTTGCTCACTTGATTATTCAGTTTTCTGTAAATGTTGGAAATAAATTCCAAGAGAGTGAATCAAGCAATTTATTTTTTTTACTACCCTTATACATATTTCTACTTATTTGCTGTGTACCTTTACTAGCCAGCTCTACTTGTACAGAGTAGACCAAAAAAATGTTGCCTTGTAAGACTGTATGACGTATCTGAAAGCTGAGATAAGAGCTTTAAAGAATTTTTCCAGTAGAAAACTTCTAAAGTTTCTATGAAATTTTTTGTGAGGTAAGAGCTGTGAGGGTTTTGGCTTTTTTATTTACACACACATGGCTCATCTGAGATGCTGAGAAGATGTTGTGATGGAGAGAAATTTCTCTACTACTGCATTAATGAGAGCAATGGCAACAGAGTTATTTAGTTAATGCCAACCCAGGCATATTAACCCACTTCACCCATTAATGTAACACAATTCACAGTTTTTGTGTGTGTGTGAACTTCTATGTTGTCAGCCTACAAAGAAATTTTCCAGGTCGGATGGTGTCTGTGCTTTCTGCAAACAGTGCTCGCTGTGAGTGGTATTGTTTGTCTTAAAGGCAGGTGTTTTAGGACATTTCTAGGACAAACATGCTGGATATGAAATATAGATAGGTAGAAATTTCTACAGGTAGAAATATAGATGTGAGTGTGATATACATATGAACTGGGAAGATGCCCAAGTAACATAACTCTTGTAAGTCCTAAGAGGTTTCTTTATTTTATAAAATTTAAGAGGATTGTTTCTTGAGTGTTAGGGAAAGAGTTAATAAAAGTAAAGTCTGAAGTTGCCAAGTTATTAATTTTCCATTCAGGAATGGGTTGCTCTGAATTCAATTACCCTGTTGCAGAAGTGCTTCCCAGTATTTGCTGACATCTTCTTAAAAGTGTAAACAATGGTGTGCACATGGTGCTGCTCGGAAATGAAAGGTTCAAGCTGGCGCTGGCAGAGTGTGCCAAGGTGAGAGCCCTGTCCCCTGGCAGGGCATCACATCCCTGCCTGGCAAGGAGCAGCACCCAGTGCAGGAGCCTGGTGTGAACTTCCTTGAAAAGCAATGGTCAGGCTTTTCATATGTTGCCTTTACTTTGGTATTCTCTAGACCCAGAACTAGTTCATCATTATTATTGAGTTTCTGGGAAAAATGTACTTCATGCTCTATTTCATTCTGCTCTCTAGTAGCCCCAGATATCACCTGAAATTGAAATAACTGCCTTCAATCTCAGGAGTGTCCTGCGACTACTGGGGTAATATGGGGAATACAGTTTTCTCTAGGAAGTAACCAACAGGCAGTTTACAGTCTGATTTTTCAGGATTTCTCACTGCCTGGTTTAGTTTTCATTGTCTTAAGGGATGAAATTGCCAGTGCACACACTGAGAGAGTCACTCTGGAAGAGGAACAGTTAAATCAGGTCCCCTGTCAGTCTCATCTTTCCTACCCATAGTGTTGTTCTCATTAATTTTGGCCCTAATAATATCACATTGTATAAATTATTCTAGTCTCTCCTCTGTTTTCACAACCATCAGGGATTTACAGAGCCTGAAAGAAGCTAGGCACTAAGAGTGCTGTAAAATAGACAAGTGTGCTGTACCAGAAATACCACATTATACTGACATAACCCAGGGACCCCTGCTCACTCAGGTGGGCCACAGCATGATGCCCTTAGCAGCAGGAAAGCTAATAAACATTTTTTTATATGGTATTGCATAGTCTTTTTTTTTTTTTTTTATGGTGGATGGTGAGGGATTTTTTCTGTTAACTTGCATGTTGTTATTTAAACACTAGAGAGCAACCTGAGGTGGTTCTACATCCCCTTTTGTCTATGTGTGTGGAGCTCTGAAATTTTACTAGTAAACAATGATAGCTAAATAATTTGCACATGATTTACAATTTCCATCATGTCCCTTTTAAAATACAGGGTTGCATATGCCTTCAGATGCTCAAGTGAACAAGCAGGAGCAATCAAAATTTCCTGACCAGTTTAGGGCATTCCCAATCAGCCATCCTTGGCCAGTGCACATTCACAGGTGTCAGCACTGGTAGGAAGCAAAATTGCTCTGCAAGGTACGATCTGGAAAGCAAATATTCTTGGTTTTACTTTCCCAGTGCCTGTTTTTTAAGGTCTTTACAATGGAATTGAAGTCTAGTAAAAATAACATATTTCTTTCCCCTCCCATGTGAATAGCTCCAAGCTGTCACACTCACATAGAAGTTTAGCATCATATGTCAAAAATACTGTCACCTCTACTTCAGAAGCAGAGCAACCAGGGCCCAGAGGAACTCTGACAGTCTGCCCTGGGTCACAGGTATATTACATTGGGACCTGGAAAACCTGGTCCTTTTCCATGATGTGATAGAGTGTTTCCTGGGGACTTGTCCCTTTGGTATCCATACTGCTCAGGCACCAGGGTCTGGAGGCTGGGGGGTTTCCAGCTGTCAGCAGCTCCTGCCAATCTCTGCCTCCCACAGCCCTGCAGTCCCAAGAGCACAGTGCAGGGTAAGGTGGCCGGTCACCACACCGGTGGTGGCACCTAGGTCACGTTTGTCCTGCACAGACATGCTCCTGGCGGCTCTGCTTATTTCAGGGTGGGGTTTTTTTCTGTTTTTTCACCTGGTATAAGAAAAGAAGGTTGACAGCCATGACACACAGCTTCTTCCTCAGGCTACTCTGCCAGAGCTACTTTTCTCAGCTGCAATCTCAAGTAATTTTAAATAACTCCCCAGCAGCTCTAGCACACACTAATGTGATTAGGCCACTAACTTCTTGACCATATTGCTTCATACTGCATTTCAGACAGTAAATGCATTCTCCCCTTGGAGCCACCACTCCCAGTTGCCCCTGGTGCCTGAGATGTTTATAGCAGTCCAAGAATACATCACTGTGCCCCTGTGGCAACAACTGCACTTGTGTTCACCCTCTCTCCTAACACAGACAACAGGCATCCTGAAAGATTACACTCTCATCCTGCATCCTATTTTGAAAGTGTGGTGAGGTTTCAGGCTGTGGTGGAAGAGCACCGTGATGGTGGCAGGGACAGGACACTGTGCTGTGTGCAGCAGGCAGCTGGAAGAGCAGGAGCTGAGAGCACAGCAATTAAGCAACACATTCTGTTTCCTGCTACAGGCAATATTTTCATAGACTGTAAAATCTCTTTTCCTAGCAACAGCTGTCCTCTTTCTTGATTTAGTAGCAATGGTGCTGACAGTTTAAAGTCATGTTTATTTTACAGGTAGTTTAAGCAAATCTCTGGGAGAGTTGCTCTTGCCCTTTGAGGAAGATAGACTGGGTCTCTTTCTGCAGAGCAGTGCCCTTAAATGGGTGTCTCTGGATCTATGAAGA
The DNA here is from genome assembly GCA_013186435.1 of Turdus rufiventris. Taxonomy (NCBI): domain Eukaryota; kingdom Metazoa; phylum Chordata; class Aves; order Passeriformes; family Turdidae; genus Turdus; species Turdus rufiventris. The sequence continues at coordinate 6,042,755 of PYHW01010409.1, read as the reverse complement.
GTTTGCTCTCTACCAGGATTTGGGGGAAGAAAACTCATTCCCCCTAGAAAACATACATCTCTCTGGGGAGATCTCTTCTTTCACTACAGATGAACAAGTAATCAAGGGAAACCCTTCTAAGAAAATGAATGTCAGAGAAAAGAAATTCCTGCAGACAGCTATACTTCAACCACATCTTCACTTGAAGGAATTTGACTTAATTTTCTTTAAGGAAAACCAATAGACAGTGCTGTGTCACTGACCAGTGTCACTAGTGAGGACCTGGGCAGCCACGCTGCTTGCCAAGGCCTGGGCTCCTGAGATCAGAAAAGCCTTTTCACTGAGCAATTCTCTGTTAGACAGTGTGTTGTAAAATGTGAAACTTTCTTAAAACAATGGGTCTCGTCCTGATATAGCCTGTTAATTTTTCCATTGGTCTTCTCCTCACTGACAATTGTGAGCACTATAATGTAAAGACAAGATAGGGAGCTGGGCTTTATATATTGCAGTATGACATATATAGTATCAGCTGAGTTTTCCCAAGATAGTAGGATGCTGATAACCAACTGAAGAATACTTCAGCTCTTCAGGACTACTGGCATAGTACATCAGTCTGAAAAAAGGTTTACTGTCATTTTCATATATAACCCTTGTGACAATGTGTCGTGCAGATTTTACAGGGAGATGCTGTCTTCTGAGGTTCACTGCCATATATTATTTTTATGCAGGTTTATGTTTAGATGCACTTACAGGTGACTAAGATAGAGTGGTTCTCTTTAGCATGAGATGAAGTTGTGTGAAAGTCAGGCTGCACAATCACTGCACTCCTTTAGTCTTGTTTTGCCCTGTAAAGTACATCCAATATTGAGGTGCAACAGGCTGGTCCTATCATTTGATTAAATACTTATTTCTAATGGGAAAGGAAAATCAGTTCATAAAAGCAGAATCACATAATGATTTGGGTTGGAAAGGACCTCTGGATGTCATCGAGTAGGCAAGTGTCAAAGGAGAGCAGATCTCTCAGACCCTTGCCCAGCTAAGCTTTGAACATTTCCACAAATGGAGCCTCCAATCCAAACTGGGCATCTTTTTCTGGTGTGTAACCATTCTCACTGTAAGTATTTCTTTCTTGTGACAATCTGTCATTCCCCATGCTGCAATGTTTCTTAGTTGACTATGCATCACTGTAAAGAGCCTGGATTCGTCTTCTCTGTAGTTAGAACTTCAAACAGGTTACAAGAGCAGTGCAGTCCCTGTTAGTCCACTTTTCTCAAAGCTAAACCAAGCCTGTTTGTTCAGACTCCTCTCACACATTGTGTGCTCCTGATCCTTAACTCCCTCATTGACCCTGAGCTGCATTTCTTCCAGGTAGTCCATAATTATGCTCTTCCAACTTGTGGGACTGCTCTGTATGTCCTGCCTGTCCTTCTGCATACCCACCTGTCCCTTAATTCAGTGTTCTCTTGCTGAGAGTACATCCTGTCCCATCAGTCAGGTCACTGATGAAGGCACTGCGAAATACTAGCCCCAGTATCGACCCCCAAGGAGCACCACCTGTCACTGGTGTCTGGGTAGACAGTGAAACAGAAGCCACTGTCCCTTAAGTTCAATAATCTGGCCAATTTTATGTCCCTTCTTGTCCATCTGTCTATTCAATATCCTTCTTACCTGGCCAAAAAATCACCATGTACGATACAGAATGTTGAAAGCTCTGCTAAAATCAAGTGGCTGTCCTCCTGTACTGCAGAGCTACACACTGCAGCACAGGGGCAATCAGGTCAGTCACCAGTGACCTGCCCTTCTTCCTCCCCTGGCTTTGTCTTTGAACTGATGAACTCTTACAGGACATCACGTGTGTCTTCATAAAGCACAGAAGATGTGGCACTCCTCTGTTGGGAAGGACATACAGAGGGACAAATTTGCACCCTGTTTAACCAAAGGCTTTAAGGATATGAAAACTTTTTGCTTCAGTGAAGGAATTTAAGCCAAGACCAGCACCTATCTCTTCCTAGAGACAGACGATTGCCTAGCACAAGCACTCGACTGAAACAGTTTTTGTCAGCTCAGATTTTGCAGTTTCTGAGAAGAGATGTATCTGATTCAAACAAGACCTGGCTTTGGCTTCACAGTGCCAAACCAAGCTGGAGAAGCAGTTTCTACTGCAGGCAGCAATGTCAGTTGCCAAAAACTCCTGTCTCCGTGCACCAGAGAAAAGGAATACCCTTATTGCTCCTGCCATCATAATTTACATATTTGTGTTATCATTGCACTCACAGACCAGGCTTTCCAATGCAGGACACTAAAGAAAGACCAAGATAACAGAATGGCCCCTTCCCTGCAGCTCTGATTTACTAAGCCACTGTTTTCTCCTCTGCCAAGCTCCAGGTACAGCTCTGTGTATATGTGAGAAGCCTGGACTTAATTTAATTTTTTTTTTTACACAACTTAAAAGATTTGCTGCAATAAAGAGCTACACTTTGTAGCTAACAAGTCAGAGGGAGAACAGCCTCAGCATAATTAATTTTGGAGTACTGCAGCCCCCATGGTGCTGACTGATCCCAGTAACCTGATGGGGGGTGCCACATTCTCTTAGCTCCCCATGCTAACCAGGACTTCATTTCTTTCAGCAATGGGATCGCCAAATCCAGACCCTCCAGCTCTGTTCTGCAAGAATGTCTGGGCAGGATTTATCAGTTGCACACCTAAATCACATTCTCTTTCCTTATACCTGTTCTGAGGGTAAGAGGAAGTGCTTTTGCTGGGACTATTCATCAGGCTTTATAATGCACTTCTGAACTGGGGTGGTGTGAGCTGTGGAGGTAGCACAGAAATATGCACCCATTTAATTTATATGATCATCTGTTAGCGTAAGGGCAGTAGCCAGCCAGTCTAAAGTATAAGCTCAAGCCTTATCTCAGGGGGAGATAAACACTATTAAAGAAGAGATTAAATCCGTGGAAAGCAGTGGGAACAAGTCTTGAGAAATAGAGAACACAGACTTTTTAGAAAGGTGCTCTGATTGTTGTATATTGATCACCATTACCAATAAGTGTAAAGACCAGAGAGTACTACACTGATTCATAACACTGGGGCCAAAAGATCAGAGTCATCTAGCAAGGATAAAACAGAATTGTGGTAGGATCAGACAAGCTAGTCAGAGAGGACACATAATATTCTTGTCATCTGAAAAGTTCTCTGTCCTCTACAGTATTGTCCACTGCAAAATATCCTCTCTGCTGCCTCTAAAATTAGCAATTGAGTAGATGGAAGCTGGATATAAGGGTCGAGGCATTAACAAAAATGCATTTGGCCAAACTGGTGCAAAAGAAGGTCACAGATTGAAGCAAAGAAGATTCTTTCTTTAAATCGCTGCTTAGTCCAGCACAGGGGTGTGCCAAAAAAGTAGAGAAGCACCCTGTATTTCCTCAAATATCTCTTTGCTAAGATTTATTATAGGAGGGCTGTGGCTTATGTCTGATACATGAATGCCTGCTCTTCTGTCTTGTGCCTTCCACTTGCTTTAAGAAACTCTGTGCTTGCCTGAGTCTCCTGAAATCCCAACACGATCTGTGCTGTTCGGCTCTCTCCCGCAGACCACCCTGGTGGGATGTGCCTTTGACAGCCTGCTGTCAGAGGATTTCCCTGCAGGCAAATTCTCTTTTTAAAATTCCTGACAGAAATGTCTTTTGAAAGGTTTCATTTTGTAAGTGCCTTTCATTTGCTCCCATACTGAAACCTGGAAACTGGATTACCTTCCCCTGGATGTCTCTGGTGGGTGTTCTTGTACCTGGATAAAAGGATGCAGGATACAGGTTTTCTGGTTTGATTAGAGGAGTAATTTATATTCAGCAGATATCCAGAAAGCATGTCTGAAGATCTACAGTACGTGACATCTTGAAATAACTGGAGTAGGGTCTACAGTGTTAATTAGGAATTACGTATGTCCAAAAAATATGTAAATAAAGTTTAACAAGCTAGGAATGCTAAAGATCACAAAGACTGAAGGTACTCAGCAATGCCTAATTAAAGAGACTGCCAGTGTAACTAATTAATGAATCTTCTTTTTCAAGAAGATCCTTCTAAATGACAACGCTCTAAAATGTGACTTTTTCATATTCATTTGAGATCAGGCACCAAAAAAGCACATTCCAGTTAGAGAACAAAAATAATGCCACTGCACCATGACTAATGCCCTGTGGGGTGGCCCCAGTCAGGCTGCAGAGCAGGTGGCTGTGGACCACCTTTATAGGTGCTGGTCAAAACCAAAATGTACAGCTGTTTCCTAAAAGATTAGAGAATGCAGGTAAGTTCTGTCCTAAGCAAAAGCTTTCCAGAACCTTGAACTTTTTTCCTTTCTATTACCATTCAGACAGCATGGGGTGGAAGAAAAGGAGTTTGTAAAACAAAGCCAGACATGCAGCAAAGTGCAGTAAAGGGACCTTTGTGTTGGAGTCACTGCAGTGCCTCTGAACTGATGCTTTGTTTCCCAAATAAATCACAGGTACTGAAGGAGTAGACAGCTTGGAGCATGGCTGTAAAGGGCCTCTGTCAAGAAGGAGGAACTGCTGGCCACAATAAAAGGAACATGAACAGTTTTGAAGGCAGCTGCTCCACAAGCAGGAGGGTGAAACCACTCATCAGCTTATCAATCATGAGGAAGAGCTCAGGGGAGGAGAATGTCTCAAAATGGGGCTGATTTCCTTGGCGTTTTAAAAATAGGATACTTTGTTCTTGGGGTTTTAAAAATGATGGACACAGCTGCCCATTTATGTCTCTGACAGGTAAACACACAGACACAAATATATAAAATACATATATGCATCTGCATGGCGTGCACCACCCCTTTGAAGTATCAAAAGAAAAGATGCTGGCCCACCTCCCATGCACCCAAACTGGCCATTAATTTTTGTCTATTGCTGTAGAGGTAGGAATGAAAGTAGATGTGCCATCAGCATGCAGAGATATAATGTATTGAGTCAAAGTTTATATTGCAAGGACTATAGGTTACTCAAAGCTATTAAGTAGTTCTTTTAAAGAGGAATGTCAGTTTCTTTCTTTCTTTCTTGTTTTTTTTTTTTTATTTTTTTATTTTCAGCGTGGAAAAGGAGAAATCATGTCCTACATTTGTTTATTTCATTCAAATACTATCACTAGGATTTGTGTTCAGCATTTCTGTGCAAGAAGCTTGCGAAGTAAAATCCTCAGCGCCTGTGTCTGCAGATTTGCCAGTAGGTGATGCTAGATGCACAGTTTTGTAGCCCTTCCTGGAAAATTAATGGTAGGGCTGCAGCAGATCCCATTTTAAAGGAGTATGGTTTTTGAGGAAAATATGCAAATATAAACTGTTTGAACAACACAACTTGGGAAATCATCCTCTGATCATTTAAAGGCTGTGACAGGCACTTTTGATGGAGCAGTGTCCAATTCTTTAGCCATTTTTACTGTTTCTGGATACCTCACATGCACAAGACCTGCACATGAAGGAGGTCACGTTCTTGCCAGCATTTACCTGTCTTGTGCACTTAGTGTATTGGCTGAGAAAGCACAGATTAGCTGGATGCATGCTTACACACGTGTACCCTGATGCTGAGTGTGTGCCCAGGCTGCACACTGCAGCACTTGGACCTGCTGCAGCTCTGGATTCATGCGTGGATGCCCTGTTACTATGGGGATTGGCTCTGCTGAGTTCTGTGACTGTAAAATCCCAGGCTTGCATCCAGTCATCCAGGGAGGGTTAAAAGGCAGAGAGCCCTTTGGAGGGGGAAAGCATATTTACCGCTCAAAAACATGCTAAATGGGCATATATTCACCTGCACGCTTGAGTGCCTCCAAAATAGGGAAAATATTAATCCCATCATCTGAATAGCACTTATCAGCAGAGGATTTGCTTAAGAAGATTTTCTATCTTGGCCTTTTCAAGGAGGGGTGAAGCTGCTCCAGCAGCTGGTGGGCAGCTCAGGGAAGGCTGCCCGTCAAGAGAAATAAGAAGGGAGGCTCAGACAGTGAGAAGGCACAAGCGTGGAGTGAGGGGCTGCCTGGCTGTGGCTTGGGGAGGTGGTGGGGCTCAACACCAGGGATGGCATTTTATTGATCCTGCCAGACACCCCTCTGTGCTAGAGGAAAAGAGCCAGAATCTCTAGGGCACATTAAAGTAAGCCCATACCTGATTTCTGATGGGATATGAGAGAAAGGCAGTGCTGGGCATGGAAGCCTTTATAGGGTGGTCTTCCTGCATGCTCTAACTCAGAGTAAATGCCCATTTATTTCAGCAAGAGGGATAGGGCTTCCTCTATCTGACTGTCTGTTAACCAGAGCTGTGGTGCTCTCTAGAAAGGGAAGTGCTAGAACTTTTCTTCTTGACAGTGCCAGAGCAAGGAAGCCCAAGTGTAAGATTAGTCCAAGTTTTGTACCAGCATATTTTGCATCTGGGTTGTCTGCCTCCCTTGCTCCAATTTTGGTGCCTTCCGCACAGTCCTCAGAATCAGCCCCTAAGGAGACAGCTGGAGTGAGACCCTGGTCTCTGAACACCTTCCTGACCTGAGCTTTGCTGTCAGCTGGGGACTGCCATGTCTCCACTCTGGACAGTCACACTGCCCTCTGGGTGGGGAAGGGCTGTGGGGCTCCAGCTTCTCCCTGCACACTGAGAGCATTTCTGGCGGATGGTGACTGCTGAAAAGACCTGGAACAGGTGCTACCCAAGGCCAGGAAGGGGATTGTGAATGGTGGTCAGGGATGGAGAGAAGGCTTTGGGAAGGAACTCTCCTGTCTGCACTGCCCAGGTTTCAAGTCCCCTGAATTTTTATTTCCACTGCAGGGGAGAAGAAACAAAAGGGAGAGGAGTTATCCTCTGCAGAGCAGTCCCAGGGGTGTCTTACAATGCTGGTTTCTGGAAAGGTGAGGGAGGAGTCCTTGCAGCAGGAGGGAATATTTAATTAGAGGTACTCTTGCCCACTGAGAGGAGCTTGCGGGGAGTAGGTGGAAAAGGCTTTTAAACACTGCAATTGAACTGCCTTAATCAGAACATCTGGTAAATCTCTTGAGGAGGGTATGGCACTTTTGAAGGTGATGGAAGGAATTCTCTTCTCTTGACTGCTTCAGGCAGCTCCTGCTTTTCCAAGCCCCTAATGCAGAAAGGTAGCCAGCACCTCACTGCCTGACAGGCAGGCTCCATGTCTGCTCACCCACCAGGGAAAAGGGAAAGATTTAACTTGCAGATTGGAGTGAGAAAAAGAGACAGCTACTCATCAACAGAGAAAACCTGAAATCTTGCCCAAGGAAAAGAAAAACTGACTGAAAATTCAGTGAAACCTGTTTAAGGCTCTAACCTCAGAAATCTCATCTGTTCTAGTGCCTGCAATCAGAATTGCTTTCTTGGAGTTTCATGTCTGCTTTGTTGGGAGCAGCTCCTCTGCCACAGTGCTCTGGCCATGCCAGGGCAATAGAGGTTTGTCTGGGGTTTGTCCTGCAGAAACACGTCTTCTGCATTTTAAGGGCAGTGTTTTCTCCTCCGTGCAATCCCAGCACAATGTGGATTTGCAAAGATGACTGAAAAATGGGCTATGCAAAGTCATTAGCAACATTGATTCTCATTATTGTAGCATATGTGAGTGCAAAAACATCCAGCATTTGCAAGATGGATGAGTTGCACCGTCTGGGCTGTGAGTGCCTAATTAGTTAAAATACACAGCATCATAAATGCCAGCACTGACAGCTGAGGCCTTGCAATGTCAGTATGGTGAGCAGCATTAATTTGTTCTGACATCAGACTGCTCCCTTGGTATGGATGCCAAATCCTTGCTCTCTGCTGCAGCCAGAGTCCTGCACCTAAATGCAGACTGTGTGTGTGTGTGTGATGAAACCAGCCCAAGGTACACCAGCAGCTGCACTGAGAGGCAACAGCAGCAGCAGCTGCAACAGCAGGGACAACACAAGGAAAATAGGCTCTGCAGGAGGCTGGCCAAGTGCTGTGATGTCCTTTTGCTCAGCCTCCATAGCCCAGAGAGCTGCAGGAATGTGCAGGCAGGGACTCCCCCTCGCTCAGCGTGCAGCTGTCCCAGAAAGGGGAAAGTCAGCTTTGTGGTTTCAGTTCAAAATCAGAGCAGGGACTCGCTGAATGTGCATCCATCACTACAAAGCTGCCTCTCTGAATTGAACCCCTCTCCTATCACAAAGCCAGGCTTTAACCTGACAGCAGCTTGGGCACTCGTGCTGGAGCAGTGCCTGAGAGTGCTCTCAGCACATCTGAGAGGATCCCATCCTGCATGGCTGGTGTGGGGATTCTTTGCCCTCATCCCACCTAGGAAAAGTCACAGCCTCCAGCAAAATGCCCCCACTTATTTCCCTGCTTCCCCAGCACAGTTAATGTAACCTTTGCCAGGAAAAGCATCCTGTGAATCAGAGGGCACCGTGCCAGCTGATCTGTGAACAATTTAACCGATTTTTCATTAACCAGCAGCTTATGGAGAAGTTGCTAAATTTTATGGGCCATTAGCAGCTTCTGACGCTGCAAATGACTATGAAATTCAGGGTCTTGCAGTTTTGAATCTTGTAGGCTTGATAAATAGCCCTTTTTGGGAGCGTAGATTTGAACAAACACACTCAGTGTGGTCCCATACAGGCAAGCTGCTGGCAGCAGGGAGAACAGGAGATGTGGGGATGGGACTGACTGCAGCAACCCACAAGCCTGTCTAAACCTCCCCCAGAGCAGGGAGTTTTCTTGAGGAAAGGTGATTTGACAAGGTCCACGAAGGTGTTGAAGAGTGGGAGTGGGGCAGTGAACAAGGGTCAATGCAGCCATTAAAATATGTGTTAATTGAGTGCAGGGGAGGGCTGAGCGTGCTGACTGCTGTTTGTGCACGTGGACATCTGCAAAAATGTCATTTATCCTCATTTTATGGCTGGGAAAACTCCATTGCAGACCAGCAAAATAAAGATCCCCAGGATGACGCGCAGGCCACAGGCTGAGCAGGTTTGGGTCCAGGTTCATCCTGGCCTCAGCCTTGGGGCTGTGCTCCTCTTTTCACACAGGTCCCACAGCAGCCTGCTGCCTGCCCATGCACAGGGGCAAACCTGACTGTCACATCTTCCCAGCTCCTGAACCTGTTCCAGCAACTTTGCAACAGAAATAAAGTCATTGCTTCTGCCTGGCTGAAACTACCCTGTGTAGCAGCAATGTTATCCTGAAGGCAAGTGTGGGTAGCCCAAGCTCTTGCTGATAGACTCCTTGGGGTTGATTAGAGTGAGACAACACTGAACAATTAGTGTTTGTAAATATATATATGTAGGTTTATTTTGGAACAATTTGGTTGCAATGGAAAGCAGGCATGTAGCTGTTTTAGTTATTACTGTTCTAGAAATATAGCAATATAAAAGCATACAAATATCACTCAGAAATGTATGAGGGGAAGGAAGGAAGGAAGGAAGGAAGGAAGGAAGGAAGGAAGGAAGGAAGGAAGGAAGGAAGGAAGGAAGGAAGGAAGGAAGGAAGGAANGAAGGAAGGAAGGAAGGAAGGAAGGAAGGAAGGAAGGAAGGAAGGAAGGAAGGAAGGAAGGAAGGAAGGAAGGAAGGAAGGAAGGGAGATATCACCAGCCATAGATCCTGTGACAAGATTTGATTGTTGCAATGTGATGTTCACAGTCTTGTTGAAGTGATGGCTGCAGTCTTGATCTGTCAGGGGTGGGGAGAGGCTGAAACAGAGTTCAATGTGTTCATATACTTCCAGTCTAGGTGGAAACGCCCAGGTACCTTCCCAGGGTGGGCAACTTTCAGAACTCTGGTGGAAGGTCTCAGAAATGAGTCTGGGGACACTTCAGAGGTCTTTGATGGTTTATGACACCTTCTAAGACATTAAAGCTACCTCTCATGTCAATGTAGCCTTATGTGTGAATGAGAATGTCCAGTGTGAGTTTGACCTTTCCTGGGAGTGGGGTACAGGTAGGGGAGATGCACAATCTACCTCTCAGGATCTACCTCTTGTCTGGCTCAAAGCACTCTGCCCTTCCACAAATGGGCAATTGTTTTGAGTCATTAACCGTTAACATTTCAGTTTCTCACCAGGAGTCAATTAAGCCACAAAATTTAAGCCTAAGGTAAATGGTGAGACTTTGAAGATAGGGTGTTCAGGTTTTGTTTTTGTCCAGTGTTCAACTTTTAATTAAAACAAGTCTGCTGCTGGCAAGAATAGTCCAGCACACCCCTGAGGTCAGCTGGGGACTGGACTTGAAATCTCTGAACTCCCTGACAGGCAGAGCTCCCCTCTGGAGATGGGGGTGGCAGGGGGCAGAGCCTTGCCTGCCACTGACCTGCCAAAGCTGCAGTGCTGATCTCCCAGGCTGAACAGGCAAGGGCAGAACCCAGTGCCATATCAGGCTGGGCTGCAGCCATGCAACAGAACATTTAGCCCAGATGTTTCCCCCAACAAACCTTGTTAGCCTTTGACAATTCACGCATCCCAGAACCAGCTAGTACGGCCACCTGAACAGAACAGCATTTTCTGTGATGCTCATTTTGCTTTTTGATGGAGGGACATGGGTACAGGAAGAAATGTGGAGGATGAAGCTTGGGTCTCATGCAGAACAAAGGCTCAAATGAAATTTCTGACCCTTCTCAAAGGGACCTTCGATTCCAAGGGCACACCAAAACCCCAGGTTCCCCAGGTCCGTGCTGAGGAAGCCCTGCCTGAGAGGCTGCCCAGGCACAAGAAGCCCTGACAGCAACACTTGCTTGCACAGCTTGGCTGGTGACAGGGGATACCAGGATTCAAAGAGACAGGTTCTGGCACCTTGCTGAGGGAGGAGGGGGAATACATGCCAGTTCCATGCATTCTGAAGAAGGGTGTGGAAAGCCAAGACTGACCCTGTTAATGAAGGAGAAACCTGAGCTTCCTCTTGTTGCTAGATCTGCTGAGTGCATCCTGGCAGTCTGCAGCCTGCTGCCCATCACTGGCATGAAAGCAGATGTGATTCATGCTTATGCCCAGGCTTGGTTTTCTTCTGCCCCTTAACATCACACAGAGGTTCCCATTTGAAAGCCAAAGTTTATTTATTAGAGCACTGCAGAGGGATGAAAAAGTGAAGCAGCTTGTGCTCCCCACTGAGCTGTGGGCCAGAGCTGGAGTCTATCACTCCAGCACCTGCCCGTGATGCATAACCACCACAGCTTTAAACCATAGCTGCTACCAGAGTTAATATGAAATGAAAAAAAGGAAGAAGTGTGAAATAGAGAACTGGCTTCTAGGACTGAATGAAGGTCAGCTGCTTATTGGCAAGTCAGATGTACAGAACTGGTACTGAGAATTGAGTTGGACTGCCATTTAAAAATGAAAAGAAGATTTGAAAATAAGGAAAACATGACTCAGCAGTATGAAGTCACAGACAAAAAATGTCAGAGACTCATTTGCAAGTGAAAATTTGTATCCACCTCACGTCAGTGTTGCTACCTGATGCCCCATATCCAAAAAAAGATAAATGTGTTATTGCATGTGTCATCCACAACTCCCTAAAAATATAAAGATCCTGAACAGCAAGTCAGGTTTGGTGGTTATTAAATGGTTGAATGGTGAACCCATTCCTGTAGGGTGTGCAGCTGGGCACCAGGGCAAATGTGGTCTGCTGTGAGCAGTGCAGCCAACATTCCTTTCAGTCACCAGCCCTGATGATCTGGGGATCTTCCCAGAACAGTGAATGCAACTCAATAACAGCTGGGAGAAAGTATGCATTTAATGAAAAAAGACTAGGGAAAAGTCAGCTTTGACAATGTGAAAGTGTGTACGAATATATATTAGATCTCCTCAAGGTAGAAGGGTGTGCTCAGCACGTAATGTGTGTGTTAGCAATTCAGAAGGAGATCAGTCAGGGTAATATTACAGACATTTATCTGTGCTGCTTTGATCAGGTTTTCTTTTGAAGTTTCCTGAGTCAAAAATATTGAAGCAAATGATTTCTCTCTGCATTTTTGATACTTGTACTTCTAAACAGTCATTAAATGAGTAGGCCCAAGAAATGTGAGGAACAAACCTCAGCATCTGTCCGTATTGTGTATGAACCATCCATGTTTCCTATGCCCATCCTTTCCTGGTTCTTCCCATGTGTTGATTTAAGGCAGGAAAAAAATTTGTTCATCAACTCTTTAGAATTTAAAATACTTCATTATTCACTGTGTGGGCCAACCAATAACCATCTCTCTGGGTGCAAATATGTTTTGATGGCCTGCCATGCAGCACAGTCATAGCAGTTTGGAATCATGCAACAGCCTGGAGAACAGCGCCATTAATTATAAAAAAAGAAGTCTTTTTATAGATGGCAATGAGGGACCCTTTGAGAGAAGTACATACATGCTCGGAGAGTCCACAGCACCCAGCATAAGTGTGCTCCGTATTCCTGTGTTAGACATGTGTGTCTCTCCTCGGATTGGCAGAACTGCCAGTGCTGGCACCTCTAGTGCACATGGAGCCACAGTCAGCATCAAAACACTGACCCTGGAAGTGGCACAGCATCTAGCTGACACATCAGCTAGGACAGGGGCTGTCCTCACTTTGCCCCATATCTGTTTCTTATCTACCTGGACTCGTTGGCTGCCCATTATTTGGCTAGAGAAGCAGGGTTATGGCACAGTCAGTGCTATCTCACAGACACTATAGGCACTGATAAACTGAACAGAGTTTCACTCATGCAGTGGTGTGCTTGTTTTAGAACTTACCTATTATCATGTCATATTAATAAGCCAGATCCAGCCTAGCTGCTGGCAATGTGAAATGCTCCTGTATCATCAGGGGAATGTGATTTGCAAAGCATTTGGCTCCTGAGGAGAGCCTCAGAAGAAAGTGTGCTGTATTTCTTTCATATTCTTTTTAAAAAGTCATGGCATGGAATTTTTATTAATTTGATATCCAATATTCAACCCTGCTTGAACTCTACTACACTTTCTTTCATTTTAAATTTCTCTCTGTTTGTATTTGTCATAAAAGATGGTAGGAAGGTTTAATTCTGCATAAGGAGATGGTACAGTTTTGAATTCTATCATCTCTCTAAAGGTTGAAAATGCATTTAAATTATATGAGAAGAGTCCCACAGAAACACATTACTTCACAAAGCTGGAAAGCAAACAACTGGAGAAGCACCTCTTATACATTTTGGACTATCTGTGCTAACTTGCTTTGATCCTTTTTTACATTTGAGCAACCAAAGAATTAGAGGGTCTGATGGATAATCGAAGTGTAAAAGACATTCATTCAGGGTAAGTGATGACACAGCAGAAGAGCAAAATGGATATTTGCACCAGACTTTACCACGAAAAGGAGTCATCTCACATTGAAATGCTAATTGAAGTGGTTTTAAACTAAACTGACAGAGCTAGTAGTAGTGAATCACCAGGGTCACAAAGTGCTTGTCCAAGAGTTGTGTGGGAGTTGTCACAAACTGCCCATTGTACCAGAGAAAGAAAAGGTGGGAAATACGTTCAGGGCTCTAAGTCTTAGAAACAGTCAAGTCTGATTTCTTTGCCAGAAGAGGATTCTATGAAAAAGACCATATGAGGTATGGTAAGACCCGAGCTTTTCAATTTCATTATGACAAGCACTGACAGAAGACACATCTTTTTTTTTTCTTTCACATTCATTTTAGACAATATATAAAATACCAAATAATAATATAAATCCAGTGAATTTGCTTTTTATTGAAACAATGCAAAAATTCCATGAGTAGGAATGTCTTATCTAATTTTCAGATTTCTTTAAGTATTTAGTGTTGCTTTGAAAGAAACCAAGAGAAAATAAAATCCCCAAAAAACTGACACTAACAGAGCAGAAGGAGATCCATAATTCCTACTGGCACCCTAAATGCACGTGCAGAACTTTGAGATCCAGTGCTGTTCAACAGAGCTGGGACACAAGATAAGTCTCTATTTTTGCAGTTTACAATAACTTAAATTTTATTAGGAAATGCTAGATTTGGCCTCTGCTTCCTTCTCTGGATTTTCCTAGCTCTTTATTGTTCTCTGTACTTTGTAGATACTGAGCTCCTCACTGTGCTCCCTGGTGGAGCCTCTCCCTTTGGCTCAGTGTTCTTGGCCTTGGCCAGCCTCCTCTGCAAAGAGCTGTCAAGCCACAATCAATTAGTCAGGCACTCGCTTGCATAATCCTCCATAGACAAGCTAAAGCACTTTGGGGATAGAGTAAAAGCAAAAGAGCTGCAATAGTGCCAGAAATGTGAGTGATTGATAAGATTAACAGCATTTAGGTTTTGTTTACTTTTATCTTTAGCAGCATTTTTTCAAATTAAGTATTTTCTACAAATTCTTGAAAGTATTTAAGCTCTAGCAGAATAGAACCCCTATGGAGTAATTATTATCATTTCTCAACATATCATATAATTCACCATTATCTTTTCCCCAGAGCATGATTTAATTACTGCTATATCAGATGAATTGTATTTTGTCTAATGTGACTGCAACTGATTAGCAGGCATTGCTGCAAGCTGATAATGAGTTAGGCAGCTGAAATTTCACCTAAATGGAGGATTGAAATTGGTGTTCCTGGTGTTAATTAACCAATATTTATTTTACAGTTTTAAATAGAGCTCTACTACTTAGTTGTCATTTTGCAGAATGTGTTTTCACTATGTCTTTTGGATTTAGAATAATTGGTATTTCTGTGTGTTTGGTTTCTTAGTTCAATAAAGCAATTTGTAAAACTTGTTGATAGGAAGCAGTGTTTGTTACCTTAGCAGAGAATTTAAGCACAGATGTTTTTGGAAGATAATTTGTCAAATGACTCCAAGTCACTTCAAATATTTGCAGATTTTCGGGACTGTGGTTTGAATATTTTTTGGTGGATGAATAACTTGAACTGCATTTTCAAAGAGAATATTTACTGTGTGCCACAAAGATTAATACTAAAGAACATCAAAATAATTCAAACAGAGGACCTTGCTGCCAGTTGATCTTTAGAAAATTAAAGACTTGAGTAAGTGTTCTCGGCATGGGTGACCCAATGTCTTAATCTAGCTGCCATTTGTTATTAGAAAATAAAAATCTTTGGTTGTCATGATTATCCTTCTCTAGTTCTGAGAGGATTATATTTAGAACTTATCTTATACCCGTGTCACAGATGCCTGTATTCCTGGGTCTAGCAAAGTCCAAACATTTTCACTTTCCCTTGTTCTGAAGGAATTAAACCATACAGAAATCACAAGTACAGAAGCCATTGCTTCTGGTGGCTGCAGACAAGGACATTTATATATATATATAAAAGACCTACTATTGGGGAAAAGCTTCCATATCTATTAAATTTGAGGTGAGTGTTTAGCACGTCTCCCCCATAATCCCAAAGGAGACAATGCTTCTGCCAGAGGATGTATTGCAGCACGCTTTGCAAAGGCAGGTAAACAGAAAGACATCATTCATCACAGTTTTGTTTTTGACATTGCCAGCAACATCTCCTGGGGTGTTTAGAAACTCATCAGTCATAAAATTATAATTTTGTTGGTTTTTCCTGAGAGGTTCTGTTAGAATGGGTAGATTTTGCTTGGTACTTACTGCAAGCACACAAACAAAATGAGCACTTGCTCAGGAAATGAGCAGGCTATGATGAGAAGGGAAATGGTGAAGGAGCATAAGCAGTAGCCAAGCTGTGCTTCTGCCTGACATTAAACAACACATGCTCAACGTTTCACGACAAACTGATACAGAGCAGAGAGATATTGAACAAAATCTTCCTGTCTGAGAAACTTGCCAGGGTCATCATTGTGCCAGAAATTGCATGATGGAGATTTTAAGAAGCTACATCTCAATATCATATCATTGGCAGATATTTTAAGAAGAAATGAAAAGTTGTAATTTGAATGAGTTTTATCATCCTAAAAATCGCCTCTTCTGGAGTGTCCTGGCCAATGTCCAGTCATCTCAAGCCTTGTTCTTGCTTAAGGCTCAGAGAAGAGAAGGGATTTCTGCACAGCTTGGAGCAACTATGGCTGAGCCAGCACAGATACACCATTCACTCTGGTGTCCCTCCCTGCAGACTAAGGCACACTTCCTTTCCTGGCATTGGCAGCAGAACTAGGGCCTTGCATTGGTTTAGCCAGAAGGTCCCATTGGGAAATGGCTCCAGTTATTTAGAAATGATGGCTTTTCAGTGTCTCACAGCCCTGTAAATACTTGTGTTCCCAGATGATTAGACTATTCCAGTTTATCTTCATATAGTTTCACAGGCATTTGAATGCTTCAGTCAAATATGTTTAGATAATTATTAACTATCAGGTAGTTTTAAGGTCTGTTTTCTGTGCATATGATACAGCACTGCCAGTCTGTCCTAACAGCTTTGCTAAAAGCAAAGCAAACTCCCAGAGATGCTGAGATGACCTGCCATGAAATCTTGACACACCACATTGCTTAAGGAGGGGTGCTTAGCATCTTTCCCAAGAGAAAAGTTCACAGCCAGCAACCAGATTTCACATCTGGTGTGATTGTCACATCCACGTCCTCAGGGCTAATACTTGCAGCTACAGCTGCAGCTTCTCTGTACCTGCTGGCATGGGGTTGGGGTTATGTGTAGGGTTAGGGCCAGCCACCCCTCAGTGTGAGCAGAAAGGCAAATATGAAAAATGATGGGCTATGGTGAGTAAAAGAAAACAGAAAAGAATTTTATTTTTTTTTTAATGGAAAAGATATTTGGAAACTGGAGGTTTGGTTCCTTTCTCCAGCAAATTACAGAAATGAAACATTCAGGTAGAAAGACATTGGAACATCCCTCACCTACTTATGCCTCAAACTGTCTAACAAAAAGACCCTTTGGATGCCTTCCCCAGCCTAAGTTTACACTCAGCTAATGAAATGCATTCTTATTTTAAATGCTATGTAATCAGAGAGCAGGAAAAATCTTTATATATAAACAATGGAATAAAAAACTGTGGAAAATAGTATCCTTCACAACATCCCTGTCCCTGCAACTTCTGCCTCAATGAACCAGTAAACCTTTGAGAAGGATTCCTCCTTCTCAGAACCATCTCTGGGGTCAGGACTGCTCAGCTGAGCTCCTGATGGCCTCTGCCAGCCCCACACTGTCAGCAGTGTTTGTCAGCTGTGGGATCCTGATTTCCTTTGAAAAGGAACTTGTTGGTGGCACAGAAGGGTCTGCTCTGAGCCCAGGTCTCCCTGTGCCAAGCTACAGTCAGTTCAAGAATGCTTCTAGTGTGAATCTGGGAAAGGTGGGTCTGCCCATGTGCCTTTGTCCTACCTCTGTTGCCACTGATGCAAAATCGTTTTGGTCTAAAAATAATGTGAGGTAGATCATAGAATCATAGAAAGGTTTGGCTTGGAAGGAACCTTAAGGATCACCTAATTCCAAGGCCCCTGGCCATGGGTACCTTCCACTAGACTGATTTCTCAGAGCTCTACCCATCCTTGCCTTGAACACTTCCAGGGATGGGACAATCCCAGTTTTTTCAGGGAACCTGTTCCAGTGCCTCATCACTGTCACGATTTTTTCCAA
The DNA here is from genome assembly GCA_013186435.1 of Turdus rufiventris. NCBI lineage: Eukaryota > Metazoa > Chordata > Aves > Passeriformes > Turdidae > Turdus > Turdus rufiventris. Next base: position 6,025,293 of record PYHW01010409.1, on the reverse strand, counting down.
ATATCTAATCTAAAACCCCTTGCAGTTTTAAGCCTTTCCCCCTTGTCCTGTCACAGAATGCTCTTGTAAAAAGTCTCTCCACCTTTCTTGTTGGCTCCCTTCAGATACTGGAAGGCCACAATTAGGTCACCCTTATGCCTTCTCTTTTCTAGGCTGAATAAACCTAATTCACTCAGCCTTTCCTCCAAGGAGAAGTGTGGGTTTGGGATGAAAAACCTTTGTGGGGAGGCACCAGGGGCCATTCTTTGTCTTGTTGGCCATGTGGCAGTGGGTCAGGTCAGGCTCCATGAGCATTTAGCATGTATTCACTCTCTTTTATACACTGTTTGCTATTAGTATTGTTGCTGTTACTGTTCATTTTCTCATTTTGTTGCTGTTTCCAGAAAAATGTTCTTAACTCTGAATCTCTCCCCCTGTCATGGGAGGCTGAGGGTAGAGGGGAGTGGTTGCATGGGGTGTGATTTCAAAC
>PYHW01010409.1:5994331-6024774 GCA_013186435.1 Turdus rufiventris | reverse complement strand
GAGTCTCACATCAGCTATTGGTTTTAACTAAACATTTGTCCCCAATATGTAAAAATATGTAGATTCTTTTTTATTTCCTTGCACTACCCATCTAACAGCAACAAATCAAGACACAATATTTTCTCCTCTTGTTAATAACCAGGAGAATTGCATCACGTTTTAAATTGCACTTCAGCAAAACAATAGTCAGGCAAAGCCAGTGCAGCAGTGGCTGTCTCCATGGCTTTGTTGTACAAAGCCTGGCATAACAGGGCTTTGCTTTCAGCCAGCCCCTGAGCACGTCTGGAATAAACAGAATAATAGCTGACTGCAACCTTTGCTTAGAAATATTTGTGAATGGCATTGTGAGTGTCAGAAAGCTGCATATAAAGCTTGCTGCTGCTGTGGAGGTAGACTGAGCTCTGAGCAATTTTGACATTCAGATTTACAGCAGACTTTTGGCATCCTCTCTCTTTTATAAATGAATAAACTGCCTTCACCCATTTGAATAAAGCTGTTGTTTCATTATCTGCTGCCTCTGTCTCCTCTTCATGTTATGTTTCCTTCAGGTGTGAAAAGTGACTACACAAAAGAATGAAAGGGTGGAATTCTTAAGTGCCATCATTGCACTGGCACCCACTTCTCTAGGAAGCTCTAGAGTACAGCGTAATCTTTAAATGACTGTAAAGATGTTTATGCAACATATTTGTTAATAAATTCCAGTGGAGAACAGCTGGAAACACATAAACAGGTATTTGTACTCAGACACTGATCTGGTCCAGCTGTCTAATTACTACTTTGATTTGGAATAGCTAAAATATTGTTATCTCTAAACCGAACAAGTCAGCTCTCTCAATGTGTAAATAATTTTCAATCTTTTTTTTTTTTTTTCTCAGTGAATGACAGAGAGGGCTGAGGCTTTCAGGACCTAGTCTAACTTCAACATGCTTCGACATGTCAGAGTTGAAGACCTGAGCAAGCCACAGAAGATTTCTGTGATTTTCCTGATGCTACACCTAGGTGCTCATTTCTGAAAACACATTGAGCTTGGCTTATGCTGTGTTTTGCCTGTGACCCCCTCAAGCCTGGCAGTGCCTCAACAAAACTGCTGACCACGGCAAGCGGGTCTCTGAGCAGAGGGGAGACATTTGAGTGACATCTGCCACATTTTCAACAGAGCACTCTGTAACACACCAAATTTTCTATTGTCTCTCTCATCTTTGTGCCTATTTAAGAAGGAGAGAAATAAGTGCCAGGTCTCACCCAGCCTCTGGCCATCACCTGTCCCTGGGTTATCTTCCAGCCTCTGAATGCACCAGAGCAGATTGCACCAGCAGAATGACTGCTGGGTTTAGTTTGCAGTTTTCTGTGACCTACCTTGATCATCATGCCTATCACCATGGCAGAAAGACATTGTATGATGATGTCAGTGAATCTTGCATGAGTTTCCCATGTCTCCCCCTCTCTTTCATCTCTACCATTTCACTTTATATTTCCTGCAAAGCATCTCCTTTCCTGAAGGCCACTGTGCTATAGTTTTCTGTACAGTTTCCCTCTCACACATCTCAAGTAATCTCTCATTACCCAGTCCTCAGCATCTGTACTGCCTTCCATGGGAGGCTAATAAACATACACAAGTCAAAGTCAGCAGAAATCTCTCCAAATACTTTTGTAGTAAGAAGTGCCATTTACACAGTAGCCTGGTGGGTGAGGGCAGAATTTAGCCATCACTTCATTTGAGAGTTTGAAGGGCAGAGCTTCAAGTGAGAAACTTGAAAATGTGAAATGATAAATGTCTCACAAAAGCAATTGTTACTGTCTGAGAGGTAAGATTGAGGGAGGGAAGGAGGGAGCGTGGGCTGGGAGCTGAGTGGAACACAGGAGCTTCTGCCTGAGTGATGTGTTTGTGGTGTCTCATAATTAACACCTGGTGGATTTTAAGCTGATAGTAGGCGCTTGTATCGATTAGGACAATTTGCTAATTCTATGTCTGTGTCAGCTATGTCTTTCTAAAAAAGAGCATAAAAACATTTACCAAATGGGTAAAATTAATGTGCCTGAAGACTCTGAATCTTTGCAGCCATTGTGCTGTCTGGAGCACTCTGAAAGCTCTACATGGAGCCATCAAGCCCTCTTTGTGGTGCCTTTGGGTGTCTCCATTAGACCATCTATCTGCCTCCACAGACCAGCATAGATCTGTAAGGGATAGGGAATCTTCTGTCATCCCCATGGGCCCTGCATGAATGACCCCCAAACCCTTGGGTTTTTTACATGGCAGTGAGCATCTGTGTTTGGCCAACAGAATCAAGGTATATGTGGTGGTTTGTATAGATGCCTGCCAAGAGCAGCAGGCCTCCTCTACACTAAACCACTACAGCAGTCAAGTCTTACATTTTACATGCTAGGTAATACAGGAGCAACTTTGTCCAAGAGTCCTTGCAGGATGGACAGACACTGACGTGAGCACATACAGGGGCTCAGATGTCTGGCCAGTGTCCTGACCACACTCAGCCCATAACCCTTGGCTGATCTTCTCTTGCATCTGTGACTTTGCATCTCTCTGTCTACAAGACACCAGTAACGCTGTCAACATCAGTAACAGAGTTACAGGCAAAATCAGTTGAGGAAATAAATCCTAATTATAGTTAAATCAAGGACATAAAATCAACTTTTCCACGGAGAAATTTGCATGGACTGTGAATTTATGGGCAAGACATGGATGTTAGTGGACTCAGGCACGATAGTAACTTGCTAAATTGCTCATCTTAGTTTATGTACTTTCATTAATCAGAGGACTTTCAGCATATGTTTTACTTGAAAGAGGGATTTTCTTTTCTCTGCCAATGGAGAACAGCTCTGCCTGAACATCAGGTACTTGGGCTGAACATTGAAAAGGGATTTTCAAAGTCTTGAATTGCTTTGTAAAATTAATACCTATTAGTGTATCTCAGGTTGTGCTCTTTAAGAACAAGAGGTCTGATTAAAGAGGAGTGAGCTTAGTGGTGTTGCTGTAGCACAGGCCAGGAGCAGCTATCATGGTCAGGCCCAATAATCTGGTCTTCTGCATTAGAAATGCAGTTAGAGGTAATGATGAATTTGAAAGATTGTAATCATTATCTGGCTCAATTTATCTATTCTAACCTCAGTCAGAGACCAAATTGTAATTGCTGTTGTTCCTGGTCAAATGATGAAGGTTACTCTGCTCTAATTCCTACCAGTTTCATAATAGCTCAGAGATAATAATGACAGAGAATTATAGACACTGCTCAAATGCTGTCAGATTGGACTGAAGCATTACACAATTGTACTATACACATAACACATGTTGGAAATGTTGAAAAAGAAAAATAAAAAAGAAAATAGACATTAAATAAAATCAATTATTAATTGGTATCCTACATTTGCCCTTAATATGTGAACCAATTTGAGGCAATTCTGCTCCAGTAAATCTGTGGTAGGTCTAATTTCTATGTCATAGGGAAGTGTGGAATATGAATGCTTGTCTTACCCTGTCCTGTATATTTTATCTGCATAGAAAGGAATTAAGTCCCATTTTTAATCTCTTTAATATTTACCTTTGCTAATAATACATATAATTTTAAAATGACACCAATGATGTAGGCAAATCATCTAGATCCCCTTTTCAATTCCGTCTATGAGTTCCAAGAAATGTATAGTACTGGTTTTTTGTGTGGGATTTTTAGCAGAGCATTTATAGCATAATAAAAGTTTCCTTTTTTCTTCTTTAGCTATATAATTGACTTGGCTCTTTATGGTCTTGGCAAACATGACAGTAATTAAATTTACAGATCATACTAAATTGTAAGGTGTTGCAAAATCCAGAATAGATGGCAAAATAATAAAAAGAGACCTGCAGAATTTAGAGGTACAAGTTGGCAATAAAATGAGATTCAGTCTGGAAAAAAGAGTGGGCAGGGAACAATGAAAACAAAATAGAGAAATGTGTAAGCTACATGGAAAGCAGTAGTGAAATTTAAGACCCCAAGTGTTGGTTATGGGTTTATACACTTCAGTTGTCATTGGCTGTAAATGCCAGCCCCATAAGCAGGTAGTTTGAGAGGAGACCTGTACCCATCCTATTGTGTACCAGTACTACAAATTCATTGATATTTAGTCAGTTGTAACTCAACCTAAGACCCATTTCATTAATTTGATTAGTCCTTATTGCAGCACACATTGCTGCAGTGCCTTAAATATGCTGAATATAAACAGTGCTCTTTCTGAAGGAGCTGGGTACATAAAACAGATACAAGAAATGATGCTGAGGAACTGCAAAGGCCACTACAAATGAAGACCTCATAAAGAAAATGAGAAGAAATGCACAATACCATCAGAAGTACAAGACTTTTATAAAAATTTCGTGTCAGTGCTATGTACTGTTGCAAATGAGAATATATGCAAGGATGAAATTGCCAGATTCATAGTCCCACATGAGGAAACGTGAGACAAACATCTCCAGTGACAGCAGGGGCAATCAGCTTGGATTCTTCAAGGGGAAATCATTCTTGGCCAATATGATTAACTTCTGTGATTAAATGTTTGTGCTTCTGGATGATGGGATTACAGTGATTGTGTCTGCCTGGACTTCAGTGAGTCTCTGAACACTGCTGCAGGATTGTCCTGAAGAAGGTATCTGATGAGGTATGGGCTGGATGAGCAGACAGTGAAGTGGGTTGGAAACCAGCTGCATGGAAATCCCCAGGGAGTAGTGGTCAGTGGCACAAAGGGAAGCTGGGGGTCAGTCACTTGTGGTGTACCCCAGGAGCAGTAGTGCATCCTGTTCACAATTTCACTGATGACTTGGATGATGGGACAAAGTGTACTCTCAACAAGATTGCTGATGACACAAAACTGAGAGAGGTGTCTGATATGCCAGAGGGATGTACTGCCACCCGGAGAGGCCTCAACAGGCTGGAGAAATGGGCTGGTGTGCACGTGAAGCTCAGCAAGAAGGCTAAAAGTCCTGCACCTGAGGAGGAGCAACCCCAGGCACCAGTTCATGCTGGGACCATCCAGCCTGGCAGAAAAGGACCCGTGGGTCTTGGTGAACACCAAGCTCAACATGAATCAGCACCATGCCCTCACTGCAAAGAAGGCTAATGGTATCCTGGGCTGCATTTGAACAAGTATTGCCAGCAGAGTGAAGGAGGGAATTTTTCTGCTTTATTCAGCACCTTTGAGGCCATGTCTGGAGTCCTATGTCTACTTCTGATAAAAGAGAGCATGAAGATGATGAAGGGGCAGGAGCATCTCAGCTGTGAGGAAAGGATGAGGGTTGTGACAGTCCAGCATGGAGAAAAGGAGGCTCAGGGGGATCTCATCCATGTATGTAAATATCTGAAGGTGCAGAGGGGACAGAGCTGGGCTCCTCTCAGCCATGCCCAGCGACAGGACTAGAGGCAATGGGCACAAACTGAAACTCAGGAGGTTCCCTCTGAACATCAGGAAACACCTTCTCACTGTGCAAATGACCAAGCACTGGCACAGGCTGCCCAGGGCGGTTATGAAGTCTCCATTCCTGGACATTTTCAAAAGCCCTCTGGCCTTGTGCCTGGACAACCAGATCCAGGAGACTTTGCTGGAGCTTGACCAGAAAGTCCCTTCCAACCTCAACCCCTCTGTGATTCTGTGACAGAAGGATGAGCACAATATAGTACTTAATCTCTGGGAGGATAATAATGGTGGTCCTACATAGGCTTCTGTGAATAAAACTTTAATGTATTCAGTCCCAGGAGATGATCCCTTTGTTGCCTGATTTTGATTAAGATTTCTATTTAAGAAGATGGTTTGTATGTGTGGTTTGAATTTAAAATTTTGAATTACACAAATCAGCAAAAACAACATTATCTTTCTTATCCAGGATAAGAGGAACACAAAACAATGAAGAAAAATTCTGCATTTAATGAAAGCACAACACCTAAGGAATTTTAATGGATTTTTCAAGCAATCTCAGATACATTCTCACTACATATAGAAAAGTGGGATCCATTCAGAATACTGTATTTTGCTACTGTACTATTTTTTCATATACAGATAGCTATCACCCCCATAAAAGTCTCAATATACTTTTCTTTAAAACTGTGCATATTCAATTTCACCAAGCAGTTCATCCCTCTGATAAATTTTATCCAAACTGCATTCCATATCTACCAAAGGGAGATTGCAATATATCCATCTTTGGTGGGGGGGAGGGGAGGGTGGGGAACAATTCTTTATTTTCTGCATTTCACTATAAAATGTCATCAGTAAATTTCTTCTGCTGATTACATCTGCAGCACTGATGGGTTTTTCATTGTGTATCCAAAGGACCTCATACCTCCAGTCTGCATCCGCTGTGTTTTGTGAGATGATGGGTGGCCAGGCAGAAAACCTACTTGCAGGCTTCTTGTGTTCTCAGCCTCAGCTGGTTCTGCAGTCTGTACTGCAGTTCTCCAGCAGCAGGTTTTGCTTCAGAGACCCCTCTTGGCTTTACTGCTCGTGGGCCAGGTCTGCTTTTGAGCTCAGGTGGTGCCAGTGTCGGTGTTGAGCATAGTCTGTTGCTGCCAGGATGATCCATGGCGTGCCTTGAGCCACAGACTTCAGCTTTACATATTGAGCCCCAGGGAGAATCAGAACCTCGGCAAAGTCATCACTTTTTTAACACCAGACATTTATTTCCCACTTTTCTTACTGCCTGCTATTTTTAAAAGCAGGAATGAGGAGAGATACAGAGTTTCATAGCATTAAGCAAATTGAAAGAGAGATCAATTTACCTTTCCTACAATACAGCATCCTAGTCTTTTCAAATGATCATGAATTTCCCTCTTATAAAACTGCTTTAAGGTGTCATACAGAAGTAATGTAGGATAGCCTTCTTCAGAAAATTTATTTATTGAAATTATCTTCTCTTTTTACAATCTGTCATATATCACTAGTTTATGAATAGTAGAAACACATAAATAGACATAATTCCCAAAAGTTTTTTGACTGTCTTGCTAAATAATTGCAGAATTTAATAGAAACTAAATAAATTTATAACCCAAAATGTGCATATGGCTGGAAAACTTCAGTACAGAAATCTCTAAGCACACAAAATCACACCTAGATTTATATTTATTCAAGAAAAAGTTGTTCATTGGGTTTTTATTTCATTTCGAGTGAAGATGTAGTTTCTATTTGATGGAAAAGAAAAACCCCAAAACTACAAAGGAAATCTGACCTTTAAAAAATTAGTTTCTCATCCCTATTCCATCAGTGGAACCTGTGCAGGACAGAGCAGCTCGATGCTGTTTCCAGAAAAGGGATGTGCCACTCCAGCCCCTCAGGAAGTAACCATGGTCCTGGTGCTCAGGGGACTCCGCCAGCAACCAGGAGAGCCAGCACCAGGCACATCCTGGGCTAGGACATTGCAGGGATGCACCTCAGCCTCCCACATCTGTGTGCTCATCACCCCTTTTCCTTGCTTAACAAACAAAATGAGGATTTTTTGTTTCTATTGAGAAACATAATTTCTGTTTCTAAACATGATTTCTATTTCTAACATTATCTCATGGAAAGCTGCATAGCAAGTGTCCTGAGAGGGGAAAAGCAGGATTGAGGGAGTTCAGAGTGATGTCTTCTGTAGCAACCACAAGAAGTGACATTTGATTGGGGTGAAATACATTCAAAAGCTGAATGGTCTTACTGAAAGATGCTGTCTTGTTTTTGTCTGGGATAGAGTTAATTTTCTAGCTAGTAGCTGGTACAGGGCTGTGTTTTGGTTTTAACATCAAATTAATCTTGATGGTTTAGTTGTTGCTGAGTAGTGTTTATACAAGTCAAAGACTTTTCATCTTCTCATGCCCTGCCAGTGAGAAGACTGGAGGGGCACAAGGAGCTGTGAAGTGGCACAGCTGGGACAGCTGACCCCAAGTGACCTAAGGAAGGTTCCATCCATGCCATGTGGCATCATGCTCAGCATGTGGAGCTGGGGGAAGCTGGCTGGGGGCCACTGCCACTGCTGAGGAACTGGCTGGGCACCAGTTGGCAAGTGATGAGCCATTGCCTTAGGCATCACTTGTTTTGTGTATTTGAATTATTTATTTTTTTCCTGTCCTATTAAGCTGTCGTTATCACAGTCCACAATGTTTCTCACTTTATCTCTTCCCATGCTCTCCCCTTCCTGCTGGAGGGGCAGTGAGAGGGCAGCTGTGTGGGGCTTAGTTGCTGACCAAAGCTGATGTTTGCTGTAATTATTACTAAGTTGTGAACGTAAGAACAACTAGAAAGTGGACATGAACCTTCAAATAAAGATAGGTTTGAGATATGCAATGCACTATGTGTCTAATTTTCACAGAGCTATGAAAAAAAAAATAGGATTTTTTTGCTACGCAACTGAACAGCACCACAGCACAAAACTTTGCTTTTGATGAGTAGTCTGGAGCAAAATAGCTGGGCAAAGTGTGGATCTGCCCCATGTTTTGGTACATCAGTGACTGGTAATCACTTCACCCAGGCTGTTAGAACCAGGCTGTTAGACCCAGCCCCGCAGATTGTCAGATCTCAGAATAGGGATTAGATCACTATTATTATAGGTAACTTTATTTTTTAGAATTAGATTCCACATGGATGAACAGAGAATAGCAGGAGGGGAAGGCAGTTGTTTCTGTAGATGTAATTTTTGAAATATACTTGCTGACACATCAGTAAAAGTTTGTGGCACTGCAGGCATAATTTAAAGAAGCAGGAAGTTAAATTCCCTTTTGAGGTTGGAAGTGGATTTGTTCATTTCATTAAGCAGCAGAGCTTGTTTGAGAAGTAAGGGAAGTCTGTCCACACTATCAGCTAATCAGGATTATCACATACCTGGGGAGAGGGCTCAGGCTGGGCTGAATGCTATTTTCCTGGTGTTTGTATCTGCATGCACTTAAAAACATGTTAGGTAGTGGGTTGGACCTGTGAGACACTCCCATGGATATCAATAATGAGAAGTACTTTATTGCTTTGCCACATATCAGACCCAGCATAGCAATCAGTTTTCTAAATCACAATAGTTCCTCTGCAGGGCAGAGTTCAGCTGGAGTCACTGCACACTGCTGCCAGGCACATGGGGGCACAGGGCACGTCAGGGTTAAGCAGGGACAAAGGGCTTGAAGACAAGAGATCTACAGCAGGGAGAGACTGTGCTCAGTACTGAAGAGAGCCCAAAGGCTAATGGGCTGGGCACTGTTAGCTGCCCTATACCTGGTCCACACTCCTGTGATGCTCTGCAAGCAATTCAGCAGCTGGCTTAGTAAGGAAGATTTTATCCTTCATGTGTAGAGGTCTGGTTTCTCAGAGGATGGCCACAGTGGCTCCCTTGCCTCTCCTCTGACACCAGGTGGTCACGTTCTCTGGGCTGGACGAGATCTGGTGGATTCAGAGGGGATGCTTGGCAAAGTTTGTGAGCACTGTGCTGTGCTCCCTGCACCACCGGCTGCGCTAGGTGCCAGTGGCAGGAGCTGCTCCCCATGTGGAACTCAGTGTGCACCCACCCTGCTGTCCCTTACCCACAGCAGCCACCTCTCTGCAGCACACAGGTTACTTTTTGAAGTAAGCTACCAGTACAGCACAGCTTGGACTACCCAGCCTTTATCCCAGCCCATGATTTCAGCAGGGACTATGGACTTCAGCACTTTGCTCTTTGCTCAGGGCAGCTCTGCTCACCGGTGTTGGCAGCATTATCTGTTGAGTATTTTGCACCTATCTCCCCAGGCAACTGCAGTTCCAGAAGGAGGAGCTGTTTAAATGTGTGATAGCTTCGTGTTAGGTGCTGGGAAGAGGAAGGTTAGTCACAATCTAGTTCCACCCCACCTTTCTTGATCATTGCCACAAACCCAGTGAGAGAGAGTAAATTTAAAACAAAATGTATGGTATCTCACACCCACTGATGCTGATTTCTCTCTGCAACTTTGCATGCTGTGTGTGTCTGAAATCCATGGTGTGTTTGATGAGACCTGGACCTTGCTCCTTGCCATCAGCTCCAGACTCCCATGGAGCATGGTGGGAGCACAGCAGTCTCAGGGTTATCAGTGCTGTGCTCGCTGATGGGGAAGTGCACACCTGGCAAGCAGCAGCACAGGTGTTTTTTTGTGTGTATGTCAATGGCTGGCACCAGCATGGCCCTTTCACAGAATATGGAAAACTGGTCTGTACTGGGAAAACTGGCACAAAGAGGGCTTGCTTCCTCCCTGGTGTATTCATTCCTTGGCCTTATGGCAGTGTAAAACATGGGAACTCAAACAAGAGTATTTTGAGGGCTCTTAGAAGCCTGTTTTAATAATAAAAATAAACTAAATTAAAGAGAAAACACTGTTAAGCAATTAATTTTTTTTTTGTCTTTGTATGCAATAAGGGTGTTTGAAGGCCACATCTCAGAAGTGGAGGAAGATCAGTCAAATATTCAAATTAAAATGCACAGTCCCACTACCAGGGCTAAATACAGGATAGCTCCTGGTGGTTCCAGGCCATGAGAAGCCCTATAAACAAAAAATTCTCTTTGCTAAACACAACCTGAGTTTTAAAAGGGAAATAGAAGTGACTAACAAAAACAAAGAAGAGAAAAAAAAGGTGGAAGTGAGGGTGAGTGAGAGAGACTGAGACTATTGATATAGATAGATATAAAATATATTTTCTGAGTGTCCATCTCAGTGGATTATGAGGCTTTTCTCTACTGCTAATTTTTCTGTGGCAAAGATTAGGAAGTAAGCAGTATTGGAAAGAATACAGATTGCATATTGGACAAAATCTTCACAGTAGAAAAATTTCATCTTGTTGTCACCTGTACATTCACCTTCTTTACGACTTCATAATATTCATGTTTCTTTAATTTCAGCCTTGCACAAAATGCAAGCAGACAAGCACAGGCTTTTCAGAGGAGGAAATTTCCTTCTATTCCAAGTATTTGAACATTTTCAACGTTCATTTTAGGCAGTTTTGAGTTGTAATTGATGCACTATCTTGACATATTTGTTCACTGATGACTACAACGCTCTTTCTGATCCATCCAACATGTAAATCTGTCTATGAAAATGTTTCTGTCAGCTGGTAGGTGATACCTAAGATTCAGGGGAAATGAAGGGTTGAGGTGCTGACAGAAGGTCTCTTCCTCCCAGTGGGTGGGGAAGGGACAACCATTCCCTGGGCCCTGCCCAGCTGTTGTCACTGCCAGCCAAGCACACCCCATCAGCACGGGGATGTGCTGTGTGTGCAGCAGCAGCACTGCAGACACCTGTCTCTGGAGAAAGATGGACACCGAATGTCACAGATAGATAGGCATCAGATTACTTCATGCACTCTGAGAAAGAAAGCTTTTGAGTTTGATAGTGTGGAGTAAGATATAAGACCTGATATAGAACAAAACTAGCATTGAAATGTATCCTCTGTGAATACCTGCATCAGATTTAATAACCGGAAAGTAACACAAAGCAAGGAAGAGGGAATTCTGCTGAAGTAAACTCACTCAAATACAACATAAAGGAAAAAAACTCTTCAATATCTTCGATCTGTAGAAATGGTTGAAATTTTATCAAGCATCATTGAACGCTAGACCTTGCCAGAATCCAGGCTCACACTGCATCTCTTAGGAAAAATGGTGGGATTGCACTGCTGCTGCTGCCAGCACTACCTCAGGAGTTTTCTGTCTATGGTTGCTACATATTGAGGATGATTCTCATTAATAAGTGTGGGTAGCTTGGCTGAAAAGATAGTGCAGGAGGGAATGTTCCCCAAAGTCTTGCAGCTGTACTCATTACCAGGGAGTGGAAACATCTGTGCCTGGCCAATCAGTTTGGGGGATGTAAAGGAGTGGGATAGCTGACCACTAGATACAGGCATTTGTAGTTGAAGGTTAAGCCTGGGAGTCTGCTGTGAGGGAGTAAGGGGCAGATATAGTGAGAAGATGCTGTGTGAGGGACAGACAGGCTTAGGTGGCTGGGAAAGGGACAGCTTGGGGTTAGCCATCCATGCAGAATGAAAGGAGGAGTCAGAGCTGTGTGGAATTGCCTGTAAGACAAGGAATCAGTACAGGGTGAAGCTGCCAAGAGAAGGTGTCAGAGTTACCAGAGAGAGGCCTATGAAGAAAGGAGTTAGAGTTCTGTGAGAAAAAGGTCTGTAAAAGAAGTCATGTAGAGTTTGTGAACAAAGGACTGGTGGGGAATGCCAGTTAAAGGGTTGGTGGTGATATGAGCCCTGACTGTCTCGACTTAACTGTGACAAATTTCTTTTGGCATTCAAAAGTACTCAAACAGCCAGAAAAAGGCTTCCAGATAAACCCCCTTCAGGTGTTTGTCTTCCATATTCAGGTTCTGGCAGTTTGTAAGCATGTATGACCTATGTGGAAGAGTCATGCAAAGGGGAGAGGCCACTGGGTTTCAGTATCAAATCTTGAAGACATGGCCTCTATGAATCCCTTCTTTGTCTTGTGAGTTATGGTCCCATGTCAATATTTCCCCCCTCTCCTTTCAAAAAATTGAAGTAAAATAGCAATTAAAAGTTTTTTAATCCATTTGAGAGAATAAAAAAATGGAAATCTTATTTTCCTCTTTAAAGTCATCTTTATCTCTTGCCTTAGAGGTGCTTAGAGGTCTGTGTTGTCCAGATGCTTTCCAGAGCAGCCTAGTACACTGTAATCTTAAAATAAGGATTCAAAAATAGATGAAAGGCTTATGTGCTTTAATCAGACTGTCTCCTGAAATTGCAGCTCCCCTTCATTCTCTCACAGAAGCAGCTCAGACCATAGTGTGACCTGCTTCCAGCTCCCTTTGTGCAGCACATGGCTGATCTAAGGCACTGCTGAAGAAAACTTCAGCCCTCCTTGGTGAACTGACCCTGTGCATTCTGATGGAGAAGAGCTGGGGTGAAAGAGGAAAAATTACTAACCCAGATGAGTAGTTCTAAGTGAGCTGGAGTTTGCAGGCAGAGTTTTATGTTTTGGGATGTCAATCAGCAGCTAGATGAAACCAGATGCCAGGAAATAAATATTGAGGAAAGTAAAATTTTACTGAAAAGGTCTGAGGTGGAAATATCATCAGGTGAAAGTACAGTAGGAAAAGGTAATAAAGAGATGTCTTTCAAAAGCTGGATTTTACCATGCTATTCATAAAAAGATATAATCTTTGGGTTTCATATAGTTTTTCCTCACATACTTGTTCATATTTTTTATCTCACTGTACTGAATGAGGCAAGAAGATGGCTATGATACCAGCTGTGCTTAGAGCACATAAAAAAGGCTGCTCACCTGAAGGGAAAAAACAGCTCTCCTTTTTTGAGAACAATTGGAGAGTCCAGATGATCCTGTGATAGGTATATGAGAATGATCTTGTATTTTTTTTAGAACTCAAGTCCTAATTTGAGTTTTTGGGTAATTTAGTCCAAATTATGATTATTTGTAATAACAGTAATATTTTTACATATTCATTATAGTTGTTCTGATGAAAAATTCCACAGAATCATCCCAGGTTATTTTCATCCTGACTACTCTAAACCACACTGAAGTCCAGAGGGTATTGGTGTGCTCATTTTTACCACAATGTCCAAAGTTTCCATGCAGTTTCTCACAGAGTCCTACTAAAAAACTGAAATCACGTATTGGTACAAATTCATGCACACATATTTTTTTCCTGATTAAAAAGTGGCATTTATTGATTGCCAGAAAGAATTTTTCTATCAAAACACTACAAGTAGCTTCTATGGAGACCTTACTCATTTTATGCAGAGAGAGCTCCTACCATGCAGCAACACTGAATGTTCTGAGTCCCAACAGAGATCATCTTGTCTGTCACATCTGACTGTCATGGAAAATATCTGGATGGTACTAGGAATATGTTTATGTGTAGTTTATTTTAGGAGTATGGATGACAAACACATGCTCCTGAAGTGGTTGTGTGCCTTAAGAAAAAAAAGGGAGGAAAATATTTTATTATCCCTTATAATGTTGCTTCTATTTTATAAGCAAAATGTGTGTATTTTTCTTTGCAGTTCTATACACCCCAGGAAAATCTTTTAACCTTGCAGCTCTTTACAGCACTGCCCATTTAGGCTGTCAGAAACCAAACTAATTAAACTGAAAAGCTGCTCACTTCTCTTTCAGTATAAGGTTAGGAAAAAAGAGATAGAATTACTGGTGAAAGTAGGACACTGAGCATAATTTAAAACTATGTGCAGCCTAGAAGCATTATGAATATGAAATCTTTGTTGCACAAATTACAGCTTGCATGCAGACCTGGGCACCAGCCTTCCTAGGAAGATGATGACTAATTATAAAGAACTTTAAGAAGGATAAAATGCCTAACATGAGGGCTGGAGGAGATGATCCATGGAGAAAGCACCTATGAGCTAAAGATTTTAAGATGCCTCACATGGTATCCAAAACTGTTATAAGTGTTTACATGCGCTTGAAAGATACAAACAAGGAGGCATTAGGTGATTGTTTAGAGCACTTCTCAGGGGTATAATTGCATATAAAGGTAAGAAAGTGAGCAAATGGAGATTTGAGTTGACTATCCAGCCAAAATTTTAACAAGGACGTGTAATCGACTGTGAAATAGCTTCCCTAGAAAAAGTGTTAGAAGTCACATCTCTGAAATGATTTAAAAGCAGACTGGACACATCATGTGACAAAGTAATGGATAGAGAATAGAGAAGTGGCTCACAGTGTATTCCTAACTTTTGATTTAGGCAGTTCCTCTGTCTGTGACCAATCTGGCTGCCCTCCTTGCTGCTGCTGTGCTGCAGGAGCAGCACTCACCACTGCTCCAGTGCAGCACACTGCCCCTCCAGCTGGGAAAGGAAGACACAGCCAGATATCCAGTGGTCAGAAAGGATGCCTCTGTTGCTTAAATATTAGGTGTGAGTGGAATTGGATGCATAGGTTAAGTTGTCTGCAAGGGGAATCTGTGTGCCGTGGCTGTGTTGGTGGGAGCACAGCCCTTGAACTTCCACAAGGAGACTGCCCAAGAGGTGCTGAGGACCTGGTTCTTCACCCACTCTGTGGCTGAGACACTCCCCAGCTCTGAGCTGCCCTGTTGTGGCTTCTGCTTTCTTCTTATGAACTCCCCCAGTTCTCAACACAGCATTGCATATGCACAAAACAAACAACAAATGTGAGGAAATCAGTATAAAAATGTCAGTTTTCTGTGAATTCTCTGTGTTAATGCATTTTATGCTCCATTCCTGCAAAATTATGCTGCACAGGAGGTTTCTCAGTGAAAATATGTGTTGAATTACCACATGGAATGTACATTACAGAAATGCAACTTGTCCTTGTGAAAGGCCTGAGGAGTTTGTTACACATGTTCTTAGATACTTTTTTCATCCAAAAGTCCTTTGCACTGCAATATAGAGGACAGAAGGAGAAAAACTGGAGAGTGCATGTTTTCCTCTATCAGTTCAACAGGGCATCTACTGAAACAGTGGTATTACCAGCAGTAGTAATGGTATGAATGCATCCTTGAAATGAATAGTAATGACGGATCTGTGGTTAAGACACAGAGTGAGAAGACCAGGAGGCTTCCACACAGGTTATCCAGTAAGGTAAATTTCCTATTTCCCTCCAGTTTTGTGGTTTTCATCTATAAAGCAGAGATAGTAACACACGTTTGTTGTATTAGAGTGACACAAGTCACAATTCTTTAGAATTCACAATTCTTTAAAAGGCTCTGGCAATAAGGACCTCAGCAGCAGAGGCTGAAGAGCACAGGCAGCACTGGTCATTAGTACTGGTGTGATGCTGGGTGTGTGAATCATGCTGGGAAGGAAATCTTCATCCCTGAAAAAAACAGGATTCTCCTGGCAAGACATGTTTAGATGACAGAAATTTGTTCTGACTGAATTAGTTGACATGCAGCTAAAAAAGAAAGGAACAGAAAATGCATTAAGTACTTAGTCTCAGAATCTTAAAATAATCTTTGTCATACAAAGCAGTTATCTCCTTTCACACTAACTCTTTTGATCTAAGCATGATAAAAACATGATGTGCCAAATTTGAAACAGAACAGCCAAATAAATCAATGGCAGCCATTGTGAAAAGCAGGCAGTAGACTGAGTTTTGTTACAAACCTGCAACCACAGAGCCTGATGAATGTTGTCTAAAAACAGGAACACAAACCCAGCTTTCAATTCACTGATAAAAATGAGCTTCCTCTCTAGCTGGCCAGCTGGAAAATATGAAGGAATGCTGAGACCTTCTCTACAGATGATCGATACTTGATTCCACTTGATAAATATGCCCAGACATTGGAAATAATTGCCTAAGCACTACAGTGCTGTTACGTGTTTGAAAAATTAGCTATAGGAAATGTAAACCACCAGAAGAACAAAGTGGGAGTACATTATCATCAAAAGCAGTGTGTTCATGTAGATAAAGTAAAGGCTGTGGGGGGGGTTGGGCTGTATTTATATGTGCAAAAGGTCTGGAGACATGACTGTTTAAATATTATATACTTACTTTCTACATGTTTACTTTCCTGATATCATAGCAACTTAGTAATCTAATTATCCAAAGTTAAAAACTTAGGTGCATTCTGTATGTACTTAGCACTCAAGAGCTAGCATAAAAAACAATTTCTCCCATTTCACCCTGACTATCCCTGGGAACCTGCATCAGCCAATGCTAAGCAAGTAGTAGCAGCGTGAACAAATCATCCATAGAGCAACTGAGCTCTCCTGGGTGTGATTTGGGGCAGAGATTGTGTTGTACAGTCTCACATAGTCCTGACCCAGGGAGTCCCACACAGTCCAGCACAGCTGTTAATGGCTCCTCAAACCCTTCCTGACTGATGAGGCTATTAGTAAAAATTAGCCAAGGGTCCAAGGGTTTGGAGGAAGAATGTGGGTCTCGTGGAACTCCAGACTGGTTTTTTGCTGAGTTCCCAGAGACTGGTGAGACTGTGCTGAGGGACAGGCAAAGCACTGGCCTGAGTGTCATGGAGTGAGGCTGGGGAACATGGGCTCCTTCCTGGGGCAGGGACATGGACACAGGGAAGCTGGACCTACCACTCAGCAGCACTAGACCAATTGGCCTCTGCTGAGTTTTGTATTTGCTGCCTCTCTCAGTACCTCGATATTCAATCAACAGAGCTCACACACAGATCTCACAGATGATATATAGTGGTACATTTTGAGATGAGGAGTTGACTTACAGAGATACTTTATATTTGAATTTGTCATACACCTTCAACCACTTTATCTGCTTCTCAAACCTGATCACCCAGCTTTTACTGCAACAGTCCCCAAATAGGAACAACTCCATATAGCTAATATTTCCTGGTTTTTTTTTTTTTTATTTCAGACACAGAGTTTCTCCTAAAATGATAGCTGTGTGAGCTATTAGAAAGGTAAGAATCAGTGTTACAACAGTGACAAATTTTCTTTGCCTAGAAATGTCAGAGCTTTAATGTCCCATATATACTATATTGGATATGGCTAGAAATAGAAACCTTTATGCCAATTGAAAGGAAAAATTCTCAGTCTCCCAATTCTAGAAGACTTCAAAATATCTGACCCTTAAAGTATGAATCATTTTCTAACATATAAAACCCATTTTTGAAATGTTACAGCTAATTCTTGGCTCAAAATATCTGGAGTAATCATAAAAGCTCTTGGCTCTTGAGATTGAAAGAAGATATGAAAAATATACCTTCCACACTACCAAGATTTCTCTTAAAATTTGTAAGTAGGTTGTTTTAATTTTGTTTCCTGGTTGATCAGTTGTTTCTCTATAACAAGGTCATGGACTGGGTTAATTCTCACAACAATCAGGAACATCTTGATTTTTATCTGCAGCATACAAATAAGAGGATGCACTGAAGTTCTTTCCCTACAAGGCACAACTAGACTTCCCAAATTCTTATTCTTTATGCAGCAGAACAAACAGCAGCCCATAATGCTCCAATTTAAATTTTTGCATTTTGAATATGGCTTGGGATAGGTTTATTAGGAAGAAGGAAAAAAGGTGAGGGAATTTTGCCTCTGCATCTGTACCACCACTTGTGTCTCTTACCCCGATAGATCATAATGGATTTGTACTCACACAAACACACACAGAGCTGGGCAAATGTGATCTATAGATCTGCATATCTCAATGCTTCCCAGAATTCATTAGTAAGCATTTGCTGTAGGTAACAGCTGAGGCAAGTGGAAAATATTTCACAATTAGCTGGTGAGGGACTGCTTGGGCATTTTCCCAATGACGTGACATTTCAGCTTGGCAAGGTTTCACTACCAACCTTCTTATCAGCGTGTGGCCATTTTTTGTTCTTATCTTCTTGCTCCACATCAGGAGTGTTGTTCCAGGATCTTTGAAATACACATTTCCTTCCCCCACAGAACACCTTTATTGCTCTGCCTTCCTTGTGCCTCGCAGCAAAAATTAGGTCAGTGTATTCTATACATTGAAGGCAAACTAATGTGACATTAAACAAAAATTCATGCACAGATTACGAAAAATGGGAGAAAATATCTGTGCATGCTGACACATTGCTATGATGTGGTTGCTATCAGGAATAGAAACATCAAGCCAGTTTACCTCGTGGTATCGTACCACAGCAATCATCAGATCATCCTGTCTGCCTCCTCTACTTAATCAAGCATGAGTCTGAGACAGCACTTGAGTGGTGAAGGCACAGACACGACTGTGTGGGATCCCAGGAGCACATCAGCCCTGCACAGTGTGGGCAGGGGTGTACCCTAATGCCTTTTTTTGAATGCAAACCCCTGACTGCCTCCGCTGCAGATCCATCACCTTGCCTTGGTGACAAGCATCTATCCCACGTCATTCCTCACTTCTGGAGGTAGTCTGCTGTGACAGAGGGAGGCTGTTTGCACTGCCACTTCTGCTGCACGCTGCTACACCCTTCATATCTTGCCAGATATCTGCGATATGCCAAATGACAGGTGCGTGTCTTAATAAGTTCTACCAGGGGCAGGAATTAGTAGATGAGGGAGCACACAGCAGTGGAAGCATCTGGTAGGAAGAAAAAAGATTGTCTTGTACTCTGTCAAGAGTAATTAGAGTTGCCAGTTGTCATTGCTGCTAGCACTTACTTAAATAAGTTTCTCTGATGAGAAACTATCTGACAAAACTCAAAACCATGTAAATTTGTGAACAGCACAGTACCAAAATGGTCTTATTGTTAAACAGTTGGAGTTCAATACTCTCTGAGCAGCTTCTTTTGGGCATGCCATGGGTGAAGGATGTAAGGCTCAATGTCACAGTTACCCATTTGAAGATGTTATATAGGATTTCTGATCTAGCAGAGTGATATAAGATATACTGAAAACATAATACAAATGTAAATCACATCTACCAGAATATAGCAACAGTTCAATCACAGTATGAATGCCATTTCCCATTTCCCATTCTCTTTAATATGCCCACTATCACAATGGGGGAAGTCCCCAGTCACCAAGAAGGAATGTGTAGATTGAAGCCAAGGCCATTACTCTCTTTGAAATGCTTTTGCTAGCTGTCTAGTTTAAACTCCATGTGAGCCATCTTCCGTGGCTGAGCTCTATTGGCCAAGCCACCAGCATTACTAAAGAAGAGGTAAAGATTTCAGCAAGTTACAAAACTGTTACATTAAAAATGCTCTAAAAAATAATTTGCTTTCAGCAGTAAGCTTTGGGGGAGGTTGTTGATAAGTGTTCTCAGCCTAATTAAGCAGGATAACCATTTGTTATTTTTAATTGTGTCTGACAACATATTTAATTTCCCCTTCCTGGAGTGCAGCACAGAGGGGCACTCCAATCCACACCCCAGCACACTCTGAGGGTCTCATGCTGGGAGAGAAGCAGTGCATACCATCCAGCTGCTGCAAACAGCATCTCAGCTCTTGTTTTAGACTCTAATCCTTCCTTTGGTACTTTTAATTAATTATAAATATTTGTTACTTTGTCACTGTAATGGTGTGTCATTATATAATTGCTTTGTTCCTGTCACCTGAAAGAATTTGGAAATTATTAAAAAATGATTATGCATTTTTGTGTTTTCTTGGCTACTTTAAATTATGGTTCTTACACAAAACAGCCCACAGCTGGACACCTCTATGACCAGTGTAGTCCATGTCCAGTTAGGAGTTTGACTTTATTTTGGGAACTATCCTATACAATGCTGTGAGATGGAAAGCATAAATAGAAACCTCTGAGCACAGATTTTAAGGAAGGTGAACAAATGAAAAAGATACTTTAAAAGTGATGGCTGTGGAGAAAATATGTATTAGCCAGACAGGAACTGTAGTCAAGTAATAAACTCACATAAAATCACAAAAAACAGCAGCCCTCCACCCCTCTCAAGACACTTCAGGGAGTAATTCTGACTGCTGATTTGTGAGGTCCAAACATCCACATGAAATATTTTTTAAGAACTGAAACAAAGTCATGAAAATTTATGAGCTAAAATAACATAATATACCCAAAACCAAGGAGTAAAGTCCTGACCCTTTTACCTTCAAATGGTGCAGTCCCCTCAAGACATGGTAGAAATAGAATTAGTTTCCCAATTTATACAAACTCACAGAATCAATGAAAGCCCATGATAACTGTAATATTTTTGAGAGAATATAGTTCTGCTCTGTTCCTCCAAAGGGCAGATTTGTCTCCCGGCTAGGTAAATGCCAGGTGGATGCTGGCATCTTCCTACAGTGTGGCTGGGGCTGGTAGTACCATTGCTCAGGCTCTTGCTCTCTGAGCTATGGGCAAGCCTTCATTGCCATTTCGTCAGGTCATATTGGCACTGAAGAAATATAACAAGCAATCTACTCTGTACGTGAATTACTTTTTAAGTAATACAAGCAAATTAATAAAATAATAAAGGTTGTCTCTTCTAGAATAGATGACAAAGAGAAAAATGGCCTAAATGTATTGAGAGCATTATTAATTATCTATAGGCCCAGTGACTGAGTTTCATCTGCCCTAGTTAGGGCTCGCAAAGAGTGAACTTCCCCCTCTGGGTATGAACTTACACTGAGTAATGATGCAATTGCCCCAGACAGCAGATCTAATTCCCCTGGATTGCTAATAACACCCCAGATGTCCAGACACTATTTCGAGCCACTCAGCCCCATTTAGGCTCATTTGCTGGCTCACACCCTCATGCCCAGGAGGTGACTGCAAGATGTGCCATCCATCACCCAGCACTCTGATCCCAGAGGGATGCACAATCCTGCTCCCTCCTGCTGCAGGGACCCAGTAGGCAGGGAAGGAGCCCAGCTCAGGAGGGACAGGGGCTGGCTGTACACCTGAGAGCCGTGTCACAGTCACCCATCTCTTGGAAAGCCTGATTAAGGGATGGGGCTGCCTGACAAGCTGCCTTCCCCAGGCACCAGTGCTACTCCAGCACAAATCTCTGGAGATGCGAGCAGTCCCCAGTGCACAAGCCAGCCTGGGCTACTGGGATCCTGTGCATTATCCATGCTAAAATTGCCATGTTTTCAGGCTTCACATATCTTTTGATGGGGACATGTGCACACTGTGAACTTCAACTCTCCTGGAATAAGCTGGGGACAAGAGAAGGAGAAAATTATGAAGGATATTTGGTGATTGTGAAGGAAATAGAGTTTCCCATACTCAGCTTCTCACTTGTACTCACCACAGAAGAGCCCAGAGAGGCAGAAATCCTCCTTGGAAGCATCCTCAGATGCATCAGAGTCCCACAGGAGTTTCATACCCCAACCCACATGCATGATTCACAAACCTTCCCTCACTGTTAAATGTTCTGCCATTATACCAGACTGTACTGGGCCTTTTTCCCCATTTGGCAGAAGTTCCCATGCATTCACCTGCCAAGGCACACAAACAAGGCACCCACACACACAGGGGATCCCTCCAGGACAGAAGCTGTGGGAGATGGTTGGCTTGTGATGCCTGCATGCATCCCCAGGAAGCAGTGAGAGCCATGTCAGAGAGTTTGGAGGAGCTGAGGAAGCAAGAACAGAGGGGGTTTATGTGGAAGGGGCTGATGGAGGAGAAGCAGTCACAGTTGTCACTCAGACTGAATCAGTGACAGTGGGCTGTGACTGACTGCCACAGGACAGGAGTCACCAGCAGGAATTTGGGGGTGTGTGTGCACTACCACCAGTCACTGCAGCTGGCCACTGCTGTCACAGTGTCCAGAGGTGGAAACAGCACCATGGGCTGGCTCACCAGTCCTTTTCATTCCTCAGCCTCATGTCAACGGGATGGGAAGGAACTCAAGGTCTAATTTTGGGCTTATACTAGAGGGTGTGCTAACAAATTAGTTTCTTGATGTACTTGCAGGGCACGTTCACAAATTCCCTCAGAGACCGCACACTAACCAGTACTAGTCATCAGCCTAGGCATGCATGGAAAAGAGCCAGCGGGCAGAATAGCTCCAGTAGGTTTCACAGACATCTCAGGAGAACTGGTGACAGCAATTCTGCTGACAGCCTGTCTAAAGGCCATTGCAAAGGCACTGCATAATGCACATGCCCCGCTTGACCTAAGATTTTTGATGTAGACCTTGTCTATGAGACCTGAAAACTGGATTGCAGATGAAAGTCAAAGGATTTAACATCCAAAGAGCCTCCTGCAATGCCCAAGTCTGCTCCCTTAGGTCCTCTGAGCAGGAACTAGTGGTAAATGCACCAGGCTGAGTGTAGCAGCTTGCATTCAGGATCCATCCTCTGTCTCCTGCTGTCTGTGTCTCCAGGTGCAACCTCTGCTTCTCTCCAGCCCAAGTCTCCAACCTTTCCTGCCAGCCCCAGGAGACCATAAAGCATCATCCTGCCCCACAGCCACAGTGCTTTCCCCAGTGCAGTGGATCCCTGGCAACACAGTCAATCAGCTTTTTTACACCAATCTAATTTATTTTATTTGCCAAAACTATTTACTATTATTTTTGTCTCCAATACTTTCTAAGCCAGGCGACATAAACAAACTGAGACAATGATGACTGAGATTTTAGCTGATTACAAGACTCAAGCAGAGCAGCTGCTCTGGGAAGAGCTGTGAACCCCAGTGCTGTTGTTCTCACCTGGGTCTGAGTGGGCTCTGTGACACTGGGAGGCTCATGCTGGAGTGTGATACCATTAAAGATGGGAGGACTCAGCAACAAATGGATTTGTAGCAGAACACAAGCCATGAATGTTGACTCTAGATGGTGACCATGTGTTTTGTCTTAAACCTGTAAGAACAGAAGAATGACCCAGATTATACAAATATCATTACTTTTTGCTTTGTTATTGTTTACCATTCTGGTTTCAGGAGTTGTTGCATTTTTTCCCCCAGATGTTGACATGAGTAGATGGCAATAGCATGGTCTTATACATTTAATACCGTTTTGTTGATGCTATGTTGTGTTTACATTATTTACTTCTTGCACAAAGAATATATTAATTATTCAATAGGGCAAGAGTTGAGTGTCAAAATGCCTCTGCTAATCCTGAATTATAGATTGATCTGTATTTATACATGTTTGCTCTTATGCATTGCACTTTCAAGACGTTCCCTCAGTGAATTGTTCATCAGTATGATCCTGATTCATGCCAGTAATCAACTATCAGCACAGGGGTACACTCTGTCGTTGACAACTCATCTAGCCTTCAGCTCCGTGGTTCTGTTCTCCTTGCTCTAACATCAGGGACTAGCCTCATTCAAAAACATTCCAAAATATGTGATACCTAGGCAGTGGCCAGGCCATACACAACTTGGTCACCAGAGTTATCTCCTTACTCCAAGCAGGGCAGCACTACAGCTTGTGCTCCATGCCAGCTGCTGGGAGGGGAGCTGGTGCCATCACTCTGCTCTGAAGATGCAGGGACACTCCAAGACAAGCCCGAGTCCTGCCAGCATTGGGGTAGGTGGAATTACCCAAGTGCATGGGAAGCTGGCTGGTAGAAAATTGGCAGAGGGAGGAGATGGGAGATGCTGTCTCTGAGAGATGCAAGCTGCTGGCAGTCAGTGGTGTCTGCCCCTGCATAAGGCAGAAGCTCTCTAGTTTCTTCTGAGTTTGTCATTTCCCCATATGGTGTTTTCCTGTAATGTCTGTGAATGCCCTCAGCACTTGCCAAGCCACGCCTGAAGTACCATGTTCACTTCTGTCCTGATAATTCAAGAAAGACACAGAAAGGGGGTCCCAAGGAAGGCTATGAAGATGAGCAAAGACCTGGAGAACATGCTCTCTGAGGAATGACTGAAGGAGTTATGTTTTCAATGCCCATGGAAGAGAAGGCTCAGTGTGGACCTCATTAAGAATTCCAGTACTTAAAAGGTGGCTACAGAGAGGATTGATGTCCCTTTCTCTTCACAAGGCAGCTCGTGGAGCAGACAAGAGGTAACAGGTATAAGTTGCACCAGGAGAGGTTTTATCTCAACATAAGAAAGAAACTTTTTACAGTGAAAGCACTTATTCACTGGAATAACCTCCCCAAAGATGTGCAAGTCCCAGTTGTCAGAGGTTTTCAAGATGCAGTTGGTTAGGATGCCAGGTAATGTCATCTAGGCTCTTCTGCCCTGCAAACCTGGGCAGGTCTATGACTCTCTGGTTATTGCCTTGTATGAAAACAATTCTCCCAGACAGGAATTCTGCTATCTTAATGATGGCATCATGAGTATGTGCATCCATCTCCTGTTTCAACTCTGAGCACAGCCATCTCCCAGTTATGTACTTTCTCACAAATGGCGAAAGGTAAGGGAGCATTGGCCACGTGATAAGCAGCTATCTTCCTCTGAGACTGTGGGTCTGGTAGGGGCCATGGAAAATCTACCTTAGGAGTCTTTAAGAGCAGGCATTTTTCACACCCATGAAACCACAGACTTTTATACTTCAGGCACTCGATACAGCTGAAAGTAATTGCTCCAGTGCTGAAAAACAAAATTGTTCTCTAGGGATGATAGTGTTCTTTAGTTAAAATCACAGGAAAATAAATAACTTACTTTTCTAAGAGAAAGCCAAAAATGTCATTTAGAGCAGAGCAATCATTCTTAAAAGGCAGCACTTGTCTGACACGACTACAGAAACAGCACTCCTCTCAGGAAGGAGCTTCTGTGGTTATTATTGTAATTTGTGCAGGTCCAGCTGCCTTGCCAGCAGCATGTGGAGCAGCTTTAATCACCGTTTTAAACTAATGTGGCAGATATTTATGATAAAAACAGTGGTGTCAGCTGTGTCAGATGCTGTAAAAAAACCCTCAAAACAATCAGCTGTCAGATTGATTAAAAACCCCCACATTTTCCTCTGAAAGTGCTGAGGTAATTTAAGAAAAAGAAATTATAAAGAGCAAAATTAGTCTAATCAAACTATTTCAATGATAAATTGCAACTGGAAAAGCCTCCTGGGGTTACAAAGAACATGTTTATATTGTCAGGTGCGTCAAAAAGATTAGATGGAGATATTTTACTGACAGGGGAGAAGAAGGGAAAATTGTTTCTCTCAGTTCTCTTCTGTCAGAGCATCCCAGAAGTGGCATACCCCACCCAACATGGCCAAGTGGAGTCCCCTGACTGCTTTCTGCCCTCCTCAGACTTGCACCAATGAACACACTTGATTCCACAGAAAGAGTTAGAACCAGTAAGAAGCCACCTAATGATTTATTCTTCTGAGCCTGCTCCTAAAACAGCAGCTTGGTGTGCAATTACAGGTCATGATCTGGCACTGCCTGTCCTGCTGTGGGGCCACACAACAGGGCCAACCTGTGGCTGTGCTTTGCTGTGGTATTGTCACCTCCTGTCACCACCTCCGTGATGGTGGGCTGGGACCATGCCTGTGTGCTGATGCTGGCAGGAACAGCCAGTTTCTGAGGGGCACAATTCCAGAGGATGCACTTCTGTGGGGAAACACATCTTGCTCCTCCATCATCATACAGTCCTGTGTATTACTCTTAAATTTGAGAAAAAAACCTAAGTTCATCTCCTTGGTTGTTTCTGTATTTTTAATGGGCAAATTAGTAATATGGGGAAATAGAAAAATAAAACAAGCTGATCACCCAGTGCCATGCATTAAATCTTATCATTCAAGAGTGTTGTACACAGAAGACAGCAAATATTGTATATATGTCAGGGATGATTCAATGTTACTGAAATAACTTGAGAACATAAGCTCCCCTTACCACTGTCAGAATAGCTAGACGTGTTTGATTTAGTTCATTCTGCTGTGCCATGTTGCTCTGCTTTTTCTGCTAACTCCACAATTCAACCTTACAATTGGGAATTCAGATAACACAGCCCTTCACTTCTGATCTTAGCTGAATACCAATGCCATAATTTTATGCTTCCTTGCTTTCTCTACTCCCTGACCTTTCATGTTTCTTGAGGGACATCTCATTTCCTCTAGCTTTCAAACACCTTAACACTTATTTCTTTATATTGGTGATACAATTAAGTACACATCCTTAATTGAGTTACAAGCAAATACATAGAATAATAACAGGGTGTTTATCTTTGTCGACCCTAGACAGGTAATTAAAAAGTCTCCTTCACACTCTTCTAGGCAAACAGAACCCTTTAAACTGATATGCCGCCTTTACATAATGTCAATAGACTGTCTTCTCCTCTCCTCTGTTTAGATGGCCTTGTGTATTCAATAGAAAATGCAAATTTGCCTTACCCAAAACTCAGCTGGAAATAAACCTAACACTCCTATTAGTCTAGTTCCTCCAGTTCAGAGTACACTGAATTAGAATAAAAAGTTACTTCGTTTCTAGAGCTGACAGAGTGCAGCTTCAGAGGTCACACCTTGGGTGCAAAGTCTGTTCAGATTTTCAGTGCAATACTTCCTGATGTGTGCTTGGATTTTACATATATATCAGCTAGGCAGAGCAGCAGATTTTCACCCGTGGTAAACTGATGTGGCTGTATTAAAGGTCAAAGGAGATGATTTCCATCAGCTGAGGACACAGCTGATGTGCCATTCGTGCCTTGTCCCTTTGACCTTCAGAAGAGGAGGAAACCCTCTGGCAGTCAGCAAGGTACTGACGGCCAAAGGCTCTGTTGAGGAACAGCTGAATTTCAAAACATTTATGTAAGGCTGCTGAAGAGGAATGGTCACATGCCAAAGGCTCCCGAGAGCAGTCAGTTTGGATTTTGTAATCAACATGCCACTGGCTGAGGCTTGGGCTCAGCCCATAACCTGACCTGGGATGCATCGACTTGCAGAGGTCTGGCTTCAGCTTGTAGCTTGCTCTGCTCTGTATTATTCCTCCACAGGGATTGGTACTTCTCCTGCTACCTTTTCAGTACATTTGTGTTCTGTCTTATCATTTTCCACTACAGGCCCCAGGGATCTTAATGCTCCTGAATTAAAAGATGCCCACAGAAACACAGACCACACAGCCCTTCTGGCCACAGCAGCAGCCGTTTTCCAGCTTTTGGCTTCTGATGAAAGCCAGTGCAAGCGTGAGGATGGATGCACTTCAATCCAGTGTTGTGTGGATTATGGATCTCACTGTAAACAAGCCAGCTCATAGGAAGAAGTGCAAGGAACATTTGCCCTGAAGCCACTCCACCCTATTTTCTGCAAAAGTGTTCTTATACATATATCATTGCTCTGCTATAGAGAAGAAAATATGTAGAGCATAAATATTGACAATCACATTGTTCATACTTGGACATGCTAAAGAAATCATTACTTTTTAAAGGCTTTCAATAAAGATGGCTGTTGGAAAGTTAAGAAAGGGAACAACACCTCAGCAGTGCCTCACAGTAGTTCTGTTTCCTTGGAGATATGTTTTAATGTAGAAATAAATAAGAAAAGATCACGGTTCACAGCAATGTGCTTCTTTTACCTAGTCCTTTAGACAAAAGAGAAGTATGAATATGACAGTGCCTTACCCCAATGGTGATGTTATGTAGCCTCATATCAGTGATGCTTGGTTTTTAAATGCTCCCTTGGGGAACATGCACTTATTTGCAATACATAACAAATAATAATTTTATATAGTCCTATTATTATTCATGTATTATACATCAATATTTCCCCTTGATAAAAGCAGTTTTGGAGAATTTTCAAATGCTCAGACAGAAAAACACTCACAAAGCCACAAACCCAAAGCTGATGAGTATGGCTTGGATATACCATAAGGTAAAAAACCCTTTGTTGCCTGAAGACATGCCCAGATGTCAAACATCTTTTCTCAGAGATGTACAAATGAGTGAGTTCCTCATTTCAGATATATGTCTGCATCACAAAATCAAACAGAACAACATAGAGAAGAGCTTGTTAGCCTTGTGTGCTGGAGCAGCAGGCAGCCAGACTGCTGGGACAAAGGAGTGCAATGGTGGAGACAAGGAGACCAAAGGAACAGAGAGCAGGCCAGAAGTACAGGTACCATACTTGAACTCCAGAAAGGACCAGTAAAACAAAGTAACGGGACTAGTGAAAAATCAGGACAGCAATGAGGAAGTGGAAAAGCTGTGGGAGGCCAGGAGTGCTCAGAAATATTGCTATGGCCACAGAAGGAGCAAACAGGGCTGAGACTGAGAGCAGGGACTGGCAGGGAAAGAAAAACCACAGCAGATCTAGTCAGGTTTGCTCCCACCTCCCATGCACGTGAAAATGACAGATCATGTCTGAACAGGACAGATCATCTGGTCTGTCCTTGCAGGCTCGCTGCCTAACAGATATGGCAGCTTAGGGCAGAGCAAAGTGAGAACTAGAGCTACTTGAGACTTTGAGAACTTGAGGCCTTAAATATTAACAAATATTTAATCCATCTTTAATAGTGTGCCTAAGACACAGGCAAATTCAGCTGAGTTGAGAAAGTTGGTATATGAGCAAGGGTCCCAGATGCTAAAATTTATGATTTTATTTTTCCCCTGCTTGAGCTGTTTCTGTCCCTTTTTAAATAAGACATTGTTCAAATTGTTCTTTGAGACAAAAAGCAATTACATAGCATTTATCATTGTTTGATCACATTGAATCCTGTAAAGAAAATTAAAAGTAGAAATCACTGGTGTGAAGTGACATATAATTTGAACTGAAATATGTTATTGAAAATCTCATCTGTAGGGAGCCATAGGACATGGAAACTACCTTAAAAATGAATGCTTTATTTTGAAATATGGAGTTATTTTCAAGAGAACTAATTTTCAGTAGAGGGAGCTGCAGGATCAGGTCAGACTTAAAACACTGAATAGCAGTCACTGCAGTAAGGCAGATTTAAAAGTATTTATGTTAACATGCAGAATTATTAAACAGTACCAGAAGGTTCATTATCATAAAATTATTTAAACTTTAGAACTCTCCACTGCATCTTAGGGTGTGGAAAAACGAGTGACATATATAACTGCATGTAATGGCATTGTTTGATGTTTTACTGAAAAATAATCTTCTCTTTTCCTGGATTATAGGTCCTGATTTGTAATACAAAGACTCCAAAAGCAAAACAAATCTACATTTCTTCCCTTATTGAAAGATAGTGGTAATAGTTCTGATATGGTAATTGTGGACTGCAGGTTCAGAGATTCAATCAGCGCACATGGGAGAGCAATAGGCAGAGCTCTCCGTGCTGTCTCCATCTGCTCATATTTGTATGCAAAATAATCTGCTTCTACCCAAAGGCAAACTTGAGTGTGTGCAATTTTCTGTGGATGTGTCATTTTCAAGGGTTATCCTTTAGACTCAGCACGTGCTGAGCCTTTTTCCCCTGACACGTCCCTACCAAGCAGGCCAGCAGTGACATCTGAGCGCTGTGCTGTTCACAGATGTTTAGCATTGCTCAGGCTAGCAGCCTTCTCTCTGCTGACACCACTGTGTCGGCAGTGTCAGCCAAGATGGAAAAACAAGATCTTGACAGGTTCTTGAACAGAGAAAAATGAGGTTACAGCAAAATATTTGATGTTATTTACAAGTCTCAGACTACATCCAAGAATGAAAGCATGTCTTCCAGCAGACCTGCATGAAGAGGCCTCAAAAATAAATACCTTTGTCACAATTATTTCATCATGTCAAATTGCTCCCAAATATTCAGGGTCAAAAATATGCTGTACCACAGGGGTGGCAGCAGTAAGGCTGCTCTTCAGTCACTGACCTCACTGTGCCAGTCCTCTCCATGGCACATCCATGTCACCTGGCCTGTGACACAAACCCAAATGGCAAGGCTGAATTCTTGTGCACCACATAGGCCCTGCTGCCCTGCATGAAAGACCATGATGCAGCAACCTTCCAGCATCAGTACTCTTCCTGCTCATTAGGAGGTTTTAACAGGCTGGTATTTGCAGAATCACAGAATAGGCTGGCATGGAAGGGACTCACAAGGATCATCATGTCCAACTCCTGGCCCTGTACAGCACATCTCTGCAAGTGACCCCATGTGCTGAGAGCATTGTCCAAACACTTCTTGAATCTGTCAGGCTGGTGCTGTGACCACTGCCCTGGGGAGCCTGTTCAGTGCCCCGCCACCCCTGGGGGAAGAACCTCATTCTAATATCCAATATAAGCCTCTCCTGACACAATGTCAGGCCATGCCCTCACGTCCTGTCACTGTGACCACAGAGCA
>PYHW01010409.1:5957460-5994281 GCA_013186435.1 Turdus rufiventris | reverse complement strand
GACCTCAGTCACTCCTCATACGGCTTCTCCTCAAGGTGTAGTTGGCTTTGAGAAGAGAAAGGCAAATCAGCAAACAGGAGCTTGGAGAGAGGTTAGGATAGGTAGGAAAGCCACCATGCTGTACCTCAGAGCTTCTCAGATGCCTTGCTGCCCAAGCCATTATTTAAACAATGGAGCGTGACTGACTTGCTGGGGGCCACCACTCATCAGGCTTACTGATCTGGGACTTGCATTAGGACCTTTCAGCCTTTCTAGTACAACATAACCACCTATAAGTGCTTTACTTTTAATCAAGACCTGACTTGCCAGTGCAGGCTTCCATGCCTCATTCTCTCATGAGCTGGCTGTGCTCAGCCCCTGCAGCTCTGTGGCACTGCAGGCCACAGCCACCACGTCCACAGCAGACATTGTTAACACCATCTCTGCCCTCTCCTCTGTTCTGTATAAGCTGCTCTGTCTGGCTGTGGCTGTTGCTCCCAGTGTCACATCTGCATTCTGGAGGCAGAGCATGGCCTGTGTCAGGGCCATCAACGCTGCAAACATCCTAACATGAGCTCCTTTGCCAGGCATGCTCCACATTGGTGCTCCTGAGGGCCACAGGTCACCCTGCTCACCCACACCAGCTGCCCAGCCATGGAGATACCCACCTCTTCCTCCCGGCCCAGACCCGGGCTTCCCAGCACACGTATCAACGTGTATGAAAGACAACTGCGTATCCATCAACAATGTGCACTCTTCTGCTAAAGCATCTGAGGCCCCCAGCTCAAAGACAATGGCCACCTCATTTCCTGATGGATGTCAGCTGTGCACCTTCAGGATGTGCACCTTCACATGGCCCACAGCCTGCTGGTACTGCCTAAGGCAGATGTCAGTAGAAAGGGCACAGCAGGGGTCGTTATGGCCCAGTGTGAGTTGCCCAATCTTTCTGAGTGTAGCAGAGATGCATTCCCACCTGAGTGGTTTCAGGAAAAATACTAAAACCAGTAACTGTAGTTCACTCCACCAATACCTTGCATCAAGAGCATAGGAAGGCATTTTTCACTCCACAGAAAGCTCTGGCTGTCACTACTGCAGGATGTGTGTGGTGTCCTGGAACCAAAGAGAATTCAAATACAGCTAATTGTGCTTTCACATGGGAATAACGTTCACTTCTTTAGCCACTGCCCATGCCAAGTGGAGAACAGAGTTCTGGTATCTCAGTGGTTTTGTTGGAAGGTAGAAACCAGAACTCCTGGTAGAAAGCAGTGCAAGCAGCCATAGCCTCCCACTCCCCTTGCATAAGCAGTGTGAGGTGCATTGTGCTGGGTTACCTCAGTAAGGGCTGTGTGAATCAACAACCTTTTCTTAGCCTCCTTTTTCCTCTGTTTTAGTGCCAGTGAAAGCACTGATCACAGTCACTTTTGTTAATAAATTCCTGCTGTGCTTTCTCATAGCACTGTTACAGGACAGATTTATCCCAAACCAGAGCAATTTCCTCCAACAAATGAAAGCAGGGAAGACAGCAATGGCCTTCAGTCCCAAACCTGAGCAATTGAAACAGGTATGGTGCAATGCTTTATTTACTGGTGGGTGAATTTGACTGCTGAGTCTACATAGCCAGTGATCTTCGGATATTCCTGCTCACTGCATCCCTCTTCTGCACTGGTCCATGCCTGGTGTTCCCACCGAAAGCTTCAGGATGGACTCCCTGAGCACAGGAAGCAGCAACCTTGTGCTTCTTCCCCACCTCACCTTCCTCCACTGAGTCTGTAAACTTTTCTATGCAGCAAAAAATAAAAATTCTTCTGCTGGCTCAAACCTTTGCTGGCACACAGAGGAGAACAAATAGTACTATCTGCTGTTCTGCTGAAAGAATACGCCTATGTTAACTCTTTCCCAACCCTACTACAAATGTGCTGAGGATTTTCCAAAAGTCTTTACTAGAAAATTACAACAGCAACAGG
Organism: Turdus rufiventris; assembly: GCA_013186435.1. Classification (NCBI taxonomy): domain Eukaryota; kingdom Metazoa; phylum Chordata; class Aves; order Passeriformes; family Turdidae; genus Turdus; species Turdus rufiventris. The sequence continues at coordinate 5,992,338 of PYHW01010409.1, read as the reverse complement.
TTTTGCCTGTTTTCTATAGAAAATTCAAACACTGTGAGACACAATGGAAATGGGATCCTCCAACTACCTGAGAGCTGCTTGTTGGGTTGTTCTCTGGTCTAGGGGCAGGGCAGCATCTTCCATCAGAGTACTCCTCAGAGTAGTTGTTTATCTGATAGGTATTGCTGAGGAGAAATACTTACCTGAAATGCATCCATCAGAGCTTTAAAAAGCACTCTGTGAAAACATGGTATCTAGGTACTACATGGTATCTTATTTGATTGAAGACTATGCAGCTACTCATTCCAAAACAACCCTGTCAGTACAGCTCTCTTCTACAGAGCCCCTTCTTTGGAAGTAAACAAAAATCAGCTTCAAGTGTTTTTTCGTATCAATAAGTACTTGAATATTGTAGAGTTTTTCCTTGTCTGTCTGAATAGCAATACTGTTTAGGCAAAGAACAGGAGACTGAGAAGCAACAGAACAACCAGGGAGAGAATTCCCCAAAGGCAACAAGCTCTTCTCTGTGCCCCCATGTAAATACAGCAAGGGAGATTCAGCTGAGTGAGTGACCAAGGGTTTCTAACTAAAAATCTTTAAGAACTCTGTTTTGATAGCTAATCTGCTTAGCTGAATATCCAAGGTTATAGGACAGACCCTTAGCTGGGACACTGCTATCCTACCACCTTGACCTCAGCAGCATTGAAACACTAACCTAGCATTTCTTCTTGTCCGATCTCCCCTTTCCTAAAATACAGCTGCTAAATATTTACATGAAAAACAATATTTGGGAGATTAAATTGAACAGTCATTTCAGAATGTTTCACATCGCTACAGGAGACCACGAAGCTGCTTTTACAATTCTCCTTTAACAGCTCTTCTAGCTATGCTGCTGTTATGTTAAAGTTTGTGAGTGGAAATACAGAGGGTGACACAGCATTTTTTTAGATATGTGTCTTCATAACAGTGATGAAGCTTTTATTTTCCCTACCAGTTGTAAATAGTCAAATTTCTAGCAATCTACTCAAACTTTTAGTGCTAGCTTTACTGTGCAGTTACAGTACACATACCCAGGCAAAGTTTTCCAGCAAAAAAAAAAAGGGAGGAAAAAAAGTCTGTATTTTGCTTTCTTATCTCTTATTTTTCTTCTTTTAATATTTGTTTTCCAGTCATTCTCTTTCATCCTTTCTGGAATTTGGTCTTCACGTTTTGATTTTTTTTTTTTTAATTTACATCACTTCTGTTATTAGGTCAACGTTTTTCCTTCATGAATAATTATTTTTCCTCTATATTTTTCTGTCCTATACTACTGAAATATTGAAAAAAAAAGACTTAAAACCTGTTAATTTTATTTTTTGCTGGAGGATTTCTATAAAATAAGCCAGAAAATTGCAGCTTAGGTGAAATAGCTACCAACAAGAGCAAATCCTCCTTTCAGACATGCAGGAGTCACAAAGGAATAAAGATTTTTTGAAGACAACCTCATTGGCAATTTTGGTATGTACAGATTAAGAATAATTTCTCAACAGCAGGAAATGGAATTAAAAAATAGCTAATCCTCTCATTGTAGAGTATTTGAAAGGCATGACTGAATAATGAATGCCCCACCCCTTTCTAACTAATTGCACTAGTCATGTATTAATTAAGAACATGCCTAAGCTTTTGCGAGACGTAGATCATGTACATGAAAGTGGGTAAGAGAAGTCTGGAAGACTCTTGCTTCCTTGTGGACAGAGCTCATTTACTGCAACTTAAACACCAGTTAGGATCTATTAAATTTCTTCACTCTCCTGTTGAAAAGTTGAAATAAGAACAATATCACTAATGAGAATAAAAATGAATTCCTATTACTCATTTACTTCATAGGGATTAAGACAGGAGTTCTAGGGAAATTAATTCTGTTTTCAGTTCTAAGCTCCTTATTAGAAGAGGTGCTGGAGCGTGTCCAGAGAACAGCAACAGAGCTGGGGACATGTCTGGGGACATGTCTGGAGCACAAGTCTGGTGAGCAGCTGCTGAGGGATCTGGGGGTGCTTAGCTGGAACAAAAAGGAGCTGAAAGAGCTTGTAATCAGGTGGGGGTCAGTCTGCTTTTCTGTATAAAAGCAACAGAACAAGAGGAAATAGAGGAAATGTCCTTAAGCTAAGGCCAATATGATCTCTTCCAATCCAAGTTTCTATGAAGTTGTGTCAGGGGAGGTTTAGACTCAGTATTAGGATAAACTCTTTCATGTTTATCAAGTATTATCATGTTTATCAAGTATTGGAACAGGCTGCCCAGGGAAGTGGCTGAGCGCCCATCCCTGGAGGTATTTAAAAGACATGTAAATGTGGCCCTTAGGGACAAGGTTTAGTGGTGGACTTGGCACTGCTAGTTTAAGGACTGGGCTTTATGATACTAAAGGTCTTTTCCAACCTAAATGGTTCTAAGATTCTATTATTCTAATACTTGAACTGCAAGAGGCATATTTGAAGAAATTTTTGATTCTAGACTATCCTCCTCCGGAGAGGGTAAAGAATGATTGAACAGCTCAGGGGTCAAGCTAAGGACAGGGAGGCCCTCAGCAATTACAGTCAGGGACAAAATAAAGTAATCTTGCGGAAAATTAATTTAATTTATTGTCAGTTAATACTAGAGTAAGACAGAAATAAATCCAAACCTAAATGCATCACCTCCTCTCCTCCTTCTCTGCCTCACTCCCAAGCTCAACTTCACTTCTGACTCTTCTAACTCATCCCCCTGCCTTGAGCAGTGCAGGGGGATGAGAAGTGGGGGTTCTAGTGAGTTCAACACTTTATCTCTCTTCTTCCTCCTGCCTGAGGTTGAAAGTGTCCCCCATGGGCCACAGTTCCTGCCAAAAATACTCACTCATGTACATGCTCCTCTCTCCATGGCTGCAGCCCCTGCCAGGAAACTGCTCCACCATGTCCACAGGTTGCAGCTTTCCTGGGGGCACCCTTGTCACACAAGAGTGACAAGAAGTCACCCTTGCAGCCCCCCCAGCTACCAAAACCTTGCCACACAAAAACAATACACTTCAAAAGCAGAAGTCTACAGTGCTAAAAAACGTTCTCCTTCTGTGCCCATTATTTATCTACAATGAACACGTTTTACTTATTAGAATACATACTTCATCCGTAGCAATTATTGAAACTAAATTCTAGACCCCCTATCTATTTACCACATACTATTTAAAGTATGATACGTATTTCACGCTTCTTAGAACAGCAGTTTCTTTTTGCTTCCACAATAATAATGACTCTAACTACCTGCATTATGCAAGTTTCCTTTTAGTTTACCCTGGCAGAGTTGCTTGGTATTAGCCTAAGTCCAGCTTCACTAGTTGCTGGACTAGTTCTTCACTCTCAGTGTTTGGTCACACTCACACTTGCCACAAAGCTGTCGTCCACCCAACTGGAAGGTTATGAATTGCCTCACTTGGTTTAATCTGCTCACATTAGTTACACTAAGCATACTACTGCCCGATTTCTGTCAAAGTGAGAATTTGTTTTCAAATCAAGTTGTGAAAAGAAGACAACCAATGTACTGTTGTACAATGCAGTTTTATTTTTTTAATGAAATGCCCTAGTGTCATAAAACAGAACACATTTTCTAATCTTGAAGCCAGCAAGATTGGAAGAAAAGAAAAATCAAAGCTGGTTTTCCTATACATAATTTCCATACTAAGATTACATTACATACATTTGGAGAAAAAAAAGTCCCTAGAATTAAAATGTAAGCAGACAATACTAACACAGCTCTCTTAAAAATAAACCGGACATGTCATACAACTCACATATGGTGCTTTGCTAGTTTAATATGCTACAAATAGAATTATTCAAATGCAACTATGCAGCTTTTCTATTACCGAAGACCTTTAAATTTTATTATGTTGCAATACCTTTATTATTTACTTCACACTTCTTTACCATACTGTACAATGATCTTTTGTCCTTTCCTGGTGGCTTTTTCTCTCTCAGGAGACCTTCACTGTGGATTTCTTTGGAAACACCAAGCACTCAGTTGCAGAGACTCAAATGTTCAAAGCATTTCAGTGTACATTCACTATGAGATTAAGTCTCCATTTTATAAGGGGGTCTCATGACTTGCTAGTAAACTAATGGAAAGAGCTGGTTAGTATTTATTCCAGTTCTCATTGATGAGAATGTGCTCGGGATAGCTGCAATGCCTCAAACTCCCAGACTGTTGGTAAGCTGAGTGTGCACCATTACCTCCTGCACAAAAATGACTTTAACTTGGAGGTCTGGGTATTCTCACAATATTCATAGATTAACCACAATAACCATAGACATTTTTAAACGACACTTTCAAAAAATATTCACGTTTGTAGAACTGCATAATTTCATTTTCAATGGGACATTAGTTCAAAAGTATATTTCACTTAATAAACATGGCTTTAAAAATACAGTATATGTAACACCTGCGTTACAAGTGTCAGAAAAACACTGGATTAATCAACATTTTAACTCATTGCATTAATAAGGTAAGCAAAGAGCAGTAGTTTTGGAAAAGTATTCAAGTATTTTCCTGAAATACTATATAACAAAATAAAAATCCTAGACTTTGTATGATTGTACTTGAGGCAAATATAACTTGCAAGTGCTTTTTGTCATATAGAGCAATATGAATAATACTTGGTAGCAAAGATATAGAACACAATTTTGATAATACACAAAACTGGAATGTAAATAACTTCAATAGAAAAAAAATAACCTGCCATTTATAACAATATTCAAGTGCTTCAGTAATGAAATGACCAATCACCATGGCTTACACTGACCACATATGAGAGACATGAAACAAACACAAGCTGGACAGAAGTACCAATAAATATACATGAATCAAGACTCATCAGCTGTTTGAATGCATAAAAAAAATCAGATGAAGTCAGTTTTAAAGAGAACTTTAAACTTAAAGAAACACTTAAAAAAAAGACAGAACAAGGGCTAACTTCTGTCCTCAAACAGGAGTAAGTCTGTACAAGAAAAGCAAAATTTAGCCCCAGTCCTGGACACAAAACATGTATGTGCCACAATACACAAAACTATATACAACTTAAATAATGTCTCCATAGCTCTATATGACAGTCTAATGTTTTTTGTTATAAAAACAAATCAGCACAGTGAATTCATGATTTGTCAGATGCCAGTTACTTCACCTGGCTTCACAAAGTAAATTATTTTGTTTCATATTTAGTTAAATTATTTTAAGGATTTTCAATCATTAAAATGTATTTTTAAACTTAACACTCCAACATCTTATTTTTCAAAGACATTTTAACCTATGGAGTAGAATGTCCAAAGAATTGTGTACTGAAGAGGGAAGTTTTTAATAGGTTAATATCAGACATTTTTAAAAATTAAAACTTGCTGGTGTTTGAGAACTTATTTATATTTTCCTATCCTGTGCCTTCCTGATATTATACAAGTACTCCTGCAATTTGTTTGCAAGACTTTTCAGTTGCACTGTGTGGTATTTGGTATCATCCAAACAGTAATAAAACCTTTTATAATCCCAAAAAGCATGATGCGAGGAAACCTTCAAAGACAGAATATATAGGATGAGGTGTGACCTGTATATAGTTGTGCTTGTATTTTTCAAATATCTGTACACTATTATTGTTATTACTTAAAGCCAGGAATGTGTGTTTGAATTGCATTGATAAGTTGCAAGGTATTGTCAGAATTACAAAATGAAAGATTTGAATTCAAAACAAAAAAAAAGCTAATGACAACACCGTCGTCCAGCATTTAAGCCACACTCAACTACATAACACTCCCAGGAGAAAACGTTTTCTCAGACACTGAAAATGTCTTGGTGCCAGTGGGAAGTCCAATATTTCATAACATTTAGATATTATTGCAACACAACTACTAAATTAGCTCTCTATAAAAGCACAGAGAATTTATCAGTCATCATGAATACACAGATATAGGCCAATGCCATCTTTTCTAACATAACAGTTTACATTGCTCCAAGATATATTTTAATGATTACAATGTTTTTTTTAAAAAAAAGACATAATACAGTAAAATGTCTAAAATTATAGTGAAGCCATAAAAAAAATCTAGAAGTTTAAAATACTTGTCAATTTGACTAAAATGCATATTTACTCAATTTCCTTGAGCTTTTATTTCTTCTTTTCCCCATTGGAGGAACAATGTCTATAGTAATTGTTCAATGCTACTCTGGCTGTAGGAAGCTTCATCTTTACAGTTTTCCTCAATTCCCCTTGCAAAGAGCTTCACTAACTGGCAGTGAACCCTGAAAAATATAGAAACAAGTAAGAAATAAATGGGTGCCACATATTAAATTCTAATAATTCAATTCTAATAATCCATTAATGTCAAACAGTTGGACAAAGTTTCTTACTCCTGACTACAGAAACCACACCCTCATTTTAGATACTATCCTGCCTGCATAGAAGGCTGGATGCTTTCTTGTATCCTCCTTTGCTCCCCTTATCCACACAAGAAATTCCATGGGCACTTAGATGAGGCAATCTTTTACAATATACAACATTCACAAAACTCACCTTTGGACTGCTAAGTGATTATATTTTAATGCAACACACTTGCATGAGTTTGGTTCCCTTTGTTCTAAAAACAACAAACAAAACAAGGAACCAAAACTAATCCAAACCAAAAACCAACCAACCAAAAAACCCAAACAAACAAAAAACCCTTTCAAATTTCATGAACTTCTTTTCTAAATAGATTATTTCCACAACTGCATTCTTTCTCCATATATGAAGACTGGAGATAAGACTGCTGTGTGCAAAAAAACCACAAAGTATGGGACATACTCAGTATTTCTGTGAGACAAAGATGCTTACTTAAGCTAAATAGGAAAAGCTACTGCTCAGACTAATGAAGCATTCCACACATTTAAAAAGAATCCTTCCAACACCATCTTCACTTTCAGCACTTTAAACACATAATTGCAGCTCCTAAGAAGTAAGTATGACTTCAAAGGTAGGGCTATCCATCTCACTCAGTGATCATTTACAACATACATGGTTGCAGCATTCTCTGGAAAGGAGTCAAAATAGTAAGAAAAATATTTCAGTTTATTATCAGAAGACTCAAATCTGCTGTGCACAGGCATCTTTTTGGATGTCTTTATAAGCATCTTTAAAATCAATGAGAAGCCTTAATGTGTTCTGCTATACAGACAGAAATTTTGAAGCTTACCTCACTTCAATTGCTGAACTATCCAGAGTTTCTCCATCACAATTCCAGGTGCTATTAACAATATTACAGCAACAGGCTGGATGATCTCTGCAGAATTGGCCAAAACGTTTCTTTCCTATGTCCATGACATTGCTTTCGTTGTCTTCTGAAAGCTTTGATGTAAACTGAAAACACTTCACCCGATAAACATCTACAAATGGAAAGTCAAACTGCCAAAAAAAACCCAAAAAAACCAAAACCTCAAACCAGGTAATTATAATTAAATACATTTGCTGTGTAAAGCAATTCAGCATGCAGCATTTTGTATTTAAGGCAAGTCTGTCCACTCCAATTTTCTAGAGAAGCTTACCTGTGGCATAAAGTGATATTTGTTTTTGAAAAGCTGCACAAGTCAAAAACAATAAAGCAAAATGAAACCTTACTTCTTAATGGTCACTGTGTAGTGCCTGTTATAGCAAAACTGTATAACAGAAGCTGCATGGAAGACCATTCCACCCTTCTGACTCAAGCCCTGGACTGCAGGCTAATGGAGATAAGGTAAAGAGACTCAGGTTTGGGCTGGGGGAGGAGAACACATCCACAGGAGGGTTAATCCCAGCATCTTTGGGATGGAGACCACGGCCCCAGGGCTATCAGCTAACAGGCTCCAACAAACCCACACATCACAGGGGCAAGGAGCAGAGGATCTGGGTGTGGGGTGAAAAAACCTCTGGCCAGAAGCAGTGGGCAGAGGAGCCCAGCTGCAGGGAGAAAGGCACATGCAAGGGCTCCACAGCAGGGACAGCAGAGGTGTGTCATGGCCCATCAGAGGGGTCTCCAGACCCTGCACCAGAGCACTGCACATGATGCAAAATGATGTAACAAATCCACAGTCTGGCAAGGGACGGTGTCAAACGTGCCCCTTTGGGGGAGGCACCCGGTGTACCACCTGCCTAAATGTGTATTAATCCACTGCATTCTACGCTTTTCGGCAGGGCACCCTCACCACCAAGAAGACCAGATGGAAGGAAGCAAATCCACAGAAGAGTGATATGTTTCTACTTAATCTGTCTCTGTCACTCCCCCTTGTCTGACCTTCCTTCCTTCCTTCCTGCTCAGATGCAAATGCTGGTACCCATGGCTGCATTGTGACCTGCATCTGTGCAGAGAGCACCTGAGCTCTCATGTCTCAAACCTAAGTGGAATGTTGCCCCTTGATAAATGCTACAGCCAATTTGAAAGGTAGCCAAGGATGGCTTCAAATGATTGAAAATATCAAGGGAACAGTGAGTGAGAAGGAGTGAAGAGGAGAGGACACTGAGAACAGTGGACACATTCACAACATGGAAATAAAGGAAAAAGAATCTATACTAATTCCTTCACAGTGGAAGAAGACCAGCACCATAAACATGGAGATTTTGTTATTGTTTTTCTGCACTGGATGTCCATTGTTCAGATAATTTCCAGAAGTTGTTAATAATACCAGGTTGTGACAAATACTAAATATGTGTAGTCACAGCCACAGCTATGTTTCAAGAGATATTAGGATCCAAAGCAGTGATAAATCTTCCCACCTGACAGCTACAACTCATGCAAGAAATCATTTTGAAGCTGAACGCATAAAGCTCGTATGCTGGTCACTTATATGTAATAAAATACTGCTAAAACCCTGCAGTTTACAATCAAATTGCAGTTCTTGTAACTTTCTTTTAAATCACATTTTTATACAGTTCACAAAAGTGATTTATTATTCTTCATCGCATCTACCTCAGCTATTCACGCTGTGAGTAGTTTTTCATGCTGTGAGCGTTTTTCATGACAACTACATGAGGGCACAGTTGTGATAAAATAACTTTAAATATTATTCAAACAGCAAATACATGGAAAACATTACAAAACTGAATTCTGTTGGCAAAAGTGGAATTTTGTTAGAATGCTATGGCCAAGGAGTTGACTTTGGTAAAATATTTTGAGCTGCATCATGTATAAAATTTAAGATAACAAGCAAACCTCCTTTATAGATATTACTTCTGTCCTCAAGAATATCAATATTTACACCTTTGATGGACTCTGTATAATTCACTGTCAAAAGGAATACCCACCTGATCATCCTGGTTTGTGTGTCTGACAAGATACCGTAGAAAATCAAATCTGGAGCATTTCCGAACTAGAATGAGGTCTGCTGAACCATCTGCCAAATGAGCTGCTGGTGAAAGACCTTTAGGACTTCGTGGACAGGCACAGCTCATATTTACTGCATTGATAGCCAGAAATTTCCCTTTTATAACCTTCCATTCTTCTTCACCTTCTGAAACACATCAATAAAGGGGTAATCATTTGATCTACTCACAAGAACGCTAAAAAGCAATCAATGGCAACTTAAGAGTCTTCCCCGGGCATACTCATATACTGTCAATAAATATCTAAAACAAATTACATTTAAAAATTCTATTTTCAAGTATCTGTTTTTCATACACTAACAGAGAAAGTTGCTTTCTCCCTTCAGACTGTGACTATCTCCCATAACTGCTTGCCTGTTCTGGCATATGCATGGCAAATTCAGGATCAGTGCTATTTGGGTAAACCTGCAAAGCCATAGGAAGGAAAAAGAGAGAGGCAAGTTACAACTCTTTAGTGTGAAAGTTCAGAGGGATTAACTTTTTAAAATTCCATTTCTAAACAATGATGCAAAGATTGTAGTTTATATTTGGTTTCTAAAGCACTATTCCTCTTTTGCCTTGATGCAGCAATTTAATGTTTTTAAAAAGTCAAGGAGAAGGGGCAACTCGGGTGCAGAAGGCAGCATATCAGGAGTCTGCTTCCCCTCTGGCCCCAAATGCCCCAAGATTAGAATAATTAACAAGTAAATGTTCCTGTGTGCAAATCTTCAGAGATTTCTGGAAAACAACACCTAGCCTCTTTTCAATACCTTGAAACTCTGTTGGAGATTATGTCTAGACTGAGTTTAAATGTGTGCTGGCATTGATATTACCAGGAAGCACAGGAATTTTCTAGAACAAAGAAGCATTGGCAGGCAATGCAGAATTGTTGCCTAAACTGTATTTTCTTGAATATGGATAAAATGCCTTTTTTATTTTCAGATTACACATAATTGTCTTCCTTATCACAATAAGAAAAAAGCCAAAAAGCAAACACTCTTTTTCTCCTACCAGTATAAGTGGACTCATTTCAAATGAACAATTCCACAGAAGTAATGACTGCAGAATAGACTATGGACATACATGTTGTTCTAAGACTGGAGTGCCTGTCTAAGAGGGAAGTGCCATGAGGGATAAAATTAAGTGAACAAAAAATGCCCAAGTTTGTTCATGTAAACAAGGTAGAGATTTTGAGGAATGTTAACTGGTATGGATTTGAACATCTAACATTATTCAGTTCCCCACATTTTGGTTAACCTACAGTGATTTTTCAAGGTGCTTTTCTGATGGGATTACAGACAATGTTTATGCTATGTATTTCATGTCTGATATTCCTTACTGTTTCAGTTATAGGAACTTGACATTTACTTTAGAGAATCAGTATTACAATTGTCTAGGATATTTTGAACCCGAAGTCTATGATGCATTGTTTCCAAAGTATTTTGTAGTTGTTCTTCACTCTTTGAACTTCTCTTGTTTCCTGGAATTCACTGAAACTTCTTACTATCCCTTCTCTAGTAACAGAACCAAGAAAAACAGTTTTCCAGGAAAAAAACATGTAAGTCTTTAATGTGACAAAAGACTAAAATAAACCAAAAAATTTTAATATAATTTTTCAAGCTAGACTATCCCCCCTATCTCCTGAGAAACAAATCAGAAATTGCAAGAAAAAAATGCAGCTTTCAAATTCAACATTTTTGGTTCATTTGCTACAGTGCTTTTTAGTATTTCTTGCTTTACTGCTGATCTTTTTATGTTGCTTTCAAATATGACATTACTGAAAAAGTAATTTAAATCAGATTCAAAATGTGCATCTTAAGAGAGATGAGACAGACCTAAATGTCAGCCTATAGAATGACTATTCAGGCTGCAGCAAATGACAAGACCCTGCTCTGAGATGAGGGTAACTGAACAGAACATAAACTACTGGAACTGGAAACAAGAGGCATTTTCTGATACACAAACAACAAAATGGAAACATCTCCCTTTACTGATATATCCTTTTTCTGTTTCTCTGAGAAGCATTAGAAATTTAGTCGTCAGTTTGTATAGATATGTATTAACATTTTAAGTATGCTCACTGTAGTAAATGTCTCAAATTACTTAGTGTAAAATGCTTATTTATGTTACTGTAATAGATGGTTTTCATCTGGTATAAATCTCAGCATGTTACTCAACACCACCTTCACTGTTCAAAGTAAGAATAAAGTTAGGGATCAATCACATTTTAAATGAACAACTGTTTTCATAACCATTTGTAGTGTGTTATCACTGTAACAGCAAAAATTATTTGCTCAAAATATCCTACAGTAGGGCAGTCATAAGAAAGAGGTGCATAAGTGGCACTCATTTCAATGTCCTATTGTGTACACACACTGAAAGATGCTGAAATCAGCATAAAATACTCAACATTTACTGAGCACAGGCACAGAGGCTCCTGCAAGTACAAAGAAATATGTTCAGTAACAACCAATCAAGCAGCCTTCCAAACTTATCTGAATTATACACAAACCTAGTAGGAACAATGAAAGAGTCAGTCAAGACACCCTGCTGAGTATCTGAAGTGGAGATTTAAAATCCTTTCTATTGTGAATCAAAAGTAGCTGATTATATTGTTTCCTTACCAGTACTGCATGGATAAGAGACTGGACTGCAAAGAAAGCCAGCTACCAGAAGCAGAATGGAATAAAGTAAACAATGTCCTACATAATCAGCTGCTTAATGTCATCTGCAATGCTGGCTAAAACAGCCTTGATTGCTGACTGACCTGTAGCTGTCTAGTAGTTCCTTTGCCAGATGGAAGGTAATGAAAAGGCAGATTTAAAAACCAAACCAACCAACCAACTGAAAAACCAAACAACACACATAAACATGAAAAAAGGCGAATAAAACCCTGACAAACAAAAGAAAAAAGGTTGGCAATTTCTAACTACAATAATTTCTCAAAAAGACAATTTTTTTCCTCACCAAAAACCTACTCACATTTATATTATTATTTATATGCATTATTTATACTCTACAAAAATTGTTTAGCTGTATCTCGGCATAGATAAAAATAACCAAAGAAATATTCTGATTTGAACATCTCTTGACTCTATCAAAGATCTGAAAGCAGCAGCTAGGATGAAAGCACTCAACGTGTAACAGGAATTTAAGTTGCACAGAAATCTTTATGCTACCAGTGAATCTCCATAGTATGAAGATCTTTTTGCTAAGAAATGCCTAGAACCTCACACAGTCACAGTGTAAAAAAACTGTAATTGTAAGATAGTCTAGGTCATAAGGACCAAATGTTTGTCAAGAAAATTAAAATTGTATGCACTGGGCTCTACAAGAAGAAATAAAAACAGACTGACGGCAGAAAGCAGCACCCACAGGAAACTTGCCTGCTCTTTAAGAGGGGTTTATCCAAGATGATGAACCAGAGCTGGAGGCAAAACTCAAGTGAATCTACTTATCTTTCTCTAGCAAGGCCACAAGTGTAGCAATATCAGTACTTCTCCCCATTTGGATGTAGTAGTCAGACATAAAGAGATACAGCTAGGGAAATGACTGAACAGAATTCATGAACAGTTGTTTAAACCAGAGGAAAGAAAAGTTATCCCCATTAGAAAAAAACCCACACAAGTGTGCACAGGGGTTAGAATGGGGATAAAAAAGAGAATAAGGATAGTATAACTAGACAAATAGTACAGAAATCTCTTTTATTATTTATAGTGAGTATTGGTGGGATGTTGTACAGAAATACTAGAGTTCACTAGATCAGTTACTAGTTGTCCAAGTTCACAGCCTCATAGTAGGGTGACATTTGTGCTAACAAACACAAATTTTTAATCCTGATTTATCCTAAAAGTTATCTTAATGAACTGCTTCCTTCTATGACATTCTGTCCTTCTCACAAAAAGCCATTGTCCTAGCTCACAGAATATTATTTTTCCTAAAGAAAAGAAACTAAACACACTGAAATACACAAGTAATTAGTATAATTTTATCAGAATATTTGGAGGTTTGGGTGGAGAAGATACCTTACATGTTTTTCATATACTTAGAATCATAGTATCATAGAATCATTTTGTTTGGAAAAGATCTCTAAAATCAGAGTCCAAATGTCAATTTAGCACCACTAAACCATATCTGCCCGAGTGCCACATCCATGTCTTCTGAACCTTCCAGGACACCACTTCCATGGTCAGACTTTTCCAATGCTTGACAACCCTTTCTGTGAAGAGATTTTTCCTAATATCCAAACGAAACCTTCCCTGGTATAATTTGAGGTAATTTCCTCATAACCTGAAAGAAGAGACAGAATCCCACAAGGCTACACGCCCCCCTTTCAGGCAGTTATAGAGTATGATGAGGTGTCTCCTCAGTCTCCTTTTCTCCAGGCTAAACACCCCCAGCTCCCTCAGCTGCTCCTCACAGGACTTGTGCTCCAGACCCTTCACCAGCTCTGTTGCCCTTCTCTGGACATGTTTCAACACCTCAATACCCATCTTAAAGTGAGGGGCCCAAAACTGATCATAGGATTCAAGGTGTGGCCTCACTAGTGCTGAGTACAGGAGGGTAATGACACACGTGTTTCTGTAAACGGAAAGTAACAATAGATTATCAGGTAAGTCAGTGTTTACAAAACCAAAATACATGCATACTTGAACTGGTATCTTCTGAAATAGAATAATTTGTGTAATACAACCACATTTTACTTTTTCTGACAAATTACCTTCATGTTTTAATCCATGTTCCTTGCTCTGTTCTGCCAGCTGTTTCTCACTTTTCTTGCAAATGTAACATCTGAAAACAAAAATACCATTAATTCCTGAAAGACCTCCACTATTATTCACTACAACTTTTTTATTTTACCCAGTCATTATAAGATCTTCCCTCATCACAAGATGCACCACAGCACTGACAATCCTCATGAGGCATGCATTGTCATAGCCCTGCAGGCAGTGCAGTTATTTAAGTACAGTTCTAAAGATTACTCAATGTCAGAGGCAACAGCAGAGAGCCACAAGATCACACAGGTTGGAAGGGATCTCTGATGTGACCACAGTTGGTCTCTCAGGAGAGCTCAAAGCTGGTCTTACAGGATCAGGATGTTCAGTGTCTCAGTCAAGATTTGAAGATTTGTAAGGGTAAAGTCCACAGCCCTCTAGGCACCTTGTTCCAACATTTGACTGCTCTAACAGTGAAAGACACTGACATACTGGAGACAGTCCATCTCACAAGTGCTGAGTGCTGGGGAAGAATAATTCCTGACCTATTGACTTCCCTCCTGCTTAGAAAATTCAGTATAAGGTGGGCTTTCCTTGCTGCAAGGACATACTGCTAACTCAGGTACAGCCGTTGCTCTCCAGGATCCTGAAGTTATTTTTTGCAGAGCTGCCTTCCATTCAGTCAGTGCCCAGTCAACACTCTTGCATGGGGACATCTATGTCTTCTGAACTTCAGGAGATTCCCATCAACCACTTCTTCAGCCCACAAAGATCCCTTTGAATAGCAGCCCTGACTTTCAAGATAAACCATACCTCCCAATCTGGTATCATCCACAAAGTTGCTGACAGCGCACTTCCTGAGACTGTCCCAGTCATTAATAAGGGGTTTTGCTAAGATCTCCAAATAAACTACAGTCCAGGGCTGCAATTCTACATTTTGTCTTGTGTACTTCTCTCAGAAGTTAAAACTCTATAATCTGTCACCACTGCCAAAACTGGCCTCAACCATCACATCCACACTTTTTATCTTCTCTAACAAGACCAGCAGAGCAGTTGTTCTAGCCAGCCTGTCAATCACCTGCATGATAAATCTCATTACCACACTCCAGGATTCTCCTAAATTGTTTGTGCCCAGCCCTATTGTCCTTCCAACAGTTATCAGGAAGCAAAAAATCCCCTGTGAGGTGCCAGGCATTCCTTAGTCCATTCCTGAGACCTGGAGGACAGCTTTCTCCCTCTGGAGCCTCCCCTGCATGAGGGCACCTGGTGGGTCGGGAGAGCTGCTCCAGCTGATACTAGAGTCTGATCTCTAGTGTATCACAGCACTAGCACAGCAGTCTTATTTTTTCTGGACAAAGTTTGTGGCTCCTCTGTATCCTGCTGTGCTGTTTTGTTCTGTGACAAGTACTTTATCTCTGATAGCTGAATCCATATATAAAGAAGAATAAAAAATATTAGAGCATAACTCCAAGCAGGTGAAAGCAAAGAGAAAGGAAGGAGCCTGGGAGATAAAGGCAGGCCTCTTGACTAAGGAAACAAGTGAAGAATATCACACAGACTTCATACTGCACCATAGTAGTATACAAAGAAACAGGCTAAATGGGCTGATTCCTGAGAGGACTTGTCCTCAGGACAAGCCACACCAGCTGTTGTTACAGCACTAAAAGAACTACTATAACAGATCCAGTTACAATGTGATCACTTGAGAATTTCTAAATTATTTCCATTTGTGGAAGCTACAAGACATCCAGATTTTTCTTTCTTAGTAGTAACACAGCATAGTATCTTCAGCATCTTGTAACTGGGTCCTGTGCTGTTATATTATGCTTCACTTAAAACTGAGGGAAGAGGAGAAGCAGCTAACAAAATTTTATTAGATTTTTGTTTAATGACCTGATAAAATGAGGTGCTCTTTTTAATGAGTCAATAATTGTTTTTACAAGCTTATCTCTTTTAGAGTAAGTGTTTTCATATTAAAGCCAACAGTTCTATAACCTCTGTTTATGTGCAGGCCTTTATAAATAGTTCACACCAAATATCGAGAGATAAACATTAGCCTACCCCATTCTGCAGCTCTCTTTATCTCGTGGAGATCCATGTGTGTGTTTTGCTGGTTGATAAGCAATTGTTCCTTCATAATAATGATGAGAAAGAAAAGTCTTGAAGCCTACATAAAAAGGCATTATGCAGCATTAAGTCATTATAAATCCACATGACAAACATCTCTGCATACCTTCCTTGATTTTTCATCTCTTTTATTCTCTAAGGACTGCAAAACAATAGTAGCCCTCCTCAAGTTCAGAAATCTTTTTCTTACGATGTTTTCAACTGCAAGGAACAAGAAAATATCAAAGCACCACTCCAATGTTTTAACATTTGTCAGAAGTGCCATTATTTCACTTGACAGCTTTAAAAACCTTCTAAAAATTTAGCTATATATCACTGCCAAATCTTAAAATTGGCCTGCACTAAAACTCTCCTCATGCATCCTCTTTCCCCAATACAAGCTAAATCAAACATGGCAAAAGATACTTTCACTAGCATAGGATTTATCCAAATATTAGACTAAATCACTCGTCTCTCTAATCAGTGACAATTCATTCCATCAACTCAATGTTCAAGATGGAGGAGTGCCTATCTCTCTTAAAGTGACTAAAAAGATCAAAATTATTAGGACAGAGAAGTTACTACCTTTTAGGCATTTTCAATAGGTGGCACATATTCAACACAACTTTATTGAGCCCACTGTCAATGTTAACTCCACAGTTATAGAGCTTTATATAACGTGATCCAATGTACTTGGTGCTACAAAGAGTTTAAAATCAGGTTCAGTCTGTTTCTGATGTTTACAAGGTTCAAAGGTTGGTTTGGAGAGAGTAAACCAACTGCTCCAATGTGTTCACATGCTGACAAAAGAATGAAGTAATTTAAAAAATTACCTGAGTAGTCATATCTCATTGGACCCATCCACCGCTTCTTCTCACTATCTTTTAATATATCTCCATAGAAACCATAACCCAGCAACGACACAGAATATTTCAAAAACGTGTTGTTGTGATGTACAGAAGAGACATCCAGAGGCTGACAGTCACCTAGGAAGATTAGAAGTGCAAGGGTCTGTCAAGCCCTATTTTATTTGCAGCTGCAAGTATGATAGTAACTTTAACACTGCAGTATAAAAAAAGGTCATATTGCATTTATGTCAATATATGTAATAAATGCATGTACTTGTTACACATGAAGAAAAGGAAATATAATTTTTAATACTAATTAAAATCTCATACTTTAAAAGCATTAAACACTAAGTGAGAAGAAAAGGCTCACTATACTAAACATGTATAATGAAGAATTTACAGTCCTTTAGTCCTTTACCCTGTAGAAGGGGATAGACTTGAGGAACTATTTAAACTGGAAAAGGCCTTTGAGATCATCAGGTCCATATGTTAACCCAGCCCTCTCAAGGCCACTATTAAATCATGTCCCTGAGCAGATCAGTGCAGTATCTCCTGTACATCCCCTGGGTACTACTTAAACCTCTGTGTCACACTATCAGAGGATAACTGAAGCAGGAAGGAATCTTTGGAGGTTTCTCATCAAACCTTCCACTCAAACCAGGTTCAGCCATGAGGTCAGATCAGGTTACTCAGGGCTTACCAGTCAAGTCCTGGTACTCCCTAAGAACAAAGAGTACATCCCTGCTCTGATGTCATCCTCATGCAAGTTTTGGAGTGATGGTGGCAGTTGTAGGGGTGGGGTTTCTTGCTTGTTTGGAGGTTTTTTTTGTTTCACAGGGATGCTGGACCAGATGATCCACTGAGGTGCCTTCCAACCTGACTCATTCTGAGGTTCTGGGACTCAATAACACAGCTAAAGTACAATTATATAGTAAAGCCGTATCTTTCCAATCCTAGTCCAAAGGCCTTAATTCTACAGATGCTGAACAGAGTTAACCACAGGCTAGTAAGAGAAGCACATGTATAAATCTTTGCAACACTAGATCCTAAAACTGCAGCTGTTAGATACTGAGAGGTATTGTAACTCTGACTTGGCAAGGGAATATTGAATTGCCCAGGACAATTGGACAACTAGCACTAAATACCATTATTCAAGTGTATATGCATTTTTCAAAGCTTTCTCTAAGACAGATATACATATATACAGAGAGATATAGTGCAATAAGTGATGCTGCTTATTGCATTTTACTATTTCCAAAAGAAGGACAGAATTAATGAAAACTTTAACACAATGTTTTTGAAATATTATGATCCCTTGAAAACAATGAATTACTGTAGAGAAAGCAAGTAGTTTTTAACCTCCTGTATTTCAAATCAGAGACTTAAATCCCAGAAAAAAAGTTTGTACTTCAACTCAGCCATTATGTTCAAATTACATTTCACAGACATAAAGAAGGAACTAAATGAAAAAAACATTTTGGGCTACTTCCATCATTTTCGTAACAAAACAACAAACTGTGCCCACCCACCTATAATAATATGAAGAGCTGAAGTTACTGGATCAGAAATGCCAACAGTTGAATAGCATATGCAATCTGTTGATCCTGAAAAATAAAAAAACCTAGGCATCAATTTTTATCTTTGCACAGCAAGTATTATTGGCAGAGTCCTCCAAATAAAAGCATTGTATTCCTTTGATTTGCTCCTTTCTATTTTATGGAACAAAGTAAACACAGGGATACTGTATTATTATTTTTATTATTAAAACTGTAACATTGCCCCTTCCCCCCCATGAATGCAAGTTATTGCTCTCCATACAAAGTACACGAATTTCACAATATAAGCAAAAAATATGTAATAGTTAGTGAAGGGAAGTAAGTTAATTTACATGGAAAATTTCATTATTATATTATAACTTCTATATCAAATGAGGCAGGCATACATTGATTCTCCTCTGTTTAAGACTTCTTGCTCATTGAGATCTCATGAAAAAAAAAGAGAAATTGACTGGTCTGCTGTTTTTTATGGTACTGATCTAAATTCCAGGATGTCATCTTATACGAGAAACTTTTGCCCTGATCTATTATTTGAAAATTAGTAAAAATACTTGCTTTCAGGAATTAGTTTCTAGATAGGGTAACAAAATGGATAGAGATGTACCTTTACAGCCTTGATGCAAAACACCTACAAGAAGAAAGGGGGGAAGCTTTAGGTTTCACCTGTATGCTGTTCAGAAATGGACAATTCTCTCTGTTTCCCTGTTCCCTACAGAAAACAAGAGCCTAACATAGTGGACTGGTTTCTACTCTGCAGCAGGGACTTGGAACTCAGATCCAGACATACAGAAGTGTATTTGTTGCAACACCTAACTCCAAATTTATCTTACAGTTTCTCCCATCCCTTCCATGAAACTGAATTCCTTCAAACTCAAGGGTAGAGATCTGAAAAGATAAACTTTGCCCACATACATGTTCTCAGATTTCCTACCAATACATTAGGTAGAAGAGCAGCTCAAATACAGTGTATTTGATTGCTGAGGCCTTATCAAATAGAAATAGAAACTAAAAATGGAGGAATGAGGAATGAGCAACCATTATTTAAAACCACTTTTAGTTCTTTTTCACTCTGGAAATAGTCAGGGCATTAGCAGTTAAGAATATGAGCAAAGAAAATCCTTTCCTTTCCAGAAAACTGACACCACTTCCCCTGCCTGTGAATGGCACAACAGAAGCTTTTACTAAGTAAACACTATGCAGAAATCAGCCACAGTGAACAAGCAGCAACTCGAGGAGCTAATTAAAGAGAATAGAACTACAGAACAAAAGAAATAGTGTGACTCAACAGACCTCTCCCTACAGGGCTGAGGTTCAAGACAGTGCCAGTGTACCATTATAGGCATATGCCACTGCAGGACAGAGGACTCCAATTTCCCTCAGTATCACAACAGACAAGGTACACAGACAATGATCTTGGGTCACATTTAAAGTTCTATAACAGAAAATATAAAGTGGACTTCTGAAGCTGAAGCTATACTTTACTTTTTCATATTGTCTCCGATGCTCATAAACAGAAAATTCTGAATACTTTTGAAAAGAAAAACAAGCCATCACTGAGAGATCTGACCTAAATGTCTACTGCTGAATCTAGAAGCCTAACACTTTATCCAACATTTCTCATTTTTCCCAGATTTGCGTGCATTCTGCTCCTAGAATTACCTCTATTACATTTGTCTTGACACAAACAGAGCTTCCAAGTACACTTTAGCCTACAGCTGGGAGAAGAGGGGAACTCATGCAAGCTACATTTCAACACTGGAGGCTCATCTCCCTATAATCTATACTCAATTAAAAGCTGATTCATCTGTTTGGCAATTACACTTATTGCAATTATTTATTCAATTATCAGAACTTATTTTCATTTCAATTCATTAATTAGCAAGGAAGTGCTAAAATTAAAACTGAAGTCTGAAATTAATTCTGAGATTGTAAAATGGGAGACTGGGGAACATACCGACAGTAAACCACTGCTGGTGTTTTTCCTCTTGGAGCTGGTAGTATGGAGCACCAAAACCAGTGACCTATTTACATGGATAACTACTGTGGCATTCCACACATACATGAAGAACATGTAACTTGCCATAGCAATACACCAAACATGAACCTAAATGGACTTGTTTAAAGGTCACAAAAATGTTCACGATGACTAAGGGTTTGAATCCTTTTGAATACTTAACCAAATAAGACTTTTAGATCATTAGGTGGATTTTCATTAGATGTGGAACCTACAACTGCTGAAACAGCACTCTGAACAGATGGACACACAAACCCATCAAAACCTAAGTTATTTCACCAGTACAATTCTAATATGAAAAGCAGGATCAGAATGCAAATATAGCTTGAATAATATCCCATGATTATCAGAGCACTCAGTTCAGGCAAGAAGCTTCTCACAGAGCATGACTCTAAACTAATGTTAAGTTGTGGGTATTGTACACTCTAGCTAAATCAACAGAAAAATTATATACATAGTTCGCCAGATTTTCTTTGAGGATTTTTAAGGGCAAGAGCCTAGGTGAAGGAATATAAAAAAGGTTTTTATAGGTTGCAGAGAACTGCATGCAAATGTGAAGAAAGTAGTTGGACTTCTTGCTAACTGGGTCCTAATTCACTTAAAAGACAGAAACATATTCAGTATAGAAACTAATTACTGCATTGGTTTGCTAGTAATTCCCTTATCTAAAATGCGACCAAGCACCAGTGCTGCAGATTACTCTGCTTGTGCTCCAACTCCTACTCTAGTACTACAATCACCTTGCACAGGACCAGGACATTTCAGTGATGGTGGCGCGATACCATCTACCATACCATAGGTAGATGCTGAATGCCTGAATTCTCCCTTTCATCCCAGATATTTTGATACTAAGAACTCACTCAAAACATGAAATATGTAGAGGGCACAACAATTTGTCTTTGTTAAAGTAGTTATAATTACTTTGAAACTTTACCATACATCACTCATTTTCCCTGAAGTCTGATTTTCATTAGGAGGTATCATACATCCACATAGTTGTTATACAGGCAAGTTCTGAGTTTTCTTCCCCAAGTAAGTAAAATGCAATATTTTATATAAAGACATTAAATGGTATAAAAATTAAGGAAATCCTTCCTTTTAATTAATCAGTCTGAAAAAAGAATGATCAAAATATTATTTATAAATAAGTATGAAAGAGCATGTGCATAAGTAAGTTTTGCTAAAGCAATATTAAAGAAAGCAAAGTGAGGGACTGCAATACACAGAATGTACTGCAGCTACATCACCAGATTTCCCCTTTGCATGTCAGCATTGCTAGATATTTGTGAGTAGACAAGTCATGCAGGCAGCTACACTCAGACACCACTTCAAAAGTTTGAATTGGTAATAGAACCACCAAAGTGGTTAAGCAAAACACGTAATTTGCTGGTTGTATGGAAGAGCTCATGCCACTGATGGTGGACCAACAACGGACAAAGTGCTAGACTTAATAATCTGAATCATGTTTAGACTACTGATTTATTAAGGTTTCTTAAACCAAAACACACACATGGTATGGGCTACAAATATTTATTTTTGTGCTTTACTAATGGAAAACTAAACAAATTGCAAACAACTGAAGTACTAAACTAAGCAGGCGACAGGAGCAAGTCAGCTAGATGTTGATTGCATAGAAAACAGTGAATTTAATAAAGAAATAGAAACACTTTTAGAGCTCATGAGCAATGCTCTACGTGAGATACTCTTGACAGAGGCAGGTGCTCCCATGGCACCCACAGAATCCTCAGCCAAATTAGTGTAAGAACAGTATTTGTAGTGAAAACAGAACAGCAACTTCAGTGGGATCTCATATTTCTGCAGAGTTTTTGTGAATCCATAATCCACACAATCATCGCACAGATGAAATGGCAGGTAAGCTGCCCTAATGACAGAGCAACTGCATACTTTTGGATCAAACAGGATGTAATATTTTGAAAACATCTACAGAACTACTTTTCTGAGAAGTGATTTTTAAATAAGAAGGAGTTGGCACTTTCAAAAGTAAAGGAGAAGCTACCGTTACAGAGAGAGATGAAGGGTATGGGCATACACCCATGTACCTTCTCAAAGTTTTATATATCTTCCTTTCTGCATACAGAAACCAAAAAGTCAAGCTTAACATCTGCAGAACAACAGACTGGCTTAAAGAGAAATGGTCCAGAAAGACTTTGGTGTAGGATTTTTTGGATAGATAATTACTTCAGCGTAAGTTCAGTAACACAGGACAACAAAAATGGATTAATCTAATAATAGCAGATTTTAGAGATGAAATTAGCGTCACAGGAATAAGTAATATTACTTACTTGTCTCCATGGCAGGCCCACTATATTAAATGTGGTATTTAGCCCTAAGACTGTAATTTCAAGAAGTTTAATGGATTTAAAACACTGAAGGAGGAACATAAAACATGAACTTCCGATTTCAAAGTGGATATACTGAACTTCAAAATGAGATGCTAACTAAATGGCAAAGATCATTAAATATTACAAGCATTGTAGCTGAGAAGGCTGAGATCAGATCAGTTGGAGTAATTAAACAAGAAAGATAGTTTTTATTGCAATGCTTTAACACATTTTTAATTTTTACACTCTTGACAGGGGTATGAGTCCAGCCACACTTCACAACTTGATTTGAATCTATTCTTTAAGTTTTTGAATGAATCCTCCACCTTTTTCCTGTATCACACTCATACAGGAAGCCTGTACTGTCTTTAGCATTCTTCACTTCTGCAGTGACATCAACAACCTGATTACAACCATACTGCATCCTTCAATCCTACAAATTATATAGCTGACCAGCAGAACACAGAGTGATCTCGATACACTAGAACCTGAAAATCACTACAGTTAACTTTGTGTCTATACTTTACTCAATATTCCCAAGTGGTTAGATTTTCCCCCACAGGGGGTTGCAGATTTGGTTTTTGCAATGAATGCAGTATAATGCAGTACAGATAGAGAAGTGGGGGTCTTTTTCCTCTCTGCTAAGATCATCGAGAGTATTTAATCTAATAAGCTCTTTTAAACTAAAAAAGAACAGCAGTTGACAGCTTTGTCCTCCTATTCTATGCAAAGTGTATTAAGGACAGCAAATTACTTTGGCTTACTCCAGAGGGTTCAATTTTAATACTAAAACATGTGGATGAAACCTCAGTGCCCAAGCTGTATCAGGAATGATTCTCTGTTTTTAAGTTCTATGGAGACATATTACTACTCTGAATGCAGTGAGACCACATGGCTGAAAGTGTTTTTAAGGCTAGTAAGAAATAACTAGCTTTTAAGGCTGAGAGGAAGAAATAACTAAGCAGAGGTTCTCAGAGATGCACTGCAGCCTCTCAGTACTCTTAACAGCAAATCTGTTTACAATGGCAAACAGTCAATTTCCATTGGCAGATTTGAAGAATGGCTGCAACTATCAGAAATTCAGAAATTAAAACTGCCATTTGAATAGAAGTCTTTTATCCATGTCAACAAAGCCACAAGTTATTTCATAGAAATGTTCCATAATGCATAAGAATAAATGGTATTTTTCAACCATAAGATACACTAAGGAAAGAGGCTGTTGGGAAAATGACATATCTGTTCAAGAAAAAGAAAACTAAGAGCAAAGTGGGGACTTACTCTAGAAAGTTAGAATAATGATTTACAAACAGTATTCAACATTCAAAAAAAAGAGTCTGCACAATGGAATTCTGTGATGAAATAAAGCTTATCACTGAAACCCAGTCATACAGATGAGTATTTTAGCATTAAATCTCTTTAATTTGCAATTTTGAACCTTTGTGTAATTAAATTGTCAGTCTCTGTGCAAAGACTATCTGCTGAATTTACTGTTTGTTTGAATACAGAAACTAATCACAACCACAAACCACAACCAGCCACATTTCTCCTAACACAAATTGATATCAGGAACTAAGTGAAAAAAAAGGCAAAACACTGATTCAGTGTCACCTTACCCCAGACTCCTGTCATCACTGAGTAAACCATCTCTATGTATCAGAAGACACACAGACCTTTAGACCTTAATCTCTAAACTACAGGTAATATCTTTGTTTTCAATATCTATTGATGAGTTCTTAGGATATTTTAAAAAAGGTTGGTTGTAAAGAAGTAGAAAGAACACAATGAAGTTTTATTCGATGTATGACTAGTATTTTATTACTACTTTTGACTTGTTATATTTCAGGACTATTGGTTTAGTTTAAAAAAAAAGAAAAAAAAAAAAAAAAAAGGTCTTCTTAAGAATTTCACTTCTTTTTGGAACCTACTTATTGAACCAGTGACAGAAGACAGAACTAGAGAAGTCTGACCAGATGGCCAGAACTCCATTATATCAAGCAAAGATGAATAGAGAACAGCTTCACCATGGGCTGGAAAAATGGAAACCAGAACAAAACCCCAAATCTTGCTGCCTTCAGGGAGGGTTTTGCTATTTCATACTCAGTTTAAGGTCACTGTAATGACTACATGTGTCAAGATTTTTTACCTTTTTTAATAAATATGCACTTTCCATATATACAGTAATGGATCATTTAAAATACCACACAATATACAAACAGATCAAGATATGTATTATCCTTTCTATTTCCAAACAATTAATAGAAATTTAAAGCCAGCTTCCTTACATATCATTATTTATAATTTTTTAGGGATTTGACTAATGACTTGGAGAAAATATTTGAACTATAGCACTGATTACAATGCTGTACCTCACGTCAGGAATAGAACATACAGTATACACTGAAATAGCAAAAGGATGCAGTGGACAAAACACAACAACATATTAAAATATGTAAGAGAAGTGACTTAATACATGTTAACAAAATTAAAATATCTATGAAGATCATACTTTTTGGGTTCAATTGGAAAAATACATCAAGAAAACGCTGAAAATGCAGGGTTAATCTTTCCTGAGGACAAAGAAATAGCTCTTGAGGTTCTGGTTTTTCAATTGTATCTTCTTATGGTCACATATTACCAGTAGGTAAAATCTTCTGAAACCAGTCATGTAAGTAAAAACCTTTAGTTCAAGAAATTTGCCCAAGTAAGAGAAAAAGAACACTTCAATCACTATTCTTCTGAAGTTTATTATACACACTGACTTTAATACAAAGCTTTAACAAATAAAATCAGAATATACTTAAATATAGTAGAAGGATGAAACACCACAAGGGGATATTCACATTGTAATCTTTAGATACCCAACATTTATTATACTGCAAGCAGAAAAGATTAAGCTTCTTGCAAGCAACAATTCAGATCATTTGGGTCTGGATACATTTATCACAAAGATGTAAGGAGTATAAAATAAGTCACCTATAGCTTGAGAGTACAAACATCATACTTCACTTGATGTATTTTTACAACCTGTGCTAAATTTTCACAGAAGCCTTTATTTTAATTCCAACCAGAAGCTCACAATGTCTATTTCATGTTCAGTTCTTTAATTCAAAGCTCAAGCATAGAAAGGATACTGGACTATCCATCTGTGCTCCTACAGAGACCCCAAAATTACTGATTCGGTTAAAGAGTTACAACAGTTAATTCAATCCTGTAAGAGAAAGCAAACTTGTTAACCTGCTTTGGAAGGAATCTTTGAGGACCAAATGGACAGGATTGAGGTAACAGCTGGGATACCAGATTGAAAACAGGAAGACTGATTGAAAGAATGCCTTTAGGGTCAATAATAATAATAGTAATAACATCAAGAAAGACCTCAATTTGAAGAATGAGTTCTCTCAAGTGACAGCAGTCAGGACTGCCTGAAAAAGTGGCTGACATTGTGAAGTGTGAATGTTTAGCACCTCTAACAAGAGGCAGAAACTGCAACTTGGTCTGGAAAATGAGAACTGTTCCTCAGCTGTAAATGTCCTGTACTTGCTGTGAGAACAAATGGAAGAAAAGAGAGCCCAGGAATGTTAGCATTTGTTTGGAGTTTGCCAGACTGGTGGAAAGTTCTCATTATAATTCTAACTAAATTAGTAAAGGATTTGGAACTGGAAAAATATTTATCAGGTAAATTTCTGTTTAGCAAATTCCACTCCTTAATGGGTTTAGAAGGGTATTACTGTCAACATCTTATATCAACAACAGCCACAAAAAATAAATAAAAATTAAATTCTAAAATTATACATTAAGATTCAATTTCCTGTAGATAATATTCTTCCTAAATAAAATTGAATGTGATTAATAATTTTATATGGATACAAACAGCTTTAGTTAGGAGTCCTGATAGAATATCATTGCTCAGATCTTACACTTAGGCCTAAATTCAAGAAGTTATGAATAAGAAAATAATTAAAGAATGAATAAATTAAACTGAAAGTTAACCCCTTCTTACCAGCAGGAATTATGCCAATCCTTATATTGCACTGGACTAACGATGCTTTGGGATTATTTTGGTCTATGCCAGAGTCCTTCTGCATTCTTCCAATGAGACCATGCATCACTTCACTGAACATGCCGTCCCCACCAACACAAACAACACTGCCAGGAAACACAAATTAGAATGCACACTAACAGTCAATAAACAACACAGCAAGTGTTCTACTTAGGGCATGCACTGGGCACACCAAAAATACTTGTTCTATTCTCTTCTTCCATTTTTACAGGATATAGGAGCCCACAGTCAACTACGCAATTAATGAAAAGCAGAAAAATATTTCAAGCTACGAAACTGCAAATGCACCTAGACATATCTGTAACATTAGGAAAAAATGTGGGAATGCAACCTGCAAAAATCTTTATCCTCCTTTATCCTCTATTAGTGTGTGCAGACAGACAAATAGGAGCAGAAATTCACTATACAAATAAAACACTCAACAGGACTTTACATCAGCTTTCAAAGTACACAAAATGGAAACAGGGTACCTTTACTAAAAAGGGAAAAGTTAATACATGCCATTTCAGACAGAAATATATTTTAAGTGTTTAATAGGAATATACACTAGATGCAAGTCAAAACCCAGAGAAGTGCATACTACAACTTCTTTTGAACAGGCTCAGATCCCATCAAACAGACAGAAGTCATGTATGTCTACATAACCATTCATAATGGGACACTGTTCTAAATGTTACCAGATGCAAAACTTTGTTTCACGATTTTAATTCAGGTCAGAGCTGGTACAGCAGCTGCACAGATCCTGAGTATGCTAAAGCTCAGCAGAGAGTCTACAGCCAAATAAATACTAGGAAGTAAACAGACTTTTACAGCAGTATACATTTTATGAACAACAATCAAATGCACTCCGCATTCTAAAAGCATAAACATTCTTTAACAAAAAAAGCTAATTCAAATACACTTTAAAGGAACACATGAGAAATCCAGAGTTACATACACAGTTCCTTGCATGTGTACTGCTATCTACAGCAATACTTTCCAACTCAAACTAATACTCTTTCACACCATCAGGAACAGACATTGCAGAATGAGCATTTATTTCACAATACAAATTAATCTATTTTTTATGTATAGATGATTTTAATTTAGTTATTATTACATTTTCAGCAGAGGAAAGCTTGAAAAAAAACAGTTATTTTTTTTCCATGAATGGTGAGGACAGTCTTAAAAACATGAACCCTCCAACTCTAAGTTAAGACCTAGGAAGCTGAGAGAGAAGGAACAAAAGGATATTAGTTTTCAATTTTTGTAATTTATTTCCTCTTCCAGTAGTTTAACTACACTATTCCTCAATTTTAGCCTTATCTTTTTCTGCAGACTCAAAAAAAATGGGCTAACATAAAAATAATTTTCATGCCAGTTCAAGGTCAGTGTTGTCCCAGTAATAGTTTGCTCAAAGCTCCATCCAGCCTGGCCTTTAACACTTCCAGGGATGGGGTACCCTTGACTTCTCTGGGCAGTCCATTCCAGTGCCCCTCCACTCTCACAGCAAAGAATTTCTTCCTTAAACCTAATCTAAACCTTTCGTCTTTCCGTTTAAAACCACTCTGTCTTGTCCTGTTGTTGCATGCCCTTGCAAAATGTCCCTCTCCAGTCTCCTTTTAAGTCCCCTTGAGGTACTGAAAGGTGCTGTACAGTCTCTCTGGAACCTTCCTTTATTAGGCTGAACAAGCTCAGCTCTTCCAACCTGTCTTCATAGGAGAGGCGCTCCAGCCCTCTGATCATCTTCTTTAACAAACACTACATCCAGGCTCAGAGGGGACAGTTAAATGAATGTATTTATCAAAGGTAAATATGATAAAGAACTTCACACAAGCAATATCAGCACAACCAAATTCACAGCAAACATCAGATCAATGTACAAGTCAGACATATGCTGCACATGTGAAGGCCCCTGCACATGTGAAGAATGTCTGAAAGAAACATCTTAGAGGGATTCTTACTCTTAGGCTTCATTTCATTAGAGGGTGAGCATTTCACTTTTTAGATAGATGATAACAACAAGCAACATGTGCTAGAGGACTTCAGAAACTGATCCACAAGTCAAATGAGTTTGTAAAGAACTGTGGTCCCTTCTAATCTTAACCATTCTGTGAACTAGCTAAAAAAGTAGGAAAAAAAAACCCAACAGAAACAATTTTACAAAGTCTGTGCAACAGACTTATGCACAAGAAAGCACAGTGATACTTGTCACTTACTCCAAACATGGCTAGCACCCATATGTTATTACAGCATGTTCCAATTGTTCTGCACAGTGATGTACAAAACCCTGCTATATGCAACCAAATGAGTATTTTAAGTAACTGTGCTTAAAGAAAAGTTGCTCTACCACTGAGCTATTAGGTGACTACATTCACTGTGAGAAATTCCAATAAGGCAAAATAGGAAGAACAAACAGGAAACACGTGTATGACATTAAATTAGCTATCTAAAGTAAAACATTTGAAAAGAAGTAAAGCAATTATCATTAAGAATCCTGTATCTACTTGCAGAATTCCATGCATGGCTTTGCCAAAGAGGGAATCTGGAGATAAAATTAAGAAATTCATCACTGATTAAAGGTAAAGCCACACATCAGAACCAGTCTGTAGGAAAAGCTGAACATCAATTAGATGCAGAAATCCAAAGAACCTTTTACTATATGTGAGGAAAGTCAAACCTGAAGCAGCTCACATTTATGTGGTTCAACCATTTTTTAAATTTTTCAGATGTCCACATAATCTGCTATTTAAAAAAGTAGTTTTAATTCAGGAAGTCCTTCCTAACATCACTGTTGACCACAGAAAAAGTGTTGAACAGGCTTTGAAAGACAGGCTGTAGATCCCAAGCAAACTGCCATTCAGGCCCAATCCAGGAATAAAAGAATCACAAGATTGTAAAAAGATGCACTTCTCTGGCCTATTGTTCATCTTGGCACGTTAGAGAGACAAAACAAACAAACAAAATTTTAAAAACCACCAAAGGAAAAAAAAATTCTATGAGATTTTGAATCTGCCAAAACCACTTCAGATACCACAATTGGTCACTGCCACTTGCTGTAAAAAACTATTTGCTAGGAGTGGACATGAGCTCATTTGCCTCCCTTTTTTCTCTGTATTGAAATTTCACCAATCATCAGCACACTTATTTCAAATCACAAATCAAATGAAAAGGAAA
Source organism: Turdus rufiventris (assembly GCA_013186435.1). Lineage (NCBI taxonomy): Eukaryota > Metazoa > Chordata > Aves > Passeriformes > Turdidae > Turdus > Turdus rufiventris. The sequence continues at coordinate 5,962,213 of PYHW01010409.1, read as the reverse complement.
AATAACAGCTAATTAGGTTTTTCTAGATCAAGCTTTCCCTTCCTTGAACTTCTGAAAAATTAAGAAAAATCACAGTATAGACAAAATTGTTTATTTGAAGACAAATAATTTTAAAGTCTGGGAACTCAGCCTATGAATGTCATTTCTTACTAACACCATTTCCCAACATCATGCCCTTACTCAACACAGATAATGCATACAGCAAAGTACTACAGCAAAAGTACTCTGAAAAGACTGAATGTGTTTTCTTTTTGCAACTTACCAGTTTAAGCATATCTGTCAACAGGCACAAGATACAATTTTAAAATACTGTAGTTACGAGAATTTATCTACATACATTTTCATGTTTTTCCAGACTCATAACTTGTTTCATGTCATGAACTGGAAACTGAAATTACTAGCATTTTTATTAAAATATTCTGCTTCTACAGCAGACTTAATAATGGAATGCAAGACCACCATTCAGTTGGGTCTTCTTTTAAAGCAGTAACTTCAAGACAGAATAAACGCAAATAAAGCAAAACAATGTAAGTGCTATTGAACAGTCATATACAGCAAGAGCAATTACCTGAAACACTTCTCAACAGTCCCTGTTTCTTACACACAGGCTGCATGCTACTGGTGCAGTGTTCTGAACTCGCGTATGTCAAGACCACAAAACATTTCTGGGTAGCCTTTGAGCTATAACAGAATGCTCAACTGAGCAGAATTAATCTTATATTCATCTTTTGAACACAAATCTCATGCAAACATTGTTACACTATGCTTGAATATATTGTGTTGAACAAGTTTACTGAAACAGTTTCATTTTCTTTTTATACTCCTAAATGAGGATCTACAAAAAGAAACATGCCCCAGGACTTCCAGCTGTTGCAATAAATGTATTAGTAATGAAGGCTACCATTTTAAGCTAGAGACAAGATCAGATCCATTATATAATATAACAGCTCCAAAATAATAAGAAAAAGGTATGTAAAGTTACTTACCCATCATATTTATAAATATTAACTTCAAATAAGTTGTCCTTAGCATGGTTGGCATGTTCAGTTACTATGAAAAATAAACACATTAAAATTTATTATTAAAAAATACTACTATAAGGCTGTATAGAATACAGAATTATAAAAATTAATCCATTAGTAACCATGACTCTATTACCAATGTGACTATAGAACAGCCTGTCCATAAGATGTGTCTCAAAAGACTTTTGCCAGGGAAAGAATTAAAGGAGACATATACAGTACATATGGAAAAAATATTTCAGTAAAAATCGTGCAAATTATCAATTCATTTTAACAGTGAAATTGAAAAAGAGAAGAAAGGCAGTATCTTTTATTAAGAGCTGAAATAGTTCAGGAACATCAGAAGTTTTATTTTAGTAAGCAAGAGCTGACAGAAGGTTGCCATTTATCTGGCTATCTGTGCTTTAATTAGAAAACATTCTCTATCATTTTGTTTCATTTCCTCGATAAGAAAAGGTAACTAACAGAAAGAATTTTAGCTACTCAGGAATGTAAAGAGTTCATACTGTGCTTATTAAGAAATTAAAGCATTCATTACTCACTAACAACATCAGTGGATATAGAAGCCAGATTGAAGAGTGGAGCAACTTTCTGTTCATAAATCCTCTTCCCTTGTCTTTTTCCTCCATAGGGATTAATATACACAAGCAGCTGCTTTGGTCTAGACTCTGCAGTAAGGAAAACCATAGTATACTGCTTTTGTACACAAACCAAAAATTCATCAAGCCATACAAACCCAAACATTTTAACATCTAAGCAAATACAGCATAAAAGACTTGTAACTCTTACACAAAGAGCTATAAAAGCCCGCTTCACCCACTCTCTTTATCATACTGAAACCAACAGTATTGAACAAATTGTTAATAAGACAGCAGGTGAAATTCAGAATCATTTCTTCTGACTCCCTGTCTCACAATTCTTACTTGTCATTCTTGCAGTAGCTTCCCACTACACAAGTTACTCTAATTACATGAGTATTATGGGCATACAAGATGAAAAGGTCAGCAATACCAAAGCCACTTGTAAATGAAGCATACATAAAAATACTTTTACATAAATTTATTTAAACTTTCTTCTTTCTTTAATAACATGGTTAAAATCCATTTCCTTTCTGTGATCAAGTCACACTAAGAATGCCTCACAAAACTACATGCTGCACAGAAAGTGCTTGTCCTACAGTGTGAGTTACCCTAAAGTGTCACGCCTCCCCACCCCACCTCCAAAAACACCTTTGATATTACTATCTCAAATTTGTCCAAACAGTTATGGTTTTAGACTAGTAGTGCCAATGAAAACAATTATTACACCTCTGTATTAATAGAGATACAAAACAGCAATGCTTGCTGCACCTGGAAAACCTCAATTTTTATGGAAGAGACAAAAACCTTACCATCTGTACTTCCTAAAACGGCATTCTAGATTATTAGTTTAAAATGAAAAAATATCAGACTCATTACATCAGCACACTTTTACAACAATCCACTCAAACTAGATAGACTGATTAGTTTAAATCTGCTGTACATTCACAGCACTATTTACCCCATCTGAGAACAAATTCCCTTTCCTGAAAGAATTTGTTACCAATAAAATGAACAATTGCATTCAAATGGAACTGACTGCTCAGGCCACAGTTCTCACAGGTGCACTGAATAGGTGCACAAACTCCATTTTTTGAAAAGGACAGATGTCCCTTGTATAATGTATACAAAACAAAACCATTAAGAATGCTTCCATTGCCTGTTCAGAACAGTTTTTCTTAAATACTCATTTTTATTCTGTAACCTTTAGTACTTGCTCAGGTCCCACTGCAGGTGTACTTGTATCCAATTCCTTCTCCAGCTCTGTACCTCAGATGGGCCTCAGTCCTACACTTTAGGGAGCCCATCCCTAGTCCTGTATACAGCTGCAGCTGCACCACTCCAGTCTCCCTGGATGGACTCAATGACTTTATCTCCTCTGGGCTGCAAACTGGACCTGTTTCCATCCCCATCCCTGCTCTGCACACCCTTCTCAGATGCAGTGGGATCCTGGTCAGCAAGGGCACTGCTTCTGCTATGGTCACTCTCGACCTCCTTTCTGTCATAGAGCTACTCTGCTCCTGCTGCTTCCTGACATCTATCAAGGGATCTCTTTCAGGAATAACTCCTTCAAAATTACTTTTAACCTCCCATGAAGTAGATGTCCAAGAGTCTCAGAAATGATTAATGGGAACTCTTACTACATAAGACACATTTTGTTGATGACAGTCTGGAAAGGTGAAACACACTCATAAATCTTCCAATTGCTACAGTCCTTGACCTCAAATCTCTAGAGTACCTTAAATCCCCTGAGCTTACATCTGTCCATTACTTCTTCCAAAGCTACAATCATTTAAAGTCTCTGCTAAGCTTTCAATGTGTCTCTATTTTGTGAAAATAATTTATATCTCAGCAAAATTATATGACACCAACAGACCTGACTGATTAAAGCACTCTGTACAACTTAGTGAATATGTAAGATGAAGTAGTGATACGGAAACACTTCAACTCTTGGCTCCCTCAATTAGCTCCCTCAATAAGCTGCTCTTAAGAGTTCAAAAAAGCAGATAAATCAAAATAACACTGATTGATATACAAAATCATGGTGTAAATGTTCATAGTTTATTCAAACTTACTCTGCATTTCAAGTAATTCCTTCAGCGCCTGTGTCCACTGATTACATAAGTGCTCATCAACACACCAAAACGTCACATCACTGCACCGCCAGCGGTGATTTCGGGATCTCTTCACATAATACACTATTTAAATTAAAAAGAAAAAAAAAAAAAAACAAACAACAAAACAAAACCATAATGAGATAGTTCTGTGAAATGAAATCCGCATTTCAGAAAGATCTCCAAAACACTGACTTGTAACTAACCTCCACTACAAACTTCTACCAATGACAGAAGCATTCAGAGCATGACCAGCACACATTTGTAGAGTCCAAATTAAAACATAAATGAAAACACTCACTACAAGCAGACACCTAAACAAAGACTTCTTTTTAAAGAAGCCATTTCTCATCAACTTAAAGAGATACTTGTTCAGAAGTTCACTGAGCTTATGTATTATCTGCATTAAAGTCTGCAATATCTACATAAAACCACACAAGCTTAAGAAGATAAGCCACACTGATATAAAGTCTCACATAATCAACAGGGTGAATTTCATTCTATAAAGCTGAAATTTGAGAAAAAAAGATTTTGTTTTCTTGTTCATGAAGACCTTATACTTACAATTCACATACAGTAACTCTGATCATTCTTACTGGAGGACTAAAGCTGAGGCAAACACTCCACAACATAAAATTTTGGCATGACATCTTTTTAGCATAGAAGTCACCAATCTTTTCCCAAAGCAGACATTTATTTCTGGCACTTTGCTTTAAGAATGCAGTCAATAATACAAAGAAACTTTCATGCATGCATCCTGATGGTTAGGGGTAATTAAAAAAACCCCAAACATTTAGGCTTCATTCTTTCACCCTCTTTCGATTTGCTAGTCAAGAAGTAGAAAGCTTTTGTTGGTCTTTGTGGGACTTTTGCTCAGGTTTATTTCAGTGTGGGATTTTGGTGGTTTTTTGTATTTTTGGTTTTTTCAGGAGGTCTTTTTTGGTTTTTGGGGGGGGGTTTGCTGGTTTTGTTTTGTTGGGAGTTTGGGTGGGTTTTTTGTTTTTTTTTTGTTTGTTTGTTTTTTGTTTTTTATGGGTTT
>PYHW01010409.1:5931812-5957410 GCA_013186435.1 Turdus rufiventris | reverse complement strand
GAGTCTGCCTTAAACTACCTTCAACAGAATAGCAAGCACAAGCATCCAGAAACTGTTATTTGCCTTACCTGTGAAAGCATGTAGCTTTTCCATTTTTTGCCATCTGCCAATGTTACGTTGTTTCTTGTTAAACTCAGTTTCTTCTACAGCAATGATTTCAGAGATTGGTACAAAACAGTTTTCTGTACGAACACAAGATCTTACATATTAGAATCCTCAAACAACACCTGAATGAATATTTCTATACTTAATATTATATAGACATATCATTAGAGCAGTTGCTAAATAAACACAACCAAGAGCATAACTAGAGGTTTTCTGAATATTTTCAATTTTCTTTTGTCTTCAGTCAAAGCTCATAATCCATAACTACCTACAACTACCCAAAACAGTATTTTAAACGTCTATGATTTCTCAGAAAATCAGGTATTTAATGTATAAAAATATTGTTGCATGAAGCCAAAATCCAGCAGCATTGATTTCAGAGCAATTAAACTGCCCAGATACTTGACAGTGAACAGTACAAGCCATTTCAAAGAACGTGCAGCTAAATCTAGTGCACAGACTACAGAGGCTATTTGTTATTCTCAAGTAAGTAGATGGCTTATGAAAGAAGGGCATTCATATGAATTCTTAAGATTCTAAATCCCACTAAACTTTTAAAGTTTAGTGTCTCTTAAGAAGACAATTCTAGATGTTATGTTCATGTACTGTAAATATTCTCCTCGTATCAACTTCAAAACTACTGCTTTTCAGAATTAAAGGCCTCTTGTTCTTAGACTATGAAATAATTTCCTCCAACCTCATTCTCTTTTATCTTATAGTTCCCAAACATCATCTCAGACTTCTTAACTCCTGTCAAAACTTTTGTCTCATTTTCATTACTGATTTCAACACTGCTCTGTTGTTACTTCATCTCAAAAAAGTGAAACTTAAAATGCATACTTTGCATTTATGTACATGCAAGTGCTCTCTGTACACATACACATGAATAAAAGTTTAATATTTTTACAATATACCTTATGTTAATAATCTCTTCTATAACAAGAACTATAATATACTTGCTTCTCTCAAATATACAAAGAGAGTGATACCAAGATACTGAGATATTCAACACATAAAATACAGACAATACCATTGTTACTGGGGTTTATTTGACATTTCATTTTCCTCACTATTTTGCAGTGGTACTCTGGTAGTTGAGAGCACTAAAATGAGTGAAAAGTTTTCCTGACCTCTTCACAGTCACAACTGCAATTCATTTGCCACTATTTCACTTTTATTATTTTTTCCCATTCTATTTAATTGATTTAGTTAAAAGAGTCTTTACATATCATCACATGTATTGACAATTTGTGGACTACTCACTCTTTTGGTATTTGACATGAATTCTACTCATTTAGTGATTTTACTTTCCCTGAATTCTTTAGCATGACTCAAAATAAATATAGCCTTCAAATTTTAAACTGAGGATCTCAATATGATTAACCTACACATCTATCCAAGGAAAAAGGAATACCAAACAGAGATGGAACAATAAAGGAAAGGAAGAATATTCTTTAACCATTCTTTCCCAAAATTGCTCTTACTTATTTTTCAGCTGGCTCTGCCACCAGTCCAGATGTCGAAATATGAAAGAAAGCTGGTTGCATCTATAAAGACTGCACTTAAATTATAATTTATTTTGTTACTGCTGAAATATATGCTATAAAACATAGAAACTACATTTAGATCAAAAATTAAATGACAGAGCTCCAAATAACATTTTTGGACATAGTTGTACATAGTGCATACTTATTAGCTGGGAGCAGCAACTGAAGTAATTGTTTTATTAGGTAATTTTTATATAATAAAGCTGTCCAACTGTACAGATAGCTAAAAGATTTTAAAGTACTTCCAAATCTGTCTCACTGAAAGCATTTCTTTGGATTATATACTTCAGCATATATTATCCAGCCCCTATTAACCTTGAAACCACTTATAAACTCTCCTAATTGTGTGTTCTCCATCTGACAGTTGCATAACTGTTTTGATTTTCCAGTAAATCTCTTCACAGACAAGACCAAAAAAAGCAAAAGTAAATATTTTTGTTTTATATGTATATTTTTTAAATCTTATGGCACCAAAGTTACAAATCTGAAAAAAAACCAGATTCCTGAAAAATGGGCGGGGGGGGGGAACACACCAAAGGAACAAAAGTGAAGAAGAGATTTCACCTTCCATCTGTAAATCTCTGGCTTTAGTGAAAGTCTGAGGAGTTTTTGTACTCTGAATACCAGCTCTGCCAATCATATCCCTCAGTACTACTGAGCACCATAAAAGCATCAAGCAATTCCACTGCCCTAACAGCATACTCCAATCTTAAGGCAGTCAAAATCAAACACTGCTGAACCCAGTAATTGCAGAGGGCCAGAAAGATGCTAAGCTGTCTCAAAAAACATCTGCTATTCAGAACATTCCCTACTGCTTATAACAACAAATTCTAGCGTGCTTGAATAGAACTCAAGAATTTCTATCAGTCTAAATATCTCTATCTTTACTTGACTTAGTGCTATACACAGAATATTGTTTTATCACATTGCAAACCAACTACTTAGTCCCATCCCTCCCTCTTTTCCCCAGAAGGAAGAGGTTTTCAATGTGAAGCAGAGCATGAGCACAACAGTCCTGTTCTTCTGTCATTTAGTCACCAAAACCTGCCTCAAAATAATAGCATTAACCCAGCCTCTCTTGAAGGGTCACATAGGTACTAATTATAGTCCTTTCCTACACCTACTTTTATAGTATTTACCCTGTTATCAAGGAGTATGAGTTTATTTCACTGACACAGCATAAAATTGTTCACTCAAAGGCCTTCACCTTTGTGTGCTTCTCCCAAAACATGGAAAAGCTTATTGCCACACTAACAAAACACACAAAAAAAGTTGTTTACACCAGTACTACAAGATCAACATAAAGGAAAAGAGGTTGAAATATGGGCTCAGACAATATCAAACAAAGAACTCTACTTGGCTCAGTCCAATTTATTCGACCAACTTCTAGACAAAATTTTCACCATGGTCAATGGCTGACGTATTAGAGACAAAGAGCTGAGCATCCAGAGAAGGTGGATGAAGGGGTATGGCAAAAAAAAAAAAAGAGTAAAAAGTTAAAAAGCCAAAGAAAACACATAGTAAAAAGGTGACAGTCATCCCAGCACTCTGGTTGTGGCAGTCATTACTCATTCTGGGTCACAGTGCTCTTAATTTTAATATTCTTCCTAAAAAATAAATCAGCAAAACACAGGATTAGATGCACACTACTTTTCCCCCATTAAACAAGTGGGAGAAGGGGGGAAAAAAACCCCAGAAACAAAATCAAGGTAAGCACATTAACAGTGGGCTTTCTTTGGGCAAAATGCAGCCAGTAGGTGGGAAGTGTGTTTTTCTGTGTTAAGAAAAGATTTTTGGTGTATCATTGGTGTCTGCCACTCCCACAGAACACTTCCCAAGTTTATGAGCACTCACTCAGAACTTCAGTCAAGACTTGTTCATTCACCACTGCCATTCATCACATCCTACAGACCAAACTTCCCCCTCACAAATGCGGTAGCTCAAAGCAATGTAGGCACAAGTACAAAAACATTGCTGATCATAGCATTTGGTTTATTTTTAAAATTCAGCTGAGACCCATGGACACAGTGGCATTTAGAATTAATTTAAACTATTAGCATTTTCTCATGACTTAAAAATATCAATAAGTAAAAAGCTGAGATAAAGTTTAAAGAAAAAGTGTATTTTCAGTCACTTTGAAAACTAGTTTGCTGTTAGAGCCCACATGAAGGGTCAAACTTTCAGGTTTAAGATCTGCCTTCACCTAAAAGCAAGAGAACAGGAATACTTTCTATCAGAAGGTATGTGGTATTATAGCAATCATGCACTATAGAAAGACATGTTTAATAAACATGAGAGTAAGAGAAGGAAGGATCTAGAGCAGAAGTACCAATTCACATCCTAAGGGAGGGGGAAGAAAAAAGGTATCATGATTGATTTAAATCAAAACTGTGGAGGAGTCATAAAAATAGCATAAGGAAATTGGCTTCTTTTATTTTAAAATAAATGTTCAAGTACTTTGTAAATCAACAGACCAGTCTCCAATGTGATCACACAGCTAATTTTACATCACATGAATCTGAATCAAAGCACAGCAATTCGAACTTGGATCAACTTGAATATTATGGGGTGTCTTCCCATTGTTTCTTGCACATTTTCAAATAAAATCTTTTCTGCTCAACTATGAATATTTCAATGATAAAGCAGGGAGCAAGATACACTTGCTCACTTTAAGGGGGGAAACAACCCGGCAAAAAGGTGTACGCTAAAGAACATGTATTGTTTAATGTAGTGTGCATCTCCATTTGAATGACTATCTTCCAGAAGACAATACATTCCAAAGAAGCAATGCCTGCTGGAGCAATTATTCCCCACATCCTACCTGTGTTATGTAGTTGTGGCATTGCCTAGAGAGAAACAAGGTTCCCATTTCTGCACACACCCACTGCCAGATGGGAATGACTGATGACAAATGACCTTGACTAAGGATGTGCCAACACTCTGCAAGTACCAGGTGCTGGACAGACTTGTTGCCAAGCTGGCCCACCCTCTGCTAAGAACCTTTTTTATCAAACTGAGCTTTCTTTAGAATCCACCAGAATGATGTCAGTGTTGTGAACACTAGTACTGAGGCTTCCTCACGCAGTTGTTTTGGAAAAGACACATGGAAGAGAATTCTGAAATACAAAGGCTAAAAGAAAGTGCACAATGTAAGGGAACACAGAGATCAGGGTCTAGATTGGCCATCCTCTTCATGTTTGTACTTTAGAAAAAAAAAATCCTAGAAAAATGACAGGAGAATCTCATTCTGCATTTTCAATGCTTTATTACCAGGCACAATAAAATCTTAGCCAATGCTTCTGAAATACCTCTAAGTATATATGTACAAAATACACTCTACTATGAATTTGGTACAAAAAGTTTTATCACGTGTTACTTGAGAAAAAACTGACTGTGCCATCAACATGAGGGAAATAATAAAACAATTTAGCTGACCAGCTTTGCACACACTATTTATGATTAATGATTAAATCTCATGGAGAAATGTTACAAGGTTGAAGAATAATGTTCACCAGAAAATTTGAAGATGAAGGCATCCCTAGGAAAAAAAATGCATAGCTGAGAGTAACAAAGAAACATATGAAAATTTATGGGTAAAACTTCTCCATATAAGTTCAAAATGTCTAACCATCAAAGAACAGGAAACAGGAACCTGATTATACTAAAGAGAGAACTTGAAACATTGATGCTGTTAAACAAAGTCTAACAGTCAGAAATAAATTGTATTTCAGCATTTAAAAATATACCATGACTTGAACCAACATTTAATGTTTATGTTATTCTTGGCACCTTCCAAATGATAGCACTAAAAATAATTCTCCTGAATTAATACTTCTGCATTTTGACAGAATAGGATTTTGACAGAATACATACATATATATATATATATGTATATAAATATCACTGTACAGACATGAGAAAACAGAAGAATCTCCCCATACTCTCTAAAACTATTTTCCTGAACAACAGGACAAAGTTCATGTTGTTTCCTATCTGTTCCTTTTGGATCCAACAGGGAAAGGTAAACATTTAAACACTTGTACAATACATCTAGCTATAGCTCTAGTTCTGTACATGTCAAAGTCTGAAAACCTTAGAAAAACATATTCCAAACAATTTTTATTTATATACCTATATTCAAGACAATAATAAATGCGCTGAAATTAAGTAGCCCTGAGTTTTTACAGTTTCAAGACAACTGCTTCACTGTAATAGCTACCTACTAAACAAGAAATATTGCACTTTCATACTACATAATTTAGTCTGTATTTAGACACAATGTAGTCATGTAGTCAAAGGCTAAATGGTAGAAAGATACTAATCTTGGTCAAGCAACTCTTCTGAAATTATATGCTTCTAACAACCATCTTCCATATTATTAAGTTTATTTATATATCGTCATGTATGCTGCTCATATTTCCAAAATAATTGTAGAGAACGCGATGAATCATCACAGGTTTTAAAAAGAGCTTGGAGACAACAGGGCAGCAATAATACAAAACTGTGATGATATTATAGCTCAAGTGCAAGGAACACATGAATTAATGAGGGTACTAAGAAGAGAAGGTACATTATCTATTGTATTGATCCCTACTTAAATTATACCTGTGCCTCCAGAACACTTAGGCATTTCTTTTTCTTCTCTTTACTCTTGTGATTTCATATCATGCTTTCCAAAATCTTGCAAATAGCTGTGCTACAAGACAATGGCTGCACTCTTAAGGCATTTCCAGCTAGGTACTACTTCAGAAACTGCCTCATATAGACTCTAATTTACTGTGTCCCACTCCCCTTCACAGAATTGTGACATTTGGAACATGTTTCAGGGCAGGTTCACACACTGCTTGGTTACCAGGAGCAAGTCAAGAAAACTTACAACTTCAAAAGTAGTAAAAATTCACAACTGCAAGCAGCTGTAAACTTTGGAGTGTCATGAGAGAGCTAGTGTGAATCTATGACATTCTAAAGGAACTCATCAGGCAGGAGAATAGCACTCCCCTTGAACTTGCTCTAGCCTACAAATCAGTCTCCTAGTGACATTGCAAAGGCATTTTCATAAGGTTTTATGCAATTTAACCAAATTATCTCCAAAGTAGGAGCTACTTTACCTAGTGGGAGCAATCATCTCAAAAGGCCTTGAAACTTTCTATTTTAAATTTCAGATCCAGGTACCTTTATCTGGACCAATTTTATTTCATTTTGAAAAGTATACAACCTATTTTTCATAACAATGTCTGAAGGTTGGCAGAATTAAAGAATCAGTTTGTCCTTAAAATCACTAACACTAGATTATGTCAAACTACTTGCACGATAGCAAGGGAAGGACAACAAACTCTATTTTTACATTACTAATAAGAAGAGTTGTACTTAAAACAGAACTTAATCTCAGTTATGTAGACTGTAACACCAAATTCTTACAATTCTTGAGTTATCTTCCTCCTTTTTCCCTCACCTTCTTGAGAAAAGCCTCAGGCCAATAAGATGTTTTGATAAAATCTGAAAAATATTTAACGAAGGTACGTGGTAAGAATGGAAGAACTATTTAAGTTTGGGGACTTGCCTGGGATCGGAAACATCTATACTCAGACCTTTCTCAGATGAAACTTCTAGTCAGCCTTTCTATTATTAGTTTCTCACTGTCTCAGATCCTGCAACCTCTAAAATGAGGATGACAGCAGTTTCCAGCTCTACAGCAGCTGCTGTGAAAAAAAGGACATTACACATTTTCAAATGTTCACACGGCATGTTAGTTTGGCTACATTAACAATGGAAATGATTACTATATAAAACCTCCAAGGTCAAAGACCCTGAAAAAACGCCTTTTAAAAGTACAGTAGAAAGTTTGATAAGCAAACATTCTCAGAAGTTAATCTGCGTTTTTTCGGGTATTTTCATTAGTGACTTCACAGACTGGCAGTTTTGTACACCGACACTATGTTCACTGCACAAAAGGGGAACTACAGAAATCTTTGTTACGATAGTGCAAACTAGTAGCCTATATTAAATATTTACAAGCCAGTAAATCTCAAAAGTTAAACTTTCTTTGTAAAATTTCCACTAAGCTAAGCGTTTAAAAACAACAAACTCAAAAAAAACCCAAACCCAACAAAAGTAGTCATTGCTTGAGACACTGCCTCAGTATGAAAGTGTTTTTAACCACAAGTCTTGCTGTAACTAAAAAAAACCAAAACTGCTGTTAAGGTTTTGCGGCGCCACGGAACAACGGGGTTGAGCCGAACAAATCTGTGTTTTGCCGGCCAGCTGCGGGGCCAGGCGTCCCCGGTGCCCCCAGCTGGGACAGATGCTGGCGGGGCTGCTCGGAGCCGCTCTCGGCTTTGTTTNCCCGCCTGCACCTCCCCGCTCCGGGCCCGCCGGGATCGGGCCACCTCCGAACCCCGGAGGCGACGCGCGGGCGCCCGAGGGCAGGAAGCGCTCTCGCCGACGGAGCTCTCCGGATGCTCCCGGAGCCCCGGGCCGCAGGCCGCCCCCGCCGGCACCGCCGCCCTTCCCCCGCCGCCGAGGGCAGGCGCCTGCTGGCCCCAGGCCGCGGCAGGTGCGCCCCGGCCCCCGCCCGCCCCAGCACTCACCGCGGGCGCGGCGCGGCGGGCGGGGGTCGCGCCAGGCCAGCCGCCCCAGCTCCTCGTCTAAGGTGACCTCCCAGGAGCGCCGCCCCAGCCCCAGCGAGGACACGAGCCGGGGCCGGCGGCCGCCGGGGAGCCGCTCCATGGCCGCCGAGAGCCCGGCCCGCCGCAGCCGCTACCGCATGGCCCGGCGGAGCGGGCGGGCGCCGCGGGGCGAACCCAGCAGCTGCTAACGGCGCCCCCGGCCCGCCGCTACCCCGGCCCGGGCGGGGCGGGCTCGGCGTCAGCGCTACGACAGCGCCGCGGGGCGGGGCCGCGGCTCCCGGAGCGCCCCGGCTGTCGGAKCGGGCCCGGCCCACGGACCGGCCCCGGCTCTCGGATCGGCCCCGGCCCACGGACCGGCCCCGGCTCTCGGATCGGCCCCGGGCCAGGACAGCGGGGCTCCTTTGCCTTTCGCCCCTCCGGACRCAGACGCCTGCCCTGCGACCCGCGGTTCGCCCGCCCCGAGCCCCCAGCTCCGGGCAGGCACCAGCGCTGGCACCGTAACGGGCTTGGATTGCTTTCGTGGGGTTTTCTGCGGGACAGCGAAGCACCTATGTCAGTGACCACAGTCTCTTTAGACAGGGAAAATGCAATGAGTACATACAAACGTCTGATGTTATAAACCTCTCCATCTAATTTCACCCCCCTTTACGTAAAAATACAGGCCAGACAGAGCAGCAGTACCCACCTCCAACCTCGCTCCAAATCTGAGTACTTCCTAGAGTTTAGTAGAAAATGTCTCCAGTCTGTTCTTACTTGGGTCCATCCAGCCCAGGACCAGCACTCCATCTGACTTTGCTCAGGCTCAAAAAGCTTCTGCACTTCAGCTCTGCTCTGAAGCTTATAGGATACTCACATTTCAGTCACATTTTACAAGGGTGAATGACTTTACACATTAGCAAGAGGGAATAGAGCAAGGCGGCATAACTTTAAATTGAAAGAGGGTAGGTTTCAATTAGATATTAGGAAGAAATTCCTTGCTGTGAGGGTGGTGAGACACTGGAACAGGTTGCCCAGAGAAGCTGTGGATGCCCCATTCCAAGGCCAGGTTGGATGGGGCTCTGAATAACCCCATCTAGTGGAACGTGTCCCCGACCATGGCAGGAGCTTGGAAAGAGGTGATCTTTAAAGTCCTGCCCAACCTATTCCATTCTGTGATTCTATGACTTCATTTTCTGAAAACAAATGAGCTAGGCACTGTCATCCAAATTACATGTTGAAGTTGGTCTTTCTGTAAAACAAATATTAATTATCATCTATCCTTGCAGTAGTCTTTCCTCTGGTCTTGGAAGATATTAACTTTATTGGTGAACAAACCTAGGTATGCCACACTTCCACAATTTCAAGGAATACTTTATCAGTTGTTTTGGTCTTTACATTTTTAAATCTGTCCCTCCACAAACTCCTGTAGAGCTCTTTATACTGAGACTTAAAGTTTGTTGCAAAAATCCATTGTGAACAAGAGTCTGTCAAGTGAATTTCCAAGCAGTCATTAGTATCTTGCTGGTTCCTTGTATTTTGCCACCTACACCATCTCTTATCATCCATCTTGCACTTGGATGGTGTGGTGAGTTGGCCCTGTTTGGGTTCTGGGCATCCACAAAAGCCTATTGCTCCCCTCCGTGACTGGAAAGGGAGAGAAAATGTAACAGAATGTTCATGACTGAGATAAGGACAGAGAGAGATCACTCACCAAATACTGTCACAGGCAAAACACTTTCAAATTAGAGATATTAATTGAATTTATTACTAAGAACATTAGAGCAGGATAATGAGAAATAAAGCAAGATCTTAAAAACACCTTCTTCCACCCCTCCCTCATTCCCAGTTCTACTTCCTTTCCCCTGCAGAGGCAGGGAAATGGGGCATGGGGGTTATCATCAGTTCATCACACATCGCTTCTGCCACTGCAGGGAAAGGAGACTCTCCCCTGTCCAACACGGGCTCACTCCCACAGGAGGCTTTTGTTGTTGAGCCCTTCAGACATGCTCCAAGATTGGATGGATCACTAATACAAAGCTGTTATCTTTAAAATATTACACAGGGGTACTTATTTATCATTTCTCCAGTGGGCAAAGTAGATTTAATCTTTTATAGCCTACAGGCACCAGAATCAATATTCTTACCCTGTAAAAATTTAATTCCTTCTACCATTCCTGCCTATGATGGTTTCCTTTTATTCTTATTAATTTGAAAACTCCTTTTTGCTTACTTAAGGCTAAAGTAGTGAACTGTAAAATACAGAAGTGATAAAATATTCTCTGGTCTGTTAGAAGCCTTATATTAAGGTGTACTAGCACCGCTAGCAGGAATGGCATCCACATTTCTTACTTGTTTAGAAGAAGCTACTTCTTTCTTTCTCACACACTGTTTTAGTGTTTTGTTCACAGAATGGATAAGATTGGAAAGGGATCAAAGTGGGTCATCTGGTTCAACCTTCCTGGTCAGTCAGGGCCATCCTAGAGCACATTGCACAGAATTGCACCAAGACTGTTCTTGAAAATCTCCAGTGAGGGAAGCTCCACAACTTCTCTGGGAAACCTGTTCCAGTCCTTGGTCAGCTTGACGGTAAAGAAGTTCTTCCTCATATTCAGGTGGAACTTCCTCTGCATCAGTTTCCACCTATTGCCTCCTGTTGCTTGGCACCACCGAGCAGAGCTTGGCTCCATCTTCTAGACACCCACCCTTCAGGTACTAATATACATTGATGAGGTCTGCTCTTATTCTTGTCTTGTCAGGACAGAAAAGGCCCATCTTCTTCAGCTTTTCCTCATAAGAGAGATTCTCCAGTCCCTTAATCATTTTTGTTGCCCTCTACTGGACCTGCTTCAGGAGCAATGTGTCTCTCTCGAGGAGCCCATGGTTTGGGATACTCCATGCTGCTACAGGAATGTCTTGCAGGAGTTCTTACCATGCTTTATTGGGTCTGTTCTGGTACTCTCTGGTAGAATATCAACATGTGCATTTGTCTCTAGAAAGTAAAGGTCAAATTTGAGCCAACATATTTTTATTTTCCATCAGTTTTAGTACTTGATGTTTTTCTTCCCTCACTGTAACAGAGAAATAATTTCTAAAGGATGACTGATTTAGTAGACTAAAGTACACACATCAATTATTGTTTTACTACTTATTACCTAAGCCTTTAATTACCACTGGGGGGACATTACTGTGGATGCAGTGATGCCAGTAAATTGCAGGATTTATTACCTTGGTGGTAAAGATGTCCCATCTCAGGGCTACATCCTGAGAAACGGCGTGGTTGTAAAACCACCTCACTTTATTCACAGGCCCAGAGAGGCCACAGAAAAGGTTGCAATTGTAGTTAACTTGGGAACAATAATACATTATGTAACAAGTACAACTCACAATGTCAAATGGGAAGAACGCAGGAAGGTAACACAAAGTTTATTGCTATGATCCCTTTACTACCTATCTAGAGAACAACACAGTGTTTAAAGCCAAATTTCTCTCCTCAGTGTCTGGTTTAGAGTAGGTCATTCATCTGAAATGACACCAAGTTAAGTGGTGCAGCTGTTACTCCTGAGGGAAGGGATGCCATCCAGAGGGATCTTGACAGCCTTGAGGAGTGGGCCCTTGCAAACCTCAGTAAGTTCAACAAGGGGAGGTGCAAGGTCCCACACCTGGGTCAGGGTAATCAGCAGTATACGGGATGGGGATTGAAGGCATTGGGTGCAGCCCTACAGAGAAGGATTTGGGGGTGCTGGGGATGGAAAATGGAACATGACCTGACAGTGCATTCTCATAGCCCCGAATGCCAACTGTATCCTGGGCTAAATCAACAGAAGCGTGGCCAGTCCACCTCACCCTGGGAGACATTTCTCCCTCTTTCCTCTGCTCTTGTGATACATCACCAGGAGTGATGAGACACTGGAACAGGTTGCTCAGAGAAGTTGTGGATGCCCCATCCCTAGAAGTGTTTGAGGCCAGGTTGGATGGGACTTTGAGCAGCCTGGTTTAGTGGAAGGTGTCCCTGCCCATAGCAGGAAATCGTTCTATGATTCTGAGGTCTCTATAAAAAGCACTTAACTCTAGCAACTCTGTTATTCTGAACAGGACCATTACATGATAATGCAGGCAGTCAATTAAGGAACTCCTCTAAGCAAGTACATCTATTTAATTAACAGCAGCAGAGACGTATTCTTCAACATGACCTGCATTACCAAAATGTTGATTTAAATCATTACAAACTCCAGCTATCACTCTTCCAAATCTCTTGCAGGTGTATTTCTTCATTAGGATCCTGCAACTAATTTATTTTCCTCAGTAAAAATCAAGCATGCCCTTGGTAGTCTTTTGGCAGAGGTAAAAAGTACTGTGTATCCAATCTTTTCTGATAGAGTGAATCTAAAGTGAAAAATATCTTAACCACAGTGAAATCTGGATAATTCTCGCATAAATGTGCTGAAGAACAAAGAATCATATTCCACCACAATTGGCCATTCTACTCAGTTATGTGTAGGAATTGCAGAGCAATTTGTAGCAGGAGCTCTGAAAAATGCAGCTAGTCAGAGACTGGTAAGGGAGCCCTTCAGCTGCTGTGCCCAATGCTTCCAGGGAGATGGCTGCAGGCTCGAGGACTCCCATATCCCAAAGAACATCTGCAATTATGCTTGGTCCCACTGAGGGAGGAGAAGGACATTCAAGATCAGTGAAAGTGTTCCTAATATTGTTCCTTGAACACGTATGTGAGAGTGGTCTTGTCAAATGACAACTAGTGCAGAAGCAAAACTTTAATCTCATTGCTCAAGAATTTAAAATTGAACCAAAATCAATAAAGGGTTTTTACTTTTTCATATATTGGTTTCTTTTTTAGTGCCCACAAGTAACTATGAAGTATTTATTTTCTTCCAAAGAAAAATACCCCAAGAAAGTTTTTAGAAGGTTGCTTAGGAGTCATAAAAAAATTTTATCTCAATTCATGTCAGGGAAATTGAAGTACTTATACAAGTATTACATTCTAGTCTCGAATGCACAAGTCACATTAGAACAGTGTAAATACAATAAGAGGTCAAATTTGGCAATTGAAATACTTTTGGAAAATGAAAACTAGCTGACAAAGAGAATAAAAAAGAGAAAAATAATTATTTTTAAATATCAAAATACTAATATTCTAATTCCTTTTCTACTTATCAGCAAATAAAGACTAAAGCATGAGTAAAATATTCTTTCTGCTGATGGAAAGAATGACATCACCTTCTCAACAAAAATACCTGAGCTATATTAAAGCTCTTCTACACTTTTATCATAAAAGTTTAAATTGCATTTATTGTTGGAAATAATCTAAAAAAAAAAAAAAAGAAGAGAGCGATTTTAAAGTCTTGTTAAAAAGGATGATTACAGCCCTTTATTTACTTGAGCCAAAAGGTAATTGAGAAAGTTGTTGATACACAGCAGGATGTGGGAAGAGATCCAGAAGGTACTTTGTTTTCTTGCAAAGGGAAATGTTACATGCTGTTCCTGAACCATGGATATTTACAGAACCTTTCCTTTCTTCCAAAGCTCCAAACTCCCCGTGTATTCTCTGCACAAACTGTCTATCACTGTGAAAAATACTAAGTATTATTTGTTTCAGGCTATTGTAGCTGTGGCTCCCACCCAGATACACACAGAAATACTGATTTGTGTTTCTTCGTTTAGCTCCTTATTACTATTTTAATTATTAGTCTCAACCAAAGTCCCAGAGGAGATGTAAGGATCCCCTCCCCCTCAACTAGCTGCATCCTTTAAAAAAACAATGAAATCAAAATGTCCCTGTCTGCCAGAATGATGATGCTTTTTAGCAGTGTCAGACTGTACCTAAAGGAGTCCTGCAGGAAGGCTGGGGATGCACTTTTTACAGTGGCATGGAATGATATTACAAGGGGGAGTGGTTTTAAACTGAAAAATGGTAGGTTTAGATTGGATACTGGGATGAAATTCTACTGCGAGGGCAGTGAGGCACTGGCACAGGTGAAGCTGCAGATGTCCCCTCCTTGGAAGTGTTGAAGGCCAGGTTGGATGGGACTCTGAGCAACCTGGTCTAGTCAAAGAAGTCCTGCCCAAGGCAGGGGGGGTTGGAATGAGATATTTGAGGTCCCTTCCAACCCAAATCACTCTATGATTCAGTGTATGAAGAAAGTGCTGATGATATCAGAAAGTTTCTCTCTCCTGTCCACCCCTAAACTTGTAATAGAAGTCTGTTTTTCTATATAAGATATGCTTTGCTGATACTTCCAGTCCCTCAAAACCAAGCTGATGCAGACATTGCCTGCAGCATGCCCAGGTGCTTTTTTACAGGATCACATGTAGGGACCAGTTCTCAAAATGAGCTCTAAGAAGCCATAACTCTGGGCAGGCAGATAATTTTTTATAGTTCTGATATTGAAGTACTATCAAACTATGCATCATGTTCAATAGCAACCTCCCTCATATATAGTAACTTTTATACATTCTGAGTATGAGAACAGTAGGATTTTTTTTTTATGGTTTATAACTGCCTAAAGGGTTTTTTACACTATTACAGGAAATGTGTGTGCCACCAGCATGACACTATTGACAAATTTCAAGTGCAGGCTCCAATCTATGCAATAAAAAAGCTTCAGGATGAAAGTATCGTTAACATAAAATTCCTACCATCACCAAAGCAACAATTTTTCTCCCAACTCATTTTTAGACTCTAAGTGGAGCCATTTTAACTGGATCTTTTATTCCCAGGGTGCTTCTCTAAATGCTTTGCTTCAGCAATCAGGGCTCTAATCCATATCAGGACTCTTCTAACTTGCATCAGGCAGTATGGCCTTCATAAACTAAAAAATAAAGGAAAATTATTCTTCCACTTAAGATGGAGAGACTTATTTTTATGCTACTTTAAGAAGAACACTCTATGGAACTACTAATCAACACTGCAAGTGAAATAATAGGAAAGCACAAGGGAGAAAAAAAAATCGCATGGACTGTGGAGGCAGTAGAAACAGCCCCTTTCCAAAGAGGATATGAACCAAACCAGTTTGTTTCTCTGAAGCAGAAAAGAAAAAACTTGGGAGTGTATTTGTAAGATTTAAAATAACCAATTAGTAAAATATTTTTTAAATTAAACAATCTCACAAAGAAAAATATTATTTACTTCCTTCAGTTCTGGATAACATTAACATCATTAACAACACAGGAACTAAATAGAAATACAGATAATCAGATTATCAATGTTATCAAATAGGCACAACCCCATTATTTATTGTGACACTTCAGACCAAATATTACCTAAAATATACTTAGTTGGACTAATTGGTCTAGCAGATAAAACCAGATAAAGTATGTAGTACTTAGGCAACCATGAAAGCATCTCTGTATGCACCACCCATGGTCTTACTGTAATAATAGATAGATACAATATAAATACCCATTATTATCTTACTACAATAAAATTTTTAAAATAGTTTAAAAACCCCATATGAACAGTAATGTCATCCATAACAGCCAAATCAATTCTTAATTTCCAAGTATCAGTGGAAATATCTGTAGCCTCCCAATGTTAATAAATCAAAGAAACATAAACAACACAGACATCAGAATGTTTATGTGAAAAATCTACGTTCCTGAAAAAGCTCTTGATTCTGTATAGCTGCCAGGATTAAAAATCGACCTGATACAGACTGAAACAGATGAAACATAAACCTAATTCATATTATTATGTTAAATAATTTTTATTTTTTTATCTTATTACCAAGGAAATGACACTGGTGTGTCATTTCTGACTAAAGCTGTAATCATTCCTGTGAACATAGGTAGATTGAGCTCACTCAGGAGCTAGTGAAATGCCTAATGACCAGTTACCAAAAAATCCTCCTACTTCCTATTTGACATTTGGAAGGTTCTTCAACACTTCTATCAACTTTTCTCCTTTTGAACTTATCACCTATCAAACATGCAATGAAAAACAAACTTTCACACCAGCCTTCTTGGAAGACATTTGACTGCTATAGGCTCACACATTTTTCATTACGTCTACATGACTATGAATAGTTGGTTAAAGATGGATCTTGAATTCCATCTTCCTACAGGAGCAAGAAAGTTTTTAAGACACAGCCACTATTTACAAGACAACAGAGTTACTATATGAGGAAGAAGGATGCTCAGAAGGGCAAAGACATTTATCTAAACTAAAAATGTTTGACAGATGAAAGTTTTTATTGTGAACAGTCTAATTCTAAAAATGAATAGCATAGAGTTAATTTTGCTGAAAGTCCATTTGGAAAAATTAATTATTTATAATCAAGATTTATATTTTCATATTTTCATTTACAGTATTCCAACATTTTGATTTCAGCAGAAAAAAGCAAACCTACACAATATCTTTAGCAGAACAAAGTATGTAATCAGAAAATATAGGAATGTATGAAATAAAAAAAAAAATATTTCTTTCCTCCGTCTTACTAGTTTTGGGACACAGTTTCATCAGTTGTGTTATTGATTCATTTTATAATTGGAAAGTTCACAGGTGCCCAAATTTATTTTTTTATAACTACCTTTGTAAAGAATAAAATCTTCTTTGTAGATTCTTTCAGAGTTGCATTTTCAGATTTAAGGTAAATGAAGGAAAGCATTTTTTTCTTTGAATAAGAGTGAATTTTCTCCTAGACACAAGCTTAATTAATTCATGTGATTTAATTAACAACATTGCTTTCTGTGATTATCCAGTATTTTAAAAATACAATATAAACCTAAAGTAAATGCTTAGAAATGTAGGTGAAATTCTCTTTTTCAGACCAAGGTTCTGAATGGTAAGATGAAAGATGGATTGAAGCAGTTTGTCTGAATAGAGTAATTTTCACTTTGATTGTTTTTCAGATCGCTACTGTAGTAGAGATGATGACAGCTGGTATGAAGTTGTCTGAATCAGTGATACTTGAATGCAAATACATGCCAATACTTTGCATAAAATCCACAAAGCAGAGTTATTTATGCATATGCCTTTTGACATCTCAGCATGCATGTTGACTTGAATTGACATACTCTCTTTTTGATTTTCTGGTATTGTATTTAAGTGGGAAGCTAAGAACAGAATATAAAATCAGGCTCAGTAAAAAAAGAGGGCAATGCTGAAGAAAGAGATTCAGCTCATAACTGAAGTTAAATATTTAGTTCTAGTAAACAAATACATTTAAGGAACTTTGCTGTACCCAACTTCATATTTGTTCAAAGGGATGACAGTCATTTTGGGGATAGTTATGAGTATACTAAAAAGAAAATTCAAGGACTGAAAAGTAATGTAATAAAGATTTATAAGCTATTTGTCTTACCAGGTGGCAATGGCTGACTAATTTGGAGCACACCATTTTATCAGAAACGTATTTAGAGCTGACTAGTCTACATGCCATTTAAAGTACAATTTATACAAATTGTAGCTTTTGATGAAAGCTATATGTTTTTAGAAGATTGCACAGGGTTGTAGTCAATCAGCTAATTTAGTCAGAGCTATGAATCAGACTTCAGTGCAATGCTTTGGAAGATCAATCACCTCAAAACTATCTCCAGACAGTGTAATGTGAACCGTTTTGAAAAAATCATGACTCTGAAAGACACAATTCTAAATCATTATGGATGAGAAATGTCAATTAGGAGTAATCAATGTTTCAAAAAGAACCTGAGTGCAAAGGAATGATTCAAACCAATTGCTTTTATGGTTGTAGCTATAAGTGGGAAAAAGGATTATATTCTTAATGGTAGATTCTTTGTCTTGATTAGAAAAAAAAATGCAATAATGAGACTTGAACTAATAAAACATTTGTACTAGATTTAGTTGTGAAAAACTTCCTCCTCTGTCACTGCAGAATGGGCATGAGCCCATAATGGGACAGAACAGCAACTATAATAGAAACCAGGGAAGTATTATTGAGTTAAAATAAATATTCAGTCTAATTAAACTTGAAAAACTTTTCATTCCACTTTCTTTTTTTTTTTTTAGAAAATTGTGAGGCTGTGACTAGAATTCTTAGGAGAGAAGCTAATGTAATGCTGTATGAGTCTTTCACAGCCAGCAATCACTGGCTACTGAGAAAGCAAGTGTGACTTACTGCCTGTACCATATGGTTAATAATCTCAACATCACAAATCGTTCTGGTCTTGCATAGAAGTGTTATGAACACTGTAGGATAGAACATGAAGTGGGGAGAGAGAAGTGGAGAAGTGTGCTACAGACTGCCTCAGTAAAAACCAGAAATGCAACTCTGGACTTAACAGAAGCTGATAGTACCCAACAAAAAAACAGGATAAGCAGAAAGAGATAAACTCCCACATCTTCCCTTTTTAACCAGCACAAACCCTATACTCACAAAGCAGTGTTTCAGGAGACAGACAATGAATGTTTCATGTGGCTGATTAGAGAAACATGCATAGCAGTGTCGACAGCAGCACAGCATGAGGTTGGGTTAAAACAGACAAACTGCTCCTACCTATTTGAATCAATGACAATGTGGCTCTCTAAAAACTATCAGATAAAAAGCAACATGAGTAATGACAAAACTGAAGAAAGATGTTAATTCCTTTCACTCTCTCAAGATGCTGCAAAACATGTGGGTATGGGTGCAGGTGTGCATGTACAGCCAGGTGGGAAAATTTACCTGAACCTCCAAATTCACTGGGTAGTAATGATATTAACACCTCACCCACAATTTAACACTTCAGAGTGGTGAAAGTATGATGCAGCTAGACTTCTTTATTTTTAAAACTTAATTTGCTAATCCTAAAACTCTTAAAAGTTACTCCTTCCTGTGTTCAACTGTCTGGTAATCTAGTTAGTTGCTCAGAGAGTGTGATATATGAGAATAAATCATACTTTCTTCACAGAAAGTGAGATACAGCCTAAATGAGTGTTAGTGTTGTCTCCTAAATTACTTTTGAGGGTATGAATTATGGAAAGGCAGAAACATATGTGTATAAAGCAGACTTAAAATGCAAGTTCTCACCCCATTTCCTGTCCCTTTTCCACTTCCTGAACAGACACCAAAATTCTGAATTTGGACCCAAGCCATGGAAGCCATTGGATTTCTAATCTCCACTGACATTACTCACAGCTTCAGGGTTTTTTTTCAGATATTTTTTGTTTAGTTTAGCACATAGTTAGGTGCTGAACCCAACTGTGATCCATCTGCCTAAGGCACGTGCCCAATGCTAACTGAGAGGCCTCTGGATAGCCAAGATGCCTGTCTGGAGCAGGCAGGTTATGACACACGGTCTCAGAAAAGACCCACATGCTCTGTAGCAGTAAGCAGTGGCTGGAGAGTACCCTACAGCTACTCTGCACCTAGAACACCACTAAATGCCTGGATCTGAGCAGCAGAATGTCATACCTCATGGCTGATGACACTTCCTATCAGGGACACCTCAAGAGTTTTATCACTAAATCCCAGGATTAATGTCTTAGCCAAGGGAACTTCTTATTGTACTCATTTTGCCCTCTACTAGAAATGCAGTCAGATCAAAGTGTGTCATTCTTCTTACATATCCATTACAAGAGAGTTGGGAGGCTCCCCCTTGTTTAGACGTGAGCTGATTTCCCAGTTAAGACATCTCCATTATGTCCAGCGTTCAAGGAAAAATGATAGGCACAAACTGGAGCAACATTTTTGTGGCATATTCCACAAACAAGTCAGGAATGTTCTTGAAAAGCATTGCAGCATCT
The DNA here is from genome assembly GCA_013186435.1 of Turdus rufiventris. NCBI lineage: Eukaryota > Metazoa > Chordata > Aves > Passeriformes > Turdidae > Turdus > Turdus rufiventris. Next base: position 5,937,458 of record PYHW01010409.1, on the reverse strand, counting down.
GATTTGGTATTCTTCCAAACAGAATCTGTTTCGTGGGTACCACAGCTGTCCTCAGAACTTACCTAACAGACTCTAAGTGAAGTTTACAAGCTATTTCCTTCAAAACTTCATTTTTGCTTTGAACCATATTGCTAAGCCATCTGTTACAATGCTCATTCAAAACTTAGACTTAGCCCAGGGCCACAAGACCAGACCATTTATATGGTTTTATCAGCTTCATTTTTTGGTGTAGTAATTTCTGTGGTTTAGAAAGCATTATCTTTTAAAAAATGCACCTCTCCTGCCTTTACTGGCCTTTGTATGCCACCCAAGGCTCTAAATCATCATGAGCACCTGGCAAAAAAATGGGTTAGGACAACTCAGAGTTAATGGCCACTACCTGATCTTCCATATTTTCATACATTCCAAGTTCCAGATACAGTTCAAATGTTCAAAACCCAAACAGGTTTCAAGGAAAGTGATACCTGAGTTATAATAACCTCAAGCTGATATCTCAGTAACTTCAAGAGACTGCAGCTAATGTAGAAACATTTTGGTGACCACTGGACTAAAATAGCCTGATTTTAAACAGTTTTGTAAGGGTGAATTTATTATCAGGCTCAAGAAATTCTTGTATTCGCCCATATGGAACTGAATCTTAAGAGACACCCTCTACAAAATACGTATTTAGTTTAGTAGCTCACCTTATTCTTTCCTTTTCCCCAATCTACCAATAATACAACACATAGTGCTTATTTGTACACTGCTACAAGTGATCTATTGCATCTTAAATAAATAATATAGAATGTCTGATTCCTTTCATATTTATTTTTTGTTGAAAGATGTGATGGACAGCTAGTGCAATGAACTCTCTGAAATCACAACCATGTTCATCATCATCATGGTCTCAAAGATGCTGTTGCTGTAAGGCAGCAAGTGCTAACACACTTGTAGCTACTTCTAACCCCACGTAGAAGACTCCTGTATTTGGTTCAGGAGTCCAGAAGCACTAGCTGGCAGAGTATGTTCAGTCAAATCTGCTCCTAGAGTATCTTTGAGCTATTATCATACCATACTTCCTCCTTTTCACATATTCCAGCTGACTGTGTGGGATTCACTTAGTCATTATCATACAGTCTACCCAAACCACACATACTACCCAGTGCTGCTGGGACTTTTTTATAAATGACTCACTAAAGATTGAATCAATCCAGCTAAACCCTAAAAGGTATCATATGATTTTCTTAAGAACAGGAGCACGGAATCCTCCATTAATCAGAAATCCAGAGGTGGATGAATTTTCTATAGAAATCTCTGACTCATACAGGAGCATGGTAAGCGCAGAAGGGGTGTGTCTCTAATTTGGTGAAGAAGTTACTTCATGCTGATGCAATAACTAAACTACACAAGCAGTTGTTTCAAGTTTATTCCTACCAATTAATTTGGCAAGCATAATGCATTTTCCTCTTTAGTAAACAATCTTTTGCTTTCCTTGGAGACACTAATATTTGAAAATTGATAGTAGAATCAGAAAATCAGCCTATAAACTAATAATCTTGTTTAGAACAAGCCACTAGTGAATGATCAAATACTGCATGAGATTTTGTAGTGTGAAATAGGTCCGGAGTAAATGTTCTTCATTATTTGAGGGCAGTGCCTAGCACAAAGACACAAAATAACATAAGCATTGCAGTCTCTAAGATTCAATCTCATTTACTACTATTCGTTATGGGGGAAATGGTTGGCTTGGAATTTGGTTGATCTTTACAACGCCCATAGGAAGCTCTCTCAGACAGTTGTGGTCTTCCATTGTGCTTTAAAACCCAGTTCATTTCTGAGTGGGCAAAAACTTTCATCAAATCAATGGTTGTCCAACAAATTATAACATTTTTATCTTTGATGAAAAATGAGGCAACTTTAAGAATAGTATCAAGGCTTGTTGAAACAATTCCAATTACAAATGCTTTATTACAATGTTCTAGGACAATCAACATGAATTGGTTTTAACAGTTACCCTTCTTTTCTCAGGCTGCAGTACAGCTGACCTCCCATAGCTGGGCACCAGTCTCAGTTGCAGCAGTGAATCTGAGATGAGAAGCCATGGGGATGCTTTGGAACACATAATTACTTTGATCAAATGTAGGAAATGCTGGGCCTGCCTACTAAATTTGCAGTCCAAAATCAACTCTTCTACCCTTTACTGTCATTATCATGAGTTAACCCTCATAATGTCCTGACTCCTGCTCAGCAAAAAGCACACATTAGTAACATCAAACTGGTGAAAAATGAATGATGAGAAAGGAAAGAAGGTTTTCCTCAGATTTTATCAGCACTTTTTTATTAATATGTATGGATTATATATGAAGTATATGAAGTAGTAAGTACCATTTGAAGAGATTCAATGCTGCCTCATACATAAAAACCACCCTAATTTTCAGTTACTGATTTGTTTTCAGCCTGCTTATGTAGGGCCGCTAGAATAAAAACAGGAATATGAGGGATGTTTTCTCTGAAAATTCTAATGTGAAGAAACAATAATTCACAGCTTTGATATTAAAAAACATAGCAAAGAAGACAGAAGCACTGCACATCACTCAGTTCAGATGACTTTTATATTGAAGTCTTGGGAAGAAATTAATCATTGCTGTAAGTAGGCAGAACACAGCTGGGAGTGGCTGAATTGTGCTTGCAACTAAGGCAAAGTGAACAGCACTGTAGGGCAGCTCAGCTGGATTCCTGGGCAGTGAGAGCCTGCTAACCATCACAGCTCTTAAAACACCACAGTAGTAAAAGCCCACCAAATGGCTGCAAGGAAGTGTTTGGTCTCAGACCCAGTGGGAATTTCCTCAGATTTCAAATAGTGGGGACCATATGCCAAGATCCCTGCAGCACTTCCTAGCTGGAAAGTAAACAGCTGAATGTATTTGGCACAGTTTTTACTACTGCTGCTCAAGCAGCTTTTGTATGAGTTTGCACAGCTATCACAGCACTGGAATTAAGAAGAATTCTTTTCTAAGTCAATAATTTTTTACCAAATCTCTGGGAAATTTGTGTGGAATAAAAAACCACCTTAAAAATAGATAAAGAAACATGAAGGAATTTTTATTCATATCTGGCAGAAATCACCCTCCAATCATTCTTCTGTATAGAAGGACAGCTCTTCCAAATGTGGTACAAAGTAGGATGTGCCCTTCAAAATTCAGGAAGGACTCTTTTTCTCCTTTCCTGTATTAACATATTTCCATCACAGTCTTAATGTTGTCAATGTTGCAGTTACTCTAAGAAAGACACTTTCCCCCTAATACACTGATTATCAAAGAAGCTAAGTTCCAAAAATGCAGATTAGCCACCCTGTGGTCATGCTGGCATGAGAAAGTCCAGGTTCAAACATCATGCCAGAACTCCTTGGTCTGCAGCTGACTGACACCTGACTTCTTCTTCAAGACCAAAACATTACAGCACTGAGCAGTATTAACATACCTACTCCAACAGCCGTTTTGCTGCCAGACTCCAGGGAGATTCTTACCATAATCTCATAATGAGATATTAATAGCAACCTGAGAGAAAACTGCTTGCTCTTTCTCAGAGAGGAATTATCAGTAAACGTGAAACTCCATTTATAGTAGTGTACAGGATGGAAATGCTGGTGGCAAGGAAGGTGTTCTCCAGCTCCTCCTCTGCCAGTGGGAAGATGCTCCTGAGCTATGTCCTTCTTTCAATAGGAAAAATGGAGCATTTCAAGTCCAATACTTGGTCAACAGAAAACTGAAATCAAGACAATGAGCTTTGATGATAGTTTAATATGAGGAATAGTAAGACAAATTTTTATTTTTGCCTGCTTAAATGAGAAAAAGCATTGATCCTGTGGGAAAGGATAGTGAGAGCTACTTATACATTGGTGCTACAAGTTCAGTTTGTTGCATAACAGAAACAATGAAGGGGAGTAATTCTAACAGAAGGGACCAAGTCATAAAGCCCAGTCTTGTCAAAAGCACACAAGGCTCTTCTTCTTTGTGTCTGTTAAAAAGTTCTCATTTTCTGAGAAAAAAGTCTTCATTCAAGGTTTCTGTTCTTAGAATTCATAATATCTGTATCTGAGGTTTTTAGAAAAATCAGTTTCTCAGAGAAGTGTGAAACCTTTCCACCTGGGTTCACTTTCTCCCAGGCATCACGTATGTGTATATTGAGGCCTATTTGCCAGATAAAAATCAATAACAATGCAGGTCAGATGTGCAGGTGGCAAAAGGAAAAAGACTGCATCAAAGAATAAACATTCAGAGAACCACTGATGCCTATTGCTGGCTGATTTCTTCAGGACTCCTAAACTTACAATAGATCTCTCAGATATTGATCGTTTTTCCTTGGTATCAAAGAGATGAATAATCCCACTGAAGTTTTCAGGAGCTGACAGATGCTATGAAAGGCTTTTCACAAGAGCACTGATAAAGTTGCTTGCCTGTTTCTTCAGCTGAAACATCACATGGCTTCACTGTTGAAAGAAACAAAACAGCAAACAAACACGGAGGAATTCTTTTAAGGTGAAATAAGCATTCAGGCTGACCTTGCCTTCCAGATACAGTGAATCACATTGTTTCTGTATGAAAAGCAGGCTCTGCGTTGGTTAGGTTTGCAGAAAAGAACCATCGTTTTTGTCAATAATTCTCTTACAAGCTTAATGTTATAATCAGTGTTTTGATGGTGGATTGTAGTGATAAATTTGTAGTGATAAATTGTAGTGATAAATTTGAGCTAGAATGAAAAGGAATTTTTCAATATTTTCAGCATCCCAGAATCCCAAGGAAGAACCTGGGAGCATTTTTGACAAATTAGGCCTGAACAAGTAGGATAGAAGTCCTCAGAATGCCTTCTGTCAAAGTAAATATATCTGTTTACTCTGATAACACCAATGAGCAACTTCTCTCTCTTAGAAAAGTCAGATTCATTCAAAACTGTCTTAGGTACTGAGTCTCTATTAATCTTAGTATAAACAGACAATTAATCCAAAAAGAGTAAGGAAAAATTATATATCATGGAAAGATTTTGAATTCTCCTTTTTTTCCTCTCCCTTATTAAGGTTATTTGAGTCATTATTTTCCTCATCAGCATAAAAGGAAATAGACCTTCACAAAATAATTCCATGTCCTTATGCATCTAAAGCCTCCAATTGGATTACTTGTGACTTGAGCCAATAGAAGAATAAAAGGAGGGTTATATGATGCTTTGATATCTAGCAAGGTAGTGCTTTCCCCTCAGAAAGCTGTTCATAAGGAGCTACAGGACTTCCATACAGCCTTTTTTGCTAAAGCCACTGCTGACTGCATGAAAAGGATACAAGAAGACCACAAAAAGTTTTTTAATCCATTTTGCTAACCAGTTACATAATCCTTGGTTGTTGTATTCTAGTGATATTATACAAAGCAATACTAGTTTAGCATTCTGAACCTCTAATCTCTTCCAAGACTTGTTTCTCAGCAGAGAGCTGAGCTTGTTCCAGCAGAGAGCCCTTCAGCTGTATCTGTCCTGCCTTTCCCAATGCACTGGCCCAGAGGCTTGTGGCTCTGGTTTGTCTCAGCTGCAGGTCCTGAAGCAGACACAAATGTCAGCACTGGCACTGCAACCTGGCCAGGGAGCTGGCTGGGGGCAGGGGGAAGGTCTGCAGGACTGCAC
>PYHW01010409.1:5849845-5922386 GCA_013186435.1 Turdus rufiventris | reverse complement strand
GCCGGTCCGCCTGCCCCCAGCATCCCCTCGGTGACAGCCCCGGCCGGTCCGCCTGCCCCCAGCATCCCCTCGGTGACAGCCCGGGCCGGTCCGCCTGCCCCCAGCATCCCCTCAGTGACAGCCCCGGCCGGGCCGCTCCGCCCTCCCCCCTCATCCCCGCGCTGCCATTGGCCCGGCCGCACCCACCCGGCAGCAAGCTCACTTCTGGTTGGCTCAAACCTCCCGGCCTCCTCAGGAGGCGAATAGGGCGCGGGGTTGTTTGCCTGTCCCAAGATGGCCGCGCTCAGTGGTGCTTCTGTGGAAAGGAATGGCGGGGAGTGAAGCCTGAGAGAGCGGGCCGGGGCCGCGAGGGGGATGAGGTGACGCCGCCATGGCGAGCGAGGGGGGCAGGAAGCAGTTCTGGAAGCGGAGCGGCGCGAAGGTGCCGGGCAGGTGAGAGCAGCCGCGGCAGCTCGGTGTCGCGGGCGCCCGGACGGTGCTGGGCCGGCGGGGGCGGCTCTGCCCGTCCGGCTTCGCTGTGACCCCAGCACCGCGTTCCTGTCCCTCGGCCGGCCGGCCCAGCGGGACCTCGCGTGTCCTGGCTCTCCGCTGAAGGAACCGTGTGCAGTCGGGCATTGCCCGCACCCGGGTCCCGTGTTATCTCAGTGCTCGGAGCCTCGCAGCGCTGGGCATTTCCAGTTGTGTGCTGGGGATCGCTGCTGGTTAGTTAGCGTTGGTTATAACTTGTGTCAGAAAAGTTGTGAAATAATCTTTTGAATGTGCGTTCCCAGCCTGACCTCAGGGCTAAAGGAGTTAACGTGATCTTAGGAATGTATGCGCCGGGATATTTTGAGTGGGCGACTGTGTTTGTATCTGTCAGCAGTGCCAAGTTGGGATGTTTTGAAACTTGATACAAGTTACGAGTTATGATATTTTTGAAATGCTTTGCAGGAAACTGCGTTTTCTAGGCGCGGAGACGTGCTTTAGTTTCTGCTACGTATTTCAAAATATTGTCAATTTCTCAACTTTCTTCCTGAAGTGTGGACAGCAGACCAGTCATTGTATTAGTGCAAGGAGCTACAAGCACATTCTCCCATTCAAGATTTTCCTAACTTTTTCAGTCGAACTGTTGTCCTCCTAAAGTGTTTTCTTTGTAACTTTGCAGAATCTCTTGTGGGGAGTATGCTTCTGGCCTTCCTCTCTTACGCAGGATCTATAAATAGTTGCAGTTAACTTGCAGGCAACTGCAGGCTTGGAGAAAAACAAGGGCACTGTGGAGAATGTGCTTTGGTTTCTATTTATTTTTTTCATGACATGGAGAGGATGGTTGTTGCTTTCTATTTGAGTGGATTTCCATTGCAGTTTTTCACAGAGTGAGGAAAAGGCAGGTTCTGTGTGTGTGGAAATGGGCAGTGACGCCTGACCCTCATGTGAGCGTAGGGCAGGAAACGTGCCCGTGGAGAGGATGGAGTGCAGTTCTGTGAAAAGGCTTGGTGGGGTATTTATTGCCATGGAATCACACAAAAACTGTCCAGAGTTTTGATAAACCACCATTTTCAGTAACCATTAGAGCTATTTTCATTGGTGTTATTGCTGCACCTGTTGTGAAAGCCTAAGCCTTTCTTTAAAATCTGTTTTGATGGCAATCTTTTTGGCTTGGTTCTATCTCAGGTTTACTAAGGTTGGATTTACCTGTCCTTATCGTCTGGAGATTGTTTTTTGTATGTGAGGAGGGTGTGTTTGTTCTATGGGATTTTTATTACAGGTTTGGGTAGATGTTAATGTTGAATATGATTTATTTATCTTACAATTGCAGAGTTCTGTAGTAATAATTTCTATTATGAAGCCACATGTAAGTCTTGATGTGTCTTCTGTGGCATTTTTAGTTACAAAATGGTTTTATATCCAATAACTGGGAGGTAATGAACTTTTAGTTTGTAGAGTTATGTGTTCACACAATAACATGCTCTTTTGTAATGTTAGAGGCTAGTGAATAAGTGTGTCTTTGGAAGCTTGCTTCAGAGCATTCTTTTAATACTCCTATGGCTTTTATTCTCTGACTTGTCAGCTTCTACATTTTACTGTAGCTTTGTCATCCTTGTGCTTTAGTAATGGTTAAGAATTATCTGGTTGGATTTTGGGTGACAAGGGTACATAGAAGATGAAATCTATGAAGATATTTGAGATTTTAAATTTTTTTTTGGCAAGAGATGAAGAAATGATAAATCTTAGACAATTTTTGTAGATTCTTACTGCAGCATCTAACTTATTTCTTATTTTAATTGCTGGTTAAAAAAATAAAATAGCCTAAAATAGCCTTAGCTTGGGTCTCACAAAGAGTTCCTGTTTAGCAAATAAATCTAGGATTTTTGTTAAACTACTTCTTAGTATGCACATCAATTGCAGACTCATTATATTTAGTTTTTGAAACAAAAATGTTGTAACATGTCAGTTCTGTTCATTATTGACTATTTAATACACAGAAACTTCCCAAATATTTATTATTTTTGTGATAACTCTTTCTTTTCTTTTAGTATTCAACATGTGTATGGAGCTCAGCATCCACCTTTTGATCCGTTATTGCATGGAACGTAAGTTAACCTAATATTTAAATATTACAAGTATTTTGTGTCCCCTCTGTCTTCTTTTCTCTTGTTTCCTTTGCCTATAAAGATTTTGTTAATCTTCCTTTTTCAATTTTTGTCATTTTCTTGACTTCTCTATTCTGACTTCTCCCTTGTGACTTCCTGATGGTTACCATATTTGCAGAAATAAATCAGCTCTTTCAGCTCTTAACTAACATGGATTGCAAACTGTTATTTATTTGTATTGCATTATACATGGGATATAATGAAGTAAAAAAAATAATGTACTGAAAAAGAAGTATTTGCTTGGAAGGACATCCTGCTTCTACTAGGTTTATTTTTTTTTTTTTTCAAGGACTGGTTTCAGATAGTACAAGAAGTTCCAGTTAATTTTCAGATGATGCTGAGTTGGAGGCAGTTGAAATGTGTGAGCTTAAGGGCAGAGTTAAAAGAAGTGAGGTTAATTGGCTCAAAATACAGAGGTATAGAGACCACGTCATAGAAACTGGAAGTTTATTGCTTGAAGTGACAGAGCTAGAGAAAGACCTTGCAGTTCTAAATAGTGGAAGTGTGTTGTAGCACCTGTTAGGGAAGGTACTCCCTGTAAGACATAACTGAAATGTTATAACTGATACTATATGAGAATGGGGTAAGAACTTTTTCTGATTTGCAGTTCTGCCTGCCTTAACAGAAAAAAATTAAAATTAACCCAGGTGGAGAGACAGGGAGGTCAGAAATTAACTCAAGAACCATCTTGGTGCAATTCTGTGCAAGATGACCCTGCTTGAGCAGGGAGTTTGGGGCAGATGATCATCTGTGATCCCTTCCCGTCTTACCCCTTCTGTGAAAGCACAATGAAATTAATGGCAGTAACTATTTTTTGGGAACCCACTAAGAACCATCTCAGTTTTATACCTTATTCAGCTCATTTCTGAAGGGAGATGTGATTGCTCAGCATTACTGTAAGTGAGAACAAGTGCCAGGCTAGGGAGGGATGCTTGGTTCATATCTCATACTGTGTGTTGACAGAGGGGCAAAAGGTCAGGGTCCACTTAGACTAGTAACTAGAAGAAATATCTTTCCTTTGAGAAGAGCAAAGTTCTGAAGGCCATCCATGCTGGCATACCTGCATAGGGAGAATGATAGATTTAATGAGTTTTAGGGTGAGACTTGGTTTGTTTATGACAGTGGTTGTGTTGTGTGATTGCTTCTGATGACTTAAGAGTAGACCATGACTTGACTGCAGCTCCTGTGGTGTTATGCAGCAATTGCAATGGAAGGGCTGAAATCTGCAGAAATGGATGAAGCAAGAGCAATGTAGTGTGCCCTGTCTATTTTATAAGCTATTCTAGTACTAATCCTTTCATGTGACTTTGGGGCTGGTCTTTTTTTTTTTCTGTCTGGGTTTTATTTTCCTTTTTCTTAAAAAAGGGGAAGGAAAGATTTGTTTGACACTGTTGCTTTGAATAGAAGCTAGTTTTTACAGTCCTTGTTGTCAGATTTCTTTGGCTGTATGCAGCATGGGTGGATATAGTGGCAACATGAACCTTTGGGGCTTGGTCCTACCCAGAATGTTTTGTTTCCTCACTAGTTTTTTAAATATTGTTTATTTATTTCTGAACAGCTTGATAAAACCAGGTTCGAAGCCACCTACAACTCCAGTGAAATTGAAGAAAGTCAGCACCTTCCAAGAATTTGAAAGTAACACAAGTGATGCTTGGGATCTTGGAGATGATGATGATGAACTCTTAGCAATAGCTGCTGAAAACTTAAATACAGAAGTGGTCATGGAAACAGCTCATAAAGTAATTCAGAATCACAGCAAGCTACAAGAACAGCATAAATTTCAGGAAGAACATGTACAGGAAGAAAAACAAGAGGAATTTGCACAGCTGAGTTCAGTTGCATGTGATAATAGGCTTGTTAAATCAGTCAGTGAAGGTCATACATCGAGTTCATTAGGTATGTTGAAAAGTAGAAAAGGTGTTGAAAGTTAAAGGATGAAAGCTACCATATTTTGCCCTGTAAGACAATAAACTGTTCCCAACCCTTTATTAATATTGCAGGAAAATACTGTTTATCACTAGTGATTTGAGAGGAAGACTGCTTGCCTTACAAAACTGTAATGCATATGTGTGAGGGAAGAATAACTGTTTTCGGCCTTAAAAAAAAAAATCCAACTTTGGAATGAAATTCCACTATTGAATGTATTTTATTGGTTAAATGCACCAAGATGTATGCAATTATTGGTTTTACTATTATTGTGAAAAATATAAATATAACTAAAATATAAATAAAATATAAATAAAATATATTGAAAAGCTGGGGGAAATCATGCAGGTGGACTGAGAGATTCACTCTTGTGATCTGTTCTGCAGTTTTATATAAGCTTTAAATTGCAATAATTTCAAGATTTCTCAGTGGTTGTTTTTTTGTTTGTTTATTTTTTTAGTAAAGAATATTGGAGACAATGAAAACAGCTTTTAATAACACAGATTTTAGAAATCCATGAGCCTTGCTATTAATATGATCTCTAATTGGCATATTTTAATTATGGAATACTGCTCTGAAGAGAAATGCTCCTTCTGCTAAATCCAAGTAATTTGGAGTCCAAACTTCTGCTATACTTGAGTTCGTGTTTTTCAAAAACAGAATTCTATTTTCAATTTTTCAAATTAATTTCAGTGGATTAGTAGCCTTCTCACTAGCTGAAGCTAACTGCTGTATTTCTTTTTCCCTTCAGATAATGCCAGTGAAAATTCTTCCATGCAGAGATCACAGTCACTTCCACAAACTTCCACACCTCCCTTGACAAGTGGAATGGCAGACTTCAACACCTCAGTTACTCCTGCATTAACTGAGAGAGAAGCATCTCGATTAGACAAATTTAAGCAGCTACTTGCTGGCCCAAATACAGATCTTGGTGAGTGTTTCACAGAGGACCTATAAATTCCATCTAAATTATTCTTAAACTGTAGAATTTTCCTGTTTGATGTACTGTCCTGCCATGTGGTTTGGTTAGGATCTAATCCCTTCAACATTGAAAATTGGTCTCACAAAAGAAAGAATAAAATCAAAGTTTGTAGTACTCCTGCTTTTAGTAAGTGATTTACTTACATCCTACTAATGCATAGGGTGTTTGATGGCTTCTTGTTTTTTCTCACATTATTTCTTCCTACTAGACTAATCTCTGTAGAAAAAACTCCAAAGTATAATTAGTGTGTTTGTTGTTAATGCCTGATAATAGAACAGCTTGGTACGTAAGCATGATTTTCATGCTTTGAAATAGATAGGAGTGAAAAACGATGAGGCATGTGAGTATTACTGCTTGTCTATTCAGTGAACCTTCTTCATGTTCACAGGCTGATACAGTAGTTCTGTGTCTCATCTGTGAATGCTGACAACAAGTCAATGAGAAAACAAATGTGTTGTCAGATAACTTGACTGTTCCCTTTGTATACAGGATTTTAGCTGCTCAATAGTCAATAGAAGTGCAGAGAGGGTATCACAGAATCAAATGGCTTGTATCCCAAGTGAAAATCTGAAGCAGAATTAGTACACTGCATTGGAGAACTTGTGATTAGGAGTTAAGGGCAAAATAATGAGTAAAGAAAATATCTTTGAGGTAGACCATTCTGGAAGATATCTCCAGCAAACTTACAGAAGTAGAAATTGCATGTTTGCAGTTCTTGATTGATGCTCTCCTGTCTGGTCATTGTCATGAGGCTTCCTCAACATAATGCAGTCCAAGTTGAGGCTTTTTTTTTTTTTCTATGCTGTGTCATATTGTCAGATTGATGTTGGGAAAGTACAGCTATGGAAACTGTAATAACTGCATGAGATTGAGCCCTTCAGTGAGTTATATATGGGATGTTCTTATGAAATGCAATTGCGAATAAAGGGGGGTGTTAAAACATATCTTACATAAACTTGAAAATGGTAATTAAATACTGCTTTTTAGCCCTTTGATCTAACAGGTGTTATGACCTTTGTCATTGTGACCGACATGAAAACTCATAGCTTAGGAATGTTGTGATGGTGGAAATCTTTGTTAGATAAAGTTGCAAACTCAGAGGAAAGACAGAGTTCAGTTTAAACCTATCCATTTCACTTATGCTGTCTAATAAGTTGGGAATACTTTACCAGTAGATCAGATTTATGGATTAAAGTGAAAATTTTGGAAGAAAGTTTCCACTCTTATTAGGAGTGCAGTCACCCTGTCTGTGGTGAACTTAGTCAATGCTATTTAAACAAACTAGATTTTTGGTTTTGTTTTTTTATTTTGTTTTTTTGCTATTGAACTTATGAATCTCACACTGAAATACATGTAGGAAAATGAAATTTTGGTATGTTTCCATGATATTCATGTGTGAAAAAGATCTAATAAACTCTCAATATTATTTAATGTGCAAGCCACTAAATAATGCCTTTTCTGCATCTGTTTATAGGAAGCTTGTTCTTTCTCTTGCTGTGCAAACTGATAACTGCAGTTTGAAGTTGTGTGAATAGGATTTTATACCCAGTTCTGTTTTTTTTTTTTTGATGCAAATATTTTAACTTTTATGTCTGTAATATGTCCAATGGTGCGTATATCTATATCTGCAGGTAATAAATGGTTCTTTTTAGTGAAATAATCAACTCGTTATTAATGACATGTAAGTTCTTGATGATCATGAAGCTCTTAGGAGTAGATCATATATGATAGTAGAGCTTGGACTGTTGGTATACGGTAGGAAAAGTGTGTGTACACATAGATACACATGCAAACATGTATATGCTTATTGCTGTATGCACAACTCATCAGAACCTGGTGTTTGCATGTCTATACACATTTTTACTGTATGGGTTTTTGGAAGATGTTTGGTTTAGCTCTGTGCAACAATGGAGATTATGTTTAAATAGTATTCTTGATTTATAATGACAGCAATAGCCTGGGAAAGTGTTGCAAGTTGTGTGTGTGTGTTGTTAAATTTGTTGTTGGAGTGTTTTTTTTCCCCCCCTGTTTTATTCTGAGCAATAATGAAAATGTACTGAGGTAGAAAACAGGCAGTAGACTCCAGGCTAAAATTTCTGGTGGGTAATATAGGGATAGGTGGCTCTTCTGTTGCCGATGGCTTATTCTGTCTGTGTGTCTGTAGGGTGATGTATGTGTGGGTGTGTTTTGTGTTAGAGCCACAAATAATTGGGCTTTTTTTTGTCACAAAGAATGGAATTAGAAAGACATGGAGATATTTTTGTAAGTATTTCTCTTCATATCTGCAAGTGTTAGGCTTGATTTTGCTTGGAAGTAGAGGTATCAGAAGTATTTCTATTGTGTTTGTTTCCTTGGTACAGTTTTGCATATTATTGGAATAGATTATGTAACAAGTCCTTTCAAAGCAAAATAAAACTAAGCTAATCTGTGGAACTGTAGCCATGTCACACACATATTCTTTTATCACAATGGGAGAAATCAATATTGACTGTGAATACAATGTAATACAAATGATCTTGAAATCCTTTCAGTCACACTTGAATAATTATTATCTTATAAAGATAGTGTAAAATGCAATTTCAGTCCTGTATGCCAGCTAAAGGTGTGAAAGAGTGTGTTCTTCAACAAGAAAACTCTCAAAAAGACAGATTATGTGTATAAATTTGAAAGTGAAGGTTATTTTAGTCATTGGAAACCTGTGACAGATTTTGGAGTTGCTCTTGGTCCACAGGCTGGATACTTTGAACTTGTGAAAATAGGTGGTTACTGCAAGAACTGTGGACTGGTAGAAGGAGCCTGTTGTGAGAAGCAGTTTGGTTGGATGGGGGTGTGAGGACTGAGCCCTGTCAGTTAGATCATAGTGAGGTGCATGGCTGCAGGTTCAGGAGCCAAAGTGGGCCTTTGGTGGGATAGCTGAGTTCGGGAGGCAGCTCTGGAGCAGGCTGCAGGGTCTGTTTGTCTGCATGGCTTCCCACTCCTGGCAGTGCATGCCAGGTTATTCAGCAGGAATAATTCACAGTAGTTCTGTGCAGTCAACCTGTGTTTATGCTTGACTTGCAGTCAGTTTGCTGTAGACTTACTTAATTTCAGGTCTTGTCTTTCCTTGTAATGGACCTTGCATTACTGAGTGAAGATGGGCTTGCAGAGTCTTTTGCAAACAGTTGCTTGCTTTAAGAGGAGGGAGCAGAACTTTAACAAAGCAGTGTGGGGGGAGTATTTCTGAAAATAAATTTTTCTTTCCTTCACAGACCACTTTGAAAATATTACAGGAACAGTACTGCTATGTCTATCGGGTTTCTGAACAAAGTTTAATTATTTTTATTAAACTTGTTTTTTAGTGAGCTTGTAATATGTTTTAGGGAACTGTTTACTGTGCAAGCACAATCTAAGCAATGTTGATAAAATCTGACAAAGCAACAAACAAGTTTTTGCATACTTTCAACTTCAGCACAGCAGATGTATGATGGGTTTTTAATACCAATTAAAAAATTAGCTGATTAAAGCTCTTCCTTAACTCCTTCTTTATCTTCAAATCAACTATTTTTCTTCTTTTTACCCATATATGGCTAATGAGTATGTAATTGAATGTGAGAAACCTTTAAGTAAAACAACAACCAGTGGTAAGCTTTGTGCGCTGTGTTCATTTAATAAACCTTCATAACATTGTAATGCAGTATAACACATGTAGTATTTCAGAGTCAAACCAACTAATTTCTTAAGTTGTAAAATTGTTTTGCATGCTAGGGTCACTTTTTTTCTACCTAGTCATGACAAATCCCAAGCTAAATAAAGTAATATATTGAAGTTTTGGCATGCTACATTGATAAAAATAATAGAAGGCTCTGTAAAAGCACCCATGAAAATTGTAAAGTATTCCCATCTTAAATTTACTTCAGCTTCTGTACACATTCAAGAGCACTTCTCATTGTGCTTTTAAAAAACTCGTCTCTTTCTCTTAATTCTTCTAACCAAATCTTAAAAAAGAAAACATTTTCAGAGAGTACTTCAAGATACTGAGTTGGGTGCTGTCTTAGCTTTTTTTTTTTTTTTGCTATGGAAGTAGTGGATAATGTCGTGAAGTCTTACAGAACATCTAAAGAATAGATGAACTTTTCATTAATCTGGTGGTGGCAAAAACTAATTACAAAATTTTGCAGGAGTTAAAAATGCTGTAATCTCAGATTATTTCATAACAGTAGCTGGTTGACTGTGTACTATAATGAAAGAATTCATAAGTAATTATCTAGAGATTAAATTCAGAAAGAAAACATGTTAGATGTCTCTTTTTCCCATCACAGCGGTCTTCTGTATTGTTGCAGCAACTTGAAAAGTAGGATTTTCCTATTCCGGGTCACATCCATTCTAGATTTATATTAAACCTGATCTGACATTGTAATTACCTTTTCTTTTACTTATGGCTCATAAATCTAGTATTCTGTAACAGCAGTTTGTTACGTCCTGTAAAATTGCTTGCCAAACTGGTGCTATTGAAAAGTTTCAATAACTTTACAAAATACATTAATTGAAATGAACTTGATTAATTTTGTTCCCAGCTTCATTAATTTATCTGCACTAAGCTACACAGTGATTTATCTCTGTGCTCCTAGTACATCCATGCCATTTAGAATTTTAATGCCCCCTGCAGCTGTGAATTGCTTGCAGTTGATCATGTGAGTGCCTATTCTTCTTCCAGTTTGTTGATATATAGTATAAAGTTAACATGTGTCCTACTGCTGATTCGTGTGATGTGCCATTAGTCATATCTGTCTTTTCAAATTATTATCACCAAAAGGTGTCCTCTCTGATTCTTGTTCTGTTCTAGTTAGCTTTTTATCTGAAAATATGCTTTCCTGTTTAGCTAATAAAAAAAGATTAATAAAAAAGGGCAGTATTCTCCCAGTAGACTTTGTAACCTCTTTTTTATTAATTCAGAGTCTTCTGAAAGAAATGCATGCTAAATATCCATATCCATATAAACATTTTTTGTTTCTTTTTTAGTTATTTTTGCAGGATTAGTATTTTGTCTTCCTGTTTTCTGTGGGCTGGTGTCATACTTATATTTTCATTTCATAGTAAGCATTTGTTCTGATTACTGCATAGTGAAATATTTCTATGTAAAGATATTAATTCATGATTTTTCATTGTAACTAGATGATAGTTTGAGAAGGTCTTGCTTAGTTTTTTTTCTTCAGGATGTATTGCTCTTCTTTTGTTAAAATCCTAGATTGACACAGTAGTTCCAGACATGTGCTGATTGTAGTGACTGCTCCAGTCTGGGTGCAGGACATTACACTTGACCTTGTTGAACTTCGTGGGATTTGCCTGGGCCACCTCTTAAGTCTGTCCAGGTCTCCCTGGATGGAATATGCTCCTTCCAGCTAATCCACTGTCACAACTTGGTGTCACCTGCCAACTCACTGAGTGTGCCCTTGGTCCCTCTGTCAGCATCATCGAGGGAGATACTGAATGGAATTGGCCCTGGCGGGGATCTTGTGGGACACCACTTGTTACTGGTAACCCTTCGGATAAGGAACTGACTGAATGTCCATATCTAGCACCCATCCCTCAAAAAATCTCTCCAGTTTTAATGGCAAGGATGTTGTAGGGGACTATATCAAAGGCCTTACAGAAAAACTGTAGTTTAATTTTAGATTAATATTGTTATCTTTTAACAAGGATTTGTTAATTTTGACTTGAGTGAAAACTCCTTACTGTTATGTGTTCCAATTACTGCCTATCATTGAATTAAGTTTTTATTGAGGCCAAAAAGAGTAAGACTGAACAGGTGCAGCTCCCATTAACAAACAGGATAATCTTCTCCTTTTCTCAGTTCTGAAAAGGGAGCCTGTAACCTTAAAGCTTTCCTCTTTATCCTTAAAGCTTTCCTCTTTATTTTGGTCAAGAGTTTTGGTATTCAAGTATGACTCAATAGATGGATAAGACATTGTGAACTACACAGATGAGCCTGGTTCTGAGGTTCTGGACTTTTTGCCTATAAATCAAAGACCTGTGTGATTTTTTTTTTTATTAGTATCAAAATAGCATGGAGAATAAGCTGGTTTTTGTTGTGTGGATGTCCACAGAGAACATTTCAGGTTAAAACCACTGATGTGCTTAAAAAGTGTGATCTCAGCACAATCCTTAATGGAGCCACGTATATAACATGGAAGCTTTCATGAAGAGTGGAGTTCTACACATGTTTTTTACCAAGTGGATTTGGCTGTAGAGCATTACAGTGGGACCCTTAAGTTCAGGTGATGTGAAAGCATTACTGTTGAAAAAGAAAAATCACTAACTTATTAAAATTTCTGTGTACACATAGGTACTTGCCTTGGTAGTTACTACTAATTGATCATCAAATTAAAAAAAAAAACAGTTAGCATTCTACTCCAAATTGCAGAATTGGTTAATTAAAAGAGTTTTTTGTGTCTGTTTAAGTTTTAGCAGAATTTTTAGATCATTGCACTGATTTATGATCAGGTGTTCAAAAACAGTCTGAGTCTTAGCCATGTGGTGAACAATACAGTGAGGAGGGATATTTTAACCTGGATGAACTGGGAGAAAGAGAGGTACTATATGATGAAATGTTCATGTAGTTTTTGTGTTTGTATGGCTGTCGTTGTTTTTTTTTTTTTTTTTTGGTGTACCATGTCCCTTTTTTACCTGATAGCATCATGAAAGCTTTGAACTTATACTCTGTGAAATCTTTATTATCCAGTAAAATAGACCGGTATTCTCTCTTGAAGTCATAGATTGAGGGAGCAGCTTTGCCTCACTCCATGGCACCTTGCAGACTTTGTGGCAGGGCAGGGACTTACCAAGAATGTCCCCAACAAGACTACTGAGAACTCTAAACATACTCTGTGTCCTGAAGTTTTTGAACATCAAGATTAGCCATATACATGTTGTAATGAGTGCCACATACAGCTTGTAGGTTGGCTCAAGGTAATATAATTAATCCTGTAGGTTTTCTTGCCAGCATCTCTTTACTGTTAATAAAGTAGGAACATAAGTCATTGTTTCTTCATTAACAGCATGCCCAGAACTGGAAGATGTACATAAAACTTGTCTGGGAAGATAAACACACTGAAACAAGTTTCATTGTGTGTGTCTGTGCTATGCTTCCACCCTGATGCAGATTATTGGTTAGGTATGCTCTCCATATGTGTTTTAGCCACAATGGACAGCCACTCTGGATGTAATGTATGTTTGCAGTTAACTGAGAAAAACTTCAGGTGGATTAGAGGTTAAGGGCTACTCTTATACAGGAATTTGATATAATAGAACCTAATGTAAAATTAAACTAAAATAATACTTCCAGTGCAACCACTGGAGTAATTTAATCATTAAGAGCTGCTTTTTTTTTTTTTTTTTTTTTTNCCCACATTCAGAATAGGGTTTAGAAGCTTTTCCCTTAGTTGTAAGTGAAAAGTTAGAAACTGTTTCAATGGCCTTAATGTAAAAATGAAAACAGTTGATGATGCAACAGAAATTAAATGTTTTGGGAGAACTGTGAAAAACATCCTCTGCTGTCACAGTTGTTCTCCTTTACTTATTGTTTCCATCTCTAGCTTCATGTGTTGCAGGTCTCAGCAATTTCAATAATCTTTTTGCCTTAGTTTTTCTAATCACTCGCTTTCCCGTACATTGCAGCACCAGCCTCATCTACTTCTGCTTATGACTTTTTATGTAGCAGACAAGATGTACCTTCCTAGTTCTTTATAGCAAAGGATCTGAAAAGGCTCTTACCCTGTATTTACAGAGGTGGATTGGACTTTATTTCCTGTTCCTGCAGCATTCAGAATAACTCTTTGTTCCATTGAGAAGATTAAGGACAGTGTTTGATTAAAAAAAAAAAAAAAATTAATGAAGTGCCTAACAGGGCTATTTTTCATTTTGAAAACCAGTTGCTGTGGTTGCCATAGTAATAACAAGCCCTCTATTAAAACTATTTTCTATATGTACTGCCTGTATTATAAAGTGCTGTTGGGGGAGCTGCAGTTCTGTGCATCTGTGCGTTTGAAAGAATTTTCCAGCATTGTATAGTTAAAATATCCAAGGAATTTATGTTATAGGAACATAAACCATGTAAATCTAGTTTATCATATCCATCATGGAGTTGTTCATGCAGGCCATTACTTCATGTAGCCATTTATAGTAATCTCAATGAAATAACAGCTATATCAGAAATGAATAATACATACATTGTATGTGTTAATAATATTATTAGTATACTATACTATTTAATAATGCAGAGTAATTTTGAACTCCTTTAATATTTCTTATTTTAAATATATTTGTAATGGATAGAGTGATTAGCTTGTAGTTCCAAGAAAAATACTTGTACACTTGGTTGTTTACCCTCATGTGTTTTAGATGTAGTGTGTAATCATTCCAGTAATTACTTGTACAGTTGAAGGCTGGTAAACTAATGACATGTTTTCTTTGTAAAATTCCCCATGAAATATTTATGGAATATGAGAAGTCTTTGAATCTAAATGCAGTGAAAGGATACTCCTAAGATTGCTGTTAGAACAGTTGCTTCAAACTTTTTCTTCCTCAGAGACAGGAAATGTATCTGTAAGTGTGTTGTAGTATATCAGATAAAACAATTTTTTTCCAAAATTAAATTAATCCTATTAATTTGAAGCATTTTCATACCTCATTCTACCTTTAAAATAAGGTATCCTAAAGCAACAATGTTGTTGTGAAAAGTAACTGCTGTCTCCTAAGCAGACATGATAGTTGGCTGGTGTAAGCAAATTGAGATACTTTCCGTCTAAAATCTATGGGGATTTATAAATTCTTTCATACTCATTGGTCACAGAATTTTGTCAAATAATGAGGCAGCTGAAAAAGAGAGTAGCAATTGGGGTTTAAACTGTTTCTTCAGAAAGTATCCTTTCAGTTTGGGACAGAATTCACAAAGTTTTACAGATACTCTTTTTTGGATCTGCCTAATTTCAGCTGGTTCTTTGCTCACACTTTTAACAAGTGATTATGCCTGTAATTAGAATGTTTAAAAATGCTCACTTTCAAAATAATAGTTCTGGGAAGTTTAGGAAAATATTAATTGTATTAAAGGAAGAATATCTTTGCAGTACAGTCTTGATTGAAAATATGTGTCTGATTTGTAGGTGCTGTTAAAACTCTTTGGTAGCAAGTCTGTGCTTGGAAACATGCTCAGCAACTTGAAACTGGGATGTCTTAATTCCTTGGGAAATTTACTAGGAGAAGGAGTTGCTCTCATGACAATTCATTGAAGCCATGCTTTGACTAGGGAGACTGTAACGTTGCAGCCAATGACAAATAGTTTAATAATTAATTAAAGTACTAGGTTCATAGAATAGTTTGGGTTAGAAGGGACCTTTAAGCCATCTAGTTCAACACCCCTGCAATTAGCAGGGACATATTCTCAACTAGATCAAGTTGCTCTGAGACCCTCACCCAGAAGGTTTCCAAAGATGGGACCTTCACAACTTCTCTGGTCAACCTATTTCAGTGTTTCACCATCTTCACTGTAAAGAATTTCTTCCTTATATCTAGTTTAAAGTTGCTCTCTTTTAGATTTAAACCATTATTCCATATCATATCAAAACAGACTCTGACAAAAAATCTGTCCCCATTTTTCTTATAAGTTCCCTTCATGTATTGAAAGGCCACAATGTCTCCCCAGAGCCTTCTCTTTTCCAGGCTGAACAATCCCAACTCGCTCAGCCTGTCTTCGTAGGAAAGGTGGTCCAGCTGATGACTGATGCCACAAGCCGAACAATATTAAGATGATAAAAAGTGGCTTCCTTTAGTGAAGGTCCTTCATGGTGCAAATATGGCAAGATGCACACATAATACAGGACCTTGATAGTTTTATTAGTTTAACACTTTAGCATACTTAACAGAAATCATCCAATGAGAGAAACAATTAAGTAATCCCCTCTTTTGGTTCTGCCCTCCACTGAAGCTGTGCCTAGCTTCTAGCCCCACATTTATTATGTCTACAATATATAGAGAAAATAATGGTGTCCTTGGCTCATACTATAGAGGCAAGACTAAATAAGATTCCAGGAAGCTTATTGTTCTAAAATTTAGGTATGGAGTAGTTAAGGATCTATATATCTATATAATAGTAGTCTACAGAATTACAACTTTATGGGAAAATGTATAAAACCCAAAAATATTTTTGGCTTTACAGCCCCCTGACCATCTTCATGGCTCTCTGGACTCACTTCGAAAGGTCCCTATCTTTCTTTTGCTGAGGGCTCTAGAGCTGGATGCCTCCATGCCCATCTGGAAGTCTCACCAAAGTGTAGTAGAGGGGGAGAATTGACCTCCCTTGATCTGCTGGCCATACTGCTTTTGATGCAGCCCAGGACATGTTTGGCTTTTCTACCTGTCCAGTCACTAATCCTTCTGCTATGTTTATTGCCCTAATCCTTCCATCTCCTGGCCTATGTTGATACTGGTGGATTGCCCCAACCTAGATGCAGGACCTTTCACTTGTTCTTGTTAAACCTGATGAGATTCCCATGAACCTACTTCAACTTGTCTAAGTCCCTCTGACATCTCAGGTCTCAGGTGTACCAACCACACCACTCAGCTCAGGTCATCTGCAAATTTGCTGAGGGTACACTTGGTCCTGCAGTATGTCCCCAACATGGAATAATGCTGGGCTCAGTATGAACTCCTGAGGACACTGCTCATCACTGATCTTCATCTCAACATTGAGCCACTGGCCGGTACTGCCCAGATGTGATCATTCAACCAATTCTTCATTCACCAAAGAGTTCACCCATCAAATCCACTTTTCTTTCCAATATAGAGAAAGATTTTGTGGGGGACCATGTCAAAAGCTTTGCAGAATCTAAATAGGTGACATTGTAAAGCCTTTCCTTGTCCACTGATTAGTTACTCCATTGTAGAAGGCCAAAATGCTGCTCAGGCAGGACTTGCTCTGGTCAGCTATGCTGGCTGTCTCAAATCACATCACTGTCCTCCATGTGCCTTCTTGGAGCTTCTAGGAAGGTCTTCAGTTCCATGATCTTCCCAGGCACAAAAGTGAGGCTGACCAGTCAGTGGTCAGTGTCTCAAGGTAATCTGAGAACTAGAATGAAAGTATTTCAATTATCTGTTGTTATTTGATTTTTAGGAACTCACCTGTTGAATCATTTGTAAGAATAAAGCCCATCTTAGAGACTAATAGAAACGCTTGCTGTACAATTTAGCTAGGTATGTCTAATAAAATGCACATGTACTTAATGTATTTTAGCAGCAGTATTAGAATTTAGTTTCACTAAGTCTTTTATATGTGTGTAAAGTGGTACTCTTGTGTATATGCTTCAATTTTTTTTTTTCTCGACACCAGAAGCATTTTTGTTTATGTTGTAATGTTAGACTAAGTCTTACAGGAGCAGCTTAGCAAAATAGTTGAGCTCACTGTACTGAAAAATCAGGACCAGAATTTTATTTGACTTTTTTGATTAATCTGAGGTCCTGGAATTTTGGAAGACTGTGATATAGGACAGCAGTCAGTGTGAAGAAACAGAATTATCACATACCCAAGGCTAATGGTTTGTGATGGAATTGACTTAACTCTCAGATGTGCAATCATCTGTCTTAACAGTTCTCTGTCCTGAAAGCAATTACTGTACCACTTATGAAAGCAAAACTAGAAACTAAAGCCTTGAGAAAGTTCAGAAGGATGGCATGACAACAGAGCAGAGGAGGTTATTAAATACAATAGAAAGTTATTAAATACAATCCGAAAGGTAAGGTTCTGTGTCAAATAAGGAGAACAGAGCAGAGTATGAATCCTGTCAGGCCAAATGAATGGAAACATTTCTAAAAGAGAGTTAGAGAAACAACTTGGAAACATATAAAAACTGGCTTTAAATGGTTTTTCTCAGATATATTGGGAGAAGCAACATTGTCAAAGATTTTGGAGGCCCAGCAGACGCTGTAGGTGTAAAAAGAGCTTCCAGATAGGATAAGGCAGTGGCAAAGCAACATAAGTACAGTAATTTCACGATTATAACCTGCACCTGATTGTAAGCCGCATGTCCGCGTGTCAGGAATGTTTAGGTCTTCGTCAATATATAAGCCGCACCTGATTATAAGCCGCACTTTCGTTTGCAGTGAACTTCCACAAAGTTGCCAGTTAGTAACAGAATCACGGGATTGCGGGATTTACTGACAGGTGCCAACCTTGGAAACATTATTTCCAAGTGAAAAAAGATATAGGCAATAGCTGCGGCAGCCTACCCTGCACGTTTTATTAACAAGTGCAAAAAGATACGAACAATAGTGTGGTCCATTTACAAGCGTTTCCAATGAATCTGCATTGCCTTTAAATAACCACTCAGCTGGGCAGCCGCACAGCTGTGCAGGCAGGGAGCCATGCAGGTGGGGAGCCGGGCAGCCGGAGAGCCACGCAGCCAATGCGGGCAGGCGGGGAGCTGCACAGCCGCACAAAACTGAAAATAACGAAATAATACAGAGCACTATCACAGGCTTGGCTTGGTGGTGCCACCCTGCCGCCAGGGCCGCGCAGGCTCTGGCTCGGCTCAGGTCTGCTCCGGGCTCTCACTTCCGGGTTGGAAAATTTCTGAACATAGTTCATATATAAGCTGCTCCGGAGTAAAAGCCGCACTTCCGGGTACAGACCAAAACTTTAGTCAAAATGGTGCGGCTTATAATTGTGAAATTACTGTAATTATTTGTGTTCAGTACGGAAGGATGCAGGAGCTTATTCACCATTCAGCCTGGACACAAATAGATTAGACCCAATAAAGCACACTTGTTCCTAAATACTGCACAAAGAGGAGCAGAGTAGGAAGATGCACAGTTGGAGATTTTGCTTTTAAAGACCTGGGGCTTTCATTGATATTAAAACAACTGGAACTGTCATGCTTTGGGGTAGAAGACAAATGCATAAATAATTTATAGATTGTTTTGTTAAGGCAGATATTATCTCTTATTTTTACAATTGTTTTGGTTTACAAATTATACAAAATACTGCTTTTCTACTCTTGTTCATATTATATGCTTCCTTTGTCTTTGCGTGTTCTGACCAGTTCTAACCAGTGGTATTGTTATTTCTGCTGTAGTGCTTAGTGTTGTGGGGCATCAAATCCTTAATGGAATTGAAGCTTGTCGCAGCAGTGGTAGGGGCTGCAAGCCAATACTGAAGCTGCTTGGAGACTGAGCAAACTCCCTGGGGTGTGAACTACTGTAGGTGATGTGAAAAACTGCTGCATGTAGCAAACCGTGGTGTGAGAAGCTGACACCATTTGTAGATGACACCCTATGATATGACTGGGTTTCACAAGTAGAGGGGGAATTGTGTGAGAATTGCCCAAACAGTGCTATTGCATGGAGAGAAGCACGGATCACTTAGGGAAATGCAGTTTTACAAGACCTACAGTGCCTGATAATCATTTCAGAAGTACCCAATTCAGGTATACTAGTAGCAAAGGTGGGATCATGAAGGGAAGAAATAATTGGAGTGGTTTGTTAAGTGGGGGCAGAGAAGAGGAAGTGGAAGTATGCTGGAAAAAGAAGATCAAAAAGTGGGAAACAAGGTTAAGTGGGGTAACCAGTTCTGTCTGGGGTTCCTGTTGGGCAGGATGATCACAGCTGCAGTATGGCGATAAATTAAACTCGTTTCAGTTGCTTTTTGCATCTTTTTACCATTGAATCCTTGTGTTTGCAGTGACAACATGTTCATAATGAAGTGTTTTCGTGCCAGCCTGTGACTTTTTCAATTTCTCTCTTGATCTGTGTTTATAGTTTTATGTACTATTTAAGTTCTGCTTTCATTGTTTGAGACTTTGGTTCACGCTGAAGTCTAGTGGTGTCGTATTTTTTAATGTTACTGATCCTTTGGTCATTTTTTATTCTTCCAATGCCTCTCAACTCCTTGAGATGAAGGATAAGGGAGAAATTTATTGTGAACTGTGAAATTTCTTGAGGTTATGTGTATAAGCATGGTTTTGTGCTTCCTCCATTCATGCATGTTTAGTGTGCAGAAGTACTGTGAACTTCTTAATGTTTTCTGAAAGCATATGCTGCTGCTCTTTATTTTGTGTAGACCTTAATAATATTGCAACTGCTTTACCTGCTTTGATACACTGTATTCCTTTCATACGTATGTAAAAAATACTTGAAAGAATAATACATTTACATAGTAAGTTGCCAACTGAGACACTGTAAGACATGTAAACCAAAAAGTAATGCTGGGAAATATTCCAGAGAATTACCTTATCACACTCAGTACCTATTAACATAGATGTCCTTATAGCAGTTATCCAGTATTTTATTAATTCTTTAGGATTGCCCTATATTTCTGTATTCACTGGATTGTCTAAGAAGACCATTGTTGTAAACACTTCCTTGCTTCTCATGAAACCATTGTGTTTTAATAGATGAATTGCGAAAATTGAGTTGGTCTGGCATTCCCAAGCGGGTTCGTCCAATTGCATGGAAGCTTCTTTCAGTAAGTTGTATTTTTTTTTATTATTCTTCCTCTGCATTTAGTACCAATAGCTTTTTCAAGCATTGCAAATGATTTTGCATGACTTGTAATGCATCAGTGATGGTTGGAAATGTCTTGTGCTAAATTGTAATGGAAGTTATGTTCTTTTGCTCAGTTTCAAGATTAATCTATCAAATTGAAAGGAGGGGGATGAGAAGTAGTAGTAAATAATGCCAGATGTGTGTCTTTATTTTTCAGCCTGACTTTCTGTGAAAGAAGGACTTGTGATAACACTGGCTTCTTTCAACCAGTTTTGATGGAATGGTGGAGAGTTCAGAGACAAGTACATTCTTAACAGTTTTCTTGAAAACAGACACACAGTAGGGGAAGCAAAGACTATCAGTGTCCTATGAAAGGCTTCATTCTGACTTCACATTAAAGTAACTGCAAGAAAGGATTAACACTGTAGTGAGGAAATGCAGCGATAGGATCTGTAGGGTTTTTTGGCTGATTCTTCTGTAGTGCTTTAAGATTAACAACTCTGAACCACTGTGTCAATGAAGTTGTGGCATTGACTCTCCTGATGTCAGACCTATGAGGCAGTTCAGAGAGACAACCTCATTAAAAAGCTAATCACTTTTTTGTGGTGTGAGTTTTTTGGGTGGTTGAGCACTATGACTTTTTCCTTATGGCCAGAGGGTTTTGCAATGGCTGTAGGTTGAGAGTAAGTTGTCTGAAGTACCATGGAGGTGTTTCTGTTGCCATCAGAGAGAAGCTTGTGGGAATATGGTGATTCACTGGGTTTGGTTTTACAGAACAGAATTTTTTTCATCTTGGTGTTTGCAGAAATACAGTTTATTCTTCATAGAGGTATTTTTCATGTCAATCTTTTCAGCTATAATGCTTGTGATGACAAACAGTTAAGCATTTTTAGCTGTTGTTTGTCTGCCTGTGGTTGGGAGAAGGTTTATGAGGATGTTTGTATTAAAAAGAAGCAGAACTCTCGTGATGTCTGTTCTCCAGAGGCTGTGAAAGACACTTTCTCAGCAAATCTTCATGCATTTAAGAACTGTTTAAAATTCTGAATTATACACACACACACACACACACACACACACACACACACACACACCAGTTCAGCACTATCGAATTTTTCAGAGCGTAGACTTAAATAGCTTTGCTTTTTATAGAATAATTCTGTAGGGAATGTGAAGTATTTACTTCAAATTGACACTGATTTCCAGTGACTGAAAGAGTCTCTCTTGCTGATGAGTTCTACTAAATTTGCAGCTTAGTTCCTTCTAATGCTAAATGCAGATGCAGCTTAATGGTGGATATTCAAATATCGTGCTCTATTTGAAATTAAACATGGAGCTTAAAATTTATTTTAGCTCTGTTTCCAAAGTTATATGTAATTTTGCTAGTAAAAAAGGCAATTTTTTCTCCTGAAGTTTAGGATGTCTGTTTTAAAATACTAAGAGTAAGAAAAATTATGGCTAACTAAAAGTTGACTTTGAAGCATAGTAAGCTAAAGCATGGGCATTTTTAAAGTTCTAAATCAGAAGACTGATACTGAGGTTTACAGAGTTGGAATTATGCAAATTATAAAAATATAAATTGAGCTGACTCCTCTTGCTTTTTAGTCAGAGCATAGGCTTTCCAGGAACTTTAACTTAATTCTGTAAGTTGATTTTAATTTAGTATTCCAGGTCTAGAAGAATGCCTAAGTGTCGGAGTTCTCTTGTTCTGTTGCTTTAACAACTGCAGTTCTGGATCTATTTCAGTTCAATTTGCAACTTCATCTTGCCATACCTCTGCAAAAATCTGTTTTTAGATGGCTTCTTTTATATTTTAGCAATTAAGTGGATTTTTTTTTTTTTGAGTGATCTACAAAACTCTGGCTTGTTTGTTTTTTTCTGCCTCTAAATGTCAGTATTTTGAAAATTCTCAGCTTTTCTTAAGTAAGTCCTGCTGTGATTTCTTTTCTATTATGTGTTCCTCATTTAGTATATTTTGTAAATCCAAAAAGTAATAATCGTTACTTTTCTATACTGTAAGGCAGCTTTTTTTTTTTTGGTTTTTTTTTTTTTTTTTTTTGTTTGTTTGTTTGTTTGTTTTCATCTTTCTCAAGAGGGAGAGGGAAAAATAAGTGTTTTTAGTTTTTATGGTCATATGCTTTGTTCTGATGGTAACCTAATAGTGACCTGCTGTTAATGTCCCAGGTAAGGGGGAGTGATAATGGCAGTCCCTGGAAGTGTTTAATGCCAGGTTGGATGGAACTCTGAGCAACCTGGTCTAGTGAAAGGGAGATTGGAACTAGATGATCTTTAAGGTGCTTACCAACACATACCATTTTATGATTCTATACAGTGTACCAGGAGCTCCTGGGGAAATAAGTGTTCCTAAAAATCAAGTGACATTTCAGTTGAAGATGAGTTGCAATTTTAAAAAACTACCAGAAAACTGAAGAAACCAAAGTATAGTTATGGTTTTAGTGTTTGTTTCAAAAATATTCAAAAGTCTTTTTAAGAAGCCAAACTTAATTTTTTTCTGGGAACCGAGTATACTTGGTGGTGTCTGAGTCAGATGATGATTGTCTTGTTTGTAAAACTGTCATAGAAATTGAAATTTTAAAATTATTGTTTAAGAAATTGATCACTTCAGATGTTTGTTTTATCAGCAGGTTGATAATGTTAGCAAGTGTTTGATGACAGTTTTTCAGTATAATACTCTGTTGATATTATGCATGTCTACTGGTGACAATATATTAAAAAAAACCCATGATTAATTTTTAAAGTATAGCAAAAATATTAAGTACACTGTACCTAAACAGCAAGAAGAACTATATAGGCTCTCTTCTCTTTTGAGTAACAAAAGTAAAGATATGTTTGCAAAAGCCTTGAATCTGCTATTGAATAAGCGGATTAAATACTCCACCATTTGTTCGCTGCTGATACGTTTCAAGCCTTCCCAACTACAAAAAATAAAACCTAATTTGTAAAGTGAACAGGAAACATGACATGTAGAATTGAAAGATTAGTTCAGTCTTTGAAACTGGATAATGGCAAAAAGACTTGTGTCCTTTGAACAATCACATTTGATATCAAAAATGAATTATTTTCTAATGCAACCAGCTAAAATATCCTACAGGGAAGAAACCACAACTGTTGAGAATAAATGGGCAGCAGAATTCAATATTTTACACAAAACACTGGAACAAGGTATTAAATGTCAGACAAAGTCTTTTGCCTAAAGTAAAGCTGGTAGGATTTAAAGAACTTGGAATCAGACACAAGTCTGTGTATCTTAAAGGAATTCATTTTGCCGAAGAAAGTGCCTCTTAAGGTATCTAAAATGCAATGTGGCCTGTACTTATACTGTTGTCATTATAATCTGATTAAAGTGTACAGACATAACATTTTCCATCAATCATAGAATTGTGATTGGAAACAAAAGGTTGGAAAGGACCTTTAAGGTTGTGTAGTCCAGCCATAAACGCTGCACTGCCAAGTCCACCACTAAACTGTGTCCCTTAGGGCCACATCTGCACATCTTTTAAATACCTCCAGGAATGGGCACTCGGCCACTTCCTCAGGCATCCTGTTCCAATGCTTGATAATCCTTTCCATGAAGAAGTTTTTCCTAATGTTGAATCTAAACCTTCCTTGCTAATTTATATAATTCCTACTTGAAGGCAACTGAGTTAATACACATTGTTTAAAAATGTAACAAAATTCCTCCAATACTAGCCACATAGAAATTAAGGAACTCACATGGTATTAAATTTAACTGAACTTATTTATTGAAGATTTTTTCCTAAAAAATCAACACCAACTTAGTATTTTTGATGAGAAAATGCATTTTGTAGGGGGAAAAAAAAGGTAAAAAAAAAAGGCGGCTCTTTTTATAAGGTGTTTTTATCTGAACTTCTGTACTAGTTGGAGTGATTAGGAAAATAATTTAGTAAAGGATTATTTAGGTTTGTGTGGGAGCACATGGCCCTACATCAGTTTGTTAGATCTCCTGTCACATCTAATCAAATACCAGCAGTGTTTCTTGTAAGGCAAAGAGTAACCTCCTTCTCATTTCACTCTTTTTTCAGGGCTATCTTCCTGCAAATGTAGACCGAAGAGAAAGCACTTTACAAAGAAAACGTAAAGAGTATTTTGCATTTGTTGAACAATACTATGATTCCAGAAATGATGAAAACCACCAAGATACCTACAGACAGGTAGAACATCTATTGAATTGACTTTTATCTACAGAACACTTCTTAAAGAACTTAGAGAGTATTTTTGAACTCCGTTACTGTTTTTCTGTTTCTTTAATCTTACCAGATAGACAACCCTCTAATAATTTCCTAGATTTTAGAAGCAAAAATATGATGTAGTTTTGATCTAAAATTTGAAATAGCTTTCCTTTAATGTCAGCATTAGTGTTGCCATGTTTTTTCTGTTTAAAAGTAGTCGTGTTTTCAAGTCTTTCATCTCCTGCACAGACCCTGTTTCAAATGAGTGAACATGGACAGGGAAAGTACAAGTGACTGTATCTTACTGGCTCTGAACTTCTGCTTAAGAAATTGAATCTATATGATGTGCTGTAAACATAGGCATGTCAAACTTTCATGCTCACCCAGATAAGCAGATAATTTTTCTTCAAGTATTGTATTGAAATGAGTAGTTTGTAACACTAAGCAATGATACTTTAGCCTTCCTTAGGACAGAAGTGAAGATCTTTCTTTCAGCTTCAAGACTTATCTTTAGTAATAAGAAGTATATAATATCACTAACATAAGGCTTGTGAATAGAAACCAAAATCATCTCTTGGGCACTCTGTTGCATAAAACTCCTTTGTGAAGTTTGGATTAAAAATTATACTGGTATTCTTGTGCCCTCTTCTTGATTGTCAAATACATTAAAATAGGTGCTAAATTCAGCCTTTACCTTTGGACATTTGGACTTGATCTTACAGGTCTTTTCTAACTTAAATGATTCTATGATTGTGGCAGTTGAATATGACTTTACAGAAGTAGTAGTATGTATTTACTCATAATTACCCTGAGGTAATGTAATTATAATTTGCAAATAATTAAAATGTGATGTAAGGATCCTAGATTGTGAATACAAATGTATGTGTTTTTAAATTTGGCTGTATGTTTTGAAATACAGTAAAAATCCATGTTATCCCAAAAGTAATGATACAATGAGATTATAAGTAATAGTGTAAGCCAATAGAATTGTTTTAAGTATTATGTTTTTTAGAAAGTACGCTGTTGGTTCCTTTTACAGTATTCTTCTTTGTCTAATTAGATACACATAGATATACCACGCATGAGTCCTGAAGTTTTAAGACTTCAGCCCAAAGTAACAGAGGTAAGAATGATGTATTTTCTTTTTGTTAGAGGAAACATTTTATTAATGAATCTGATATCAGTTTGATTAATAATTGATTTGATTACACTTACTATTTTGACTTCAGAACTAGCTTGAAGAAATTTAAAAAATGAGTATATATAAGTAGAGGCTAAGAATAGCAGTGTAAGTATGAGTAATAAAAGCAAAGGCACCTCATTAATTTCCTGTATTGAATCTGTCAGTTTTTATTGTGGTCTTGTGCTCTTGAGTGGTTTCTCCCCCCCTTTTCTTCCTTTTTACATATTTTGTTAATACTGTGTTGTTTAAGTAATCCAGAGCATAGTCCTGTGGTTCCGTGTATTTGTCAAAATCATTTAAGGTCTCAAGAGTTCTTAAAACGTTCCCCTTGGGAAATTCTCCTTTTTGAATTTGTAGCACGACTGGTTCAAATACATTATCTGATTTTTGCTTCCTTGTAAATTTTGTATGTTGAGTGCACTATTTAAATTTTTTTACTACAGTTTAACTATATAATTAATGTAAATATATAATAATGTGATTAATGGTTATGTATATTAATCAAATTGGCCTATATACTTGGCAAATTGAAATTCATGGGGATTTTTCATTTTGAAGTATATAGATCATAAATAGCATATTTGGTGTGGACTATCCTCTTTCAAATATTTAGTTTAATTCTTCAACTTATTCTCCTTTCTAATGGTTCTAGTTAGACCTTCAGAGTATTACCATGTAGCTTCTGTTCATACAATAATAGATCCAAATAGAACATAATGTACTCATTATGAGAGCTTAAATGCAGAACTAACTTTCATTTGGTTTTCCATTGTTCCAATTATTTGTTTAGCAGTGTTTATTTTTTCAGGGAGTTATATGGATCCTAAATAAGGGGAAGGTAATGTTGGAGCAAAGATTTAATGGACTAAAAATGACTTAATAGTGTCCCTGAAAGAAGAGAACAAAGGAATTGGAGGTGGTCTTTAAATAGAGCAGTCAAGTTATTTTAAAGATGACTTATTATTTAGTTGTAATAAATTTGATTACCTAACATAGACTGGTCTAATTTATTATCTTTTCTTGCTTTTTCTTAAACTGAATTTTTTTGAAATAGAAAGCACATGGCTGTGTATTTGCTATTTATACTTGCATATTATACATAATAATTTCAACAAAATTGCACAATTTAAAATAGTTTATAATTTTGTCCTTCCCTCTTTTTTTTTTTTCTTTCCCTCCCCTTTTTTTTCTTCTCTCTCCTACTTAGAAAAAAAAAAACAAACAAAAAGCTTTTGAATTAAGGCTTTGGAGGTTTTGAAGTTCCTCTGAGGTGGCAAAACCCACAAGTAATTCAAACCTTCATTTAAGCTGATGGAGTTTTTCTTTATGTATATGAATTTAATTCTTGCTGTAATTATGAATGAGAGTCAAATTCAAAAGAGAATAATAGGTTGGTAATGACATCTCATGAGATGTAGCAGTTCATGGTAGAAAAATAATTCCACTTTTTGTTGCTGATTTGGAAATCAAGAAGGGATCCTTTTGGGAAAGTGACCTTTTTAATGAGTCCTATTTGAACAGAGTCATGAGTGTTGTATAGAAACTTAAATCAGTCTGCTGTTCAGGTTTTCAGCTTATTTTTTTCAATTCAGAACAGTAAATGAAACTTTATGAAAATGGGTAGGAAATTGAAAATGCTATTTCAGTATGTAGTTGAATTTCTGATTGGAAGCATTTGGGGATATTAAAGCCATCACTAAGTGGGGTGTCCTGCTCAAAAATATAACACCAGCCCCTCTCATACTTGGATTTTAAAAACGCTTTAAAATCCATAGGCTTCTCAATTTGCAGTGCAAACTGTGTATCTTATCAGGTTCTGAGGAAACGAAAGGTTGCTGCTAGAAATTTGTGAATTGACTTCAGACATGCCTTCATGGAAAAACACTATGTTTACAGTTTCTGCAGTGGGTGTTTTGATTGACTGTTGTTACTGAATTGCTCTGTTTTTTTTGTTAGTTGTTGACTGTGCATATTTTGTAGCCCAATCACACCATGAGTTTTTTATTTAGCCTAGTGCATAACTCTTTCTATATTCTGCAATTACTACTTTAATGGGTTTCTCTAGTCAGCTTATTCTGATATTTGTATTTTGAGAAAGTTGTTTTTATTTGCAGTATGTTAAACAAGTCCTTGTTCATAAATGAAATGCAGAATGATAACTCTGATAATGCTGAGGAACTGCTGTTGCTGAAAGTAGAAGTGGCAATGGGCAGAAGGTGACACAGTGGCTGTGAGCTGACTAACCTTGCCAGATTGGCAGTTTTCCTGTAATACTAACAATATTACATAAACAGCTAATTTCATCAGGGTATGATTATGTAAAATGTAAAGGCATGTTGTAAATGGCTGAGTAAAAAAATATCTTTATACAGTTATTGATAGACAGTGAAGCACTGATAGCTACTGCTTAAATGGCAGAGGTTAGTTTTTTTTTTTATTTTTTTTGGTTTAATATTCTTGTTAAAATGCATGAGGTGACAAGACTAGTACCAAGAAGTTGTAACTAAAGGACTAAGCATCTTGGCTAATGGAAACAAGAGACTTCTGTGGAGGATTTGCTAATGAATACTTTCTTTTTTTGCCTAATCTCTGAAGTCACACTGAGCAAAAACAATCTCAGTTTTGGTTGCAATGGATCACAGATGAGCTGTCTTAAGGCTTGTTTTTTAGTGCCCACCAAAGCTTTTTGTGCTTACTGTTGTTGACGGTCTTCCCTGTTCCATGAATTTTCAGCCAGGTAAACTTAAAACCTGGAGGACAGTTGATTCTCAAAAGAAAACCTGTAGGAGAAGGATAGATGTTGATATTTGAGACTTGGTTTCAAAGTAAGAGGTGCAAATATATTTTGGCTTCAGGTAACTTATGTGTAAGCCTGTGATGAGAATTTCAAGCACCACGATATGAGTCGTTTATGCTGAGATCTTTCCTTACTTAAAAATGACAGCAAGAGATCTGTTTAACTAAAAAATAAGATTTTATTTAAAATTTAATTAAGGTGGTCAGCTTCTTAATCTAACAAAAACGTAGAGACTGAGTATGAATAATCCTGACTACACAAATAAACTTCCTCCACCTATTGCATCCTTTCACAGCAGATCTTTCACCAGCCTTTGAAGCCTGAGCATTCACTGACTTCTGGAGTTGCAGCAAACCACAGAATCCTTTGGGTCCTTCCAAAATGTCTCCTTTTTTTTTAGTATTGAGGCCAGATCTGAAGAGCAACATAGTTTGTACTTTCATGAAAGAACAAGCTTTCTTTTGTTTCAGAAGATTATATATCCTTGATTGCATGCCTGTAGTTAGGACAAAGAATGTAGCAGCTTTCACTCTGCTGCTTATTTTTAGTCTTTCAAAGGTGTGTAATGTCTTCAGAACCAAATAATTGAGAGGAAATACAGCCTGTCACAGACCTAAATGGAGTCAGGAAAAGTTCTCTAATTTCTTTGCTCTCTTCTCACCCTGAGATATGGTGTGGCCTCACAAGCTTTTGCAGATCCTAAGCAAGTTTCAGTTTACAGACTTGAGAGGGTGAGGTTCTGTGTTATGGCACGCAGTTGCCATATTTCTACATTTCCTGATTGTTTCAGGTTTTTCTTTAACTAGTACGCAGATGCCTGGAGTGTAAAACTCCACACTGCAGTATTAGGCAAGCTTAACTGTTGTGGAATCTCTTTTAATGGGCATGTTATTAAAAAATCTAAACTGTATCGAGTCCTTCTTTCTGTTACTTAGGGATAAATTGAATATTACATTAGTAGAATACTTCTTTCAAAGAGATGAAATATTATGGGAAGATCATTTAATAGTTCTTTCCCTTGAGAAAACAG
This sequence comes from Turdus rufiventris, assembly GCA_013186435.1. NCBI lineage: Eukaryota > Metazoa > Chordata > Aves > Passeriformes > Turdidae > Turdus > Turdus rufiventris. The sequence continues at coordinate 5,893,122 of PYHW01010409.1, read as the reverse complement.
GAATTTTATATTACTGGAAAAGCTCCAGTCAATAAGAGCTTCTATGTATTAAGTACTGTAACTGAATATACCCTGAATATGCTTCCTTTTGAAGAGCTGAGAAGCTTACATAGCACTGGGAATTGGTTATGAATGTCAGTGTTCATTTATGCTTTTGTATGCACACTTTTATACTAAACTCCCTGATATTAAATTTATCCTAATGAGAGGAAGCAGATGGGCAGGTACCAATTTCTTCACTCTCTTGGTCAGTGACAGGACTCAAAGAAATGGCATAAAGCTGAGTTGGGGAGGTTTAGCTTGGATATCAGGAAAAGGTTTTTCACTCTGAGAGTGGTTGAACACTGAAACAAGCTCCTCAGGGAAATGGTGACAGCCCCAGCCTGACAGAGTTCAAAAAGTGTTTGGAAAATGCTCTCAGGCACGTGGAGTGATTCCTGGGATGTCCTGCACAGGGCCAGGAGTTGGACTCAGTGATCCCTTTCAGCTCAGGATATTCCATAATTCCATGATGTTGTGACAATTTACAAGTGTCTTGTTTAAAATGTGCTTATCACTTGTTAAATTAAATTGCTGGTTTGTTTAACTCTTTTCCAGATCTTTGAAAGAATTTTGTTTATCTGGGCAATACGTCATCCAGCCAGTGGATACGTTCAGGGCATAAATGATCTTGTTACGCCTTTTTTTGTAGTCTTCGTTTGTGAATACATAGGTAAGATTTGTTTTAATACTGAATTATGAAGTAGTATTGGTTTTGAACATCATTTTCATTTTAATCTAACAGTTTGGATGAGCTAATGAAAACATAATTTGATACATTAATTTTATCATAAATGTTTGTGATTATAAATCTGTAAAGCTTTAAATGTGTACTGAGAAGCAACCAGATTTTAGGTAGTCAGTGAAGTTCAGGAATCATCTTGATTTCTGCTTAAGAAGTGTCACTGTTTTATTTTCCCTTTCTCTTCTAATTCACTTTTTTTGGTAAACTTTATATTGTACATATGAACTAGACATCAGCAGCAAAACAAGAAAGCAAAACAAAAAATGCCTGCCCTGCAGGGAAAAAACCCACCGAAATAAAAAAACCCAAAAAAAAGACCCATGAAACATGGATACTTTAAAATCATTTGTGGGGAAAGTGAAATAAAGGGAATGTATTAAACTGCATCTGTGACTGAAATAATGGCATCCTGGACTTAGGGTCTGAAAATTAAGACAACAGTAATTAAATTTCTCTGGTTAACAACTCTGCTCTTCTGAGACTTACAATGTTAGTAACAATGATGCTGTCAGCAACACAATTTGTGTTCAGTTTGTGTCTTTGTGTGAATATACTTTTGAAAACATAACTTAGATATGGGTTAAATCTTAAATTTACGGATTTGTATTTGAGTTATAAGCATTATGAGAATTACTGTTAACAATAAGTCATTAATTACTTGGGTATAACTATTAATGTAAAAAGTAAGGTTTAACAGTAAAAATGACAATGTTAAATCTGGTTTGAATTAAAACTGTTTTCCTTGTGTTTATCATACATCCAGTGAAAATTGAGGTGTTGTGTATGTAAAATTGAGCAATATATTGTCTGGCTGCTTCAGTGAGGCTGCATACAGTGGATTCTTCCTACCTTGTCTGTGCAAGATACCCATTGGTGTATTAATCCAGATCGATTAAATTTAATGAAGGACAGATTATCCTGGAGTGGATGATAGGCTATCCATTTACTCATTTGCGTGGCAACACCTCTGTTGCTTTGTTCATTTCTTGTTTCATAGGGGGATGTTTCATTGCTAAGCAACTAATGAGAACTACTGCTGCTTTCTCCCTAATCATCTCCTAAGTAGGGTAGAGGCCTACTCCTGAGAGTATTTGCAGTTTCTGCCTTTTACTCCTTCATTTGACAGATCATGAAAATGTTCTTAATGATCCTAGAACAGTAGGGTCTCTGGTAGACCTTAGGGTTGCTAATTGAAATAAGAAGTTCAAATGAGATGTGATTAGAGAATTGATATTCCATGTTAAATAGGCCATTTAATTAATATGGTAAATAAGTTTGTCTTTACCACCAACTTACATTTGGAGACTGTGATGATTGTTAATGTATTTGCCACTTTGTCAGGATTGTCATATTGGAGAGCATAACTGTTCCTGTAAGTGCATGAAGTTCTGTTTTTCTTTCAGTGGTTGCCATAACTAAGTCATAATACCAGTTATTTCCCCATGAGATATAAAAACTTTCAAAGATTGTTCTTTAAATAGCTTTTTAATTTGATTCTTTCTAATATGCTGATGTTACACAGAGTGATGCACTCAAGTTAGAATGAATAAATGAAATGGGGATGCTGAATTTATGAAGCATGTCAAAAATCCTGTATTATAAAATAAAAAATTACAGGATTCAAAACTAACACTGTGAATTGGGCTTTAATAATTTCCATAGAAATAAACACAGAAGTGCAGAATTTTCCTATTATAAAATTTTTACACTGTTAGTGTATTTTTGTTTGCTTCGGTACCATTCTGTATTTACTTCAGATTTTTGCTCTAGATCTCATTTCTTAGTTTTACATGAATATTGGTTTGTAAATTAAACAGCTTTATTTATTGAAATATTGTCACTATTGTTTTTTGTATTTTTCTTAATTTAACTGAAACCGTTTTTGCTGCAGTTCTAAGTCACTTAGATCCTAATTTATACAGCTGAAATTAGTAATACTTTTATTTTAGGTTCTTCCTGTAGGTAAAAAAAAAAGTCCTAAAGAATTAAGTATTAATAATAAATTCTTATGATTAAAAATGCCATTAATTATAAGTCTGTGCTGATTAGGTCATCTGATGGTACATCCTGGTAATTTTTAAACACATTTGTGGTTTTGTCAAATATTTTGGTGGGAGGAAAGCCATGTTTAATTTCACTGTATAACAACTGAGAGAGCCCTTGATCCTTGCATAACAAGTATGTGACATAGTTATTCTAGTGATAGGAATCTTTTTGCTCTGCTAAAGTTGTCTGCAAACTGTTTGGAAAAGTGTTGTTAAGGAACTTCTGAAGATACAAATGACACTGATGAAAATGCTAATTTACTTCTCATTCAAATCAAAATGCCATAAAGTAGATTTTTGGGTCTGTATATAAAGGTTGAAGTCATAGGTGTTTTGATGGTTTAGTATGGATTGAGAGAACTGATTTTAGCACACAGTTTCATACATTTAGAATATATTGAGTTATTGAATGTAGGAATTGAGTATGTTAAATGTTCAGGACATTCATTCAAACTTTCCACTTTCCTTATGATGAAAGTGTAATCTGGTAATGTCTCATTAGTTTCCTGTTTGCAATAAAAGCAGAATGCTGTAACATTTTCAGCAAGATAAAACTTATTTTTCAAACCAAGGCACGAGAGGAAAAACATAATTAAAGAGAATTTCAGAACAAGTAGATACTGGCCCCTACTGGAGTACAGCAATTTCAGTTTTGATGTTCTGATCTCAATTAGGAGGATGATTTTAAACCTTAGGTTTCTTATACCAGATGATTGTGTGTGTTATTCTCAACATTTAAAAAATGTATTTTTCCTCCTCATGAAAAATGCTAGAGGTGTTTAATCTTATTTTGTCATACTACAACAGCCTCTTTAGAAATCCAAACACCTGAGGTGTGGGAAAACTGTTCTGGTCTTACTTGTAACCTCCTGCATGACATAGTAGTGTTGTAACAGGTATATAGTGTTGTAAACAGGTAATTAAGGTCAGAGCAGTTTTCCTGAAAGCCCTCTGTGTTTGTAGCATTAGTTTGCGTCAAAATGAATCTCATCCCTGCAGATGCATCAGAGGGGTTTGTGTTAATGGCATAAGATATACAATGTGACTGTTTGTAGACTTAATGTAGACAAGGAAATTTTGCTCTGAATTGCAAGTCCTGTTTATTGCAAGCTGCCTCAGATGTGCTCTTTGTACGCCTTCCTCTTGCTTGGAGTTCCTGTAGAGCTACGTTGTTTGCTAGTTTTAAGTTGTGCTGTGCCGTTACTTGTGGTCTCTTGCTCACCTACACTTCCCTTTATCTGACATTCCAGTGCATTGTTATTCACTGGGCTTCTCTGTGTATCTAAAACCCCAAAGAAGACCTGGGTTTAGTCACCATCCAGAGAGATTAAAGTTTCAGAGAAGTCCCACCATAATAAGGATGCATGTCAGATTATTGCTAAGTGGAATAGCTGTATGAAATAATTATAAGATGCCTGGGAGTATTGGGTCAAGGGAAAATTAGCCATTAGTAGGAAGCCAAGGGCAGAAAATTAACTATTGTAGTGCTTGTTAATTTGATGTTGGATAAAGAATGGCAAGAAAAATGAGGCTGCTGAAGACTGGAATGGAGATTGAGGTTTTGTCTGCAATCTTCTTGAAATAGAGGAGCCTGGAACAAGTTGATGATGCTTACAAGAACTCATGAACTGAAAACTTTGAAAAGAGAGATCTTACCCTTGTAAGTATTTTTTCTTGTCATCTTAAATCCTTTTGTAGATGGCGTTGAATGAAACTTCTGTTACCTAGTGTTTTTTAGATTGATACTGCTATGAGTTTATGGGATAATTAATCTAAGCCCAAATCCTAGTGGAAACGGGATAGGATTTATTCCCTGACTACTTTTACTATGCGTAAGGAAAGGTTCTTTGGTCCTGAAAATGCTTCATCTTCTATAACTCCCTTGTTTACTGCTTTTTCCATTCCCTCTCATATGTTACAGGAATTCTTCTTGCCCTTATAACTGGTATGCAGTTTCATCTTTGTCTTCCTTTCACCCTTTTCAACAGTGAATAATTGGATTTAAAACTATTAATTTTGGGGATTTTTCCCCCACAGTTTGGATACTGTATCAAAACTGGTTGTTTCCGTTGTATAATTGAAATGAAGTTTTGGAGCATTTTATCATGGCTGTATCTGAGGTAATTCCTCAGTGTTTGTTTATAAAATATGAGAAATTGTTAGTTAAGCAGAGATTTTGTTTTTCAGGAGAGTTGTAATTTTTGCGGAATAAATAGATCTGTTTGGAGTGTACCTAAAACTGAATTTGAGTGATGTGACAGCAAGCCAGAGAGCAAAGAGTATTAACCCACTGGCTTTAGGGAACTGCTTTTCTTCATACTTACAGGGTTATAAGGTAAAATTTTGTTCAGCATGCATTATTTCCTTTACAAGACCAAGCTTAAGCCTTGATTGCTACAGTATAAAAATTAATTTGAGGTAATTTATCCTGCTGTCTAAATATCTAGACCTTTATTTTTCAGTTCTACCACATTTGCTAGTCCTTGTAGAATTATGAATAGGACTTGTTGAGGTTTTGAGGAGAGAAAGTGGAAAAGATGTAACATATTTGTAGTTATTTAGAAGAGACTGACTGAAATTGAGGGATAACAAATTGTTTTTAGAAACCAGAACAAAGAGCTATAACTAGATTAACTGGATGCTTCTCCTTCTTGCAGGTCCCTTCACGTTTCTCCATTTTCTGATTTACCAGGGGAGAAATTCTGAAAGACTTCCCAGATTCAAAGTTCGGGAAGATGAAAGATTTCTTCAGTTTGAGAGAGACACAAAGCTTTTATTTGCAATTGTAGTATGCTCTTCAACTTTTCTTTTAATTTTGCCGTTAAACTTTGTAATAAACTTCTATTATTTTCATGCTTTTCTTTGTTTAAATAAATGAATAAAAGGTTTTGCACAATATTGTGTTAAAATGTATTTATTTGCTCATTTTTTGAAATGATTTATGGGACACAAAATGAATTTGCATAAAAGCAGGACCATGAAACATAATTGATATTTTAATGTTTTCCTGCAAGCTGTAAAAATATTAAGAAAATAGCTGTTTATTTTTTAAACCTTCGTAAAATTTTATTAAAAACTGTTGAGAGTAATTTAAATCACATTTTCTGTCAAACAAAAATTCCATAGCACAAGTTCTATTTTATCACACTGATTTTTTTTTTTGTCCTTAATGCAAATTGCTAGTAATGTAGTTTCCATATACAAAGGTATATTTCAGTGCTGTTTCTTAATATTTCCATAATTTATAGTAATACCCATGATAGCAGGAAAGTTGACTCAAGTTATCATAAACATGAGGAATATTCCATGAAATTCAATGGAGTATTGTTATGTGTATGTTTTGGGTGAGCAAAGAATGAAGAAATGTAAGTCCTTTGCAAGTCAGATTTATTCATGGAACAATAATCCATGCTACAGCCAATTGTTTCCAGCACAAAATTAAAAACTTAGGCACAAGGTAACATATACCTAATATAATGAGATATTAATAACACAGTTAACCTTTTACTGACTCGATTACGTAACTCAGCAAAAACTCCACTGCTGAAATGAACCAGAAGCTCCACATGGCTGCACCAGTGACACAAAAATTAAATGGTGTCACTTCAGGATTCAGGTCAATTGTCATAAGGATGAGAGATGGCTTGGGCTATCTAGGCTGAATCTGTACTTCCCTGTGATAAATATCAACAATGAACAAATAAAATAACTGAACACAGTTTTAACATCCATATTAATGCTAATGATGGAATGTGTGTTTTGTGGATTTATCACTTTTTTGACTGTCACAAGGCAAATACCTCATTTTTGTAATCCAGCAGCAACAAATGTAATTTAAATTTATCTGGCTACAACCAAGCAAAGTTCTGTCATGACTTTGCAGGTTTCATTTCACTTTAGCTAACAGACATAGATCATATTACATTTACTTTTCTTGTGTAATGCATTAATGCTGATGACACTCAAGGTCCATAATTTATAAGATGAATTCTACTTAAAGGACATAAATTGAGAAGGTGATATTTCCTATGGCATATATATAAATTCTTAGGTCAAATGGGACTAATCAAACTTCTGTCATGAGTAATCAGAATAAATAAATTATGTCTAGCCTTTCTATTGAGTTGAAGTGACGTTTTCAGCTAACTCAGATTTGTCTTTTAAATCAGTCTTTTTGTATTTATTCAAGTTTGCCTTTTTTTTTTCTTCTCTGGTGTATACTAAAAAAGAACTTGAGGAAAAAGAACTTTTGTTCCCCACATGTATATTAAAACAAATCTGTCAATGAAAGTCCTCTTTTACTGCATAGGATGATGGGGATTTAAATAATCTGCTTTTAAAGTTTGTTTTGCATCTATGTGTTTTTTTTCTAAATTTTAATGTGTATCTGTCTAAAGAAGATGTGCTATATCTTGATGATTAATGCACACTCTCAGTTTTTAAAAATGAAATTAATTTTATAATATGAATGCTGGTGTAAAAAACAGTGCATTTCTCAAGTTTAAAATACATTTTGTGGTTTATATTGTCTAATTTTTGAAGGCAATTAAGAAACTAATAGACTCATACTATGAGGAAGTAATGAGACATTAGTGAAGGGTATTCTATTTGAAACTACAGACTGGAAATGTTGGGTCATGGGAATAAATGGAAAAAATTATCTTGAATAGTGGTAGAAGCAGTAAATTAAAATTGAAGAGAAACCAAAAGATTTCTTCAGTGTAAAAATGAAAGAATTGTGCAGAAGGAAGTTAATTGCAATAAATATAGCTATGGGAGAGACGTGCCTTCCAAAGGGAGCAGCATATTTTAGTTCTGGCTTCTGCATTCGTATTTCTCCTCTCCCCATGGTCTCCATATAGCTATAATTAGTGATCATCTCTCTGTAGTGAAGCAGCACAGAGGTGGTTATACTTCCACATCTAAGTCTTCTCAAGCATGCTTTCCAACAGACTGGGAAATTACTTTAATGGCTTTTATGCCATTAAAAGTGGCTTTCGACATTCAAATATCACAACTTGGTCTTTTTTTTGTGAAGTAACTTGTGGGAAGAAAAGCTAAAAGTAAAGAGTTGCTTAAGCAATGACAGCATCCTTTACAAATGCCAGAAGTGTAACAATCCAATCCTGATGCATAGTTCAGTAGGAGCTGAAGATCTAAGAAAAGATTTTCAAATTAAGTGGATCAGTGCTTTAAAAAGAATTGCAAGAAAAATTTTTGGTCTTATTTTCAATGACATATGTGGTTAGTTAATAATTTATGGATATCAAAGCAATACAGATAAATTTATCAGAAATTTGTGTGCAGGAACTTTGAGTTGGCTTTGCTTATAGTTTAAATACAAACCTTTTTTAATCATAGTAATGAAGTCATTGCTTTTTTTCATTAGCATGGGGGTATTTTGCTTGTTTCTTGTTTGGGAAATCATATTTTAAGTTTTTACTTTAAGCTGTGGAAAACAAATTTTTAAAGCAAAAGTGAAAAATTGCTTAAGCACAATAACAAAAAAAAGGGAAAAATGTTTTCTTGCAAAACAGCTTTTTTTCTGTAGCATTTCATAGAAGCAGAAAGCACTTAATGCTTTTATAGCACATTCTTTTTGACAAAACCCAGTGCTTAAAAAAATTGGCTTATGATCAAAAACGTTTGTGAACTGATTCACATGTTCCATCTTTAGTTAATTATGACATAAAATTTATTGTGGTATGACTGAAATTTAAAGACTCTCTTTCTTAAAGTAACATTGTTGAAGAAAATTAGAGATAATGCTATTATTTTTGAACAGACAGGGCAGGCTTTTTTTTTCCTAGAGGTTTGATTATTTCTTTATAAATACCTGTACAGTATGTAGAAATGTTTGAATTTTATGAAAACAACAAGGCTTGTGGCTTTTTTGTCTCAGAAGCATACATAGCAGTTTCTTTAGGGAAGTGTAAATCACAGCAGATTAAGGTAGTTAAGGAATGCATTCAGCAATTAAGCAGTATAAGAAGTAGTGTTTCCTGTAGAGCACATTCTCCACAAATATTCTTTTTCAAATTCAGTATTTGCAGTTTGTGCTAAAAAGCAGAAATAATGGATGTTACTTAATTTCTGTTGTAAATAAGGAATCTGTTAGGTGGATTTCTTGTTAGCTGTGAATGATGTGGGAGATTAGAAAACACAGAAACATGTAATTTTGGTTAAAAAATTGATATATATCCAATTGAAAATTTGATATATCACAGTATGGGTTGCAGCAAACTGCCACTGTCCCAGAAGCATGGGGATGTTGTCACTGAAGGACAGTTGTTTGCTGATGATTTTTCTATGAGAACTTATTTTGTTATGCCATTCATTGACGTTAATGGGTTAAAATAAAAATTGCCTCATGATTGAGTGAAATTATACTTACACAGAGTTCTGGTGATATGTAAATGTTTGATGAGCTTATGTGACAGTGGCAATTTTTTCAGTCTTCAGTCACGGGAAAAATTAAATTTCTGAATTTTTAGAAGTTTTTGTATTTACATACAAGTTATTGGATAATTTGTATTACTGTTATATTTACCCAAGTTAGAGGTGAACCTTTGAGCTTTTTAAGTTATCCAGGAAATGTATTTAACATTTATGAAATTTAACGTTTATGAAATTGTTCAATGAGTTCTCTTTGCCAGCCTTCTATTGTTAAGTAATTACATGCAAGACAATTTCTTTTTTTTTTACTTTTTTTAATAGTTTCAGTACAGAACTACCTAATTTTCAGTACTTTTAAAGTTCACTTGTACATATGCAGATACATATACTTTTATCTTTTAAATATTTCTATATCTCTTAAATATGTTGTAGCCTTTAGTGCAGTTGATTTTTTCCATCTCCAATAAATAGTTATTTTTCAAAACTACATTAATTTATAGATTCTTTTTGAAGGCTGGAATGATAGTTCTGAAGTAATTCTCTAATCAATCCTGTACCTGAACACAGGGAAGGCCTGTGTTCCTGAGGTTTGTTTTAGATTTTGACCACAGTGCAGTTTGCTCTTGTCCCATGCTTGGTGTTTTGTCTCTGTGTTTGTAGATATGTGCATTGATGCTTTAAAAAATTAAATGATAAAGCACAAACTAGTTAATTAAAATGCAATGTGGGAGACATGTTCAACCTTTAATCTTTAATTTCCTATTCTCCAAGCACCTTTTGGATTTCTCAGGGAATTCCCTTCTGAGGTGTTCTGAGAAAATACTCATCAGCATCCTGTGCTCATCATGCGTACTGGTTGCTAATTATGAGTCCCTTAATTTGGTGTCACATGCACAACTCCCTGGCAAGCTGTTTTGGTTGACAGTAGCAAACCTATTGAAATGAGTACTATGTGAAGAACATTGTGTTCATTGTTACTGAAATCCCTTTTTAAGAAAAGCTACCATTGTACAATCTTTGAAGGCTCTTGTTTCATTATAGTGTCATGCCCAAGGATGTGGTTTATACTCTTCCTTCTAATTTCAAACTGTATTTACTGGCTGATTTGTCACCTGTGTGGAAGAGGTTCTCAGTCCTGTATTTGGCATTATGCACGTTCTGTGAGTCAAAGGTCTGTTGGTACCACCAGTGTTACTTAATTCTCCTTTGTACCCTATTTTGGTCACGGACCTTTTCATCTTCCTCCTGTCTGGCTCGTGGAGCAGTAATCTCAGTCTGCTGCCTATGAGGAACTGATGTCTTTTGTTTAATTTGCAACATGACCTGAGAGTTTCCATTTTTCAAATAAAAACAGGTCTGTTTTTGTGTATATATGTGCAGTAGGTTATGAATGTGAATTAAGGTCAAATTCTGGACTATATAGTGGAGAGGAAAAAAGATACTTGGCATTAAAATCTAGCCAAGAAAATAAATTTACTGGCAAGCAATGTAAGCCCATTAAGGAAGTCTCTGAATTATTTAATGATTACTTTCATTCAGAATCTGGAATTAAAGAAAAACTGTATGAAGGACCTACTCTTTTGTGATAGAACCAATTGATAGTACTTGTAGGGTCATACATTAATTCTGATGAGCATAGAAGTTCATTCCATGTGATCAAGTTTACAGTGGATTTGGACAGGATGATTTACCATGGTTGCCAGGTCACACAAGATTGTAAGAGTTGCCATGTGCAGTAAAATTATTTAGAGAATTTGTATTTATAAAATATAATGATTAATGTTTGAAACATCTTTCTTATATGGATGTATGAAGATATTTATCTTGCTTCCTATTGCATCTAGAGGAAATTATGTAAGATCAACTGAAAACAAATTTAAGATTATTAAATAGGTTGTCAATATATCACATATGTGAGAACATGACTGGTTATAGGGGAACATTTGAAATGCAGTAAGGTCATGTTTACCTAAGCCTGGACTGATGAGATGATTAAGATTTTTTTTTAATTTTACCTTTGTGACTGCAGTACCACCAAGAAAAGATTTTACTTTGGTGATTCATCTTTAACAGCTCAAGAGTATTTCTATCAAGATTAATATGTAACTAGGACTTTTTCAATGGGAGATATTGATATGGTAATATACATATTTAATTAGGCAATTGTTACTGAAAGAATTTACATGGAAATGCACTATTATGTCCTGATCTTCTTAGAAAAACGTTGCCTTAGTGCAGCAGTGACTGAACAGGTGCTTTTGAAAACTGAGTTTGGAGTGGAATATGTAAGATCTAGCTGTGGAAATACTACTGTGAACATCTGCATGCAATCACAGGTGTATGATTTTGTACTTTGCATACTTGGGTGGTAACCTTTGTGTTAGGTCTGCCTGAAGATGCAACATCTGAAGTAGATTGCAGCAAAGTAAGCTTTATAGAGGGAAACACCTGAGCATCTGTGGTCAGAATGGTTTCCTTGCACTGCTGCAAGAGAAATATAATTTGGACTTCAGCTACATGGTAAATGCCTTTTCTACATTTACACAAATTAGTACTAAAAATGTTTAACTCATTAACTGATCTAATGTTTTAGTGTTATTTTGTATATTGGGTGTATGTAAAGAGCAATCATAATTTCTTGGTGATCTTGCAGTGTTTTAGGCTTCAGCACTAGACCTTTTTTACCCTGTCATCCATTTTATCCCCTACCTCGCACTCCAGTGGCTTCATCTGAGTTTTCCGGATTCTGAGTTTGAGAAAAAATTTCAAGATAAAAAGCTACAGTTAAAACATTAGTAACACAATTAAATGTTTGTTTCATTTAAAAAATCCTTTGAGAGAATGTGTGCTTTATTTAATGGAGATACCTTTTCTAGGAACTTGCTTAGTGCAATGAAGTATGAAAACTGTCAAGTTATATTTATTTTTTCACACTTTATAAAGACTGAGTTTTGGTGTTGGTAACAGGTTTAGAGAAGTTCTGAATTCAAACTCCCTTTTTGTTGGTTGTGTGTGTTTTTACCTCTGATCTGTACCAAAAAGGTAAAATTCCAGCACTCTTTAGAAGTCTATTACTAAAAGACAGATCAGTTGAGAACTTAATTTTAACATTCTGAACAACTTAATCAAAATCATCCTTCAATCAAATCATCCATTATTAGGCTTAATCTTGATTTAAAACCTACTTTTAATGAAGGCAAGCTGTTTAGCATATTTACTTTCTGCTGTGATTGGGAAACTAAATCTGTAAGTAGCTGTAAGCAATATTTTTTTAAAAATTGGTTTTTATCATTATGTCTCTGCCTTTGTGGATCGAGTTAGAGCTGTTTAGAAGTTAGTATTTTTGCATGGTGAGAAGTTTCAGAGGCGTACCCTGGGAGTGAGTAAAGAGGAGCTAATACCATGCTGACACCAATGCACATATTCAGATCAACATGTCACAGACTCCATGCTACAACTTTTTTCCTCCAGGCAATAATTTTCCCATCTTTAACAGTTGTATAGATAACAAGATAAAGATCTCCACAGGAAACTGAAGAAGATGAGAAATGTTTCTGTAGCACTTCATAACTGGGAGGTTTTAAGCAGTGATCATTTCTTCCCCACATATTGCACACATTGGCCTGCTATTTCTGTCCACGTTATTTTATTCAGTCTTTATAGTACTGTCCATTCAGGTTTCACTCATTGGAAGTAAATGTAAAGTTATTTAAGACCAGAAATTGCAATTATGTTCTCAAGCACAAGTGATATTTTATGTACTTTTGAGACTGTTATTTTGTTATTTGTGCTTCTGTTTTTCCTAGAATCCCATGTGGTCTTTCTTTCAAAGCTTTTCTAGTGTGTTTATTTCTTCATCCAAATAAGAAAAAGAAAAAAAGAGGGAAAAAAGAAAAGGAAAAAAAGAGAGAGAGGCCAACATGGAGCTTGACTGCTTTTCCTCTTAAATCTTCAGGGAAAAAGAAGCATTTTACACTATGTGGATATCCAAATAAATTATTAAATATTAAATATGTAGGTTATGATTTTGCATAGCATTCTGCCAATCAAATGTTCCTTAGTTGGAGCTTGTTGTCAAAATGGATGACATTTTAAAATTTCATTTGTACTTTGGAAAAGGGTCGTTTGGATCTTCAGTGTTTGCTTTTAACTTCCTCAATAAAATGTAGTAAAGTAAGATGGATTGGTGCAGCAGAAACCATTGACATCACTGAGCACTTGCTTGTTTGAGACTTTGCTTTTGTGATGCTGTGTCATCTTTATTAGAGGTGTTCTTGGGTGCTTCCACAGTGTAGCTTCTTGCTCATCATACAAATTTGAATCAAAAAGTGCAAGTTAATGTAACATATAAAAAACAGAGTTTTTGGGGGATGGGGAGTGGTAATAATCTGTTTTCTTTTGTCTGATTTCCTTCTAATTCCAAATACTTGCCTGAAAAACAAATCCTCCTTGAAAAGCTGTAGTCTGCTTTCTAAATAAAGTTCAGTGGTTTTGAGAAGTATTTTTCAGGACTTTTCCTTCTGTGAAGACTGGCAGCATATTTGCACATTCTGTGCATGGTGCAAACAGTCATCTTCTTCAGAGATTGTTCATAGCTTGAGGGCTCTCAAAGTGCTTCTGATCCTCTTTCAGGTGTGAAATGTTTAGAATAAAGTAATTTATTATATATTAATTCTGGTTAACCAGGCATGATTTGAGATTTTCACAGTCTGCAAGAAATTAAGTATTCATTAACATTTAAAGCCATTAGATGACACAGTTGAGCAATAAATGATTCATTTAGTCACTGTTAAAGTAAATGTGCTTTGGTTTCTGACTAGAAGATAAGTGATGACTGTCTTTGTTTTCAATTATTTTCCTCAATCTTGCTTTATTTATTCCATACACTTCGTTAACTTGTCTTTCTATCTCTTTTCCTGAAACAGAAGAAGAAGAAGTGGAAAATTTTGATGTTTCCAGTCTGCCTGAAGAAGTGCTGCAGAACATAGAAGCTGACAGTTACTGGTGCATGAGCAAGTTGCTTGATGGCATTCAGGTAAATTGATTTTTCCTGTCTGTATGTAGTGGAGTTAACTGATGGATGTCATGGCTTTGAACTACTTTAAGGCTGAGAAAGAGTGCATCTATGAAAAACAGGGGAGAAGTTATTTTCCCATTGGAGAAATCCACTGCAAGTTTGGCATAGAAAGTAGAGAAAGGAAAAGGGAATAAAAATTCCATGCAACTTCTCTTCATCAAAATGTCTGCGTGTTTCATTGTGTGAGATGTTCTAGAGCAGAACAGAAACCTCCAGTTCTAGATGTCTGCTTTGCAAATCTGTTGCCAAGCATGAAGAATAGTTGCTGAGGATCTCACTGAGGTGGTAAAAACCTGCCTTATTTATTAATTTTTAAGTTGTTAATATAGCAACCTATAAGTGAATGCAGTCTTAATAGTTCCTGAAATTATCTTCATATTTTTAAAATAACCATTTAAAACTTGATGCTTATGCTTCTTCACTGAGTGTTTGAATTTTTTCTATGTGGAAAAGCTATAAATGAAGGCAAAATTTTCTGTTACATGCCGCCAGTTGGAGTCTAATAATGATAGATTTTTGGGTAAATGTTCATGGGCTTAAAAGTTTATGAAGATTAGAAGTATCTACAACATTCTTTCCTATGATATGTCTTAATATGAATGTTTCATTGGCTAAGGCATGTTGGGAATTGAGACTTGTAACTGAGTTCATTTTTGACAAAACATTTGGAGAATTGAGTCAGCAACAAAAGGCTTTAACTTTTTTGAAGGTGTTTTAAGTATGTTTCTCTTGCTTAAAGGTCACATAGCTCAGTGTTTTGTGTAGCATTTTTGAAATGCAGTCATTTTCTCACCTCAATTCCTGTAACAAATGTTGATTTGCTTATTTCAATCTCTCAGAACTCCTAAATTTTAAAGTACTTGACCACATAACAAAAATATATGAAAAGTCATAAAGAAAAAAAAGTGATAGCTTGAAATCTACTGGAAAGGAAGAAAGCCAGGTAAAGAAATGCAAACCCTCCAAC
Organism: Turdus rufiventris; assembly: GCA_013186435.1. Taxonomy (NCBI): domain Eukaryota; kingdom Metazoa; phylum Chordata; class Aves; order Passeriformes; family Turdidae; genus Turdus; species Turdus rufiventris. The sequence continues at coordinate 5,877,853 of PYHW01010409.1, read as the reverse complement.
TGTTTTACCTGCCTCTGGAACATCATTGTCACTGGCCTGTTGCTTTTTTTTTTTTTTTTTCCCTAGGAAAGGAAGTCCACACATTAGATAATTTCTCCTTAAAATTCTGTTTTTATACAAAACCATCAGGTACTGAGAAGCAAAATATGTAAACCAATTGCAATGGAATTAAACTGCATCAATGAAAATTTAAGCTCTTATATAAATGAAATAGGGTTGGATGTATTCAAGGATGCACTCATCTATCAAAAGAAGGCTTGAAAGATTATGTTAGTGGTGTGACTAATGATGTTACAGTTAATTCAGTGCAACTGCACTGCTGCTGAAATAAAAGGGTTTCTTGTTTTTCTTCTCCTATTTTCCTGTTTTGTTTCCTTTCTGTGTTTATCCCACTTAATAGACAAAACAATAGTTGCAGGTTGAGTTGGTTGGAAGAGCTAACTCTGTAGAGGAGGACTCGAGATCCTGGTGGACATGGCTGGCAATGTGCACTGGCAGCCTGGAGAGCCAGCTGTGTCCTGGGCTGCAGGCAAAGCAGGTGGGCAGCAAGGTGAGGGAGGGGGTTCTGCCCCTCTGCTCTTGTCAGACCCCACCTGGAGTGCTGCAGCCATTTCAGGGATCCCCAGCACAGCACAGAGCTGGACCTGTTGGAGTGGGTCCAGGGGAAGGCCATGAAGGTGGTCAGAGGGCTGGAGCATCTCTCCTATGAGGAAAGACTGAGAAGATTGAGGTTGTTCAGCCTGGAGGAGAAAAGGCTCAGGGGAGATGTTACTGTAACCTTTCAGTCCTTAAATGGGGCTTTTGAGAAAGCTGGAGAGAGACTTTTTGCCAGTGCCTGTTGTGATAGGACCAGGGGTAACATTTCATATATAGTAGATTTAGATTAGATTAAAGAAGCACATTTTCTATGATGAAGGAGCCAAAAGAAGTTGTGGATGTCCTCTTCCTGGAAGTGTTCAAGGTCAGGAACTGATGTGGCTTTAAACAGCCTGATCAAGCTGAAACTGTCCCTACCCACAGCAGGAGGTTTGGACTAGATGAACTTTAAAGATTCCCAGTGGCTTCACAGCGTGTTGCTATAGTTCTGGTTGACTTGCACTCTGGATGCACAATCATTTTTCTCTGAAAATATGGCATAGAAGACTCCTGTGTGATGTATGTGATGGTTTTGTCTGAAATGTCTGAATAAACTGTAAAGGGATATGTGACATGTGGTAACTGCAATCAAAGAATCTCTGCAGAATATTTCCATTAATTTCTTCATCAATATAAGTTTCCATTTCATGTTGCCCTAACAGTATTGGATAAGTTTAAAGAGTGCACTTTGATAACAGTTAGGGTCATCTTGTGAAATAATTGGCTAATGTGAGCTAGATACATTTTTTGTCTGTTTTGTCTTTTGAGTGCAGAAGGGTGTAATGGAAGAATGATTGTATGATTATATTTGTAACCCTTTATTATTCTTAACAGAAAACTCATTTATTTTTCCAATCCATCCACACGGTCTCATTTTCCTTGATTCTAGAATTGTCAAAGGTTTTATTAAGACATATGCATTTCTTGCTCCAGTTTTACCGCACATAGTATCTATTATTTCTTCATTCCTCACTCATCTTGCCTCCCTCCTTTATGTATCTAATGTGACTGTGTATTTTTAGTATAAAAATGCATCTTTGAATCACAGAGACCTGTGCAATAGGAGTTGGTTTGGGAAGAAGGACAGTCAATTCCTGACATGCATACAGTTTTCAGCTGAGAGAAGAAATAAAAACTTGTTCAAATTCTCTGTGCTGGTTTTTTTTATCATCTGGAGGTTGCTATGCAAGTATGTTTTTGGCTCCAGCTAGAGAGTTTGCAGAACTTTTCCGGTAGTTAATGTTTAATCTTGCATGATAATTTAATTTATTTTTTTGTTCTGAGATTACTTTGCATCTTTGTTGATTGTCTCTAAGTTTAGGCTTCTAAGTGACTGTGCATGTGTCATATCACAGTTTGATTAAAGTTTTAAAAAATGATCTAACAAATACTAGGACTTTTAAAATATAAATTTATTTCTCTAAAATATAATTTAATCTTGAAATCTGTAGCTGTTTTATAGCAGTCAATTCTGGATGATAATGTATGTAATGGTTTTCCTTTTCAGTGCTTCATGAGTCTGTGCTCTAAATTTATTCTTTAGTTTTTGTCCCAGAAAGACTATGCCTCGCTGCAGTTGCTTCTTACTTATTTCAGAAGAACATAGGATAAGTGCACAATGTAGGGCCAGCTCTGAGGTCAGACCTAGTTTCTCAAGGCTTTGTCCAGTTGAGCCTTGAACCCTCCAAGGACAGACACTTCAGTCTCTGGGGGTTAACCTATGCCAGTGATGCCTATGGCTTATGTTGAAATCTCTCCCCAACAGGCAGATGGAACATTTTTTTGTTTATGCTGCTTGTCTCTTATCTTCCCACAGTACACCACTGTTAAAAATGGAGGTTTGATATCTTGATACCATGGGTTTTATCAGGCTGTGATTAGGTGCTTTTGCAGCTTTTTTTTCTTCAGGCTGAACAAGCCCATTTTCCCCAGCCTCTCAAAGAGCATGTGCTCCATATCTCTGAACATATGCGTGACCTTTTGCTCCTGCTTCATTTTATTCTGGAGTGTATTGCCTCTTTCTTGTATCAGAGACCCTAAAACTGGATGTGGTATTTTAGATATGATCTTGAAATAGAAGAAATTATTTTTAAACATTTGGTGGGAAATCTACACAGTGAAGATTGAACTCTGGAACCGTTTGATTAGAGAGGTTGTAGAATCCTCATCCTGGAAGTCCAAAACCAGAGTCCACATGGCCTTGAGCAGGTTGCTCCAGGTGTCTTGGCTTTGGGTAGTGCTTTGATGGCCTCCAGAGGCCCCTGCCAGCCTCTGTGATTCCTCAATGAGTGCTGAGTGGGGATAATCACTTCCCTGCATCTATTGGGCCAGGGCTCTGCTGACTGGCTTTGCTGCCAGGGCTTACCAGTGACTCATTCTGAGCGTTTTGTCTGCTGAGATTTCAGTCCTTTTCCACAGAATTTGCATGCAGCCTGTATTCTTGCAAGATGTGCTGATTTATGCTGATTTATAAAACCCTGCTTCTGAGGCTGTGTGTGGCCATATGCAAAATACATCTTCCATGTATGTGATAAAGCTGGTTGTCTTTGCAGCACTTCTTAACTGTAGATGATGCATGAGCATTTTTGTATTTTCATCTGTAGCTGTTCATATGGGAATACTAGAACTATCCCATGAGTATTTTTTCCATGCAATTAAGTAGACATATCCATATATCCAGATTATTAACTTTTTTTTATTACTAAATTGTCCTTTATAACACTTTCCTCAACAGTGTCTCATTAACATTCAAGTAAAAAGTTCACATTGATCTGTGCCACCTGAAAATGTAATGTTCATGTATAAAATAGAGTGTAACTTTTCATTTTAAGTTGGAGTATGCTGGTAATAGAATAACCAAAAGGAAAATACATGCCTTGCATAAGGATCTAATCAGATGTATTAAAAATAACACTAAAACATTAATATAATTATTTAGCAGGGCATGGTAATTTTTAGAATAAAACTGAGATAATTCATATCCAGGGACTGGAGTGTGCTGAGGTACATATTAGCTATTTCTATGGTTGATTAAAATAGCAAAATTTATGACCTTCAGAGGGAATCCTGCAGAGTTCTTTCTCACTCCTGAGTTATGGAAAGTTGTTGCAAACATATGTCTGAAGTCTGGATGATGAAAGGATGGAAGGATGGATGGAAGGAAGGAAGGAATGGTGCTTGAAAAGTCTTTCAGAGGTCTGCTGGATCCAATCAATAACATGAACATGGCATTTCAAATGTTGAGAAGTATGTGCAGAAATAACTCTTCTGAAAATTCTTCACAGAACCTTTCTGAGGTTTATTTTAGAGGGAAAAATAGGTCAGTTATAGCTTTCTTTTTACCTTTTTATTGAACTCCTTCAAGACAAGTGTCTTGGTTATGTCTGCAATTTACCTGGGTGTTTCGTTTAGGACTATGCTGAATTGCAGATCTGTTTTCTGTGTGTATGTGTGTTTGTTAGTCTCTCTTTGGATGCTAATAATGCAGTTTTCCAACCTGTCATTGAGAGTAAAATTTTGAGGAAGAAAGCAAATCTATTTGTAATCAGCAGATGAAATACAATGTGCTATCAGTATGTTATGATTTCTAGCTCTTATCCAGATTTGAACTGTTGTCTGGTTTATGCTGTAATCCAAAAATATACCCTGAGCACTTTTTTCATTGCTACTTTAACAGTTTCTGTAATTTATAATACATCCACGTGTGTAAAACTGAGGTTTGATTATACAGGCTAGTAGAAGGTTGGGTCCTTGGTTCTGACTCTATGGATGCTACTGTAACATGAAAACCAGTACTTGCGTTTTAATAAACTGTTGCTTTTTTTTTTGGTCCTATTATGTGGGAATAAGATACTGCTTTGCGTGTAAAAAATTTTGGGCTGAAATACTTTGTAAATATTTTTCCTACTACTTAGGACATTTTTTATTTTGTAAAGTCAGGCTTAATAATTATAATGATTGACAGACCTTTTCTTCTAAAGGAAGTGTCTTGGAGCAATTATGAACATGCTATGGACTATGTTAACGACATAGTCCAGTACACTTGTGTGTTTGCCTTTGTGCATGCACACTGTCTCTCTCCTGAACTGTATTCAGGAGTGAATTTACATTAAAATTTCTGCATTAAAGACACAATGTGGATAAACTCTGCTTCCACGGATATTGTTAATATACATGGTGGCTACTGTGATCTAGTGTCATGCTTCCCTCCCTCCTGCCCTTATTTTTTACAAAACTTTCTAAGCAAGGTGAACCAAGATTTTTAATAGAAGTTTGCTTAAAGAATTCAGAAATATGTGAATGAAGTACTTAAATGAGTAAAAAAGAATAATTCAGGAGATCTCTTTGTGACATAATGAGGATAAGAAAACCTTTTTCTTTCAGTTGTCATTCGTTCATGTGATACTATATTAGAACATATTAAATTGATGTATAGGGATTCTTGAATATGCCTTGGTACAGAAAATAGACATCTAAGTCTATATGTCTGTATGATTTATACAGATTGCTTAGTGTATCCTCTATATCTAAAAGCTCTGATCTCATTGGTAAAACCTTGTTAAGATGAGCAAACAACACATGAACACTTTGTCTCAAAACTTTCCATTTGCTTCTATAAACGTTTCTGATATTTTCTTCAGTACATTGTTGGTGAGCACTGTGCACAACCTGAAAAGATTTTTCATCTCACCGGCATTGTGCCTATGCCTCTGTTGGCTGAAGTCATTATGTCAGATTACTGACAAGTGTTTTTTACTTTTAGTTTGGCTGGCTCTGTTTCTCCTTCATGATGACATGAAAGATGGTTTTCCATTCCTCTTCATCTTGCTGCTTCTTCTTCTAGAATTATCCCATCATCACCTATTAAGAGACAAAGACGAGGGATTTTCTTCAGCTAGTCCCTATGAATTCTCTCTCTCTTCCTTCCCTCCCTCGCCCTCTCTGGGAGGACAATCCCAGTTAAATTTGTAATGAGCATTTTTCCAAGTTTCTTCCATTTAAGATTTCTCTACCCTTAAAAAAAGTAAGGAAGTTTTAAAAATGTTCAGTTAAGTCTATAATTTTAGTGTTTTATTTTAAATTATTGCAACTAGGTTTTGTGAAATCCTGCCAGACTTAGTTGTGGTTTCAGGGAAGCGGGGTGGTTATACCAGCTTCTACAGAATAAATACAGACTACTAACATGAAGATTTGAAGCTGATGCAATTTTTGGTCTCTTGTGACATTATAAAGTCCTAACCTTCTGCATTGTAAGGTGAAACTAATTATGTGTCAGTCTGAACTAGATATTATAACCATTCAGCTGTGAAGTAGGTTAGCATAGTTCACTGAAAGTGTGTTGGAACCTATCTGAGCAGAACGTCAAGGAATTTAGATATTCATTGCACACCAGTGCATGAATTTTTATATTTATCATGGATTCTGGTGTGTAGCCATACATATATTTTGTCATATGTGAATGCTTACTGGAAAGTGTCAAGAATAGTGTTTAGAAATAAGAGATATTTTTAATGAACTCCTTGTTTTCATCATGAAAATTTTTGTTAAATTTCCTCATTTGAAACTTTGACCATCCATAATGAGCAAAAGACAAACTCTGAAATAGTCATAAGTGATTAAGAAAATAATTGTCTTGACTCAACAGCCCTGAACAATAATTCATGAATTTTGTGAGTTTGGCATATTTTTTCTTTTGTTTTACTATTTGTCCTTCATCTATAAGCACAAAAGGAGCAGGCATAGTGGGTAGCAGAATACCTTTTACATTTATAAAGTCTTTCTCCCAGTTTCACAAACTACAGGAAGTCAACTGCAAGTGTCATAGGAGGGCATATGTACAACACAGTTTAATTAGAAGAGAATACTGGGGAATCCAATAAAGACCTTTCCAGTTTAGGTGAGTCAGCACAAATAGACGCCCAGCTGTGTTCATTTGCAGCTGAAATAATGAACAGAAAAATAAATAAGCAAAAGATCAAATGTAGTGAAAAGCAAATTTACCTGTTTTCAGATCAAGATGGCAGTTTTGGGTTGCATTTCCAGGTTTGTATGGAGTAAATTAGGCTTTGAGAGAGAAAGTAGTTTCAGATTCATAGATCACAGTCAAGAGTTTCACCACCTGGGGAGAGACAAATGATCGAAGCACTGTTGTTTTAACTCTGTGTTGACTTTCAGTGTTAAATACAGAAACATTATTTTATAGAACAGTATATAAACGTTTTGGGATGAAAAAAAAGTGAATACTTTTTTTTGTTTTTAGAGTACATTCTGTAAATAAAGTGATTATGATTTCCTAAAGATGCTGTGACATGGCTATTATCCATGACTAATACAGCTGCGTGTCAGACTTATATAAAAGGCATTGTTCCAATGCATGGGATTGTTTCTTTCTCCCCAGAATGAGATTATAATAGATCTGAATTCTGTGTGAATCTTTACATTCTTTCTGTTTTGGTGCTTTATTGCTTTAAAAAGGATTCTCATATTCTGTTTGTGTAATAATGTCAACAACCTGAAATTGTTGCCTATTTTACTTGATGATTAGTGTGGAAAATTAAAACATTCAGTGAATTATTCTTGCTTCCTCATCCATGCTGTTTTGGTTTATACACTGAGTTCTAATATTAATTACTGTGAAAGGGCTACTGCTAGACCAGTAGACAATTTTGCTATAATTTTAAAAATTGCTACTGCTGTGGTCAGTTGCAAGTGATCAGAGCATACAGTATACTTTTTGAAACTGTAAATTACTTATTAGTGTATTATTTTGCCTTGTGAACTTTTAGGCTTCACAATTTATAGCAGTTTTACAGAATTTGATGATTAAATTGCAGTTCAGTTTCCTATGTCAAATAAAACCTAAAAAAACCTGTAAATAAAGTCAAGGGAGCCTATAAGACCTTTTTTGGTTTTAAACAGAAGAACTTATCAAGATACATAAAAATGAACTGATAGTCGTCTGTTTTACTCCAAGATCAAGTTAAAACTTGAAATAATATCAAGAAAAATTAATATTTCAATGTAAGTGAAAAAAATTTTAGGATAATTTTTGAGATTACTTAGCTCCAATTGATAAAGGAATTACTCAAACAATCGCAATTGAGGCAAAACATCATTTACCCTAATTTTCTATGCATGTGGTGCTTACACAAAAAAAAAAATTATACATGACAATTTTCTTTTAAAATACATATATATAGCCTTATTTTCTTGAATCTCTCAAGAATCACAGAAAGACAACTGTAAAAAAATGAACTGAATGGAGGGATTGTCAATTAAATATTCAGAAACATTGCTTTATATTTAAATAATGTCATTATTTTAAAAGATCGATGTTAGGTTTCAAACAGAGTTATATTTCTTGCTCTCATTATTTCAAACTCAAGTTTATATTATAGAGCTGTAATTTACAAATTAAAAATCCATTTAGAGTTAATTCGTTCAAAGAAATATATGCAAATATAATGCCCTTTTAGCTATATAGCTTGTGTGTTAGATTTTGATTACTGATATTAACTATAATCTTGGGTTCAGAACAGTTATGAGTACATGAAAACAAACTTTTGTTGTCTTGTGCTGCTTGAAGTTATTACTCTGTACTTCAAAAGATCAAATTCTTTCCCAGTCTGTGATTGTAGGCTAAATTTTAATGTTTCCTACCTTATTTGTAGAATTGTAAATTTCCGAAAAAAATAATCACCTTAAAACTCTCCAGCATGGCACTTTGTCATGTAAGGTGAGGGCCTTTTAAAGCTACTTGGATTTCTGCAATAAAGTAACTTCACTGGATTAGCAAGTAGAGAGCAATAGAGAGGAATAGCTCTACAGGATATACTGTTGGGGTGGGGTCGTGCGGGACTGTACTATGTGATGATTTACTATTTTACTGTAGAAGGAAACCTAGGAAATGTAGTCACCAAGCAGAAACAACCATAAGAAAACAGAGCAAAATACATGGATTTAGAAAAGTGATTGAAAGAAAAGAAACCTTTTTTGTTTTTCTGCAACTAATACTTGGATGTGGTCTCCTCTTTAGGATAACTACACGTTTGCACAGCCAGGAATCCAGAAGAAGGTGAAGATGTTGGAAGAACTTGTTAGTCGGATTGATGGTAAGTCTCAAAGGCAAAGTAACTTAGAATTGATGTTAAATTGAAAGTGTTTAATTAAAATGTTTGCAAGGAAAGCCAACATCACTGCAGTCACCTGCAATGGTGCAGTAACATTGCCTTGCTCAGGTGAGGTGTCATCATTAGTTTGTGGCACACTGGCCTTTGCGGATCGCTGTCGTGTATCGTTTAAAAGAAAGCCACTAGAGCATGAGCCTCTTTCATTACTTTTTATTAAGGCAATATAATCAAAATTCAATGGCAATTTCTTTGCAGCAGAGTAATGACCACATACAAAAGGCAGCCAGTATTCATTTCACATTAAGCCTCAATGGTTGTTGTAATGCAGGCAAGTCACAGTGGTTGTTTATGGTTGTCCTTCGGCACTATGTTTTGTGCCTTTGTGCATCATTTTGCTATCTGGAATGCCTGCATAATTTCTCTGTGGAATCCAATTAATTATGAGCTCTGGAAATAACATCTTTAATTTTATAGATAAATTACAGTATGTGCAGGGGTAATTTTAGATTATGCTTTCATGTTTTAGCAGCACACTTTGAAATATTTTACCTTCATCCTTAAAATAATTCCTTTTATGAAATGCTGACTGTCATATAGCTAGAACAGAGTTTAATTAAATGAAATGCAAGAGATAATGCTTGCTCATTCTAAACATACTCTCTTGATAGTTTGTTAAATTAATGAAAGAGTATTAAGAAAATGTTGCCAAGCAGAACCAGGCATATATTTGCAACACTAGCCTGTCAGTAGTGATTTAGAAAAAATATTTCTTGTGTAGCTTTATATTTTATAATCTTCTTGGAAACATAAATTCCCTCTTTTTGTTACATATACTGTTTTTTTGTGCCTGTGCTTGTCATAGGAGATTTTGCCTGCTTCTATGTACGTCCTTAATATTTGATAATGGTCTTTGTGGTTTTCTAGGATACTGAGGTATTTTTAATGAACAAAAACTAAGGGCAGGAGAAAAATGTTTATGTATAATTACACTATAAACTTAAATGCATGTAAATTTTTTTGTTGTAGATACATTTTTTTTTAAATGCTAGTGAATATGAAAAATATAAGGACATATTTTCCGTATATTGGATAGTTAAATATTCATATTAAAATATAGTTAAATCAGTGTATTTTGTTACTTAAAAAATAATCTAACTTCTTGTAATGGGACTTTTTATATGTGATTTTAGTCTTGCATCAATATTGATGTTTACATTTCAGAAGCAGATGATTATATATTAAATGAAGTGTATAATTAAAATTCCTATAAATAGACTTCCTTTACTTGGTCAAGGAACATTTATATAAACAAATTCTTTAACCAAGTTTTTAAAATTAGAAATAGCATCCTGATAGTCAACTTTGTTGTTTGAACAAAAATATTAAGTATAATACAATACATTATTGTTTAGTTTAAGGAAAAAAGAAATGCTGAAGTCTTATTTGTACCTTCAGTGCTTTATGGATATAGTTCAATAATTTCTCTCAATTATCAGGTTTAGGAAGTATTATTTTTAAAGCTTTACACTTTAAAAAAAATAAATCAGTTGTAGCAAATAGTTGTGGCATCTTATACTGTCATTTGAGCCCCCATTGTAACTGAAAGTAGTCTGTGTTCTTGTTTTTTATCTAATTTGAAATAAAATTGTGAGACTTTTATAAATTTCTTGTAGTTTTCAGTAGACATCATGAGTGTTTGCTAGTAAATATTGATGGAAATTTAGAATTGCTTAGGTCATGTGGGGCCTCTGGAAATCAGTGTTCCAAGCCCTTGCCCTTGCCTCGATCACTCTTTATCCAATGGCACAGGGCCAGTTTAGAGCAGGCTGTGCGGAGTCATGCCCTGTTGAGTTTAGAGTGATTATGAGAATGGAGATTCTGCAGCTCCTTTGCCTAAGACTATTGGAAGTTTGGCTTCTTGCACTGTTATTTTGTTTTTTTATATAAATAATTATTTTTTTAAAAATGGAGCTTATGTCCACTGCCTTTAATTTTATCGGAGTGTACCTCTGAGAAGAATTTGGCTCCATGTTCTCTGCATGCTCCCACTAGGTAGTTGCAGCTATTCACAGACTTCTTTCTAAGGCTGAGCAAACCCAATTCTATCAGCCTCCTTTCATGTGTAAAGTGCTCTACCTTCCTCTGCCCCCCACTAGCTTGCTCATGTGTGCCAGTGTCATAGAATTGGATGAAATGCTGCAGACATGGTGTCCCAAGTAGCAAAAACAGAGGAGGAATCGCTTCCCCTGACCTGTTGGCTTCTTTCTTGCTTAGAAGGACTAACATATACTGCAAGGACATTCTGGGCTTGGGTATATCATGTTGTCCTCCAGCTTCCCCAAGTCTTTCTTGGCAGCCTTGGCTGCTTTCCATCAAGCTGTGCCCAGTCAGGGCTTGTTGAATGAGACTGTTCCATCCTAAATAGGGTACTCTTGCCTCTCCTGAACCTCAGGAGACTCCTCTTAGCCATTCCTTCAGCCTGCCAAGGTTCCTTAAATAGCAGCCCTCACTTTCAGTGTATCTAGCACTTCTCCTAATCTGGTATCATTTGCAAAGGTAGCGTCTACTCTATGGTATTGATAGTTTTTAACAAAGATATTGGCCCCCAAAGATATTGCTGACTCTGGAGGGATATCATTAGTTATTAGTTGTCAATTGGACTTTGTATTGCGGATCACAACCTTTATAATACAGGGGTCCAGTTAAAAGTTTTGTGTAGGAAAGATACACATTTTTCATTATTCTTTGGGCTCTTTCTTTTTGTCTAGAAGATTGTCCACTTAGTTACTTTATTTTGCAAGAAAAGCACACCAAAATAAAGTTTTAGTTGTTAATTAGACAATGGTGATTGTTTACTGCAGTCATAACCTTTTGGATGACTCAGCTAGAGGATCCTGAATGTACTGGCATTTTGGTGGAATCATGACATAGTTTGATGATTATTGTGGTTTACTCTTCATTTCTTTTTTTGCTTTTGTCTTTTTATTTTGGGTTTGCTATATTGCACTTAAAGGGAAGTGTATGGCTGATATAAATTCAGTGGCTTTACTTTTTGAAAGAGCCTCTCATGATCTGTATTGGCTGTACTTCTCCTAAGGGCTCATTATGGTTACTGTGCAAGAAAATAATATTCCTGTTGGTACTGTGTCACATTGTTTTGTTGATGCTGGGTAACTGCACGGTGAAGCAAATCTTGAGGTAGCAAGTAGCTGTGTGAGTGGATGAAGCCTGTACTGCTCATTTGCTGATAATAATGGATTATTAGAGTATGGAGGGTGATGCTTTTGCTTTGGAGAGTGCTAATGCATTATGTCAGTGATTCAAGCAACCTTCATTAACTCAGTCTTATGGATCACAACTCCCCTCAAAGTAACTGTCCTTGTGTGTACACTCCAGAATATTGCAAAAGACTTCAAACAACCAAAATATTCTCTTAATTTAATCATAATCTCATTCTGCTTAAACTCCAGAAAATAATTTTGATAAATTTTGTTAAATGGAATTTTTTTAGTCTGTTAATGGAATGTTGTTATAGATGAGATGGAGTTTGAAGATAAAACATTATTCAATCTCATGAGTCTACTTGTCATTATCATTCAGATTTTTCTCGGAATTATACAAAAATATGGAGAGTGAGGATCAATAGATAGCTCAATAATATAAGGAATCTCTTATAACTAATGATCTTTTCTGTCTCCTGTAATGCCAGTAGAACTTCTCTGCTCTAAATCATGAACCATTTCTCATGGTTTGTAAAAGGTCATACTCACGCGGCGCACCATCTTCCACTTTTACTTCATTTAGGCTTGAAGTCAGACACATGGTCTAGGAATGCCCAGATTAATTCAGGATTTGTGTTTCCAGAATTTACAGGTGCTTAGCACTTGGCTGCTGTCATGCTTGGAAGAGTCTCAACTTCTTCAATTTACTGTAAGACAACTGGTAATTACATGAGAGTTTGAGGTAGCCATTTGGAGAAGGCTGAGCATTTGTAGTTAAAAGTAGTCTGGGGATTCCATAAACATTGATAAAAGATGGTAAAATTGTGTAGCATTCTCTCCAAATTAACAATAAGGTAGTTCTAGGGAAAAAAAAAATTACTCTATTGTAATATTAAATGTATTTTTTCTGTATGTTGGCTTCTTACTACTATTACAGAAAATTATAAAGCCAGTATTGACAACTCAGTGTAAATATTCTGCATCTTGTGTGGGATAAGTTTGGAAAGATTTTTTTTCTGTATCTTTTTTAGAACAACTCAACCTGGATTTTGCATTTGTGTTTTTCACAGTTTTTTTTTTTTTGTAGATAAAGAAATTCTGTTATTAGTGTTTCACATTATTTCACCAAAAATCACCAATAGTTTTGAAGAATTTTCCCTTAAAATTCAGTAACAAGAGATGGAAAAATGCAGAAAATGATTAAAAATAATAATTAAAAAAGTTTACTGTTGCTATATATATTTTCCCCCTTCTCTTGAAACTGGAAGTAATGGAAAAATACCCAAGAACATAAAAAGAGTGCTGCATTTTAACTTTCTCATAAGGTACTTTATCTGGAATTCAATTAGATTTTTCAAAGGTTCAGTAAAATCTCAGAATTTCTCTTGTTTCCTCTGTGAATGTATCTTCTGATCATCTCTTTTGGAGAGCTACCACAGCTTTTTCTACATATGATGTTTTCATTAGGACAATTTCTAGTTTATTTCCATTTTATTGTTGTAAAAAATTATTTTTTTTTAAAGAGGAAGGTATTTTTAGTGGGAAATTTAAGTTGTTATATTTGGATTGCTTAAAAGAATGACTTTTAATAAATACTGAATAGTTATGTTTGAGGAAATACTGGTAGTTATTCCTAAGTGCAGTTAAATTGCTATTTCAACTTTTATAGCCATGTTCTATTAATAATTTTATAAGTGCCTTTTTTTTATTGCTGCCATGTTTTATATGTATTTTCATTCACACAGAATTACAGATGAATTAGATAATGCCTCTTGCCTTAATGTTCTGAGCAAATTAATCTTGATTCTGCTAACCATACTTTCTTTACTTGTTTTTCTCTGGGATTTCAAATGTCTTGGTTGGCCCATTATCTGAACTTCTGTAGATGATGCCAGAATAAAGGACTTGTAATAAAGTACTTTAATCTTGTGGCCTTAAATTCATATTTTGTATAGTTTTGCTATTCACATAAAATTTTTAAATATAATCCTTGTAAATAGTTAGGTGTTGTGTGCAAATATGTACACATCAAGTTCTTCAGGAAATGTAGTCAGTTAAAACTTTTTCATTTTTATATGCATTTTTGTTTAACAGTGGAAAGGCTTATTTAATTGTACCATTCTGTGTACTTCTCATGCTTTGAAATATTTGCTGTATATATGTCTGAAAGGTTGGTTGATAAAACTCTTAATATTTATGTATAATGTGTTTTCTTATTTAACTGGAGAAGTTCATAAAACATCCTTCATTAGAATAGGATTAGTACTGGTAGGATTATCCTTTCTAAGGTCTGAGTTTAGTTAAGAGCTGTGTGTTTTTAATGGGCTGCTAAAGTTTTAAATGTTCAGACTTCACTTGGGATGCTTACAGTTTCTTCTCTGAATATTGTGTGGATGTTTTGCATTCAGCAGATTCTTGTCCCAGGAGATAAAGGTTCCAATTCCCATAGAACTGTCTGATGCTCTAAACACAAGCATTGCACAGTTCTGCTCAAAAAGTAATTTCATATGATGAGTTAAGCCAAAAAGTACTTAGAGATACCTCATGAGTAGTTTTAATGCTTCCATAGTTTCTGAAGGACATTCAGTTTCTCTGCTGGTTGGACTTTTTAAATTGAGGAGAAAATTGTTTTACTTTTTTCTTAGGAAAATCTGACTCTTAAAAAGGCAAAATATCAACCAAGCCTAATACATTTTATTGTTAATCCATTTACATTGTTTAATCAAAACTCGCAGAATAAGTTATCTGTTCAATATATGCGATACAGATAAATTAATTTGGTTTTTAATTGAAACCCTGGGTGTTCATACAATGAACTGCTAATGAAACTGTGGTAATAGATGACATTTGATCTATCTTTGTTATGTGCTCAATCATGCTAATGATTTTTTGGTTGATGGTTAAAGAATGCATAATTGTATGTGCAAATTTATGTTCATGTTTAATTATATTGTAAAACATTTTATAGACACCAGTAACTTTGACTTGGAATTGTGTTGAAGTATCTGGAAAAAAAAGAGCTCTAATTGCTCTTTTGCAAGAGTTGCAAAACCACTATTCTCAGTCATGTGAGAGCATTTTAAATTAGAAATGGACATAGAATTTATTTAGATCTTACTGCTGCTGTTGAGAATAATATTAATAAGGACCTTGTTTCTTGGTCCATCTTTCTGTATCAGGTTGGTGCTGAAGTGATTGAAAATCTTGTAAGCATTTCATAATTGTTTTAATTAATTTGCACTCTACAACTCTTTCTCATTTTAATGAAGCTATTTTATTTAGCTCACTAGTAGTTATTTTATATCTGATTTTATGGTTGTAATTACTGTATTATACTTTAATCCACTTGTAAGTGCTGTTCACTGGGCATTATAATTAATTAATTAAAATATCTTTTAAATAATATTTTTATGTATTACTATGGAGAGTATCTTTGTATGCTTTTACAGAGTTCAGAGATCTTAGTAAGAGATGAGACTAACTGTAAAATAATTTATAAATTCCCGATTTCTTGTAAGTACTTTTAATAGCCAAAACTTACTGTTTTCATGGCAAATTAAAAAAAAGAAAACAAGGACAGAAAAAAGATATGTCACATGATGGGGAATCTAAAAAGTGTCAGTCATAAACCCTTCTATGAATTATATTATGATTTAGAAGAACAGGCTAGAGATGTCCAGTGATGGTACCTAGAAGTTTCTCATCAAACATGTTTTCCCTGTTGTTCGTGGCACTTGGAATATTAAGTTTGAGATCCACCTGGAAACATGGGGTTTTTCTTAACTTTTAACTAGAGGGCTAGATCTTTCTTGATTGCTATTAAATATTTTTCCTAGTATTTTCCTCCATTTGGTGTTGCATACTACAGAATTGTTGCTTCCATTTGATTCCATGAGGCAACTAGGCCTTCCTTTCCCTTTCCCTTTCCCTTTCCCTTTAGCTTTCCCTTTCCCTTTCCCTTTCCCTTTCCCTTTCCCTTTCCCTTTCCCTTTCCCTTTCCCTTTCCCTTTCCCTTTCCCTTTCCTCCTCTAGTATTTTCTTCTTTTGCCTTGTTATCAGTGTCTTGGACTTATTAGCATATGGACCATTTCTTTTGTTACGATGAAGCTACTTCTCAGTCCTAGCTACAAGCTGTATGCTTAGTGAGCTAAATTTAAATAGACCATTATCTTTAAATTGTAGGCCACGAGGAGAATGTAATTGGTGATACTTCTGGATTTCTGCCAGTCATATTTTCATTTTTAGGACTTTTCAGTATGTTTTTTAAATGCTGTTATTGTAATTTTTTTACAGTGGACAATTTTAACTAGTTATAAAAAATAAACTAAGTCTGCAACAAGATCTAATCAGCATGTAAATATTTGACTTGGATCCCTTCTATTACTTGAAGTGGAACTATGTGTCATGACGAGATCTTGTCTTGAGGTGCACATTTATGATCTGTAGAATGTCTTCTTCAGCCACCAGGAACTTCTTTGTATATTAATAAAAGTTAATTTACATAACTATGAATAACTCATTGCTAAGCTGTAGTCTTGACAGAATTCCTTTTTTTCAGAATTTACATTGGGTGTTGTAAGACCTTTTCTGCATCTGGCAACATCTGGTGTTGAGATTTTACTCCATACTTTTTCCTTTCTGTCCCATAAGCATCCTGGCTTTGAACAATGTAGAAATTATTCAGAAGGAGAGACAATTAGATTAAAAATTAGCTTTCAGCAAATATAGTACTAAAATGAAAGCAGTCATAGGCTGGTGACAAGGTTCTTTCTTTTGGACAGCAAGGTTCCACATGTGGGAACTGTAACATAGGGATGGAGTGCACCCTCGATCAGCTTGCACCAAGTCAGGTGGGAATGTTGATCTGGTGGAAGGTAGGAAGATTCTGGAGAGGGATCTGGACAGGCTGGATCAGTGGTCAAGGCCAGTTGTGTGAGGTTCAACAATGCCAAATGCCAGGTCCTGCTCTTTGGTCAGAGCAACCCCCTGCAGCACCGCAGGCTGGAGCACAATGGCTAAAGCTGCCTTGCACAGAAGGGCCTGGGGGTGCTGGTCAACAGCTGGATGAACATCAGTCAGCCTGTGCCCAGGTGCTCATGGGCCAATGTAATCCTGACTCATATCAGAAATACTGTGTGTGACCACAGTACCAGGGCAATGATTGTCCCCCTGTACCTGGCACTGGTGAGGCTGCACCTCCAGTCCTGTGTTCAGTTTTGGGCCTCTCACTGCAAGAAAGGTTTTGAGGTGCTGGAGCGAGTTCAGAGGAGGGCAATGGAGCTGGTGAAGAGTCTGGAGTCTGATGAGGAGCTGCTGAGGGAGCTGGGTGTGTTCAGCCTGGAAAAGAGGCTCAGGGGAGACCTCACTGTGCTCTAAACTGCCTGAAAGGAGGCTGTAGCCAGGTGGGGGTCAGTCAGTTCTCCCAAATAACAAGTGACAGGACAGGAGGGAGTGGCAAGAAGAAGTTGTGGCAGGAGAGGTTTAGATTGGGTATAAGGAAACATTTCTTCACCAGCAGGAATGTCAAGGACTGGAACAGCCTTCCCAGGGAAGTGTTTGAGTCGCCGTCCCTGGAGGAATTTAAAACATGTGTAGATGTGGCCGTTAGGGACATGGTTTTGGTGGGCTTTGCAGTGTTAGGTTGATGGTTTAGTATCAAGATCTTACAGGTCTTTTCCAGCCTCAATGATTATATGATTCCATGGAAAACAGGAGTGCTAATATGTTTCTATAGTATGTTTTTGTATGTTAAGGATCAATGCAAATAAAATCATTGTGCATGCAAAGGGCAATGCCAATAAACTCCTGTGGCAAAGATTGGCTTGTTATTTTACTTTCCTTTTGCTTTGGTATCAGAGCAGTTACTCTTGCACTTTTTAAGAAAAATTGTATGACTTTTCATGATAAATACTTTTGTTCCTTTTGTGAACTAAAAGGCCTCTTTATGAGCGATTATTAACTTACCTGCATTTCAGATAATTTTTAACAGTTAGCTTTTTATGTTTACAATAAAATATGTATAAAATATTGAAAAAATAGAGTTAAAAGCAAAGTATTCAGGGTATGAAATACAGCTGAAAAATAAACTTTAAGTAATATTCAAAATTTCAAAAACAGGTCAAACATCAGAAACTATTGCTAGGCTTGATACCAATCTTTGTGTAAAGGTGAGTGCCCAAAGGCTAATGTTCTGAAACGTTGAATTGTACAGATGGATATGGTGACACCATGCTGTGTCACAGTCATTTGGCATTTCAGGCATAATCTTACATTATTTTGCAGTTCTTCTTTGCATATGTGTAAGCTTGCCTAGGGACTCGTTCTAACACCATCCTCCTGTCAGGACAGCAGTTGAGTGAGTTATTTTGACAGGTTGTTTTTGTCCTTAACAGTTTAGTTCATGATTCTGTAACCATATAGATTTTAATTTTGAATTCAGTGGAACAGCATGAGATGCTGACATTGAACATGAAGAATAAATATTTTATATGCATTGACCCATCTGGTATGAGAAGCATCTGTTTAAGGTGGCTGAATGTGATAATTCAAAATAATGTAACAATAAGTGTATTTAATAAAAATATTATTGGTTATAATTTTTTTTTGTCTACAGGTTATCTATTTTTGGCAGTATGCAATTTTGGAATGTGTCTCTGTAGTATATTTTGTTTTTTAATCACAAGACTTCCTTCATCCAAACTTCATGTGTAGATTTATTAAAAGTGTTGTGAAACTTACAAAATGTAATTGTTCTTTCTTTTGAATTTTGATTGAAGAATTCTTTTTTTAACTGTAAAATAATTTTGCTATCAGAAACTGCAGTGGAAGTAGTTTTTATAAAATACTTCAAGTCTTAAAGCTGACAGTAATTATATATCTTCTTGTTCATTGCACATACATACTTATTTTCACTGAAATGGAAAATCTAGATTTAGATTATGCCGGTCCAAATTGCCTTTATCAGCAAATTAGCTTCTGCTTACAATTACTTACAAAGTAGGAAGAATTAGCTTCTTTACTCAATGCATCTTCTATTCCAGTTTGGCATTAATTAGGTCCAAAGCACAGAGTTTAGTAATCCATTTTTCTACTTGTTTGGACTAGAAAGCAACTTTCAAGAAATTCATTATGCCCATTAACTACCATAGTTGAAATATCACAACTGGCACAATTTATTGTTCTTCATTACTTACTTTTAATGGCTACAAACAGCCAAATGAAAATTGTGTCTGCTGTGTGAAGAACAAAAATGTTGTGAATTTGTGAACTCTGCTTAAAAATAAAGCTGCTTTTTTTTTTTTTTTTTTTTTGCATCCTGTTTGATGTACTAGATTAACGAATCATAGTAATCTGTAATGTAGGTATCCAAAAGTTACATTCAAATAATAAATTTAACCCAGTATCTCATTTCAGTGTATTTAACTTGCAGCTAAATTTTTCTAAAACAAAGACAGCTAAAGCAAATTACATGAGTAATTCAGCTTTTGGCGTGAGTAAGTGATCTAATAATAACTGGCAGAGGACAGGGCTCAAAGGGTTGTAGTGAGTGAGGCTACATTTGGCAGGTGAGCATTCACCAGTGATGTCCTTACATGTTCAAGTCTAAGGCCAGCTCTATTCAATATTTTTATCACTGATCTGGGTGCAGGAATTGAATGCACCATTACCAAGCATGCAGGTGATATTATTTTGGGGGACAATTGACTCTTGAGGAACAAGATGCCTTGGAGAGGGATCTTGTTAGATTGGAGTGTTGGGCACTCATCGATGATTTATTTAAAATTTGAAAATTTAACAAGAACAAGTTACAAGCTCTGCAACCATGATGAAGTAATTCTGAGCACAGGTACAGACTGGGAGAGGAGGGGTTGGAGAGGAGCCCTAAAGAACGGGATCTGGTTTGTCCTGGCCAGGAGGGCAAAGCCCATCCTGGGGTGCATCAAACACAGCATCCGCAGCTGTGAAAAGAGTTGATTATCCCTCTGTATTCAGTGTTGGTGCAGCATCAGCTTGAGCACAGTGTGCAGTTCTGGGCCTCACAATTTAAGATTGTGTCTATATTTGTTTATCTTTGTATTGAGGAAGGGTGTAATTTTAGGAATGCGGATACCAGGTCTGCTGAAGAATGCTTTAGCCACAGATAGATGGAGACTGACAAATGCTATGGAGAAATACTAGTGCTTAATACATTTTCATTGATATTTTGTTTTCAGTTATCATTGGAGACAAGATATGATAAGTGGACTTTTGGAGTAATGTGTTGTGATGTCTTATTAAAAAAACAACAAAAAAACCCACCTGATTTTTAATTGTTTTTAAAATCTAAAAGATTTCTACTTCCAGCTTTCATATTGAACCGTTTTATATTAGCTGACAGTTTCATATAGCCAAAAATACATCTTGAGGGGGGAAAAAATGAACAGCTTCAGTCTTTATTATAATTTAGTGTCATTTAACTTCTGTTACCTTAATCTCTAGGTAATATTTCCTGTAATAGTGCTACCATACTCTTGGGATTATTCTTTTAATTAATTTAGTGGTTTAGTGCCTTTTTAGATATTTCTTAGATTTGTAAAGTTTGGAAGATGGGAATTTTACTCATTTGTTTTAGCTGATAATATGCCTCTGTGAAGTTGGATGAAGGGATGATTCTGTATTTGTGTACAGAAAAATAGTAGGAATGTCTTATTTAGGCTTTAACAAAGACTTCTTGTCATAAATTTTTCCAAAAGAAGACTTATAATTTCTGCAGTATTTCTCATCTGCACCATGCTAATGTCATATTTGAACCTGTTAACTAAAGCCTATTAACAGAATGTCTGTGATCCTTTTTGCAGAGAATTCTCTCCCTATAGATAAGCCATGTAGTAGATTAGTTCTATTAGCTCCAGCAATAACCCTTGCAAGTAATTATCAGAGCTTTCAAATAGTATATGTTCTACAATAAACACAGTGTGTGAGTGTACTGGTTTAGTAACCATTGATTTGTATTGGTTTTATTTGTATTTATCTGTAATACTAAGAAATTATTTAGGATGCAAATTAGTTACGTTTTCTCACTCTATTTCCTACACATTAATATCACTTTTTCTTGTCTCAAATGCAACCTTTACATGTCCTTTCCTTATATTTTTTACCATCTTAATTTTATAATTTTCTTTTTTGATTGCCAAAATTTTATATTTGGAAGCCATGTTATTATGTTATTTGGAAACCATGTTTCTTGGAGTGTTGCCCCACATAATTTGTAGTCTAAGAAATTAGTGAGGATGTATATACCTAATAATTTCACGTTATAACTTAGTATATTTTTGTGGTATATTGTAAAACTCTGATCTTAATGTTTTATTAAGATAGTGCAACTCAGACCAGGTATTTAAGCCATCTAGTGGTAGAAAAATCAGTCCAGTGTAATGTGTAACTAATTTATATTTCGGGTGTTCTCATTTGGTTGTGAGAATTTGCATGCACCACCACAAGTTATTTCCTTGAGATTGGAAGAGTATTTTATTGTTTTAGACAGTGCACTTGATACTTCAAGATTTCAGAAAGGTTGCAGTAAAATACCTGTTTATTCTGTCTTCAGAACAAGTTCATAGGCACTTGGATCAGCATGAGGTGAAATACTTGCAGTTTGCTTTCCGTTGGATGAATAACTTGCTGATGAGAGAAGTCCCGTTACGGTGCACCATCAGGTTATGGGACACATATCAAGTAAGTACTTTTTTAAACCTCCATAACTCTGGTAATGTGTTCTGGACATGCCAGTATCTTTGTGAGTGTTTTTTGTAAAACTTTTTCCTTCAGTGTCATCTGAGAATCGCTGTAATAAGAGAAAAGATGTTCAATGATCACCACTACTTATAAACATTTCATGTCTTCAGTCTTTTTGCCCTTCAAAGCCAAGCACTTGATGTCATGATAGTTTATAGTACTAAAATGAGCACTCACTCAAAGTGAATGTCAATATTCCCTTCTGTTTCTTCAGAGAAGTGAAACATTGAATTGTGCCTAATCAATGCCCTCTATCGATTCTGAGTTCCAGACTTCTTATTGTCCATCTGTGTAACTGCTCAATCGAATATTAGCTTTCAGTCTTCAGTTCTCAGCCTTCATCCTTTGTCATGTCCCTTTCTTACTGTTTGTCCAGACAAAAGTCTATGTTGCTGACCTCTTGTTGTGGTAATTATTTTTCCTCAATAATTTCTTTACCTATTTTCAAAGAATTGATATTTGAGAAAAGCAGTTTACCCATTCTTAGTTGTATTACTTGATGTCCCAGTAGCTTCTGGTTGCAATTTTTGACTAAATGTTTAAACTATATATCCTTATCTACCAACTTTGTTATTGAAGTTAGTGGGGGGAGGGGAAAAGTAATAATATTTTAATTATTGTAAGAATTTTCAACAGTATTAGTAAATATAAGATTAACTCATAATTTATGCCTGGTAAAGAGATGTAATATCTTTAAATATCATCATCTTGATATCTACTCATTATGTAGAAATGTTTTGTTAGTTTCATACACTTTAATGCCAGAATTCCTGCTTAGATCATCTATCCAGTCCTGCAAAAGAGGTGAAGAAATACTTGCTCTTCATTTAATCAGTCCAGTCAGTTATTTCAGTGAAGTTTGATGGTATCTAAATCTGATAAGAACGTGTTAAGGAAAGAGGAATCTATCAGTTCTGCTGGTAATCTGTTCTAAGAGATGGTATCCTTGCCGAGTTTATCTTCAAGAAATATCTAAATTGAACATGGCTATTGTTTCCATCTGAGGTTCTTTTGCCTCCTTTGTTTCATTACAATATCTGTTATTCATTGTGATATTTGTTATTACCTGTCATTCTATTCCAATGTAAAATATTTATTCTTTGTAAGACCTTCCTGATAATTTGAAACGTTGAGCTATTTGAAGTATTTTACTGTAACTAATTTATCTCCTTTTGAATAATTTTTGTTGCTTTTGCTCCAGTATTTCTATCTGAAGGTTTCCTGAAGGTTTTTTACCATGCTGCCTCTAGCACTGCACTTGTTAGCTGATCATTAGCCTTATCTTTATGATAAAATCATGTAGGAGAGCCTCCTTAATCTGGCTACCTACCCATATATGTCCCAAAAATAGATGGTTTTGACAGAATTCCAATTTGAGCTCATCTCTGAGCTATGATTCTATGATAACGTTGAGAATTTTCCTTTGAAAATGAAGTCTGGGGTTAATTTTTCTAACTACTGCCATGCTGAAAGGGGCCCTTTCTCATTGCTAGTCCATAGGTACCTCTCGAGTTGCACTTCAGTGGGATCTTTATCTGTAGTAAGTGCTTCTGATAATTTAATTATGATTTTTAAAAAAATTCTATTGCATTTAAAGTAGTATTTAAAAGCTTAATGCTTAAGTCTTTGCATGATATTTCCAAGGGTATCTTTTAAATCAAGATTTCTTCAAAGTATTTATATCTAAATACCTAAATGGAATTCGTATACACAGAGTGGGGACTATTTTTGTATATTAAACAGGCTTAAGGAGTAATTCTGTGTTTTGACTCAGCGATGCAGCAGATCTGTGCTGTTTTGTAGGTTTCATTATTTAGTAGACTGTTCTGTATGCATGTCTTGTCTAATAGTATATTTAAAAGCAGCAAGGATACCTTAATGTAGACACCTTTTTTCTGAAACAAATTCAAGCAATTCCTCAAGTTGCTAATCAGATTTCAGTTGTGCTTATATTACACTGATTATCAATCTATAATATGGATCTTTTCACCCTGATACTATGGATAACAAATGCAGTGAACCTTCAAGAGCCAGTAAAGAGCCATGCAAGTTTTTGCTGAAGTGTTAAGCAGTAACATTAGAGATTTTTACCCAACTTGTCATTAAGCCTTTCTGTTGCCTGCAATTTCTAACTTAATTGTTTAGAGATATATTGGCAGTGGTGCTTTTGGAATGGAAAACACTTCAGAGAGGGTTTGTTGTCTGTTTCATATTTATAACTGTGAAGCCTGTTATAGGCCAAAATGTATCTCTCATTTAGAGATATATGGTTAAAGATGTATTTTAGCGGGTTTGGCTGTGGATGGAACTGTGATGGTGGATTTGAAAGAGAGCTGTAAAATGAATAAAGGCAAGAAATATAATTAACTTTGCTGATACAGATGGCAGGAACAATCCTACTAATAATTGTAAGGGCTGGATACATGTTTAAATACTTTTCTCCCTGTACTCAAAGGCTGATGGTCCTGTTATCAGGCTTGCTTTTGCTACCTCATATGTCCTAAAGCACATGGGAGTTTTGCTTAAATTTACACAGTTTTACTGTCTGCATTTTCAATGGGTACTTGGGATGTGGCTGTACTGACTTTTACCCCCTGATATTCTTGAACCACTGTAAACAGAAATAGCTTTACCTGCACTTTAAGTTCAGAAAGGTGAATTAGTCATGTTGTTCATGATCATGAAACTTCAACAGGGACTACAGGCATTAATCCCTACACTGTTTATGTCAGGCTTTTGTTCAGGCTCTACCTACCTTGTTGCTCCTGGGAGGGGATGGGTATTTTGAAGGCCCTGTTTTACAGTCATCTTGAGTCCCAACGTGTGTCATGATGTGGGAATGGCATTGGACCAGCATCAGCAGCAGGTTCAGGATGGTGGAACAGTCAGATTCCTTCATGTGGAAGGAATAGGAAGGCAGGTGGAACTGTCAGATGCCTTCATGTCTGCACCAGGAGGACATTCTGGCTCGGTTTCCTCCAGAAATCCAGTGAAAAGAGACCAGTAGCACCTTTTGAAAGAGAGGAGCGGCTGCTGTTTTCATGGAAAATAAAATTTTTCTCTCTTTTATCTCCCTCTCTCCCCATTAAAGCTGAAACCATACTTTGCTTTGCCAAGCTGCCTGTTTTCCTCTATTTCAGTGGAAAAATAAATATTGTGCCATTTAAATTCTAGATTGGTGATTCTCACAGCAGGCCCCAGTTTCTCATGAACTGCAGCACAGGCATTTTCTGGGGAATGACAACACACTGAAATAGTCTGCTGTTGTGTGTTTCATACTGTGAGAGATAACTGCTGTTGGCTGGAGGTGTTGGAACTGCATTCTGTGTCTCGGTATTTGTTACTGCTCTTCCGGTGACTTTCGTAAGAATAGAATTGGACACTTTAATGATGTCCACCTCTGTGGTGGAGTGTATGGCAGTAAGAGTACTCTGGCTGGAGTCATATTCTCTGTCTAGTTTAATTTAGGATTCATCAGTCAGTTGTTAGAGTCCATGGACTAAATCACTGAACAGATCCAAAATACCTGTATTTGAGCTAGTTAGAGTTGAAGGGAAGAGAAATTTGGAAAGTCTCCCAAATCCTCTCTTCTGTAAATACTCTGTCATTCTGTAACTGTATCTATGAAGTCCACTAAAATACATCATTGTTTTCTGAAGAAGAACTGTGTGAAGTAGAAAAAGTAGAGGCATTATGTGTTTTGCTTACAAAACATGTTGAGAAAGCTTTTTAGCTGTAAGTATTTAGTTTGATTTATTCTTTAACCTGAATTGCATTTTAATGAGTGAATTATCCCACTTCTTCACTTGTTTCAGGCCTCGTTCTTGTGGTTTTTTTGTTGGTTTTTTTTTTTAATGCAGTAAATACCTTGTAAATTATTTCAATATAGAAATTGCTTGTTAAATTATACCGAAGACATTTAAAATTTAAATCCATAGAACTGAGACTGTTTAATATGAATGTTCATGTCCACAAACCAAAGTAGTGTAACACAAAACCTAAGTTTTCTCTTTTATTATATCTTGCCTTTTTATCTTATATGTTATAATCTATTTTGGCACAAAGGATTGGTAAGGTGAAGTAACATGATGGCTGAATTATTCAGAATATATAAGTGTTTAGCATATTTCTATGGGCTTACAAAATGCAAGTGAATTTTATATTTGGTCCTTGACAGAAGGATGCTTTAACACTATTTTAAAGATTGCTTTGCTATTTGAAACGGACATTTGTGGGCTTCTAACTTTAAGTCAAGATTCACCATACTGTATTAGAAAAGATGGAGACACCTCAATGCTCAGCATTGGTGCTGTCTTACTCTAGATAAGTATTTTATATGCTTATAACCAAATCTCAGAATGTATCCTTTCTTCAGATTAAGAGATTTTAATGCAGTTTCCATTGAAGTTTTAATTTTCATTTATTTAAATTCTTAAAATATGTGTTATCCTTCAGGCACTTCTAAGATATGCTGTTTTTATGTAGCTGTGTACTTCTGTCCTGGGGGATAGGAAGCAATGCCATTTCAATGGTAGCAGCCATTCCCAATTCTTCATCCTTGACTAGAAATGGCAATACAGGACTTGAATGTCAGTGCTTGTATACCAATACTTAGAGCAGCACATCAGTATTTTTTTCACTGCTTAAGTATGGAGTTCAAAACTACATTTGATTTGTAGGCAGTTTGCAGCTGAAAGGAAGTCTCTAACAATGCCGTCAAATTATCTGGATGCAAGATAACAAGGAATCATACTGACTGGTGTTTTAAATAGGATAGGTGTTTTCATAGACATTAAAGTACTTAATTATATTTATTGTTCATGTAGAATAGAGTGGATGTAATTTTTATTAAAGTGTTTACCTTCTGATCTGATGTTCTCACATAAATCACATAAATTTTGTGCTTTTTTTTTGTCCAGTGATTTCTCTGTGTAACTCACTGTAATAGTAGTACATAATTTGCAGAAGAGACACCACCACGGGTTGCAGACCTAAAAACTTGCTCAGAAAAAATGAAATTGGAAAAGGAAAATGAAGTAGCAGCTACGTGTGTTAGTTTTCAGTTCTAAATGCGTGCTGTCATATGCCGTGTGAATGTTTAGAGTTGAAGTGTACAGCCTAATATTTTCACCTGCCAGGAGGCATTTTTGTTTCATGCCATTTAGCTGACTGCTGTATTGCCAACTCACCAGTAAGTAGTTGATGCAGTTGACATGAATAATGCACTCATACTCATTGGAAACACAAAGCCAGGGAAGTGAGGTAGGTACTGTTTACAGTACCCCGCTGTCCTACTTTACAGCATTGCCCTGTTCTTATGTGAGGAAAACTTTGCTGTTACCAAGGTACCTTAAAGCTTGCTGTGTAAAATTAGGTTCAAATGAAAGCATTTATAAAATCTTACCATGTGAAATGCAAAACAAAGATTAACAAAAGACATGGAAAAAGGCAAATAATAACACGCATAGAATTTGACAGTAGTAGTGAGCTGATTTACTACTGTCTCATTGCTGAAACAGGTTTTTCTTCTAGTTTCTGTTCCCCTCAGCTCCTTGGCAATATCTGTTAGTTTTCTTCACATTAGGGAAGTGAGGAGGCTGATGAGTACCACAGCCGGTGCAAGGGAGAGATGATGAGAGAGCAGAGCTGTGATTTCAGCCCTCATGTTAGATCATAATGATTGCTTGTCCTTATTTGCCATCTTTGCAAAGATTTTCTTTCTTGGTAGATAGTACATTTCTCAGGTTGCATCCCTTAGACAAACTTCAATAGGAAGTACCTGTTGCTGGTATGCTGACTTGTATCTTTCTTCCTGAAATCCTGCAGGTGGGTCTAGAAAAATGCATTTTTTTCCTTCTTGGAATTTATTCTTTTTTCTTAATCGAGGAGACCAATGCTTTCTTTGCCCAAAATAAACAATTTTTTTCCCCCTGGAAAATATAAATGTATTGACCACTATTTATATCTTCCCTTCTTCAAGGAAGGCTGAAGTGTGTTTTTCATTTCTTTGACTTCATGAATCTCATGCCTTATTGACCAATATGGTAACAGACATATTTGTTTCCCATTTATTTGTTGGTATCATTTATGTAGCTAATCCCTAGGTTTTGATTGAGGGGATTTCATTTAAAAATAGGCATCTAATGTTACATTTTAAGAAATAATATTGGTACAATTTTCCAGTAGTGCTGAGAATCCAGAAATCATATTAAGCTCATGAAAAACTGCAGAAGCACAGGTTTTCTCTT
>PYHW01010409.1:5814634-5843744 GCA_013186435.1 Turdus rufiventris | reverse complement strand
CCATTAGCAGAATATCTGCTGTGGAGATGAGAATCACTGTCCCCACCCTCAACAGATGGTGATAGAATAGATACCTTTTATCACACCCTGTATTGTAAGGCGTGGCTTATAATCAGGTGCGTCTTATATATGGACAAAAGAACAAAAAGTTGCCAACACCCAGAAGTGCGGCTTATAATCGGTGTGGCTTATAATCGTGAAATTACTGTAATTTTTTTTTTTTGTGGTATGAAACTGAAATAATGCTATTAATGTTGTATTGTGTAGGTGAATGTGAAGTAGTTCTAAAGTGATGCCTAACATGGCATCAGAAATGGATGATGTTTTTCAAGTTAAATCTGATTTCAAGCAGTGCTCTGGGCTGTCTTTAGTAAGCATTATTCTATGAAATCTTTGCCACCTTTAGCTGTTAATATACATTTCTACACAACAAAAAACTTCATGGAAATCTTCAGTTGGGCACCAGTTCAGAAATAAAGTTGTCCTGATTATTCAGAACTCTGAACAGAGTGTATACTGTGAAAGTACAAATTGTGAAATATGTAGTTGATATACTGATTATTCTGATTGCTATAAAAATCAGTTATTACTAATAATTGCATATTTAAATTTAGTGAATTGATTTGATGCTTCCATCGTGTGTTTTAAATTTTGCCTAGTCCATTTACCTTTTTGAAAACATGTCTGTGAATGAACATTCATTTTTTTCAACCTTTTTGGCTACATCCTAATCCATTTTCACTGTGTGTACAATAAACCATTTAACAAAATTTCACATGGGAGTCAGTGGGGAAGATTCATTTCATGTAATTCAGTTGTCTTCAATAATGTTCTGTAGGGTAATGGTATCTTTCAGTGAAGCTAAAATTCAAAATTCTTTTAAACACTCACTCAAGACTTAAGTATAATATCTGAATCACAACTTGAGCATCATTACGGTGTTGCAGTACTGTCATGACATTGTAAACAATGAACGAGTTTACAAAGTGAAAATAGCTGTTGTGGGAAGCATCTTTCAGAGATGGTGACTCCACATCTGCTGTTGTAGTTTTTGGAAACTGTCTGTGACTGTTGCTAGTTGAAGGAAGATAAATTTTGATTCAAGCTGGAGATATGTGGGTTAAATTTTGGAACTGCATTTTTCCACAGTAGGGAGGGAAAAATAGGGCTTGATTTTTATTTAATAAAGAATTTAATTGTAAGAAAGAACAATGTACTTTATATGGCTTTCTCAGTTTGTATTAACTCTGGTGTTTAAGAAATACTGTGTTCATACAATCGCATAGAAGTTGAATTGTGTGTTGCAAATGGTGCAAGTCTCTCATTCATGTATGCTGACAGAGGTTGCATCAAATGCCTTTGGAAACTTCATTTGAAGGTAACTTATGAAATTAATTTTAAAAGTGATACTTATTTTTTTTAAAAGTGCATCTGGTTGAACTGGTAATTTGGGAAGTTGAACAATATCCTTTTCTCTAATATTTGTAGTGGGCTATATGCTGAACTTAGCTACTATTATTTTGAAATGTTGAATATTATTACAATAAGGATACTTCAACCCACTTTACCAGAGTAATAAAACACACTTGTATTTAGTTGATTACTTTGATTTCTTTTCATTCCCATTGCAGGGGTTCATAGTGCTTTAATTTCACACAGGCTTGCTTTTATATCTCCACTGTTTTAAGCAGCAATGACAATTCACCAATCTTTCTACCTTTGTTTCCAAGTCCTTCAATTGCAGCTTTTGTATTTTCCTTGATTTTTTGAAATTAAAGATGTTTTCTCGCTCCAGTACCACTAAGTTATTGTTTTAAAGATATATTTTTCCAGCCATAGAAAAGAAAACTTCTAGGTTTTTGAGCAGTATATTGCCATTGCTCGTTATGAGGTTTGAACTTGGAGGTCTTTATAGACAATATCCTTTAGGAACATTAGCCTAGACTGCTTTGATCGTCCCATCATCTCATGTTGCCTTCAGTTACTTGCTGATGTGAATGCTGACATAACCCTATTCAATCCATTTTACATAATCCTGGATTAATTAGACATGTCAAGGCTAGTAGTGCATTTTGTTATTATATGGAGATCAGTGCAGTCTACCAACTTAGTCAGTATCTAATGTGACTCAGTGCATCTTCAACATCTGAAAAAAATGGAAAAGCTGTGCACATTTTACAACAGTAATTTCAGAATATTTGTTCTTGGTTAACAAAAATTCACATATATCTAGATTTGATGACATTGCTGTATCATGATTACATGATAAAATAGATGATAAAATTAGTAATTTATTTTTGCAACCATAAATCAGAAATTAGCACAGCAGGTCACCTTGTCATAGAAAGAGCTCTGGTTAGTCAAGCAGGGCCTGCTTTTCAAAAACCCATGCTGACTATTTTGCAAGTTTTTCAATTTCTGTTTGAAATTAATTTGTTTAATTTGTTTAATTTGTTTTCTGTATAGCTCAACAATTCCAGAAATTGTAATGTAGTTTTTCATATATATAAAGTAGTTACAAATTCCATGCACATTTCCAAAATATAGTTGCATCTTTGTGAGAAAACATACAGTTGTGATTAATTTCTTGTTAACTTATTCTTTTGTGAGTCAACTGTGTTTATAAATGCCATCATCAGATGCCATTCAGTTTATTTCAGTTTACTTTCCATGGAAATTTGCATTTGAAAGATGTGATACCAGTGCTTTTCAATTTAAATGCATTAGCATCCACTAAAGAAATTGCAATACCTGCGTTTTGAAGAGCAACGTATGTTGTGCAAGCTGATGGCTTGTGTTAATCTAATCAAACTTAAAATATTATTCTTCATAAACCCAGTAAGCATTTGAACTTGTTTTATGCCTTTTTCCTAACAGAAAGTAAGCACTGATCACACTCAAAGCATTTAGAAATGAGAATATTAACAAATATTTATCTGGCAAGCTGGTGTACAGCTGTGAGTAATGAACAGGAAAACCTATATCGTGTTCATCAACAGTAATTAAAATATAGTTTGCAAATTTACAACTGATACTTTAAAAAGAACTAAGGTACATATTTTCTTTAGTTTTTTGTATAGTATTTCAATTAAAGATACTTTCTTTTTTGTGGATAGCTGATTAGTATTGATTCATACAAAGCTCACATTACCTTCCTGTGTGATAATCTTTCAACCTGCAGATTAAGTCATGTTTTAAAACAGGGATTCATTATAAGAGGTTTATTTCTAAATTTGATGTGATTTTTTTCCCCTACTGACTAAAAAGACATGTCTAAATGTAATTTTATCCTAGTGTACTTTAGATACACTTAGTTATTTTAACTCTGTTATTTCTTTCTGTTGTATCACATTACTTCAGAGACTGAACATAGAAGAAATATTGATAACTTTGGTGATTTATTATTAAAATGTCAAGTTGGAGAAAAGGTGCACAGAAATACTACTGTTGGGGAGCAGATCAAAAAACCGCACTAAACACATTTTGCGATTTAAAGCATCCTTGGTGAACCTTTTCTTGTTATCAGTTTTGATGTAATAAAGTTGCTGAGTAGTTATCAATTCAGAGAAGATAGTGCAAGCCTCTGGGAAGTACTAATGGAAAGGTATTTTGATGTACCACTGTTTCTTCTTTATTCACTGTGAAGGAACTTACTTTGTTGATTAAAAATTTTTAAAAGGTGAATTTCAGTTATTTGAAATGCACAGTAGATGAAGTTGAAACAAATCAGATATTCCTTTATTTCATACCTGAACAAAAGAGTATTATCTAGTAGCATAACAAGTTGAAAGTTTTCAGATCAAAATACAGTTTTAAGTTGGTGAACAGGAAGTATTGCAGATGTCTGTACTTTTTCTATGTGTGCTAACTGTACATGTGTTAAGTAGTATCGGCATAAGTGATCAGGAAAGAAAAGTGAATAATAGGACAGCCTGCAGCTGGTAAAAACGCATTCAGAATAAGCACAGAACTGAACTTACAAACCCAGAAAAGCAGAAAGACCATCTGAGAGAGAGTGACAAAAATGAATTCCCATTCATGTAATGTGACATGGAAATATTTGTGTAGCTAAAGGAAATTATATTCTGGTACATGATCTTTAACCATAAACTGTGTGTTGTCAATTAGGAATGAGAACTGGAGCTCATAATACTTTTAGGAAAATGTTAGAATGAAGAAATGAAACGGACTCTAATTTTGCCATTATATAAATCTATGGTGTTCCTATGGATCGGGTTCCTATGGAAGTCAAGAATAAGTCAGTGAATTGCACCTTCAAGATTCCTTAGCCTGGAAAAAGTGACTGAGAGGAGAATTTAGCATATGTGTACAAAGTCCATGTGACACAGGGAAAGGTTTAGTCACATTTGAAAACTGTGTCAGGTCCAAGCCTAAGATAGTTCTTTACACAGTATGCAGTTTAATAGTTGAACTCTTTACTACAATACTTCCTGGGTCCTGAATGTGATATGGATTCAAAAAGGGACAAGGAAAACTTGTGAGAGAAAAATCTATCATTAGGAATTGAAGCAGATTCCAATATCTGATCAAGATACCTCTGTGCTATGGTGCTGGTGGATGGGAAGAAGTTACCTAAAGATTGCACTTCCTTGAATTTTCCCTTACTCAAAGGCAATATATGCAACCTAAATTCTTTTAGAGTAGCCATACTGGGACTTTGAAGCTCTCTTGACAACATTTGCATATATTCCGCATAGAAAAAGATCTTTAAGTTAGAAAGGCTGGAGAAGATGCTATTTTTTAAACAATTTTTTACAAACTCCATTTCATTCAAGACTGTCCTTCTTCTTCACAAGGCGCTGTGTTGTTTTATAACCACATCATGGTTGGAATGTTTTATGTTACCTCTAGGGTCTAAGGAATGCAAAATTAGGCAGCATTTCTTTGTCCACAGTATTTTTTAGCTTGCAATGTTGATATTGAATTTAAATATTTAAATAGAATTGAGCAATGTTTTGCATTGTGAGATATTGAAATCCGTGTTTTCTATGTAAACTTGTTTTGTTTGAAAGCAATATTCTTAGATGTGTCCTCTTTTACTTTTCAAATATGTTGAAAACTCTTTTCTTTGTTCCACATACATTTCATTTGAGCACTGGGCAATATAACACAGTTGGAAAATTTAACTTCCTTGTTTGATCTTCAAATATATGAAGAGAGCTGTGAGGAGAGCTGGCTTCTTCATTCAGTCCAGGTCAGCAGGTTGCTTGATTTGCTGACAAACAAATCAGCAGAGGAAAGTGTAAAGAAAAAAATGGATATAAATATTTTGCATCAAATACGATTTGATTATAGGAAAATTGTATCTTTGACTCTAATTAAGTCTTTAAATAATTATTCATCGAAGTTCTTTTTAGTGGGATAACGATAGGTAGACCTCTTTGTGTTAATAAACTTACTCAAACTGCTAAGTGCCTTTTTTTAGGTGTTAATATTGCTCATAGAGTAAAGACCTGCTTTTTGTTTGTCTCCTCTCTTTACTGCTTCCTTTTCCTGGTCCCAAGCAAACATCCATTGTGACCTCCAGAGTTTCCAGTAATCCCTTTTTTAAAAATTTATATCTTATTTAGTTCCACATTATTCATATCAGAAACATTTTGCTCATGTATGTGTTTAAATGCCAGAAGTGCATATATTTGGAAATAAATATTTCTTTAATTTTAGTCATGTTAGTTTTCTACTACAGAAAAGACATTTATATTATTTATTAGCATTAACAAAACCTAATGTTATTCTTTCAGCAGGGGATTGGGATGAAGTGGGGAGAACAAAGAGTAGGAGAGATGAGATGTCTTGTTTTTAATATTTTTGTTATTTATTTCTAAATAAAACAGTTGTGTTTAAAAGCTAAGCTTCGATCTCTGAAATAATGGCTTGGAAAATGAAGGGAATATAAAAAATTCTTTCATCTTTTGGGCAATTTAAAACCATACAGAATTTGATTTTCTTCTAGGTTGTCCATTTATGTAAGTCCTAAATACCACATTATTAGGTTTTCCATCATATTGCTAGGTCTAAGTAATTAACAGAAAATTATACAAAGTCAGAATAATGTTGCAGATACTTTTATTGTAGTAAGAAGTCTTATAAAGTACTTTTTAATGGGGAATTTAATAATTATTCATTTTGGTATTAAAATGTAATGACTATCTGTTTTCTTTTAGCTGCATTTGAATTTATGATTTAAGTTACTCTGTGCATTTTACCCCCGTAGCTTTTATTCAGATTAATCAGCTTGTTGCTATAAATACTTTTTCCTACTGTCATTTTAAAAACTTCTGCTTGTATCAGTAGAAAAGTAGACTTCAAAGAGTTAAATCTTCATTAAATATTTTTACTCATCAAAGCAGTTTATTTCATTTTCTTCTTACCCTTATTCTACTTCATTGCTTGTAGAAGTGCAAATAAATCCAGAATCAGAAAGCTCTTAATATTTAGAAGGAGTTCTTGGAAGTGTGAAGATGAGCACATGTGGAATCATGCTAAAACTTAATCTCAAAAATAATCCTGAAACTGATGCCCATGAGTTCATTAAAGTTGTGTAAAAACTGTTAACAACCTTGAGAAGTCTTTATCTCATCCAGCATGTATCTTCTTGCAATCTACCTTTGGTGTAGCCTAGTTCTTTGGGATAATGCTACTTACTGAAACCAATTGTTAATTGTGAGTGCTTGCTTGTTCTCCTGTCAGAGAGGAGGTTCAACTTGTGGTATCTCAGCTGTCATTAAGTTCTTTCTTTCTGTCCATGGCCTATAAGGAGGATCGTTTTCTAATTTAACTGTTGTTTATTAGACATGATTAAGTTTAGGGCAAGGCAGAGCTGGGCAGTTCTGTATCACAGTTGTGAGAGAAGGCAGGGAATGGCTGGCTGACCATGTTAGAAGCAGTCATTTCTGGCCCATTTCTACATGAAATGTGAGTCAGTTTTATTGACTGCATGTGCTAATAATGGTTTTTTAGATGTAATTAGTAGAACTGAATGCATTAGTTCATTTGGAAGGGTCCTACAATGATCATCTAGTCCAGCTGCCTGACCATGTTATGATAAATTTTTGTTGCTCACCTACACTAAAAAATAAAGAAAAATATCAATCCTTTACTGATTTCTGTTGATGCCTTCTCTTCCTTACATTACTAGGAAAGAGTGTCACCAAAATGTTATATACTAAAGTCTAGCACCACTGCAGATACAATTTTAGCTGTATACTTTCACTAGAGAAGGTGTTTGTAGAGCTTCATCCTGAGTTTTGATCTTTTTACAAGCATGATTGAGAGGTGCAGGAAACTATTTAACACATTCCTACTGAAAAAGTTGCTGTTTATGTCTCTTGAGCAGTTATTTTCTCAAGGAAATGTGATCAGTTGAGTCACTCATTAAGTTTTATTGCTTCTCTGGTGTGCTGAGATGTCAGTTCATGTTCTGAAAACAGTGTTCAGAAGCCTCATTCACTTGCCACATCAATGCCTTATTCCTGAGAAGAGGCACAAAAGTCGTTCTCTGTTTCTCCGTGCTGAAGTTGATGCTGGCATACTTCACAGCAGAGAGATTTCACTGTGTTCCTGTTGACTCTAAAATGGACTGTGGAATGTAGTGCACTATTGAAATAATCTGCTTCTGGTCAAACACAAAGGCATTTCACAGTCTACAGCACCATCCTTCATCCTTTATGGAGCAGCTCTGGAATTTAAATAAGCTCTCATGCAAGGAAGATTATTTCTTTTTAGTATAAACATTTTAAATGAAGGGAGAAAGTCAGAATATCTTAATGACTGTCAGGAAATAGAAGCATGGATTTGTGATTATGAAGTATAAGATTTAGAGAATTAATGGACTTACAACTTAGTGTTGATTTAAAAGAGAAGGTCCTACAAAAAGAATTAAGTTTTCTAAGCTTAGTTGATTCATTTTCTTTCTCAGCTTTCTGCTGTCTTTCCTCCTTTCAGCCATTCTATCTTACCTACAAAACTGCATAGATTTTTCCATATTGTTGTGAAAATAAGTTTTGATTTAAATATTTTAAAAATATTTAGTAGAAATAAGCTTTCTTGAGGAAAAGCACTGCTTTATAGCTGGTCAGAAAGTGGAATTTGTCCTAACTATTGAGATACAAATTTTTGGAAAGCACTTTATAATGTATTTATTACTGAATATCCACTAATGTACGTGAGCTAGAAAAATGCACTTTTTAAAAATTATTCCTGCCAAAGCAGAGCTTACTTTCACGGTGGAGGTTTGATGATGTATTTCAAATTACAAAAATAAGAATAAAAACCTCTGAGTTTGTCCTGAAACCAATATTAAGTTATAAATGACTATTCAGTTGCTTTCCTGAGTTGTGTGATAGCTTTGTTGATATGGCAGTCTAGATTTTATGGGCATATTTGCAGAGGTTTCATATCTGGATTATGCCCTTCTTTTGGCTAAAGCCATGTATACAACAGCAAACAGTGCAGGGAGGAGACTGGCTGAGCTACCAAAAGATTCTACTTAGATTATCAACAGTTATCCATTTTTTGATCTTACCTCTGGTTTTTGTCACTTTATTAAAATTATTAAGAACAAGTTTGTGCTTAGGTCCTTGCATCAGCAAAAATAAAAAGTGCTTAAGCAGAATTAAGAGATGAG
This sequence comes from Turdus rufiventris, assembly GCA_013186435.1. Classification (NCBI taxonomy): domain Eukaryota; kingdom Metazoa; phylum Chordata; class Aves; order Passeriformes; family Turdidae; genus Turdus; species Turdus rufiventris. The sequence continues at coordinate 5,835,097 of PYHW01010409.1, read as the reverse complement.
ACATGCGTGTAGAAATTCTGAGTCTTTCTCACTAGTAGCATAATTATTCCACTCCTCCTTTTCCTCTGATAAATGGAACACAACTACTGCCAGTTGTCTATTAATTGCATCCTTTTATCAACTTCCAACGCTTTCTATTAAACTGTGATATACCCTTTTTATATTATAGTATATTATTCTGTAGATTCGTTTCTTAGCATTCCCACTCAACAGACATTTATTTTTGTCATGCATGTGTTTCTCTTTGAGAGTGAGGGAGTGTGAAAGAAAGTGTTGAGCAGTGTCAGATGAAGCTCATTGCTATTCTAACAGCATGACTGTGCTCCTTTAGGAGGGCATTCAATCCTTGGCATTCATTCCCTCACACTGATGTGATAACAGAATAAAAGAGCTTTACAGCTGATTGAAGTCAAGTAGTAAAGCCATTGTAAAGGCTCAGGAGAAGATTACTGATGAATACCATTACTGCTGGAGGTTGGACTAACAACTGTGCATGTCCATGCTTTCTTAAAGAGATTGAATAATGAAGAAGAGCATGTGGTAATAATTCTGAATTAGCTATGCTTTCCTTTCCTAGAGGGAAGATAGGGGTGTCCATTTGACTAAAAAGTACTAAGAATTATGTCATAAATGTTTACCACGTTCTGAGAAATCTTCATTTTTAAGTGGTAATTGGAGTTGTGGCTGTATTAGTTCTCTATTTTTGAATATCAGAATAAAGGAAATTGGGCATGATATTCTGCTTTAGTCTGGAGTCAAAAGGTGTTTGGCCACTTCAGGTATTAATGGAAATGCATGGTTTTTCCCATCTTTCACACTGCAACATTCTCATTTTTCTTATGACAGGAGACAGATTGAAGGCTTTGAATTTATTGCAGTACATGGAACAGTCTTTGCTTATAAATGAAACAGATGACTGAGATAAAATCAAAGGCTCTTCTGTGGTTTAGTTTGGCTGAACGTTTTTGAAATGAAAATAGTTTGTGTCTGATTGTTTTTTTCCTGGGAAAACATTACATGAAATTCCCAGTCTGACTTATTTTTTTCTATTATGCTTTTAAGTAACGAAGGAATAGGACATAAATAAAACTTGGCAAGACGACTTTCATGGGCAAGAGAATAGTTCATAACTACATGTTATGAAGCTCTGACAAGTCCCTGGATGCTCTATAAAACCTCAGGTTGGCCTTAGCCGTGGTTCAGTACATGACTGTATGTGAGAACGTGTTTCAAAAGAATGTTTGCAGTCCAAACCAAATCATAGTTAGCTGTGTCATTCAGAAATAACTTTCTGAATCCTAGAAAGTTCCTCAGAGCCCTCTCTGGCTTTTACAAGGTTCTTTTCATCAAACTGTTTTCCTCCTGATCCTCTCAACAGTGTTTCTGGTTCTGGTTGGTGTTCCTTGCTGTAATTTTTCTCCTGGTGTTCACTGTGATCCCTGGAATTTTCAATTCATCTGAAGGGAAACTCCTAAGAGATCTCACTTTTCCTCTGGAGACATCATCCTGACTCCCTGTGTCTGTTTTTGAAAAGGAATACAACCCCCACAAACTGAAACATGTAATAACCTTTTGCAATACTCTTCATCTGGCTCATTGTAGATACCCATAGGATTACTGAACATTTTACTGCATAACCTTTCATGCATATTCCATTGGTTTTGGTAGATTAGAACAATTGCATGCTGTGATTATTTTTTGTCCTTTATCTGTCTTTGAGAACAATGGCAGAAATTCCCTAGATTGTGTTGATATATCTGAATGAAGAAGGTATTATGAAAAGTAATAAATGAAAATTATGCCTCCAACTTCTACTTGCTCTGAATTTGTTTCTAATGGAACTTTTATGATACACAATAAATAGTATTGAAAATGCAAATTTTATGTAGTGAATGTAGTGACTTAGGAAAGAGTAATAATACCTTGAATAAGCAAAATAGATACAAATAGTTGTACAGCAGTTTTTTACATTCTAGGCAGAAATTAATATTTTGGAGACAAAACGTGGTCTAGTAGATAGGAGAATAGAGATAACAGTAGAAATAGCTATATTTTGTTGCTTTTTCATTTAAATACAATCAGTTTTTCTTTCTTTCTTTCTTGCAAAAAGTTATGAATGAAAATTTCCAGATAACACTGCCTAGTGTTTCCTTTCTGTAAAAGAACAGACTTTGTGAAAATTTTATTTTCATTATTGAGTAAAAATCAGCTCAACAAATACTGCATCTTCTGATTATCCTTTAATGAATTCTCATGTTGCTGAAAAAAATCTTATGCATTGTGCTCAAAAAGTTTCACAAAACTAATAGAATTTTCATGATTGAGCCTTGAAGTTCTAATAATCTCCTGTTTGTTAATAAACAGGATTTCTCCTTTCTAATGGAATTCTTTCCTTGTCAATAGTAATTCTTCAAAACTCTTAATGGGAAAACAAATCAATTGTCCTTTCTGAGAAGTATAAACAACTTTCATTGGTGAAACTTCTTTTAAGCTTAGGTTGCAGACAGAGAAAAGTTGTCTCTTAAGTATGTTTTAACTTCATTTTAGTATTTAATTTAAAAAATTCTGGAGGTTATGTGCTCTTGGTTTGTCTTGAAACAAGCCAACACTCTCTTTTTAGTAAAGCATTTTCATAATTAAAAATACCAATTTTGCTCAATTTTCCATAAGACACAATTTGAAATGTTTTGTTTCATGATTGCGTATGAGTTTTGCAGTTTAATATATAAGTGCAGACTAAATGTTTGTATGATTGCAGTATATTTTTTTTTCAAGTTTTAAGGGTGATTATTAATATGGTCTCTGAATAATGGCTATGTAAATTAGGTATACGGTAACAAGATTTTTGGTTTTCTGACTTGTAGATTCTCCTCCTCTTTGGTATTGAGCCTGATTTCACTACACATGCACTCTTAATGGTTTTTATTCTATCTGGGCTATGGCTTCTTTTTTTCATGTTTTGCTTTTTGTTTTAAGTTCTCTTTGTCTCTGGTTTGTTACCTATTACGGAAACAGAACTCTGCTGTTTGATTCCCTGTAGGCTCCCACTGAGCAGTGCTGACAACCTTTGCTTCCCCTCCTGTTTCCATAGTAGCAGCACCTTGTTGTTTTAGAGAAGTGATTATTAATTTGGTTTATTGTTTAAGTGCCCAGGGATGCAGTGTATTTTCACAGCTTCAAAGGCTAACCAAGCTTTAGTGGGATAACGTGGAAAATAAACAGCTCTCAGAATGTTCTGATACAGTCCTTGATGTCTGAAAGTTAGGTGGCAAATGCAGATTCTTGAAAGGTGGCCAGGATCCATCTTCAGTAGCTCATCACTAGTCCAAAGAACTGTAAAACTTCTGGAACCGGTCAGGAGTTTGCCACCTCTGTTTTTGTCACTGTGCCTGGGTGCATGGCTCTGGGAGTCTCCACAGTACATAAATTCTCAGTATAACTTTGTGTGAACTGATCCCTTGGTTTTGCAGCTTGTTTTGCACATTGCTTGTTTCAAACATGTTTCTTCCAACTATGCACACTGGGCTGCCTTTGTTTTGGCTGGAATGAGCTACAGATGTTGTCAGTGTGTGGTGAATTTAATATTTAATCTTTCCACAGAGTCATTCTGTAACAGCAAAGATTTAATACCAGTAAGTTTTTAATGCTACCCTGAAAAATAAGGTGTACAGAAAACAGTTTTCCAAAATATTGTTGGATGATGGTATTGATTATCATAACATTTCTGCTTTTTTTTTTTTTTTTTTTTTTTTTGTAAGGTATCTAATTGCATCACATGTAGTTTATTTGTTATTTATTTTTTCTATATCCTTTTATATTTCCATATTGGTTTAGGTTGTTTGGGAATCAAGGAATTACTGTGTACGAAAGTAGTTTATTTGTTATTTAATTTTTCTATATCCGTTGCTATTTTCCTATTGGTTTAGGTTGTTTGGGAATCAAGGAATTACTGTGTACGAAAGTAACAGAGTAATCTGTGTTTAAAATCTTTTAGCTATGTACCAAATGAAGTTATATTTGCAGTTTGCATTGTTTGTGAGATACGAAAAAATTTATGTTTGAACATACAGCTTTACATCCTTCTTTCCAGCATTTTGGGATATGTTAGTCAGATTTTAAAGTCCAAAAGTTTAGAGTCTTCACTCTTCACTGCTATAAGCAAAATCACGTCAGAAAAATCAGTTTGATGAATTTGAAAGATATTATAAAGGGCAGATACAGTTAACAAATACATTTTGATGTTACATCCTTTAATAAGTAAATATTTTAGTTCACACTTTGGGTAGCTAATATTTTGTTTGGTTTCTGTTTTAATTTTCCAGAGGCTGAGTTGTTAGTGTGGAGCTTGTTTCTTTTTTTCACATTTATTTTGTTAATAAAATTCATCTTGAAGTCTGGCAGCATAATTTTTTTCTGATTTTCTTTTTTTGTTGTTGCCTGTTACAACATAATGGGAAAGATTAAAAGAAAATTGTATGTAATTTTTTTTCTTTTATAATAAAGAAATAAATCTAGAAAGAGTAATTTATAACCTCACTATGTACTCTTTTAAAGTCTTAAATAAAATAAGTAAGTAAAATGCTTCTGAAAATTTGGAGAAATGTTTGGGAATCTAATGCAGTGTCCAAATTGTTTCAGTGGGACTAGTATTGCCCTTTTAAAGTATTTGGTCAATAGTTTTTGGTAAAGAAAATCACAGTACTGTACTAGATGTCATACTGTGAATTTCAGCTCAAGATTCTGTGTTTGGTAAAAAAAAAATCAGCCAGAAAACTTTTCTTTAGATCAAAGCTGTCCTCCTATTTTGAGCTGCTTAAGGGTTGGGGTAGTGATTAGGGCACTCCTGTTTGCTTTGTCATCTGTTGAAAGTGTCTCAAGCTCCTGGTACTGAAAACTCAGTCCTTTGAATGTCAGCATGGATTAGTGGAGTGTTGCTCACAAAAGCTGATATAAAGAAAACAGCAAGTCATGTTTATTGACAGCAGTAAGAGATTTGAGTAACTTAAGCTTCACAGTCTGGTGATGTCATGTCAAACAGGAAAAACATGAAGCAGGTTACCTCAGCCTGTCAGTATAGGAAAAACTGTTGAAGAGCAAGAGCTTTGTAAGCCCTTGTGCTGTATTTGTGATGATGGAATAAGGTTTTCTAGAAAATCCCCAATGCATTCTTGGTAATATTAGAATTAATAAGGTTGCATTTAGGTGGCAGTACCTTAAAATTTGCCTCACTTTCTGCCCCTTTTTTCTTCATTTACACTGCTTCTGGATATTGTAGGAGCTTTTCTAAGAAAGTGGCTGCTAGGAACGTATTAATGGTTAGTGTCTGATACACCTGAGATGGAAAAAAGTATAAAAGTGTTACTGTTGTAATCATCTCGTAATTGCTTTGGGCTCTCTTCAGGGTCAACATAGAAATTTTGTTTTTCAGAGATAAGAATAGTAGCATCAGCGGTAATCTCCAGAGAACCTTGATAAAGCAGATGGTAACAACTCTTCAGGTGTTGCCATTCCCACATGAGTCTATTGCTTTGTGCTGCTGGCTTCAATCAGTGGTCTGGTGTGAAGATTTATTATTAAAGCAGACTTCATCTTGATTGTTCTGCAGTTGATTGTCAGCATCTTAAGAAGATTTAAATCAAAGATCTTAACTTATTTCAGTGTCCTGAAAGATATTTAAGTTTTGAGCAGGCTGTGGCTCTATGGAGTCATTTAGCATCTTCAGAACTGTAGTGTTATTCACAGGAAGTATTTTTGATAAATCTAAAAAAGGCAGTCATATTCAGTAGATGTAGTCTCTCATTCTGATCAGAGCTTCACCTGATCATCACTAGTAATTCTTTGTATGCTAAGCAGTTGGTGAATGGCAATAGAAGTGGTCTGAAGAGTAGTTTTTGGATTAGCTTAGTGAGTCTTTTGTATTAACAAAAGAAGCAGCTAGTTTTATTCATCCCAACAAGATCAAACTCCTGGTGATAGCTATCAAGTATTTAATGAATTTAATTAAAATTCGTGCATTATTAACACTTCCAGCTGTGATATTGAGTGACTAGCAATTTTCAGATACTTGGAATGAGTAATAGTTTTGGCTTTTCAGTTGCTTTTGACATAAGCCCTTTTATAAACCTGCAGTTTAGCACAATCACAACTATAGAGCCTCTGTGCTGGACGTAGCTGAGGAGCAGCTGAGTGATGTTTTCAGATGTTGTGCTTTTTTTTCTTTAATCAGACAAGATGTTGCTGCATTCAGCAACTGCCTCCTTCAGTTTCGGTGGCATTATTAGCTTGTTTTAATAGAAGTTGAATGAAATGTGAAGCATGCAGACCAAGGAATGTTGTAAGCAGTCATATGTTCACAAAAAGCTTGGTGTAATTAAGTCATCATCACTAAACAAGATTGAACATTCAAGCAAATTGCAATCCTTAAGTCCTAGCTATCTGCTAGCCTCTAACAGGAATAATGGTGATCAGAAATTAAGGATTTTGATGTTATTTTCTTGTTTTGTAGAATGTGGTTTAATGTGTTTTGGTGATGGGAGAAGGGGAAGCAGCCAGGGCTGTGTCTTGGGTATCTTGATAATGGTTGTGCTAGAAAGTTGGATGATATTCTTGAATCTGTGTTTTTACTTAACTCTGTCATGCCTAAACTTGTTAGCTTGGAAAACAGGGAAGGAAGGTAATATCTCTTGCTTATTACTGAATATCTTTTTGATATTTCTACTTATCATCTTAGTCAACAAGACCACCTGTTAGAAAACATGTGACTGAACATGTGACATATTTGTTCATTCTCAGCTCTTATGGTGTGTTCCTTGAGAGAAAGAAAAAGTTTTGGAGGTAGTTTGCTTGAAAATTTATTTGTTGTTATTATTAAGAAGAAAATATATTTTTCTTAGACAAGGTTCTGGTATAAATGTCAGTCTAATAAGAAATATTCACAAAAATTTTACATTACATTGGTGTTATCATTCCCCGATTTACAGAAGTAGGAATTTGGGGATTGTAGAGTTTTTTATTTGCTGAAGAAGAATTTGGCAATATCTTTGTTGGGTTGTTTCATATGCTTTTTCTCAAATGACCTGCAATATTTTTTTTTAAGAGTTCATTGTAATCCAGCCACTTTGTGCATAAAGGCACACAAGAGCCTATCTGGAAGTTACATATGTAGCCTAAAGCATACTTCTTGAGAGGATTTCTTTGAATTATGTGTTGGCAGTGTGTCAGTAAGCCCTTTTCTCGTATTTGATGAGAAGCTGGAATAAGCAACCACTATTTTTTAATACTGTTAGTTAGATTTTGCTTTGGTCTTTCAGTATAAATATGTGACATAAATGTGTAGAGGTATTCTCACTACTTTTTTCACTTGTGAGATGGTAGACTAGCACTCACTACTTTCTGTAGATCTGCCTTGAAGTATTAATTTGATAACTTTTATGAAAGCTAATAATATGATAAAGCTAAAGCCAATTAATTAAACAATAATGCAACTATTATACAACTATTTCACTGTCTTTGAAATCCATGGAATAAATGCTCTAATGATTATCTTGAGCATGTATTTCAGTAGATTTGATAACCCATGAATATCTGCTGAAAAGGATATCATTGTGCTCTTTTTAATGAACTAACAATTTCATACAAAAAAATCAGCAGTACCACTGTTTAGAATAAAGGGATACATGTAAATGAGGCTCGTGCAGAAATTATATTTAAACAATGCTGACAGTTCTTCTATTGTGCCCATTAATTAATTTCCCAGTATCGAGGTTCTCTGGGAATGAACTGTAAAAATAATTAAAATGATACATGAGGTAAATAATTTTGAAACTCAAAAGGTGAAATAGGGAATTAGTTTAGTAAATATTAGTCATACTGCTTATTTGTGTTCATTTGCCTTTTAAAAGATTAGTGAGGAACTGTGGTCTGGTTTTGGTTCATATGACCTGCTAAAGTTCTCACAGGTGGAAAAGTTGCCATATTCTGTTTTAATCAATTGTGCTTGTCCCTATATCAAATCAGTAGTTTGCTTAAAGCAGGCTGGTATTTATGTAAAGATATTTTGCCTTGCAGCAGGGTACTTCAGAATTAAATCAGTTGCAGCACATATTTATTAATGATCTGGATTTAGTTTGTGCTTTTTAAGTTAAATCATACTTTTAAATGGAATTCTGTGACTAAAAGCAGTGTTAATTTTAGTGTGACACAGCTTTGCTTTTTTTCCTACCACATTTTTGGCCAGCTAATTGGTGTCAAGACACGACTTGAGACAGAATTTGAATGTTTAAGTATAAATTAAATTAGTGATTTCAGATAGAATGAATGGGGTTTTAATTAGAAGGAAACTTCAAAACAAATTTATTTCCAGCCAGACAGTCATGTCTGAGTAATTGAAGCCCAGTTTTCAGCCTAGCTTCAAATGTAAGAAGTTTTTGCAATACATATTTCTTCTGTCATTGAATGGTGAAACAAAGATGAAATCTACATTTTGCCATCCCAAATGTGCATGCCTTTGAAAATATTTTGTCTGGATGTTTTTAGTCAAATCTGCCATATAACCTTTTAAAAAAGATTTTAGCAAGTTTTTTTCTGCAACTTCACCTATGCTGGGGAGGCAGCTAGTTCATCACTTCTGGCTTTATCCTTAACTTACTGCTCCTCAGACTTTCCATAACAACTCAGTACTTCCATAACTTCACACCTGCAAGAGGGATTTTAAATTCAGGTGGGGTAATCTCAGAAATTAAGGATACAAAGTGAATTTTCTGGGAGATAGCTAGAGAGTTAGACTTTTCAAGCACATGGAAGTTTTTGAAAAGGCTGTTGGTAGTTTTGTCTTCTCATATGCTCTTACAGCTTGTGTGATCTGTCTGCGTAACCCTTTTCTGAGGAAAAGACTCGGGACTAAAGTGTGTAGGGAAGTGTATGCTTCACCTTTATATACATGAGAAACAGAATTAATTGTATGCTTGTATTTCATGCTGTTAGAGGAAGTAAATGCCGTAGTGGTGCTCAGGGTTAATTACACAGAGATTCACTACTTTGAGTCATTACACTGTGTCATGGTTTGGTAAGATAATTGGGGACCATATTAATGACTCTAACCTAAATAGTTTGTTTTTTAATACATCAACTATGGTGAACAAACGAACAAAAAAAACCTAAACAGTGTAAATTATCTGTTGTTATTGATGTGGGCTTATAATGTTATGTGGCTTCTCCTTGTCAGTGCACTGAAACCAACCTGGAAGATTTTCATTAGTTCTTGCTGCTGATTCTTCTGTCCTCATTGCCAAACAAATAGCTTGCAGAAAGTAATTTTTTGTTCCTACTAGAGGGCCCACGAATATGTATTATCTTCAGCAGCACCAAGGGAAATATAGTTTCAATATTAGGAAAAAGTTTTTCACTGAAAGAATGGTGAAGTACTGGAAGGGTCTGCCTGGGGAGGTGGTGCAGTCACCATCCCTGGATGTGTTTAAAAAAGATTGGATGTGGCACTTGGTGCCATCATGTGGCTGAGAAGCTAGGGCATGGGTTGGACCCGATGATCTTGAAGGTCTCTTCAACCTAGTGATTCTGTATATTAGATTGGGGTTTTATATACAGCCCTCACTATTGTGTAAAATCACAGTGATTTTTTGATCTATCACTGGCAGAATTCATGCTCACACTGCCACATCCCATTTTGCTGTGTTCTATGTAGTTGTAACTGCTAGGTAAATTGGAAGTTGTTTGCCTTTTCAAGCTGTAGAAATTCAAAGCAGTAGATTAAATAATAGTTTCTCCAGCAAGTACAAAGAACGACACATGGTCACTCTTAACTGCAGTTAATAAGAGGTTTATTAACATGAGAAATTAGAGAAAAGAAATTATGTTCTCCGATAGTCTCACTATCCATAATGCTTCTGTGTCTATCTAGGCTATTTTCAAAATAATGTTAGATATAAATGTTGCAAAGTGTTCTCCTTGTGTAGAGTTCAACATCTTCTTGCATTTGTATCTAAGGCATTTTTCCAGAAAACTGCTTTACTCCACTTTCTTCTGTCAATAACCAATTCAGCAAGAAAAGGCTTTAAGGGAGTTGCATAAGAAGCTCCATTCCTTTGCTAAGATCTAGCCACACTGCTGTGTGCAAAGGTAATAAACCACCACACAAGAGGAGGAAAATTAGCTGTAAAAGATAACAGTTTGGTGTTGGATGTGAAAGCATTTCATTGAGTGAGAATCCACTTGACATCCTAGTCATGACTGAACTCTTTAAAAACTTCATGGTGAATTCTTTAAAAGAACCAAATGAGAAACATTGATTTTTGTTTTCCACCACAGTTTATTCTGGAAAAGCTAGGACAAAAAAGTCAAATACACAATTTTTTAGTTATTTTTAAAATCTATTTGAATTGAGCATGTTAGCAAGTGAAGAGGGTAGTAATTTAAACTCCATTCTGAAAATACAAGGTCATGTGGAAATTTGTATGAAAGATGCTTCATAAAACTAAATTATTAGTTGCAGAGTGAATAAATTGGGTAAATAGTAATTATCAGTAGCATCCATTTATATTTGACATTGATTCCTAGTCTTGACATGATTTTTGCATGCCATGTGGAGCATTCCAGGGCAAGGTATTGATTCAAAAAAATTCCAGCAGTGAATAGTCAGTGTTCTTTGTGGCTGGGATTTCGCAGCAGAGTTTTATATCATAAGTCACATTTTAGGAATTGTTGCCAAGTTGTTATTGACTAGATAGGCCAGTGACTAAATTGCTGTGAAAACTGATCTTCACCTCATTTTCAGCATAAATTTGTCAAATCTAGTGGAACATTGTATGCTAAGTAATTTTTTGAACATGTCTAGCAGAAATAGGGAATGTGACCACAGTTCTTGTAATGTTTTCTTTTTTTTTTAAATAGCTCTTCTATAAGGGATTTAGTGAACTCTAATGGTTGAGATTTTTATATATATATATATATATATATATATATATATATACATACCGATAGATAGATACAATGTTTTAGCTGTGACAGATGTTTCTAACTTGATGTTATGGCCTGGAAAGGTTACTTTCCATTAAAGATTATGTAATGCTATGAAATATGTTTGGATCAGATTTTTTTTTTAATGCAAAGATCAAGCCTGCTCATAAATTTTAATGTTAATTGATGTATATTTGCATTAGAAACAGCTGCTTGTAGGCCTTACCTATAGATTATGTTTTATTTTTGTTTGTTTGTTTTGTTTCTTTAAGCCATAAAAGATCCAACTTCATTCCTTTGTTTTTGTTGAGACTGGATTCAGTTTAGGCAAGTGCTCTTGATCACGGCTTTTAGGATCATCCTCTTGGGAATAGTTGTAGTGAAGCAAAAACAATTATGCAAGACAATCCAAAATGTGCAAACTCAGCAAAAGTGTTGTTAATATTTGCCTATAACTGTAAAAACACTTTATAACATATATAATGAATAAAATTAATTTTTTAGCACTTTTCGAATAATTGAAATGTCATTATAGAACTGACTAGAAAACTGACAAACGGGAGAAGGTTGTGATCACAGATGAGCTGGTAGGCTGCTGTTCAATAAAAATAGTTGCAGTCAGTTGCAGTCTGCAAAATATTCCAGTATCTTTTAGAATTACAAGATTATGGTGACTTCAGTTCAGTGTTCTCTAAACTTGAGTGTAATATTCTTTCACCATGGCTAAATATGTCATTTTAAGGAAGCGTTGACACGATTTTTGTAGGGAAAAATCACACCTTACAAAGCTTAAAAGCCAGTGAACACATGTATCAGGTTGATCTAGAATACTGAAAACAATGAAGAAGGTTCTTCACTAAAGGTTATTAAAGAAGAAACTCAGCTGTGCAATTCAAGGGAATGCCCTTGTATGAATAAGAACTACCTGAATGATAGAAAACAACAGTTAAGAACAAGCAGGCAAATTTCAGAATTAAAGGAAATAGCATGTAATTCTTTTGCAATTTGACATGAGGCTCTTTCTGCTGAAGGGGTAAAACGAGAGCAACTGAGACAGCAAAATTTGCTGACAACACTGTGTTACTAAGGGTAATAAAGGTGAGAGGTGAGACAGCAAAAATTCACAGGACTTCATGTTTTTGTTATCAGCCTGGCATAAACAATGGGTAAAATTTGGTGTGGACAGATATAAAGTGATATTGTGTGTTTGGACCAATCCTAGCTTTACTGGTACAACTATGGGCTTCAAGGTAGCTTCCTACAGTCAAGCACAAGAGGAATATACAAGCTCAGTAGCACTCAAGAATAGAAAAATTAAAAAAAAAACCCAAAGGTTAAAAATTACTGGAAAAGGTAAGGAGAACAAGATATCATTATGAGCACTATGAGAGTTATATTCTTTCTGCATCTCACATGCTGTGTACAGTTCAGGGCCTATTTCAGAATGAGAAGACTACATGAAAGGATGCTTAAGAAGGCTTAGCAAAGGTGATGGAACTGGTACATGAGGAACTGTGGAATAAGCAAAACATTTCTAGTCCGCAAAAGAGGGAAATACAAACCGATTGAAGAAAGTGAACAGGAAGGGATTCATACTCTGTCACTGCAAATATCTGTACTACTATGAATGAAACTAGCAGGTTTAAACCAGACATGCTGTAAGGCATGCACTCATGTTTTGGAATTCTTTGTTCCAGGACTTGGTGATTTACCAAAAATCTTACAGTTGCAAAAAGATTTAGGAAGTTTAGACAAATCCATTAACTGCTATTATGAAATGGACATATTCTGCAGCTTCTCTTAGGACATCTCTGAGCATGAAACTTTTGAAACTTGGGGTATTCTGGGGAGATACTGCTATATCTTTCACTCCTGTACTCAGTCATCTGCTCTTGGTCATTCCTGGTGAGAGGCTAGTTACTGTCATGGACCTCTTACTATGTTCTTGCTGTGTTTCTTCTCAGACTGGAACTCTTGAGTCTGTTTGGAGGAGCAGCCAATATATTCCACTTTCCACGATGTTCATGGCTTCTTTCTCTTTTTCTGCCATAAATTGATTGGATAGTTTGGCAAAAAATATTTAAATCTCTTTTTGCCTTAACTATCTGCTCTTTGTAATGTGGTAGAAATGGAGTTGCTTAAGGTTGCTTTATTCATGTGTAATTATTTGGAAGTCCTTGTATGGGCTATTATATGAGCTATTATTTGAGTGTCAAATGTGGTTTAATACCTAACTCTGACAAAATTTCATAGTTTTAATTGTTCTGAGTTCTTAAACAATAATCTTGTATTGTAGATAAATACAAATATGCAATAAAATTTGTATATAATTAAAAATATAATAGCATGAGGTATTACATTCCCTAAATGGTGGAAGGCTCCTTAGATTAATCATTGCCAAGACACTAATCAGTCTTGTGTTACTACGAAATTTGCATTCTTTTGGTGGTTGTCCAATTCAAGAAGTTTGGGGAGTGCAGTCCAAGGAACACCTTTCATTTCAGCTGCAAAGGAGATCCAGCATTTGCAGGGCAATGAGATATTTGTGATGTTAACAGTCTAAATGATTTTTATTGATAATGACAGATGGTTCTTAGATAATGTGCTCAGAGTCGTCTGTAATATGTTCAGAATAAGTCTTCTGGAAGGTTGTACATCTGCCTTGAGATTTTTTTCTAAAATATTTAAATCAAGGTCATTGTTTATACTTGATTTTAAATAGCTTTTAGCTGGTAGTCTGCATTTCTTTACATTTAGAGATCAAACTGTTTGTAACTTCAAAAGCTGCAAATGGAAAAGTATAATAGGTATCAGGTGTTAGGAAAGGCAATTATGCATTAGCTGTTTTACTCAATTTCTAAAACTGTCTAAATCTATCCATTGGAAATACTTTGTACCTAGCCTTATCTCTGAAGCATGATGAATTTTTAAATCTGTAGGGGATATGCATTTTTTTTCTAATGAATTGCATTTTTAAACCTATTTTGTTTCATTTAAAAGAGCTTCATTTTGAAGAAACTTTTATTGGCAGAAAATCCCAGAAAAATCACAAGAAAAAGTACAGGTTCTTATACATGTCCAGATAATTTTTCTACAATTCTTTAAAAGTATTTCCAAAATTAGCTAATTCTTATTTTCACTTCCAAGTACATTTTAAAACTTAAAATAATTGGCATTATGTCTTTCCTGGATCCTTACTGATTTGGTGGACCAGATGGTCTGTAATTTCTGTAGCTGTTTACAAGGTGTTGGTCTGTAGTTTCTGTAGCTGTTCTGGACAGGTGTTTCTAAACCTCTTGTAGCACACTCTGCTCTTTTATCAGTCAAGGATAGAGGAGAAGGAAAAACAGTAGGAGGAGAGTATTTTTCCTTTGTCACTTGTTACAGCTGGGAAGTTTATTTATTGTGTGAATTTTAAATACCACGTTGTTCTAGGTTAAATAGCAATAAAATAGGTATTCTATCATGTTGTGCTTTATGTAAGAAGTTGTTTCAGTTCACCATACTTGAGCAGAATGCTGTATTTTTCTAAAGAGTAAACTTCAGTTTTGAATGAGAATATGACAAAACTTGCTATATTTTTAAAGCAGTAGAATTATATCTTGTAAATTTTATAGGTATCAGCATTTAAATATACCTCCATTTGCCAGAATATGTAGTTTAATTTTATAATTATTATTTTCAAATTTTATTTTAATGAGATTTTACATTGATAATTTAATATTATAATTTTTTTGGTTCTTAGTGGTATAGAAAATAAAATATAATATTAATTTGATAATATGTGAAAACAGTGTTGTCTTTTAAAGACCTCCTCACAAAACTTTATAAACTCTTATGTGAAATTATAAAATACTGATTTCTAGAGGGAGTTTTATAAAATGATGGAATCTGCTGACTTGAACCAACACAGAAAGCTGCAGATCTGAATACAAAACTGAGTTGTAAATTTTTCATCTTATGAGTAGGTTTTCTTCCTATAGTGAAAACATCTAATTCAGTTCAATATAATACAAGTTATTTTTATTTTTACAATGCCTAATAATTTCCTATATCAAAATTTATACTTCAAAAGCTACTGCTAGCAGTAGAGTTGACTTAATAATGGAAATTAAACATATGTTCACCCCACAATGGTGAGATGGACAGTATGGTATTTCATACCAGATATAAGCTAATGGGAAACACCAGAAATGGAAAACACATCAGTAAAGAATGAATGTAAATATGAGAAATGGAAGCTGCCTCACCTCTGTCCCCGTTCCAGATAATAGCAATGAGTAGCTTTGGCATACATTAAATGCAAGCATGTTTGTGATACAAAGAGAAGCAGATGTAGCTGATTTGTAGTTAGAAGTCAATGTCATAAAAATACGCTTGGGGCTTATGGTGATCAAAAGTATTATTATTTGTGTATTGAAATGGTGATCTTTTTTATTTTTTCTAGTCTGAACCAGAGGGTTTTTCTCACTTCCACTTGTACGTCTGTGCTGCCTTCCTTGTCAGGTGGAGGAAGGAGATCCTGGAGGAGAAAGATTTTCAAGTAAGTGAAGAGGATATTTTTCAAGCACAGGGTAGCATTTCTTAGATTTACCTTCCTAACATTACTTGGGAATGAATTTAAGACAAAATAGGGACAGCAAGACTGACAATATCTTACTGTTAGAGTTGATCCAAAACTGTTAGACCTGAAGTGATGGGCTATAAGCAGTAGGAGATGTGTTTTTTTTGTCTACTCTGGGGAAAAAAAAAAAATAAGCTGTTTTGACTGAGGCAGACTTTGAGAAGATGATTTCTGGAGATGCTGTTGCCTTGGTATTTTGCAGGGAGTTTCTGAAAAGGTAACTGGCTTTTTTTAAATCTTAAATGCATCACTGAAGTATTTATTTATAATTTCTCATCTGTATAATATAACATTCTCTAACAAGGTCAAAAAAGCTTTTCAAAACAGCTGGGCAAGCAGTCTTTTAAAATAAGGAGCCTGTTTTTCATTAGGAAGTAAATAGACTTCAGGCCCCTACATTTCAAAACCTTACATTTTTCCAGCAAAAAGCTTATCAGGAAGTTGTTTGTAAGAAGATTTGAATATGGTAGATAGGCAAATAATTTGCATACATCCATAGAAGTCCAATTATTTTTGTGAACTGGTGACAGGTCTCTTTCATAGAAATATTTATATTGAATTTTACCCTATGATACACACTGAATGCATAAAAGGCTTTAAAGTCTTGTTTGAAGGCTGAATGTGAATAGCCTGTGCTGCAAAGCCCCCATCATTGCCTACCCTGGGGAAATGGCCCATCACCAGCTTATTTTCTCTCCAGCTGACTGAACTCTGTGGCCCTCTACAAATGAACCATTGTGCAAATTTGTGTATCACTTCAATCTATTTTATCTTCATGAAAGGATTTATTCAGAGCTGTCGTTGCCTGTCTTTGAAATGAATAAATCCCTAAGGGCACAACATAACAGCTTTAATTTCTAGTACCTGCTAACGCTGTCAGATTTTCTCAATTTATGGGTACTTTGTCAAAATCATCTCTAATGTTGGTATCCATACCTCTTGATTGCAATTGTTCACTGTTAATCTCCCCTATTAAATTTTTCATGTTGATTTCCTGCAACAAAGAGGATAATTTTCATCTCTCTACCAAACCTATTATAACTATGCTTCAAGTAAATAATACCATGGTGTAGTACTATGAAGACTTGTTTTGTTCTTTTTATACACATTCAGATTTGTTTACTTAATTAATAATTAAGATATTTCTGTATGATTGAATTTCTTTATAGGCCATGTAAACTAGAATATAAAGTGCAAAAATCAGGAATACGCTGAAATGCATTTATCACACTGCTTTGGATTGCTTACAACATAGAAATGCAATTGGTAATTTTGAGGCTCTGTAGATCCATGCTAGTTTTATCACCATCATATGTTATCACTAAAAGCCTTGGCCTTCTTATTGTGTAACATGACCTTTTAAAATGGCCAAACTAAAGTGTTATCAATTCTCTAAATGATACTTCTGTCCCACAGGCAAGAACAATATCCATTATTCTTCTGCTTTGTTAATAATAGCT
Organism: Turdus rufiventris; assembly: GCA_013186435.1. Taxonomy (NCBI): domain Eukaryota; kingdom Metazoa; phylum Chordata; class Aves; order Passeriformes; family Turdidae; genus Turdus; species Turdus rufiventris. The sequence goes on along the minus strand of PYHW01010409.1, from coordinate 5,818,042 downwards.
GTAGATCACTGCCTAGTCTTCAAAGTAATAAGCACTTAAACTACATTGGAAAATTGGGAATTTCAGTATATTCAGTTTGAAGTACTCTGCATTGAATTCACATTATTGAGAAGTCATAGCTGTAGTACAGTTTGTACAGAAGATTTTTGTTCTGTAAATTATATCAAGAATCACATGCAGTCAATCATTTCTCTTGCACATAGTGTGTGTTGCATTTGTTTATCTGCAAATGACAGGAATAAGGGAAGTCTCTCCCAACTATCAGTTAGAGGGCCTGGTTCTTTTCTACTAGCTATGAAAACTCCTCTCTTCTTTCACACGTCTGTTTGACCTTTTTCAGTAGAAATACAGACGTCACAGGAATTTTAAGTTGGAATAATTTCCCAAGAGCATCAGGTATGGCACCGTACCAGAAGAGACACTGAACAAATTTTGAATGAAAGACCAATTTTAAAAGAATTGGTTATGCAATACCTATATTCTTATTATTTGATGAAGTATATTCTCAGTAATATTACAGACAGGATGATGATAGAAAATAGTCTGCTGTTAAGATAATTTTTTTCAGTCTTTTAGGTATGTCTGCAACCAAGCAATCAGTAAAACTGTGTTATTTATTCTTCCTGATATGAGCAGACTGACTTAGATACCAAATGTTCATCCCTCAGTATTTCCTTATTATCAATCACAATGCGTGTGATTGTAGTTTTGGGGACTTCTTTTGTGTATTGTCATGTAGCACAAAAATAAATTTTAAAATGAAAGAAGTTAGGCTGAACTCATACTATAGAGTGATACAACCTGAAAATTGCTTGGTATTTGGTTTATATCTGTAGAATTAAATATTAAGATATGAAGGAAAGTAAGTTTTGATAAGGGAAGAGTGGAAGAAATAAATGTTTCAACACTGACCTTCTAATGTTTAAATGTTCATATTATATGTATGTATTATGGATCTACATGTATATACCTGAACATGTATATATAGACTTGGAACACAGGCATATAAAACTGCGCTGATGCTCAACCACATTTTTCATGTTTCAAATAACATAGTGAAATAATTTTTTCTTTGTAAGATGATAATCAAGTAATGATGATCGTTGTCCTCTTTTGAATAATTTGAAACAAGTTACTACTCACTGCCATTTCTTTGGTTAAGAATAGAATATCAGATGGTCTTATTTTCCTAGGAGTTTAAAGCTGCTTACATTTTGTCCTACTTATTCAGTAATCTTTCTAGTAAGCTATAATCCCATTTTGAAATCTGCTATTTAATGCAATGAGCTGTGTGATGCAATGCTATGTAATGAGGACAAAAATTATTACACTCAGCAGTTTTCAAATTCCCCAGAGTCACTTTTTGATAGCAGTGAAATTAAACTGACATGTTTTCAGGGAGAAGTTTTAAATATTTCATGCCCATGTATAATACAAAGATTAATATTATGGAAAAGAGTGAGGTTTTTTTCAGTTTTCATTTGAGCTTGTTATTCTCTCTTGGTTCTCACTGCTAGAGTCCTTGTTATCTAGATAGGGTGCCCCACAAACCCAGGGACAGAGAGGTAATTTGGATAGCTCTGTTACTCTATTCATAGTTCAGATTTGCAGTTTATACTTCACATGTGGGGGGGCAGGGAACAGAACGGCTAGGCAGTAAATGGCAGAAATTTTAATCCTGCCTTCGATTTTCCCTTGTAACCAATGAGTTGTTTTCTAAACTCAATCGGGTCATTCTTGGTTTCTGATGTTTCTGTTGATGATATGAATATTCTATCTATATTAATTTACTGGTTCCATAGTAGTATCAGACCAAAAAAAAAAACATAGAAAAAAAGCAGTAAGCTCCATATATATAAACTATATTTTTAATGTGATAAACTATGCCTTTTGAATACAAGACATGGAATTAATTTAGCTTCTACTATCTAAGCTTAAGTAATTTGATGTACTAGTAATGAAAGCCTTTCTACCCATCAGCATGTGTCAGACTTTGGATTGCTGTTATTAATTTTTGTAACTACACCCATAACTCCAAAATTCCCCTGAATTCTTTAAAGGTGTGGATAGCCAATGCTGTTAAGTGATAAAATATTTGTGTATGATTTTAAACATATTTGGAATTAAAATGTTAATAGAAAATATGACTACTGAGTTTACTGTTGGAATGTGCAAGATACCTGAAATGTTTTTACAGAAGCAAGATTTCAGGAACTAAATTCAACTGTTGAACTGAATATAAGCTAATGGTAATTATAATTAAGTTAGTTGAATTCATATTGGCTTATCTGTTAGCTTGTACACTTCAGGAACTAAATTCAACTGTTGAACTGAATATAAACTAATGGTAATTATAATTAAGTTAGTTGAATTCATATTGGCTTATCTGTTAGCTTGTACTTTAAGGAAGTTATAATTTTGTTGACATAGCTGAGCTACAAAAATATGTTCAGTATGTTGTGGTAAGGAATCTCTCTTGCAGATATTTTCTTATTTGTGATTTTAAGATATAGGCTTTTCTGTCTATCTAAAAGACATTTTCCCTCATTCTGTCACCAACTCACATCTTTATTACTGCATTGTCCTTTTCTTTGTCTTTGAAAAATACATTTTTTTTCTCCAATTATGTTCACTCAGACTGCAAAGAAGCTGTAAAGATAATTTTTCAATCCATAATTTTTTCTTGCTTTCTTGCTCTGCATCTCCCTTTGTTCCCTTTCTTTTGGAGCACCAAGGAAAAGTGAGACACCTTCTCTTTTGAGGCCTTTAATGGACTAATACTGACACCTTCCATGACACCTCAGATTCAGCACTGAGCTCCTGACTCCAGGCTATCAGCCTGATGACAGCTTCATCACCCACTTGCACTCACGAGAAAGTCGTGGTGCTTTCTCCCGCATTGCCACCTTACTTAAATGGAGCACCTAATGCAGATATTCAGCTACTTTGCTCTAAGTCTTGTTAAGTTCTGCTTTTTTGCTATGCCCAGAATAGATTTGACAGGTTGGTTTGAGTCTCTTAGTAGCACTTACAGTCACATTGATGAGTTCTGTGTTGCTTCTTTTTACTTTTCTGTGAATTTATTGTCTCTTGCTTTATACTTGAGCTATAAAATCTTCAGGATAGTGAATGTGCTTTATTCTTATTTATGCAATGTTTTAAATAATTATTATTTAACTTTTATATGTAGGATGTAAGTTTATTGACTTGTTTACCAAAATGAATGCATGCACAATTGTATGTCTTATTAAAATTGAGATAAATGCTGAATAACAAGAAGCTTAGAAGACAAGTTCATTTAATTTCATTTCTGCTGTCTATATAAGTACAGTAATTTCACGACTATAAGGCGCACCCTTTTGACTAAAATTTTTCCCCAAACCCGGAAGTGCGCCTTATAGTCCGGTG
>PYHW01010409.1:5759609-5814301 GCA_013186435.1 Turdus rufiventris | reverse complement strand
GCGGCACCGCGCCTCCGGGTTCCAGGCGGGCCCGGGCCCCACGGCCACTGGGAGGAGGCAGGCCCGGGGGCCCGCGGCGCCACCCCTGCCGGGTCCTGGCGGGCCCGGGGACCAATGGCTGCCGGGTGGGGGTGGGGCCTCGGCCAGCAACCGTACAAGGGGAGCTGGGGGCGGAGCCTCACTTAAAAAAAAAAAAAAAAAATGCACCTTATAGACGGGTGCGCCTTATCTGATCTACAATGTTGCAATTTTTGCTGACTCCCGGGGGGTGCGCCTTATAGTCAGGTGCGCCTTATGGTCGTGAATTTACTGTAACTAGCTTTAGTTTAAAAGTTTGATATTAATATCTTTCCTATAAATTACCTACTGTAGAAATATGTCAGATAGCAGAGATGTAATTTCATACTATCTTTTTACACTGAACCACAGTAATATAGATTTCATTAATCTTTTTTGATCTTTACATAATTTGTGATGTAAATGTTTAAATTCTACTTTTTCTGCCTGAAAGTATAGGAGTGCTTAGTTCATATTATATAAGGTGTAACTAATAAATCTATTTTAATTTAGCTTCTTGGTATGTAGTGTGCTAAAAAATTAGTTCTTATTGCTCCTGCAGTAAAAAAAAAAAAATTCAATTAAAGAAAAAAATAAAAAATTATGTTTTGGAAAGGATTAGTTTTTTGAACAGATGAATGTTTGCCCTTCTTCTCTCTAAGCTCTATGATTAGATGATTTTGTGCCCTCATTCTTCTGTGTATGGAAGCTAAGAATGTCTTTCCTGTGGATGTACCAAAACCGGTAAAGAATTAAGAACTGTGAACATGGAAATCTTTCTAACTGTAAAGAGCCTCACTACTAATACTGATGTGATTTTATTCCCCACTGAGAGCACTTTGAAAAATGTGCAATATATAGTCATGTGTTTCAAGAAACTGGAAGCTCTGCTGTTTTAGACTTTGAAAGTTGTAGCTGGCAACCTAATGTGAGAACACTTTTAAATCTCTGAGTACTGGTAGCAGGCAGCTGGGATTCAACACTCTTGAATCCTTTATGTTCAGAAGAGCCAATTTGCAATAATAAAATTGCTGACTTTATTTTTGCACGCAGAGCTTAATGAACAGAGAATGATGTGAGTGGTAATAGTTTAACTGCTCTGTTCTCAACCCTACTCAGCTTTGTCAAAAGCTTATGCATATTTTGATCATCATGAATATCTTGACTTGGTCTCCACGTGTGAGGGTATTGTAAGTTAAACACAACAGTGCAAAGATGTTTGTACATACAGTCTTAGAAGTACAGGTTTTGTCCCACAGAAGTTATTATCACAAAATTTAAATGTTGAACTGAAATGTAACAGGTGGACTGTAGGTCATCCTTCTTTTAATAGTAGTACTTGTCTAGTACTAGGAGGAGAATTTCCCTTTGTCTAAAAAGCTACTGGAAGGTTCTGACCAGTTTATATGGTACACTGAAAATGGCTTAAGAAGCATGAAAAAGGAAGTAAAAATTGTAGCACTACATAGCTCTTTCTGCATGGCTTTCCATTTTCTTTTGATTATACTGTAGGCCTGTTTTTCCTATGTTATACATTGCTTTCCCCCAGTGTTTGGCTTCAGATGTGTGATTTTTTAAAAAGCAACAAACAACCAACCCCACTTTTGGTTTATATCTTATTTAGAGACATACATTTGATTTATCTATATTTGAATGATTTAGATACATATCTATATAAGATATAAACATATATCTAAATCAATGTATGCATTTTCATTCATAAATTTGCCTATTTTTCTTTTTTTTTTTTTTTTTTTGCTTTAGTTTCTAGGTCAAGAGCATATATCTTACTCATGTCTGGCATATTAAAAATAATATTTAATATACTTCCAGTAATGCAGATAAATTTTGTAATATCTGAATTTGAAACCTGCTCCTATTTTTGTTACCCTCCTTTCATCTTAGCTCTCTCCCAGAAGTCCTTCTTCTTCCTCAAGGTGTTTGGAACATAGTACAATTACTAGATACAGTGCAATGATTTTGAATTACAAGTAGTTTAAATATATGTATTTACTGCTGAAACTCAGAAGTTATTCTGTGATAAGATCTAGTCTAATATTATCAGATAAATCACAGTGGTCAGTGAGACAGCCCTGATCTCTCCAAAGTACTTGAGGAAGAACAGTAGTCCTTGAATATCTAATCACTGCAGCTGTGACTTACCTTGGGAAATCTGTCTAGTTTTTTTATTTGTACTGAAATAGATTGGTCAAAATGGGAAGAAATTTTCAAAATCCTTGCTGAAGGAGACTAGTTCCAGCATACCATATCAGTAGAATTTTTGTCTGGAATGCAGCATGAACAGTGGAAAACCAAATCCTTGCTCATAAGAAACAGGACAAGGATCTTTAGCTTTTGATATCAATATTAGTAGGATATTTATTTTACATTTTAAAAGGATCTTAATATTTTGTAAAAATTTCTAACTGTAATCTGTATTAAGAGTGTTGAGATTTAATAATTTAATAATTTAATTTTTACACTTACCTATTTTAAGTGTAATTCCAAGGCATGTGGCTTTTATGAAGTCGCTTATTTCTCAGGAATTTAGCAAATCTGAAAATCGAGGTACTGGGAGATAGTAACTAGTGCCTTCTTGCCTAGCACTCCAGTTGAGAGCATCTAAAAGGGAATGAGGTACTTCACTGTAAAAGCTGCAGTGGCTCTTTCTAGAGGAAATGTGTAAGATGTAACAAGAGTACAGAGAATTGTTTTGAAGTGATGGTCAGCTACGTTTTCTTGAAAGTAGATGGGGAGCATGCTTGAAGAGCAAAGGTCTTAAGAACTTATGTCTCTCACCAGAACAGATGGGAAATATAATTTGACTCATTACACACAAGTGTCCATTTGTAATACTTTCTCATTTGCTTTCTATTTGGAAAAAAATACCCAAAGGGATATAGTAGTTTATAGTGCTTAATAGTCTGTATTTTCTCCCATGTAAAGGTTCATGCCATTTAAAAAATTCCATTTCATCAGGTTTATTTCTACAGTTAGTTTCAAATTAAGTTGTTATTCGAGTACTTGTTCAACTTGTTAAAAAATATGTTTGCTTTTCTGGTAGTCAGGGGATGTGTTGCAATTTTAGATGATGCATCAAATTAAAAAGTTCAAATGTAAGCACAGAAAGTGCAGATTTGTGCTTGGATTTCATGTGTGACATACTGCAATTCGTTAACTTCTAACCCTTCTTTCATACAGAACAAAGTCCTTAGCAACAGATGTAGTGTATTTGACAGCTGAGTTCATTATATCATATATTAGTATGACAGAGTTCTTACTCTAATATGTCTCTGTGTTCTTCAAAAAAACCAAAGCAACTATATGACAAAGTGAGCAGTTATTTCTATTTTCTAAGTGAATTATGTGTGATATTAGCTAATATCTTCCTTATTTTTCAAATACTATTCTTTTAAGTAACAAAGATGTTAACTGGCTGCATAGTTCAGTACAAATATTATATGAAGATACGATTCATGTTTCAGAGAGCAGTTAGATTGAAAATGTGTTACATTATGTACTTGGGCTTAAGGTTTAGTGAAATAAAGTGAATCTTGCAATTCAGGTCTGAATTAGAAATAAAGCCACTCTAAATTACGTTTGTAGTCAGTGGAAAGACGTGTGAATTAGTCACTTCTGACCTCACCCTAGCCTGTGCAAATATTTATGTCACTTTATTATTTATGTAGGAACATGGCATTGACAGAAATTGGAATTCATCTGTTAAATCCTACATTTAATGGTCTGAATATTAAATAGTCTGTGAAGACTTCCTTGAGGATGTGAATGTCTCTTTACAAGCCCCAATGTTGTTTTCTGTACTGATTGTTACCAGAGATGTTGCCAGTAAAGAGGAGGGATGGAAGCTCTGAAGCATCCTGGAGCAAATCCAGTGGAGACTGCTCAATAGAGGGAAAGAGATATTGAACATAATTCCTCTAAAACTTCCTGTTGTGTGGAGAAAAACTGTAGGACATAGTGTTTATACAATTCATATTGCTTGGAAGAGCCCTTGACATTCTGAATGTTTTCATGGAAAAGGTATCTGTTTCTTTAGCAAGCATTCCTTATTCAGAGTTAACTGACTCTTCATAGACACCTTTACACTTGCCTTTGTGTGCACCCCTATTCTAACTATTTGAATTTAATGTAATGTTACAAATTTGAATACAATCTGGGCTTTTTTGTGGGAAACACATCCTTGTGATTATAATAGGAAAATAACTTTAACTCTTATTTAGTAATGGATCTTTTACCGTGACTGAATAAGCTATTAATTTTAATTTATAGCTATTATGAAATTATTATGAAAAATCATACTATGTGTTCTGTATAGTCTTGCCAATAATTGATTTAATATATTTTATTGATTTGGTTTAAACCTTTCCATTATTACCCATTTTACATAGCTACTAATTAGCAAAGTAACTTAAAAAAGAGTATTAACAACATAGCACTTGGTCCCTGACTTTCTGCCAGTCACTTCAGAGTTTCTTGAAGAAGGAAATATAAAGGATTAAAACAAATAGAGGACATAGAGATTTTCCTGGATGTAGAACTTCAGAGATCATTGCCATAAGAATGGCATAGTGATAATTTCTGTCTTGAACTCTGGGTACCATAAAAGCTCTAGGATCTCAGCTCCTTAATCTATTGAAGCTGAATACATAGTGTCTGCAAAGTTCTACAGTTTTTTACCAAAATCTTTATTTCATTTTGCTCCCTGAAAATTGCATATTTTGAATGTTATTAGATTAATCCCATTAACCTTATAATGTAATTGGTCAGCTTTTCCTGTTTTCTCCAGGAATTAATTCTCAATTTTTTAATGGAAATTGCTTAGTGAAATTTGTGCTAGATTAAGTACTTTTTTCTTTATTGTTTTTGTTAATGATGTTTTTAATTGCAGAGAAATGTTTAATATGGCTTTATGTCCCTTATTCGCTTGTTTTTCTTGAAGGTTGTCCTTGCGGAATTGACTGCCACAAGATAAAGAGGCCCAGATGTAGCAACAAAAATGAATAGCAAATGAAAGTTTTAGAGAGAATGAGACTGGTCTGGACTGACTGTAGCATAATCATTGCTATTTTAAAGGATGTTTCTTTATGAGCAGTGTTACAGAAACCATTTGGATCCAAATATTCTGATGGGGTCATAAAGCATTCATGCCTAAGATATTTAATGATGGATAACAACTTTTTCATGAGCAGAAGCGCACTACTTGGAGTTTCACACTCGCTTGCCTGCATTAAAATACATGAAGAAAGTAAATACCAGGTGAAATTAATTCTAGTGATTAAGAACTATTGCCAGTTTCAGATATAGTCCCACAGAACCCTGTTTCAATGATTATACAAACATACAGTCATGTTTTGCCAAATGAAAGACAGCTTTAATTATATCAGAATAGTTCACGTGCATTGAGACTTTAACATGATTTTTCTTTGATCCAAAGAATCCCTAGCTGTGTGTGTTCTTTGTATCTTTAGGAATACTGTGGTTTGGATTTTTCTACTATGGATTTTACTGTGCAAGTACTTGAACACTACTTGGACATTGCAAGATCAGAAAATGATTTGGCAATGTTGTTTATAATGTGGATTGTATATTTTGTTGTTGGTTGGGTTTTTTTTTCTTTTTTAAACAGACCTGTAATGTAGTCTTACAACTGATGGTACCCGTGTGGTTTATATGTTTCTTCACGTTATCACAACATTGCACAGGGTGAAGGTAGATTTTTTAGGAAAAAAAACCCAAAAAAACCAAAACTAAAACAAACCCAAACAAACTACCCAAAACCTTAGTTCCATTTTCTTCTGTGATACAGGGGAACCACAATTTTGGTATATTCAACTGCAGAAGACAGAGGTTGAAAAGTTGTAGCAAATCTGTATTGTTCTGGAAGGCACACATCATTAATGCTACAAATGTACAAAGAGCACAATGAGTTAAAATTTATGAAAATGTAATATTATCCTAGAATTCATAAATGTGTAGGTTAAAATTAAGTTGGTAGGGAACTTTTTTCTCCTCCAGCTCTTTAAAAGACAATTACATATGTAGAGGGAAAATACCTGTTTAGACACAGAGGACTCTTGACAGTCTCTAACAGATCTGGTCTTCTTTTGATATGATTATATAAATAACTTTTGCTAAGTCATTATGATTTGGCACAATTTTCTAGTAACTTTTGGGTTAAGTAGTTGTGATTACATCTAAAAATTACATTGTGCATGTCATAATTGGAACAGGATTCTATTTTGCTTATTCTAGAAAAAAGAAAAAGGTTAAAAGTATTCACACAGAATGCAATGGGTGATGAATATTGCTGGGCTAATAACCCTTTGAGAAGGATGCAAGAATACAGATTGATTTTTGTTCTCTTATCCATAAAGTAGTTTCTTGATAACCCTCTAGGTCTTTGGATGGCTCTAAGTGAAGCAGAATAATAATTTGATTTTGGCTTCAGTTGAGTTATTTGACAAATTGAATTCACCATTTTTAGTAAATGCTGCTGTTGAAGAGTTAAATTGATCACAGAGCAAAAAAAAGGAGTAGCATTTTGAATATTTTGAGTAGGCTCTCAGGGATTCAGAGACACGCTGCTGCCACATAAATACAATCATGCCTCTTTTCAAAGCATATTCACTTGGGCACATTGAGAATCAATAGAATATAAGTTCAGTAAATAGTCTTCAAAACAAAAAATGTTTTGCAAATATGCAGAGCAATTCAAATATAATTTACAGAGCATTTTACCAAGATCCAAAGCTTTTAATCTTTCTGTTTTATAGTTAAGACTTACTCATATTCTTTTTAATACTGCATAAAATCCTGACAAAATCATATGGAAAAGCTGAGCTGAGGTTTTTGCATCCATATTCTGGTCTTTTTAAAAAGTGCTGTTTCATTCTGGACGTGCTGTTCTCAGCTGATCGTAAGTACCAGAACCAGAGAAGGCCTTCTACCAATATAAAATAAAATTACTGCCTGAGATTTTCAATCTGGCAAAACCTCAAAGGTATTGATTCTCCCTTGATGATAAAAAGCCAAGAAAACAAAGAAAGAAGCCCCAACAAGCCAAGCCAAAACCATCCAAACCAGAAGAGGCTGTGTATATTAAAAAACATAAAAAAACCACAACTGTGCTTTGTAATGGGTTCATTTATATACATTCCAGCTATGATTTGTGCATTGGAATAGCGCATAATCTGTAACTTCCCATGATGTTTGAATTTTCACCAGACAGAATAGTACACTTCTGGGCACTGGAGGGGATTTTTGATTCTTCTAAATTCCATTGGATGTTCTTGTCAGTCCAGATTTCATTTTTGTTACATTACAGACATGCTGTATCTTGAATGGTTTCATCATAATTACTTCTTTCTCAAAGGAAACATTGAGTTCATCTTAATTGCAGAATTACCATATTTTAACTTCAGTAAAGTTGCCTGTCTTAACAGTTTGAGCCTTAGGATAAAAATATCTGCATAATAGTGGATTTGCTGTAGAAAAGCGATGCCAGACTGTCAGTGTGTCAACAAATTATACTGAAGCTAAATCAACTAAAATTGCTGTGGTGAAGATAAACAGAATTGAGAAAGCTGACCAAAACAAAGTTATTAATGCTGGAAACCTAAAACAGGGAGGTGGTTTAACATTTATTTTTATATAATGCCCATTTCTAGAATCTCAATGGGGAGAACATTAGAAACAGAATTACTATAGATTTTACTTACAGAAAGATGAAAATATCTAAAAATATATTAAGTTATTAAATTAATATCACACAAATGAAAACATATTCCAGTTTATTTCAGAGCAACCAAGTCCAGGTATTCAGCAGAAGAAACTTAGTGTCCAAAATTGTACTCCGGGGGAATGACTGAACTTAATTGAAGGTTAGATCAAAGAAATTAGAAATCAAAAGGTTAGTTTTTGGTTGGAGGTTGCAGGTGATCAATAGACAGTATTTCTATAGTGCTTTCCAAATCTATCTTTTCAGATAAAATCTTGTCAGTAAATCAAGGGTTTTCTTGCTGTTTGAGATCCCAGCAATTTTGTTCAAATTATTTGGTTATAGTTTGGTTATAGCAAATAGACCTGCTGAAGATGCACTATAAGAAATATTAGAAAAATCCAAACCACTGTTTTCCTGAAGATACAAAGAACACACACAGCAAGAGAAGGACTCTTTGGATCAAAGGAAAATAAAAACTCATATGAAAATCTCCATATAGCTGTTCTCATGTAATTAACAGCTAAATCTTTCATTTGGCAAAATATGTCTGTATGTTTGTATAATCATTGAAATAGGGTTCTGTGTGACTAAATCTGAAACTGGTAATGGTTCTTTATCACTAGAATTAATTTCACCTGATATTTGGACTATATATTTTAATGCACACGAGCAACTGTTGTTTCCTCTTGACATGTAGTCCATCATCTGCTCTGGCTCTGGTCATAATGAAGTCTCCCATCATAAAGTAGTGTGATAACAGCATAAATATAATGTAGTAGCAGCATGATTTAACTGCATGAATCAGCAGTGCACTGTTGGGGATTTCCAAATCCGTACTGCAACTTTGCTATCTCAACACTGTGTTAGAAAATAAATGAGGTAGCTTTAGGCTTGGAATGGTTCCAATCACCATAAGTAGTCTGACTTTGTGCTTTGCTGGGGCTGCAAGGATGTTATTTCATGCTTCAGTCCTATTTCAGTCTTGCTGAGGGTGTTATCATTTCCCTTGTGGCAACATGATCACTCACCAATAAGCAATACACTCTAGGCCATGAATGTGGAACTGCAATGAAATAATTTGCCATTTTATTGCCTTTATTTATGTTTACTTTTCAAAAAGAAATGAAAATTATTTGGAATATTTTTAGCTATTTGGATAGTTTTGGATATTTATTTTTGCCTTCATCTTGATTTTGAATACTCAATCAATTTTTGTTAATATATTTACACAGGTATCAGAACTCTTCCTATTGACTGCCTTGTTCACTTTACCAGTAGGCTGTCCAAAGCTTTTCCTCATTTTCAGGAAGACTGTAAATAGGGAAACTCCAGCTTATCAGAGTATAATACTGTATTGAGACTGCTTTTCCAGTGACTACAGTGTGTCCAGCTAGCAGTAGTAATGTGTTATTAATATCTTCTGCAAAAAGAACTTTATGTTCATTTTCCTTTATGGATTTTAATGAAAATCTTGTAACATTTAAGTGCTTCCTGTATGTGTGGCGGTTTTTGTTTATCTATCTCAGAAGGCACCATGGGAAGAAAATACAATGTTCAGGAAGATAATAAAAATTCAGTTTTGATTATAAGTATTAAATTCTATAATCTTTACTTATTATCTCTCTAATAATTGTTATTAGTATTTACTTAGCCAATTTTCTTACCACCAGTTACAAAGAATAAATGAAAAATTTTTCCCCCATGTCATTCTTAACAACTTCATTTCTGTCTTTAATTCTGAATAGTGAATCTACATTGGTGAATGCAAATGTGCAATATAATAATTTCATACTGTAGTCTATTTTATTCTGTACACTTAAATTGCATTTAACAGTATCAACAGAAAAATAACGATGTCGTACTAGGACGACTAAAAAAAATACTTTTTTTGGTAATTATCTTCAAGAGGAGGCTTGTCTAGTGAGTGTCTGTGGGAATCAGTATTAGGCTATTCAGCATTTCCACTAAAAAAAATTACTGATAATAGAAATCTGCAGATGACACAGATTTACCATTCTGACAAAGTGAGAACAGAGCAGTTGCATAAACAAAACTTGAATCTCTTATTCAGTTCAACTTTTCAGGCGAGCTGTATTTGGATATACTCAAATGAAAAAAAAATTGCAAATAAAGGAAAATTAGCATAGCTCATACCTCTGGAGTGTAAGACTGTAGCCTGTGATGTGTGGCTCCAAAAGAGATCTGTGAGGTGGGCAATGCCTGTATCTCTCCTAATGAGCTCCTAGAATGATGCTGTGGCACATGGCAGTGATTGGATCCTTGAATTAATGAACCTAAGAGTTGGTTTTCCGTTTTGGTGGTTTTCTTTCTTTGTCACTATTGCATCCAGTTCTGATGTCTTTGGTCATAGGCATAGAGTGCTCAGAGAGCATGACTGAAATATTTGACATACTTAATTTGTCAAAAAGAAAACCAGTAGGTGAATTGATTAATATATGAGACATTTGATATGGAAAAAAACCCAAGACATTGACTAATAATGAATTTCTGTAGGTCTTAAAGATTTCAAATCCGTGTTTTTCCTGAAATTTAGCAAGACACCAGCTATATATTTAGGTTTAGTTCCACACAGGAGGTCAGACCAGGATAAGTAATGATCTTCTCTGCCAGTATCATCTGAGATGCTGGGAACCAGCCCCAAATTTATGTTATGTGCTTGTCAAGTAATACTCCCACTGACATACATGTTTACTACCATGTGTAGGTACAAAAAGCATCTGAAGCTCTCACAGTTATTGAAACAGTTAGATAATGAACTGGCCTTAGAGTATAATTTTGAAATGTCAGTCACTATTTCTAAAATATGTATAATGTTTTTGCCTACAAATAAATACCTTCTAAATATTTTTGAATCTACTAATTTAGTTATCTACCAAATGAAAGCACGCAGTGTTAGAACCACATTGCAGTAGTAAATATGTCTAAAATTTTGATTCTCTGTAAAGCCTAGTTGCGGAGTAAAAGCACTATTTTGATTAAATAAAGACTCAATAGTTGTTGAGTAATCACTGTTTTTTTCCTTATTGTCTTTAATTTTTGTCACTGTATCCAATAACATTATTGAACTCTAGAAGCAAGTTGATTTTGTTCTGCCTCTAAATTGGGTTCTTCCTTGTCCTGGAAGGCTACATGAAGTAAAAAGAAATATATGTATATTTTCTATTCAGACCTCTGCGCCTCTAAGGATGCTGGGACTAAACTCCTTGGGGATTGAGCAGTGTGGTTCGGAGGCTGGGATACACAACTGGGGTGCCCTTTATCTGCACGTGATGACAAGAGTTGGGTTCGGTCTGATTCCTGCTGTAGGAAAGATGTGATGCTAGGTGTGTGTAATCTGGAGGGATTTCCTGTAAGCCTTGCTTTATGGCTTCTACTTCACAGTGCTGCTGTTACTGTCCAAGTTTTAAATCAAATCTTCCACACAATGAAAATCTGATTTTACTGTCCTGTAAGTTTCTAGAAAAAGCACTTTTTGATTCCTGTAAGATATATTTCTCTCACCAACCAATGTTTTTTATTTATTCTCAGTAAATACCACAAAGGAATTTCTGCATTTTCTCTATTTCAATATAAAAAGGATTTTTCTTGAACAAAGGAAGAACTCGTGTTCATCCTGAGCAATTTAAGTGACCTGCTAAACTAAATGCACTGGCAGGACTTCCATTTAGTTAGTAATTCACAGCTGTCACTGGAGACATCTCTCTACAAAGAAAACTGTTTTCTTTCCATGTTTATTTGTTCAGAGAACCTGCTGCATAACAATGTCAATTATTGGCCTTATCAGTGTGTAACCCTGGAGAAGACTAAAATCACAGGAGCCTGTACACTTGACAACCAAACTCAATCAAAACTACTGATAAGAGAACAAAGAGAAACCAGAAGCTTTTGGAGTATGAGCTGAGTAATAGGATGAAGTGACATATGCCTTTCTTTGAGACAAGAAGATGGAGGAGGATTAATTTTCTTTCTTTCAATTTTCTGTTCTCTCCCATGATTTTCTAAATGCTATTGCATGTAGATTTTGCTGTCTTACAACAGAATTGTCTCTTTGCAGCTGCAAGACAGGAAAAATAACAAGGACAGAAATGCCTATTGTTTTGTCATCCTTGTAAGCAAATAAGAATTAGATTTTTTCCAGGAATGTCATTATGGCAAATTTACTATTACTATTGTAGCCTCCTGGTTAGATCTTTCAGCTGCCATAAAGAGTAGAATCGTTGCACAACTTGTTTGATCTCTGTAGTGTTTTTTGCATTAGACATCCCTTTTCAAATATACTAAGAGGTCTCATTTATCCAATCTTAATTTGTTTTCTTCACTGTAGCATTTTCTTGCTGTTAGCTGAATGAGTAACAATGGTTCCATCCAGTCCAGGGAGCTGATTCACTAAAGCTTTGCGTTAATTTTTTTTTTCTAACAGTTCTCACACATCTTGTTTAATTTCAGGTGCTGATCCCCATAGGTCAGCAGGTTAAAAAGGGACATCTGAGATCCTTAATAGCTGTTGTTCTCTACCACATCCTTTCTTAAATATTGCCACTCCTGAGAAAAGACGACAGAGCACGGCTCAGAGCTGCTGTGGCAGTGCCAGCTCGCAGGCAAGCCTATTAAAGCAACCTGAGATTGCCAGCAGCAATTACCTCTGAAAGTTACATTTCATGTAGTCGATGTTTTTATTCTCTTCTTTGACAAAAGGTCGCATCTTCCAAGCTGTGCTATAGTTTCCTTTCTAGGAGATGATTGTGACAAATACAGGAATTCCTCCTCTCATCTGCCTGGTAAAGAAGCAGAAACAGATGAGAGATGGGTCACTGTCAGTGACCAGCCCATCAAACACTTATGTTATACCACACAGTGCATCACTGAAATGTGTATCCATTAGAACTTTCTCTATGTTTTTTGCCAGACCCTGAAACACTTTTTGGCCATGTTTATTTATTTAAGCAAAATGACATTTTATTCACAAGGTGTGGTTTTGTAAAAGAAATAATGTCACAAGTCCAGTTATCCAAAGAAAATGAATTTAGGTATAATGTTCCCTTAAAACCTATTTGGTTTATGTGTGGTTTTGATTCTTTAGATAACCATTTCAGATAGAGTTTTTGAAGCTTTTCTTTGAATCTCTGAAGGCCACGTTCTTCTTAATGTAATTGGAATTTTTACAAAACCAAAAGGGTTTAAGAACCTAACACCCAGAAGAAATACAACAAAATATTACTCATATTCAATTTATGTAATAGTAGTTGTCACATGCCAAAATAATTATTATCAAAACCTTTTTTTTCTCTTCATATTGATTGTCTCTGGTTTTAGTGATATTTCTCCTGACATAGTGGGAAATAAGAACTTTGACCTGTTTGATTTTTGATGACCATTCTGGAGCTGCTGTGCAATTGCCAGAGTGTTCCTTGGCCAAATTGCTCTTTGGTATTTGACACCATGAGAGAGGCCAGTGCTTTCAATGTGCAGATTCTTTTAAAGTTTGAGTGTAAACTTGTTAATTTCCTTATGTGTGTGGACCAGAATTACCAAGAAGAGATAATCATGGCCTAAGAACTTTTAGGACTTTCATCTTGGAAATCTTATAAATGAACAGCCAGAAAAGATTAACCAAGCCCATTGTCACCCACTGTACTGAAAATACAATCTCATGTCTTGTCATGTCATGTTTTCTCATGTTTGTGTCAGGATGCTGTTCTTTTGTAGATGAGTAAAGAATTAACCCTGCATTTAGCTCTTGGTTTACAAACATATTTTTCATGAAAATTGAGGCATTTATCATCTTATATAGAAATTTGATCTCATTCTGGCTGGCCAAGGTGAGTTGTAGATATCTATTTTTATCAGTATAGTGATGTGTAAACAAAGGCAATTAAATATTATATAAAGAAAGTATGATAGTATTTTAATTGTCTTAGAAGTCCAGGGCCTTAGGATATTTGTATGTACCTTAGGGCTTCCAAGTACTCCAATTAGAATTATTATTTTTCCCTGGATCCAATAATATGTTCTTTGTTTTGAAAAATTGCATTTCTCTGGGATTTGCATGAGAGTTATATATTGGGGTTTAGTGTAATTTCTTTAGAATTGTGCTTAACAACAGTGGACTGGGAAACGAAGAACTGACCTTAGCAGAGAGTATTAGAAGAATGTTACTCGTGAAGCAAAGCTTGATATAGAATATGATCATCTTCTAGAAAGCCTTTGGATTGCTTTATAATGGGAGTAAGGTCATAATGTAATTTTGGTGAGAGATCAAAAGTATATAAATTATTTCACTTTGATTTATAAACCATTAGATAAAGTGAAGCATCTTGTATGTGAAATACCAGGACACAAAGAGCAGCATGTATTATCTGACAAAGCTTGATAAATTTATGTTATTGTGTGGTACAGGAAGATTAATCCTGGTTTGGGATTTTTCTTGTCTCCAAACAAATAGAAGGTGTCCTGAACACAGTCTCAGTTCTTAATCATGTTTCTCATGTGGTATTCCTTGGTTTAGGATATTTTAATTCTTTAGCTTATAGTATACAATTGGATTACATTGTATGAATTTGGATTGATGCTTCAGTCTCTTGTCTATGGATGTACTTTTGGAATTTCTCTTTGACTGAAGCATTCTATATCATATATTTTTTTTCTTAAGGCATCAAGGAATGGATAGAAATTTGTGGGGATGTTGTTGTTTTTGTACATTGGGAAAACCTTGCGACTTGGGTGATCCCCTGTCTTGTGTTCTTGTGCCTGCCTGCTGTGCTCACCAAGGAAGCTTAATTGATTTCTTAATTTGAACAGTGGCGTTTTCCTCAGAGATGAAGGGATTTTCGGATTACTTCTTATTGATTTTTGTGAGGATTCTCAAGTTAACTGGGAAATTTCCAGTTATCAGATGGGGCAGGTTGTTTCCTTTAACTGTGATATCTTCATGAAGGTCTCTTCCACTGCAAAGTCATTGGTCCTCTGAACTGCTGTCCTTAAGTCTCTTAGAGGTGCACAAATGCTTTATGGGCTTTGACGTGGCAAGTGGGGAATGATTGTTTGTTATTCAGAACAAAACACCAGAATGTGGCTTCATTTAGTAGTGATTGAGCAATGTAATGGAAATGCCCTTTCGGTCCTATATCCCCTAGGATACTGACAATATTCCTTTTGAACAGTGTTTAGGACTACTTCTTTTACTTCTAAAAATACAGTAATTTAAGTAGGCTCTGCACTGTTATATATTTATTGGATGTAAAAGTTACATAAGTCAGACTGTACTATTTAAGTTATAGAAAACAGGTAATTTGTATCAACCATCCTTAGTATGTTTTTTCTAAAACAAGATGGGATTTTACTCAGAACAATTTATGGCATTTTGTCAAAATGTAATAATTACTTAAGGTTAAAAATGCATACAATTTTTGTACACTTTTGTCCTATGCCTCATTATATTAATTTTTATTTTCTTTCTTTTTCTTTTTTTTTTTTCTTTTTTTTTGTGACTGAGCTTCTAGCTATTCATACGACAGTGTTAAAAATTTAAATAATTGTAGATAAGGAAATGAAATATGTGTGAATTTGTAGCTGTAGAATTGTCCTACTTAAAATGCATTGCCAAATTATGGTCAGGAAAACCAAACCAAGAAAAGTGGTTAGCATATGGACTTTGTGGAGAGGCAGAATTTTAAATTTTCTCTTGGAATCTGCAATAGAAATATTTTGATCTTGCTTGACTGCAGAAAAAAAAATAGATAGAATATAGTAACTTATTGCTAAGTAATTTCAGAAATTAAATTCTGCCATTATTGCTGCAGCCTTAGTTGGTACATTACATTCTGTGTTTGGATGTATTTTGTTTGGATTTTCTTTTTATAGAATGACAGCTAATCTATATGACTTTTTATACTCTGAATATTTGCATCTGTTTTCCTTTGTTTGTTGTGTTTTGGATGGAACTAGTGGTAAATGACAAACATGGGCTTTTTATTATTTGTTAAGATTTGTATTTTGGTACATAAGAAGTACACATCTCCAAATACCATCAATATAACAATATTTCATAAAACAATATGGCAAAAATTATAATCAGAATGGTTCAGGGCTGTTCTGTTCTGAGCTGTAGCAATTGGAACTGTCAGCTCTATTGGAACTGCTCTACCAACTGTGAAACTTTCCTGGATACAAGTGTGAAGCTTCCTGAGATACTCAGTTTCCATATGAGATATGTAAAATGGAAATTCTGTTTTCTCTAGTTTAAATGTGAGAAAGGACCTAGGACTGTTTTTGTTTGACTGCCCAATTTAAGTTTGAATTTAAATCAGTGTTTGAATAGCATAGAATCGTAGAAGGTTTTGGGATGGAAGGCACTTGAATCCTTTAGGTTCTGTGACAATGCTTGCTTTGATTCCAACTCGTTAACCTTGTCTTACAAACTTGAGATAATAACATGTGGATAGTAAGTTTAGTTGAGAAAAATATCTAGCATGCAAATTTGATTCTTATCTTAGAGATGGAGATTACTTGTGGATTTGGTTTTTATTTGAGACCAAGGTAAGAAGACTACCTATAATACCAGATGAGATGTGGTCCTTTAATGTACTTTTTAACCAATACTCTTGGAAATATAAATCTTTTCTTCAGCTAAGTGAGCTGAAGCTAAGCACAGCTTCTCTGACACAGTCCTTTAGAACCACATACTTTATGATCAGCAATTAAGGTTGCTAATGACTTGTGTAAGAGATCCATACCTGATGAAACAGGACTTTAATTGCTAGTTTAGTATGCTGAATCCTGGAATCTTTTTCAGTAGTCATGAAAAGGAAAACATGAAAGGGAAATGATAAAACCATCAACTTTCCGTAAGCTTTCATTTTCAGGATGTTGAGGTGTGCTTCTATGAAGTTCTTAGAGGAATGTGAAATTAATTATAAGAATAGCATACTTCTTTATGTTTTCATAAGATTAATGACAGATTGATCAGTTTAAATGAAGAATTAAAAATATATATTTGAATCAAAGAATATATATATTTTTATATATATATATTTACATTGTATTTGAATAAAAGTATATATTTTTTATACTTGTTGAGAACCATTGTGTATTGAGGTGGTGAATGTAAGATGGTAGCAGAAGAAATTAACCTTTAAAATATTTAGATTTTAAAAAAAACTATTCATTTTAAGATACATCAAGTCTAGCTGGAGTTCTGAATATCATTTTTTCTCTGTAGTTGGATTCCTACTGTTCTGAGTTCTGTGTACTATAGTCTGTTGATTGAGATGTCATGGTGTGTGAAAAAAAGGTCAAAATTCTGATGTATAAGACTGATTGAAAGAATTAAAGTTTCTTTCAAGGAATTCTAGGTGCATAATGTGAGTAATGTACAATAAAGGAATGTACAAAAAAAGATCAAATTTGGCACTGAATTTAGGAAGTTCAGTGTTACAGTATTTCAGTAAATACTTGGGTCGGAGGTGGAAGTTTTTGAGTGACACTTATTTATGGCTGGCCAAGAGTGTGTCTCTGAAATCATTCAGACTATGTCCAGTGCAGACTCCAATGCTCCTACCACTTACCATAGTTAAACCAGGGTTGCCCCATCTTGTGCTTACCAAAGTTTCAGTTCATCCATAGTCTTTGAGCTTACAGGAACCAGGAAGGCATCTTTGCATCCAGGATCCAAAAGGGACTGTTCTGTGCTACCTCAGCCATTGCTGCTGTGTGCTTTCTATATTCAGGGAGCATCCCAGGCATTCAGCTGTACTACTCAAGGAGCTGGGTCCACTTAGGCCTCTTAACCCATACTTGCAGCAAATATTTCTTAAGCTGCAGTAGGTGACCTGTTCATACTATCTCTTTAATATTAGGTTTTGAAATCTTAGTATTCTCAATTCCAGCTGGGCCCAACAGGAAAGAAATGTTTTCTCTGACTCCAAGACACAGGTAATTAATAAGATGCACAGCACTCCAGAAATAGATCTCATTATTTGCAGCTCTGTGTAGCAGGTTAGGACATCTGGAGAACAAGTGACAGCAGCACAGGGAATACTGCTGAGCTTATTGCAGGAAACAGTACTCAAGAAAGGAGTACTCAGAGCTAGAGCAGCATTTATCTGGTGCACTATCACATCAAGAGCAAGGGGCAGAGAGAAGGGAAAGGTAGCACTAAGGCAGCTGAACAAGGTCATCCAGGCTCTGCAGTGTGTGCTGGACCTGTGCTTTCATGTCACTAGCCACTGCAGTTACTGCTTTGATAGCAGGCTGGTGGGGGAGGATTTGTACTGAGCTTGGCTGAGTCCCAAAGCAGCAGGTATCCTTCATCCTAAATATCTGGGAAGAGGATTAGAGGTTAACATGGCACAGCACTGTGCCAGCCTGGTTCCAGCAGCTCTTAGGGTGTGAGGCACTGTAGCTCTGGTACATCTGTCTGTCTGCTCCACAGGGCAGGGAAAGGGACTGAGGCCATGGGGGATGCCCACTTGGCACTAACCATCCTTTCCTATGTTAAGGATTTTTTTTTTTTGGCCTGTATAGTGGTTACATCTGGTTGCATGCAAATGTATGAATCATCATCCAGTTCTATCTCTGGTCCAACATTATGCAACTTCCTATAAAATCTTAAAAACATTTAGATTTCTTTTATTGCATGCATAGGGTTTACTTCTCTTTTCTATTATCTAAAAAGATAAATGAGCATTTTTTTTTTCCCCTGGGAATAATTGGTTTTCTCTTTAGGTTGTCTCAATAATTACTCTAAATAAATTTTAGTTGAATTTCACTTCATTAGTTCTTTAAAGGTAGGTGCTCTGTTCTGGGATTTCAAGTACAACTTTGGAAGGTAGAAATAGCTCTCATAAAGGGGCCATTTAATCAAATTGCTAGCATAAATTTTTCAGTGTTTTATATGTGTTCCTAATGTGTAATAAAGCTCTTATTAAAATTATAGTTGTTTGCATTTTCTTATCAAATCATTGAAGATTAATTTATCTTTAAGTTGCTTATATACAGCCCTAAAGTATAATATTGTAAAATTTATGATCATAAAATATAGTAAGATTGTAGGTTCTGCCTACCAGTATAAAATAGAGCTGTGGTAGGCCAGGAGTACTCAGACTGTAATTACATTGCAGTTAACAGCAGGAAGGATTAACAGCTCTCATAGAAAAGTACTGCATTTTAGGAGTGCCTTTATTTGTGAAATTAATAGATCAGTTCTCAGTTTTGACACTAAAAACTAACTCTGTTAATGTCCTCAGTATGTTCAAGTTTGATTTTAACTTCAGTTACTGACATTTTATATTATCTAAAATGGAAACACTATTACTGGTTTTTATGTCCTGTTAAGTTTCTTCTATTAAAAAACAACAACCTTGCAATTGAACTTTGTCAATAATTCATACAGACAAAAACTCTGGATTTACAAAGTAAATACACTGCTTTGATTAGCACAGAAGATACCTTAGTGTTCTATTCATTAGAATCACACTTTTATGTTTTATAAACTATCAACATGTTATTTTTTCTGTAACTGGTTTTGATATTCCTTCCTTCAAGATCCACATTTGGAGTCAGAGTAGGGGTGATAATAAATAGCATAACAACTACGATAGCCATTGTCAAATAACCAGTATTATTTGCCATTCTTATACTAAAAATTGTATTTCTAACAGGATTATAGCTTATGTCAGACTGTAAGGAGATTTGGTCATGAACCAGAATCCAAAACATGACAAAATTTACTTTCTTTGCTCTGGGTTTGGGGTTTGTAAAGATTGTTTAAGTATGCTGAGGGTTAAAATCTCAATGAGGAGAAAGAGGCTGATAACTTTGTAATAATTATTATAAATATATTTTGTGAAGTTTTATTAATATTCAGTTTTGGTTTAGTCTACAAGGAGCAGACATTGACATTTTTTATTTTAGAGGAAATTGAGGGATAAAGGCTTTGGAAATCACCTTTCTGAGCTGTCTATCTGGTAGTCTGGTATTTTATTTTAGATATGTGTGCTGGATCTTCTGGGATAATGTTTTTCCCCTCAAGAATAATTTTGTGTCTGACAACAACCATTGCTTAACCTGTGGTGGTGTGTAAAACACAGACCTCATGTTTTTGATCTTCATACATCTAGCGGTGCTTTTATACCTCAGCACTTGCAGCATGTTTACCGCTGTCTTGTCTTGACTACAAGGTGAAGAGAATAGTTCTAAATTACATGTTAATTATCTGAGAAAAATTAAATTTTGAAAATACATTTACTTAAAAATTGCAGTCTATATAGATGCTACTACTGTGGTAGTTACACTGGGACTAAAATTTCCTTGCTTTTTGTGCTTGATGAGGGGCAGGAGCAAATCCAGGTGGTACCTGGATGCTCCTCTGCTTGTCTGGCAGGGAGGGAGGGAGGTGGAGATGCCTTTCCCTGGTGTGACATGAGAGGGCAGACATCTCAAACAGAGTGGGCTGAAGCTGTGCTGGCAGGCTGGACCAGGCAGATGGCCCCAGTTCAAGGGATTAATAGGGCTCTTCCTCCCAGTGAGAGTCCAGGAAACCAGGCACTATTTGCCAAATTCAAAGGACATAATTTTTAGCATATTTTTTGTTGATACAGCCAAAATATAAACAAACATTGGACTGGGATTTTAGAAACCCCAGCTTGGATGATGATCTGCTGGCTGCCCTGATTCTTCAACCAGGTGTCATCACAATACCACTTAAATTAAGCAGAAAACAAAACTCTTCCAGGAATATTTTGCAAATATTGATTTTTAGACTCAGTTTTGTTCTGGAATAGACCAGGCAGTTTATCACCTACAAATTTTTAATAGTTAATATTAATTCACATTATGATTCATCATATTTCAAAGAATGCCTCATATTTTAATACTGTTGTGGATAGAAAAATGAAGCTAAGAAGTTAGTATGCATGCCTTATTTGTATAGGCTGCTTAGTAATTCCTGTTTATCTGTTGGCAAAAAAAAAAGTATGATAATTAAAAATAAATCAGTAAGCTTGAGTCACTTGTAGTAATTCATGCTCTTGTTTTTTTTTTTTTTTTAATTGTAAAATGCTGAATTGAGCAGTTTTAGACAAAATTGTCATGTGGTCTTGTAAATATTAAGTAGTGTGTTTGTACATTTCTGCAAGTCCAAAGACTTTTTTTGGGTGTTTTTGATTGTTGCTTTATAGTAGTTTTCTTATTTCCAAAGAATGCTCTATATGCAGCAATAACGGCAGTATGATTTTCTTTATCTGTTACAGAAAAATAAAATCATCTTATTTGAAGAAAATAACTTATTCTTTAGTAAGGTTTTTCCCAACTTTTACTTTATTTTTAAAAAATGTAAGCTTTATTTCTATCTGAGCAAGTTTTGAAGCTTTGTAATAGATCACAGGAAGATAAGCCTATTCTTTAGATGGTCATACCAGTAGTATACTTTTGGCCAGTTAATTTTAATGGATTTATAACACATATATCAGTCAGTATCAGTTTTAGACTTTGGTCTTTTCCCTTGGCAATAGTGGCAAAATGCCCACTTAAACAGAAGTGGACTTGGACAGTCAATGCATTACTCTGCCATTTATTTATATATTTAATTCAAATGAGAACTATTATCAAATTTGAAATTAATGGTAGAAGTGTCCATCACTAAAAGTCCTATTTCAGATTTGAGCTATATGCTAAATTTCATATAGCATGGATATGGAAGCTATAGTCTTTGGATATTCCAAAGCCCAAAAGAAACCAAAACACTGCTCCAGCAATATGAATCATTTGCACCAGTTTGCACCAGAAATATGACCCAGAAAAGTCTTGAGACTGCAAACAGTAAAATAGGTAATTTTACAAAGCTTATTGAATTAATTGCTGTGTCTTAGGGCTGCTTGAAAGTTACTTTTGTGAAAGGACAAAAGAACTTCCACGGAGGCAGGCATTTATGATCCCTCCACACAACCCTCCTACTCTCTACTGCTAATTTATTAATTACAGTTGTCAGCATAAATGTCAAATAAGTACATAGAAATTAAAAAAAAAGAGTGGGATTTTGACAATTGTACAATACTTTATTAAAAATGTGTTCTCTCAAGTGTAATAGAGACATGCTAAATCTGTTGTATTACTACTTATTATTCGTAATTAAATATACAATACTGCTCAACTTCTATCCTTTCTCTCTTCATATTACAAGAACCAGTACAGCAAGACCATGAAATAGATGAAGTCAAAATAATTTTCTCACAATCACAAAGAAGTAATTTAATTTTAATTTCTGCTCCTGACTGTTTCCTAAAATCACTGAATCCTTGCTAAGGGCTTCTACAGCCATCTTCTAGGAAAGCAGGTGCAGAGGAAGGGGGAACAAGGAAAATAGGATTCTTATGAAGAAGAATAATTTCCCTGGGTATTTATACATGATACTGCAGTATTCTGATTTCTAACAAGATAATGGCTGTGGTTTTAATTGCATTCCCATTCACCTATTTCTGATCTTTAGAATAAACCTTAACAGACATACTCACACAAAAATGTACTTACACACATCCTCACAAGTACATATGTATATATACAAATGTGCACAAGTTGTCTCCATTTTTTCTGCAAAATTAGGGCATTTAGAAGATACAAGCAGGCTTAACAACTTCATTTATTCCTAAGATTGTCTTATACCTCCCATCATAAAAATCCACATTCATTTTGTTGTGACTCATCTAAAACTTCTCTTTTGCTGTTTTACCACAGTTTATCAAAACAATTAAAAGCATGAGACAGGTGATCTGCTCTATGGAAATTTTCAAATTTCATGAACTTCAAATTTGGCCTAGGATGGCTTTTGCATCACATTTGAGAGTTTTTGACCTTATGGGTCACCAATTTTTTTTTTTTTCTTTGAAGAGTACTCTAACTTCCTGAGTTTAGTCATATTTTGAGCCGTATAAAAATTGTCATTTGCATGAAGTCAGGAGACAATTTGTGGTAGCTGATCTTCCAAAGAGTCCTCTCAGAACTGGCAGGTTTCAGCCTGCAGATGAGGATTTGAGGGTTTGTGCTGCTGAGGATCATGGTGGATTTTGATGCATGTTCATCAGAACTGAAGATAGAGGCACTGTCCCAGTGAGCTTCTTGTTACCTCTGTTTCTGGGCTTAGGCTTCTTGGAAGTGAATTTCACCTAAACCTAATATGAGAGAGGAAATGCTGACCCACAGGAAAATGTTTTGGGATCAGAAACCAGCAAGGAATGGGAAACCTGAGAGTTGTCTGCAACTGACTGAAATAATAATTTACTTCATAATTCTTCATGTAGAAGTAGAGAAGTAGCTTATCTTTGCATTGGTGCGAGACAATCCCAGATTTAGCAATCATCTATAATTTGGAAAATGTATCCAGTTGTATAACTTCATGCCCTGGAGCATAAATGTAATTTGGATAGGCAACAACACAGATTATTTTTCTCAAAAAAATTATCTAGCAAATAACCATATTTCAACTACAATTAATAGCAGGTTTCTGACCTGAAGGGTTGAATAGCAAGTATCTATGTAAAAAATCACTAAACCTAATTGGATCTTGGATTTGTTTGGGATACAGAGGTGCTACATGAGTGGTTGCTTATAAATGATCATTATATAAGTAATGCATAGTTATTACACTGCTATTTGAAAAAAATATTTTTTTTTTTTCTTTTTTTCTTTTCAATTAGGAGTTACTGATATTTTTACAGAATTTACCCACAGTACACTGGGGAAATGAAGACATCAGTGTACTCCTGGCAGAAGCCTACAGACTGAAGTTTGCATTTGCGGATGCCCCCAATCATTACAAGAAGTGAATACAAAGAGACAGAAATCATTAGAACCAACGTGTTCTGCAGTATTATGGCATCTGTTGTTCTGGTTATGCTTCCAGCTTATTGCTCTTTCATTTGAAGTAAGATGACCATTAAAATTCTGTTAGAATTTGAGGAATGAGAATGGAATACCAAAGAAGTGGACAAAGCAGGATATCGAGCACTGAATGAACTTAAAAGTGAATTTTTTTGCTCAGCATGAAAAATGAGTTCAGAAGTCTTATAACATAATTTTCTTCTTTTTTCCCTTCTCTCAATATGAGAATTGTAATCTGTCTTATTTATGTTGAGCAATTTTTCTATGTACTTTAGACTTAAAACTACTTATGGAATAATTTTGTCATTGCTTCAGTGTCACCTGCCATGACTTTATAAACCAGTTTTGGTCAGTGAAATTTATCTACTTTGAGTGGCAAAAAAGAACTTGTCCATGATCATATAGACCATATGAGACAGCAAGGCCTGAGGTCTGGTTATAACTCAAAAGACACTGATACTAGCTCACCATCTGTTGTTTTTCCATGGAATTAGGTTACAATACTTCCCTAATATAAGAATATAGAAGGTTGTAATGGAAATTGGTGGCATTTTTCTAAATATTATTCAGTCTCGCAGGATGCTATAGAAGCTTTTTAGCCATAAAAACGAGTTACTTAAATCTGAAGACTCATCTATTATATGGAAATAAATCCCTCTCAATATATTTTGGAGTGCTTTAAAATAGTGAATTAAACAGAAGGCATGGTCTTGTCAAAGTAATTAAAGTTTCTCTTTTAAGGCCTTGCAATTTTTCAGCACGAAATTTCACTTTTAAGAAATGTGTTAAGAAGCTTGGTTTACAAAGCAAGATATATTTTTATCTCAGTTGTTGCCTTATTCTCCATTTCTAGCAAGTTAGAAAAGGAAAATTAATATATCTTTCCAAAGCTCTTTTGTTAAATAATTTAATACCTTTTATTCCTGATTATTCAGAGGAAGAGAGCTAGCTCCCAGTAACAATAACTGTAGACTCAGACTGCTCATGGGTCATTAGCAGAACAAAAATCTTCTATGAGTTTATAATGTTTCTTCATATAACCATGGGATACTGAATAATTTCTTAAAACTTATATAATTTAAGTGCACTGTTTTTTTGGTTTTTTTTCAAGAAATATTTTCTGATAAGAATTCTAATTTTGCTTTGTTGGATGTAAATAACTCATATTAATTTGTGCCTACCATACACATGCAGGTTATGAAGGGTGGGAGTTGCAAAAAGCAATACACTTAGAAGTTCAAACTTATTATTCCTCACTTTGGTTCCTGAGTTGCACAGTGTTGCACAGAAAGTGTAGTGCACTTTTAAGTTTGGGAAATAAAAAGCCTTCAAGAGATTTTCTCTTACGATTTGTTATTGAAGGATTATTTTCAACTTCTTAAAAATATGTAGATGCATATTTTGAAGAGGGCTTTCTAAAAGTGTTAGTTACATTACTTGTTTAGGGGCCTTAGTTCTTCACACAGACTTTGTAACAAGTAGATTTTTCAGGGTAAATGAAGTAAAATACATTTTTACCAACATGCGATTATGAGACCATCTATATTTTAAAATTATATGAAATCTTTAGTAGAAGATAAAAAAGAGAATTATTTCAGAAGCTGGAGTGTTTGGAAACTAAGGATGCATTTCTTTTCCACTGGTGTCAGCTGGGTGTTTCAGTTGTGATGGATACAGGGTCAGGCCTCCCAGGTGGCTGCATTTGTGCCTGGAATGTGTAATGGATCTGTGCTTCTTACATGTCTGTGTACTGCTTTCTGTAACTTTTGTTCGTGGTCTAATGTATCAAAATTCTCGTTTACAAAGAATGTCATATTGTGCCTAACAGTGTCTACCAATAACAGAATAAAAGAAACATGAAATCTATTACCATTTGCTTTAAACTTGGTATCTGCAATCATTTGTTAATAGAAATGCATATTATTGTAACGACAGAAGACAGCACAGCATTAAGTTTTAAGGGTTTTCTATAATTAACTTTTTTCTATTAAGATATTATTTAGGTAACTACATGTAACATGGGAAGTTGACCCAAAGTTGTCTGCTGTGTCAGATGCTCCTGCATAACATTTTTGGGACTGGATATATAAAATTTCCTTCATTGGGTCCACATAAGTTGTCTGGCATGTCTTCCAAATTCAACAGGTACCTCTTACTTTCCTTGGAAGGAAGTATTGCCATTAGAGGTCACATTTACTCTTGTGTCTGTGTCAGAAGTTGAATATTGTACTTGAGCACATTGCTTTATAAGGATAGTGGAAGTTTCCTAATGTAATACCAATGTTTATTTCTGTAGATATAGACATTTCTGGAAAATACAATATAGATATATAAATAACATTTATATATCTATACAGATAGGAGTAGTTTTCAGTAAATAGAAGGCCAACATTTATGTAAAATTTCAAATTTTTATCAAAAGTCCACACATTTAACAATTTTACATCTCAGGTAAAATGTAATTCCAAAAAAATATTACTTAGAAGAGGAAATAGCATTACCATTATTACATCCCATGAACTTAGTTTTTTCAATATCCAAGATTCTGAATATTATAAAATTCCTTTATATGTATTTTCTTATGAAGGAGGCATCTTGACATATCACTAGTGAAAACAGGCAGTCATTTCCTAGAAGTCATGTGAAATATTGAAACTGCAGTGTCTGAAATGCGTGTTAAATAATTTCTGTAATAAAAGTTTAAACTAGAATGTACAATATAAAAATATTTATGACTACAGAATTTGAAAAATGTAAATAATAAATTAGTTAACTGTGTAAATACAGTGCATAGCATAAGATAGAAATGTAATTCGAAATCTTATGTAACTGTAATATGTTACAAAAAATTAGTTCATTATTTTTTTGGTGCAGTTCCATATGGAAAGGCCTGTTAATTTGTTTTTAATTTCATAACTACAGAATAGAACTATCTGAAGTTCCATTGTATACATCTGACAAACATTACCACTGAGGCAGTGGTTAAAACTGTAAAACTGGTGAAAGACAAAGAAATAAACACGTATTTATGAAGCGCTATATAAAGTGGAAAGTTTGTATTTATTGTTTTCTTCAAGCACATCACACCCTACGCCAAAGCATGAGTTTGGGGAGTTTCTGTTTTACAGCCTCAGGAACCTTTATCACAAGAGGAAATGCTTTAACAGTTCTCAGTTACATTTCTGCCACTTTTTGCCTCTGTGTCTTGTAGGTTGTGCAAGCTGGTTCAACAACACAAGCCAGTTCCAAAGGTGTGTCTGTGCATAGACCATGTACATACAGGGCATCTTGTGGAAAAAGCAGATGAAGATAGATTTGACACCACAGCAGCATTAAACTGAAGAGAAGGTGAAACAAATCAGGGCCGGGTGCACAGAGGAGGCACAAAATTCGGTATGGTTATGGGGGTGCAGGAGAAAGGGAAACTTCAGCTCATAGTGAGGAAACAGTAAACAGGTGAGAGGGTCAATAAGATCTGGAAGCTAAGATGATTTAAGTAGATAAACTATCAGGGAGAGATTATGTATATGTATATGTATATGTATATGTATATGTATATGTATATGTATATGTATATGTATATGTATATGTACAAAGTATATCTCAGGTCCCTTATGTCAAGAAAACTACTGGGAGATTTCCAATAGTTCAGTGAGTCTGGTGAGAAAATATACAATGAAGGCAAAGACAATAACTCCTGTCTTTAAAGCTCCACAACACATTCAGAGGAAAAGAGAAGGGAATGCAGAGGCACCCTGTCTGCTATGTGCTGGAATGACAATGAATTGTAATCATGCTGGCTTCTCACCTTGAATAAAACTTGTCTTTCTTTATCTGCTATAATCCTCTGAAGATCCTGCATAAAATCAGCTGTGGGAGATCTTTCAAATTGTTTTTTCAAAAGCAGAAGAGATCAAGAAGGTGGAGTAAAGGCCCAAGGGGTCACAAGGTATGTGCTGGTTATTTGTTGTTGATTTCCTTGGGCAAAAGAAGCCCTGGAAAACTGATATTCTGGACAGATGGAGGATTTCCCATGGATATAAATGTGAAGTACAACAGAAAGGACTTTCTGAAAATTTGATCCGTGTTTCAGGTCACTTCTCCTTGAGAACAGAGAGGAGTGGAAGATAAGTACTTTGTAGCACATTAAATTCTTTGGAGATAGGAATAGGAGGTGAGGTGGAAAAGCTCCCAGACCAGTGATCACTCAGGCAGAATTTTGTGCCATGGGAAAGAACTGCAGCTCAAGTGCTTCTTGCCACTCCAGGATGGAGAGTCAAGTTCCTGAGCAATTTAATTCCAGATCATTTGCATTTTTATAAGTTTAAGCTAAAATCTTGCATCCCATCTAATTCCTTAAGCTTAGTGTAGCTGAGGCAGCACAGGAGAAAATAATTAAATTGCTGTGGCACTATATCAAAGACTCTTAACACTTCAAAGTCTTGTGTGTGGAGCCCACAGGAGAGTCAATGCATGTGCCAGAAATGAGAGGCTGAGAGATGTGATGCTAGAGGAGGCTTCTCAGAGACAGGTGCTTTGAAAACTGAGCTTTTTCTGGCCACAAGAATTTCCTGCAAACTTCCAAAGGAGAATTAAGTGCACAGTACATAGTTGTTTGAAGTGGGGCTTCCACATTTGTTCTTGTAATCAAGCTTCCACATCAGAGAAAATTGAAGTCTGAAATTGCAACCAGTATGGACAGAGGTGCTTGGATACTCATGCCCCAGGCACCAGCTTAAAGTACAGGCACCACCTACAGTACAGTTATTCATTTTGTTCCTAGTACAGAGTCATCTAGAAAAGTAAGTCAGAAATGGCCAAAAGTTCTAGCAGAAGTCTATTGCAATGTCTATTGGCCAGTCTTTGTTATCAAATCAGTCAAGATTTAGTATACATACTTTTCTGATTTTCCTATTACGTATCCTTCAGAACTGATCTCATTTCTGTGAGATCTGGATTTGGGGATCCAATCCACTTTGTTCCAGAAATTTCTTATCCAATCATCTTTTACTTGTGCCTTCGCAGAAATCCTCCTCATGGGAAGAAGAGCATTCTGAAATTTAGAGCAATAGAAATTAAAAAAAAAAAACCCCAAGTTCAACAAAACCAAACAAGGAGAACAGAGGAGTTTTATTCCCATTAATTTCTGATTTCCAGAAAGGAGAAAATGTGCCTCTTGGGTCATTTAGACAACTTCATCCTTAAATTCAGGATGCAATTTCTCACAGAGAGCTTTTTTGAAATTCAGCTTATGTATTTTCGTATATTTCCATCTTCCTCCAGAAAGACCTGAGATTTCCAGTGAAAAGTTCCTGCTACCAGCCCATTTGATCAGTTCTGTTCACTCTTTTAGCAGCAGCAGAAATAGAAAATACGTATCTGTCATGACAGCTCACAGGAGGTAATGAGTTATCCAGGATTAGCAATAGTTAGATGGTATCTCACTCATGAAATCTCATTCAAACAGCAAACACACCTGGTAATTTTTCATCTCTTGTGGTCAAAAAAAGAGGTCTGTAGCTCCAGCTCAAAGCTGTGCTTGTAGAAACACTTTCAGACTGTAGCAAACAATAAACTATATATCCGGAGACAGAAATTTAGTCCTATACTTATCTAATCAAGTAAAAATTTTTCCTAAGACATCAACAAGTATTTGCTGCAACTGTACAGAATAAATTGCCTCATGGAAATAAATAATTCAGCTTTTGCATGCAGAAATGAATAAAGTTGGCGTATCAGTAAAGAAAATGTTCACTGTTATATTTTTCTTCAGATATTTTACTATTATTGCATCAGTGAAAAATTCTGTATAAATTTTAAAAAGGAGTACTTTTCTCTCCATCACTGTCATCAAATGCAGGGCATCAGACTTCTTCACATTCAGGTGAAGCAGCCATCCCATTCTCAGTGAAGAAACTTTATGTGAATGTTTTGATGGTAAGGGCCAGCCAGTTGTTGCATGTGCAGTCATCCTCTGGGTTGTAATAGCTATTCCAAATAATTCATATCTTATCATATCGTATCATATCATATCATATCATATCATATCATATCATATCATCATATCGTATCAATATTGTCTCTGTTATCTATGAAAGAATAATAAGAAAAAGTCCATCTTTCCTCATCCAAGGGCACCTGTTTGGTTTTAAAAACTTGTATTCATTAGGGAACTGCTCTGAAAGGGATATATTTTATATATAATATGCATATATAACATTATTCAATTTTCATATCATTAAAGTTAAATTGATACTTGTAGCCAACAAAGGATTCCCAAATCCAACAAGCATTCCCCACAAAATGTAGTAAGCACAAAATGTTTGTCTTGACAAGGGGTTGTCAATGGACAAAAGATTTAGTGTTGGTTAAGTAGTATCTTTGCTTATTTATGCAAGTTACTATCTCCCCAGTCTTACAGCATGTCAGAAATGGAGAGACTTCTACACCTGAGCTTTTGTCACACTCCTTTCACAGCAGGAGAGAATCAAGTCTTTATTTCCAGACCACAGAATGTTCTGACTTGGAAGGGACCCACAAGGACCTTGCAGTCCAGCTCTCAGGGGAGTGACCTGTTCAGGACGGAACCCACACCCTTGGTTGTTTGCACCAGGCTCCAGGCAGCTGAGCTGATCTCAGCCCTTCAAGTGCTGTCACCCCTGCCTCTGAGCACACCCTGGACTGTGCCAAGAGCCAGAGCCAGGTCCTGGTGCCCCCAAAACATGAAGAACATGGACCTTTGGGAGCAAGTCCAGAGGAGAAACATGAGATTTATAAGGGGACTAGAGCACCTCCACTATGAAGACAGACTGAGAGAGCTGGGGCTGTTCAGTGTGCAGAGCTCACAATCTTCCAGTATCTGAAGGGGGAAACTGGAGAGGGACTCTTCATCAGGAACTGTGGTGACAGGACAAGGACTAATGGCTTCAAACTGAAAGAGGGGAAATTTCGGTTAGCTATATGGAATAAATTATTTACTGTGAGGATGGTGAGGCACTGGAACAGTTTGGCCAGAGAAGCTCTGGAAGCCTCCTCCTTGGAAGTGCTCAAGGCTGGGTTGAGTGGGGCATTGAGCAGCCCAGTCTTGTGGAAGGTGTCCCTGATAATGGCAGAGGACTTGGAACTAGATGATCTTTAAGGTTCCTTCCATCCCAAGCCATTCTGTGATTCTAAGTGAGTGGCACCCGAAAGGTTTTCTGTCTCTCCACTGGCTCTAAAGGAGCCCTGAGGACAAAGAGCAGACATCTATAGATAGCTGTCAACATTGCCAGTTTGCTGTTTTGAAGTGGCTGCTACAATTGCAGTTTGAAACAGCATTCCTGTAAGTAAATTAGAAAGAATCACAAGCTGAGACACATTCTTAAAATGCACACTTGAATTTCAAATCTTATATTCATTCTCATGGCCCAAATAAGTTAAAATCTGCAGCTCACATTGACTTGTTTGCTGCAGCTAGTGTACTGTGACATCAACCTAAGGTAAGCTTCAGCTCCAGCTAGATAGTGGCTCAGCCCATTAGCTTGCTGTTTATATTTGCTCACTCTCCTGCTGTGAATAAACCATAGCCCTGTAGCACAGCCAGAGATAAAACTTCATATCCTTGCATGCAAATTGAAATGAGTGGAAAAACAAATGTTGACAAATTACTTCATTTTAGAATGGAATCTTTGCACCGTGATCTTCCTCCTACCATTTGTTATGTAAATAAACGTTACAGGCTGCTAAGTAAAATGTATAGGACACAAATTCCCATTCTGTCTAACCAAAAATAATAGTAATGGCCGGGTTTACTCTTCCTGTTTAACTAGCATCCAAACTGTATAATCTGTTTTCCTGACAGTAAGGAAGATAAAGATCCTACCTCACAGAATGGAATGTGCAGAGCGCTACAGGGAGTGTTGGCTGGGATGGGGATATCTGACAGGGACAGAGGACTTGACAAATGTCCAGAGGAGGCCCTGCTTAGCTGACCAGATTTCCAATCCACAAATTAGTGTGAAATGCATTCATACCTGCATGTTTCTTGGGAACACAGTATGTTAGCCTGATTGTGTCCTGACTGAATGCGTTCTTTATAAAAACAAAAATAAACAACCCTCCCAAAGTTGTAACCCACAAGTAGCATATGATCAATCCATGGGATAGACAAAGTAACCTCATTGCTGTGAAACCATTGTTGAACTGTGGTTTCAAGGAACAGTGTTAGCAATGGAAAAACTGGAGGCTATTGCTGAAGTTAGAATGAATCCAACAGCTGTCTGAGAAGTACCTGCATGTGATATGAGGTGACACACGGTGTCTGCATGTTAGAGGTTGGACTAGTTCTCAGACCTCTTTTAAACCTTGCATTCATTTTTATGAATGGGGTATTTTTTTACCATATCAGGAGAAAAAAAACCCAACTTTGATACAGAGGGTTTCAGAAATGGCAAGTTTCCATGACATCGCCTCTTCAGTCTAGAA
This sequence comes from Turdus rufiventris, assembly GCA_013186435.1. Taxonomy (NCBI): domain Eukaryota; kingdom Metazoa; phylum Chordata; class Aves; order Passeriformes; family Turdidae; genus Turdus; species Turdus rufiventris. The sequence continues at coordinate 5,782,149 of PYHW01010409.1, read as the reverse complement.
ATGCATCTTTGTATCACAGCCCAACCAGTCCACTTGAAGTTGTTGTTCCTCAACTAAATTAATAACATCAATCTTTTGTCTTGCTACTCGAATACACTGATTGTATTTTATACGACATTCTTGTATTGATGTAGAAAGTTTCTCTAAGACAGCACTGGCACTCTCTTAATTTCAAATTGTCAAGTAGAGCTAGGGGAAAAGATATCAAGTTTTATTGAGCAGGAACATCATGAGGATGCCTCTTTTCATTCTGAATTATTGCTTCAGTTTCTTAAACTGCTTTGGACTCTTTATGTAGATTTTGTCAGATTTCTTTCTAGCTGGCAGGACAAACCCAACTTTCCTCTAACTTTGAAAATACCAGAAATGGTTGGAGGAAGATGGTGGTTAGAGGGCATAGATGCTGTAATTGGTAACATATTGTGGAACTCATGCAAGCTACCTGTAAGTGATATCTACGAATTGATACAACCCCAACAAAATAGAAATTGGTTTCAAACAGTACAGTTTTGGGATCCTGATGGCCAACATGCATCTTGGACAACCTCTTGGAAACTAGTAAATACTACCAGCTAAGTTTTAAACTCAGTTAAAAAAATGACTCTGCAAAACATTTGTGTATGCTCTTGAATTTTTTTGTCAAATCCAATTTTGGGCCCTAGGTGTTAGAAGTGTAAAAGAATCTTCCTAATCTGTAGGTAATCTTATATGGTAATTTTACATTGTGTGCATCAAATACATTTGAGAATTCAGTAATGGCACAAACATCAATCTCCACTTTTTTATAATCATCTTTATAAGCTTCTTTTCCCCCCCACCACTGTCTCTAATGCACACTAACAGGAGCTGCAGAATGAGAAAATGGTATAGCATCAGCTTCTGGCTTATTGAAAAGGAAGTGATTTAAACTTCAAAAATAATTGGTAGGTTTATTTTCTTGATTGACCTGAGTGAAAGAAGTGTCATTTCAGGACCTGAAACCAGCTTCCAGTTACAAGATTCTTTTTTATTGAAGGAAAGAAACAAATTTGGGCAAAAAAACCAACAACAAACCTGATAGATCTGAGGCAACCCACAGTGTAAGAGCAGCCTGAATGGGGACTGAGTGTTGCTTATGTTTAAAGTGCAAATTATTTTTCTCTCTAGAGAAATGAAGTAGCTCAAAGCTATGAAAATCTCATAGGTGAACAAGGACTATTAAAGAAACTGCCAGTTAAGACAACTGATGGAACAAATGCAGCAGAGGAAGAACACTGAAATTTATGGTGAGTAAGCAAAATAGGTCAATAGAAACAAAATACTTCTGGAATCTCCATACCTACAATAGGAGATGAAGAGAAATAGCCTGAAAACCATCCAAAGACAGAAATACCACTCCTTTCTGTAGAAGAGAAAAGGAAAAAAGAATAGACAAGATCTAATCTGACTGGATAATCTGTTGAAAGGAAAGCTGTCCAATACATCTCTAACCAAATCAAGATACGGACCTTTTGATTGTCTTGGATAACATGATAAAGAAAGAAGGAAGGCAAAGCATATTTCTGAAGCAGCAGTGTTGTCACCCAACAGGTATTATTCACAGCACCACCTTTAAACAGCCAGTTTACTGCCTGCATTGCTCAGAGGATCTCTTTAAGCTGCTTCTAGGGACCTTGAAGAGACAAAGATATGGAGACAGCTTCCAACCTCTGTTCTGCTCCCAGTCACTGAGGACATGTTCCAAGAACTGAGATGGATTAGTCAGCTGCATGAAAATGGGCAACAGCAATTCCTTTCCTACTCCATGCCATTGCTGAGGGAAAATATAAAGAATAGCTGACATAGCTCTTTTGCTACTTGAAAAATAGAATTATCTTCAAGACCTTTTCCTTGCCAATGAAGAACATTCCTTGGGCAGTTTGAAGATTCTTGTATTACAGCTCTGTAATGTGGTTACATTACAATTTAATAATATGTTCTCATACTTTAGGAAGAAACACAGACTCTTGAAAACCAGAATAATTTCCACTGTTGTACACAGATACTGATGGCCACTATTTTGATTTAATGTTTGTGGAATCAATGCAGCAATCATGATGTCAAAATCAAAGTAAGTACAAAGATTTCTCAGTGGTTCTACCAAAACTCTGCTGGTTCCCTGAAATTAAAATGTACAAGTGGTGCTACATTCCTTCAAAGAAGTTAACGTAAAGGGACTGTCACCTTGAAATACTTCTTTATTCTGCTCTATTTGACAGAAATTTTACTGATTTTATGAAAAATGGATGTATAAAGTTTTATTAGATCCTCTTTGGGAGTAGCAAAATCTCTTGGTGGATGGATGTATTCTTGTTTCTTCTTGCTTGGATTCTCTGCATAAGCAAAAAAAGCCATGTGGGAAGGACTTGCCCCACTTTCCTTATTGCTGTTTAGCAAGTCTAAGCTTCTCAATTTCTTCCAAATTAAATTTTTATCAGTAAATTCTGGCACATTGAATGACAGTTTTTTGCAGAGTTGCTATTTGACAAAATTTTATTTAAAATACCCCAAAAAACAAACCTGCAAATCTGCAGAGAGTTGCCTTGCTGTCCAGATGCTTGGCTGTGCAAACACTTCAGAGCTGGTACACGGGAGGGCGCATCCATCCTACAATTGCAGCGCCTGAGCCGCACTGTAGCCCTTCACTCCTGAGACACAAAAGCGGCTTCAGCAACCACGTCTCCAGCTAAAACACAGCAGAAGTAAAAATAGCCGCAGTCCAGGAGCTGATGCCAGACAGGGATAGTTACATTACAAGCCAGGCTTCAGAAATTACTCGTTTCCCTTCAGTCAGGCCAGTCAAAAGAAATTTGCTTAACCAGCCATGATGCTGCCTTCAGAACAGGAAAATCATGTGCGTGGTTTCTGTGGCTTTTTGGGGGCTGGTCAAATCTGACAGGACACATCTTCAGGGGAATAAATCTGGCAAAATGTGGCCTTTAGTGTACATCTTGCTATGTTTTGGTATATGGGCTGAAACTATAGGAAAATAGCATGCTGGAGACATGGAGCATATGGTAAAATTAGTGAAATACCAGCAGCAGTAAGGCTGGAATGACACATCTCTCCATACTGGTATCGTGTCTCATTAAAGTTTTATATTACAGGCTGTCCCAGTCAGAATTAGGGGCCTCTGTGTGAGGTATTCAACAATCACTTTGCCTTGAGCAAACAAAGCTGGGAAAACAACTAAGACTGGGATTTAAAAATCCCAGCCTAAAGCAACAGACAGCACAAAGCAGACTCTCATAGCTCGTTGTAAATGCCTCTGATCATGGGATTTATCACTCTCCCACCTGTATTCTTTTAATCTAGCTACTTAGCCTCTGCAAGCTGATTCAGAAAGCGACTATCTGAATGCTTCAGCTGTTCACCTTGAGTAATACCATGGGGCCAGAATTTGTCTCTGCAACTTGGTTCAATATTGAAACGGAAGGAGAAAAAATGAGCACGTGCATCGTATAGGGATGAATCCCAGTTAAAGTGTCTGGAGTTTCTTTGTTACAAGGACAGATATCAGCCCATGAAGGAGAAAAGCAGAGTCATGCTCCTGCCTCATTTTTTGCACAAGGCAACTCTGTCTTCCTGCTCCAATGGGGAGACCGTGCCAAAGTTCTTGAGACAAGACCAACCTCTAAAAGTTCAGCTATGGTGCTTGTTTCACCTTTTCCAGTTTGAACTCACTTGTCCTTAGGCAAGACAATTATCACCTCTAGCAAAAATTTCCAAGCAGTTCTCTCCCTGCCTCTGAAATCTGGGAAGCTGTGGAGCTGCTGCATTGTATATCAGCACAATGTGGTCTAGTACTTGGGCATTGGTCTTTGCATCTGGGGTAGTGCTTCTCCTAATAAACCAATCAATTAAAACAGCAGCAAAGGCATGTAAAACTTCCTGAAGCAAGCTAACAGGTGAAGAAATGCAACCAGATACCAGTAAGGCCCGAGTAAGGCCCCAGATAAATTAAAATCTGCAAACTAATTGTTTCCCCAATGGGATAGTTCTGAGGACTGCTGTTTGGAAATGCAGTGGCCTGGAAAACAGGGTCAATAAAGCAACAAAGGACAACTAACATAGCTGAAAGGGGGAGCATTTGATGGAAATAATTTAATCACCAAACTAATTCCTTATCTGTTAAGAAGGGAATGCTGAGTTGGGAATGCAGTGGACCATGCTAAGTCTCAACAGCTGAAGTCCTATCAATATTAGCTGCTCTTTGATGGAGCAGCTCCTCTCATGCTGCTTTTCACCAAAAAGTGTTAAAATGGCTAGAGCCAGTAACAAGAGCTGTTTTGTTGTTGTTGAGACTGGGGTTATTCTATGTGTACAAAACACTATCTTCATATTTTCTTTCTTACCAAGTCACCCTGGATGCTGTGTGCTTGATACCAGCTCTGCCATAGCGACTCTGGTCTGACAGCTGATGCCTTTGTGAAGTCCTGCACCACTACCACCGAACTCCATTGCCCAACTCAGGACACTCTTTAAATTGAAGTTTAGGACACTCAGATGAAATGTCATCCCTTGCAAATATTCCTCCAGTGTAACCTGTCACCAAGCCCTCCTCTTCTATTGCAGTTTATCCTGGCTGAAAAGTGGTATCAGAGTTTGCTGCCTCTTGCCATCATCATTATGTGACATAATGTCATGTAATTCAGACCATTTCTTCCAGAAATTCAGGAACCATTGCTGTATAAAGCATTCAAATATAGTTTGCCTTAAGAGAAGACTCAAGGAAATAATATAGCATCTAACACAATAAAAGGCAGTAGGACAATAAAATAGCAGAACTCTGTGTTGCTCATTGACAGTCTGTAGGCAGGCAATCAAATGTTACCTGAGATATTTTGAGCCACAGCCCTTTCTAGTGTTAGTTCTGTGCTTTTACATGTTTTCCATAGATATGTTTTCAAAGGATTCACTTTGAATTTGTATGTAGCACTTAATCTTTCAGAAATATGCAGTTAAAATTGAGCTAGGAAGTACAGCTGCATCTGTCCCTCCCAGATAAGGGATAGGAATATTCATCTTTTTGTTTGGGGCAGAGAAAGGCTGGACACCAGCCAGTGTTCAGCTGTATCAGCATTGTAAGGTAGAATCTGAGGATACCAAGCACTATCACAAGTCTGGACAAAGTGGGTTAGCAAAATGACCTGCACAGATTAATCCAAGGAATTTCAGAAAGGAGAAAATGAAACCATCAAATATGTAGCTAATCAGGCTCATGAGTTATAAGGAGACCAAAGAGTCAAGAATAAATAGTCCATAAATAATAAGATGCCATGCTTCAGGGATAAGAATATTCCTGATTTAATATGATGTGATTTAACTAACTGTGTTTTCTGTTAACAGACCCTTTCCAGCACAGTCTGATCATCATTTAGGTTTTCATGTTCTCTGCCAAATGATGCAAATACTATGCATATGGAGAAAGGCACTGGCATGTGTAATACAAGAAAAAAGAAGATCTATACCAAAAGGTAAGCTCAATAACAAAAAAGCAAGATATAATCAAAGTTCCAGAGTTTTTTTTCCCCTTGCCTAATTAATATATTTTCTCAGCTTTGATGTAGCAATCACCTTCAAACACAGGATGAATCTTGAAAGCTGTGTCTCTGTCAGAGCTGATGCTGTTCACTAATGATTTGCTGCTACTGTCTACTGGAGAGTACTCTCATTAAACCTACAACCTCTTTCAATCAGGAAAGCAACCTGGGGTAGAGGAACCACAAAACAGCTTAGTTTATAAGAAAAGGTATGTCTCTCTCTAGTAGCCAAAGAGGCAAAATTTTATCTACGGAGTTGCAAAGAAACTTGTGGTATTTTCTGAGAGTCATCAGGTTGTGCTTCCACAGCAGCTCAAGGTAATCTAGGACTAGGTAACTGCAACCTGCACATTCCCTGTGGACCAAGGCTGCACACTTCAATCCCCACTCTTGCATTAGCCCTGGCATCTCTCAGATTTCACGTGGATCCCATCTAGGGAACTTACCTTGCTGAAAGCTAATTGTTTTATTTCATAAGCTTTCAGTTTTTCCAGCTCTGTGAACCACTTCACTATGCAATCAAATAAGTGCTTGTGCTAAAGTCACAGAGAAGGGCATAAAAAGCTGGAAATGAGCAGGACAGTGGGACCAGAGCTTGATCTAGATTAGCTTAAAACACATGCTGAAATGCTTTTCCTGAGGGCACTAAGTGGGGCAGGCCACAGAGGTCTGATCTTCTGCCAGCTGCTAGCTAACCTATGCTCACATTTTGATAGTGTGTTCAGGCCTTTCTTTTCCCTCTACTGCTTTGTCTAGACAGCTTAAAGAAAATAATTATTTCTCCTAGTCAGGCTTTCTATATCCTCTTGGCATTTGCCACTGCTCAGAAGAGAAGAGAAGCAGTGCTGCTGTTCTGTTGGACTCATGGAAAGGGCACATCTGGTATGTGAGCAGTGATGGGCTTCCCTCTCCACACAACAAGGATGGTCAATATTCCCAGCATTTGTTGTTCAAACTCTAATTTACTGAGAGCAGTCTTCTCTCTAAGAAAATCATCAGTTTTGCACAAGAGTGCAGCAGAGAATATGTACAGGGTACTTTAAGGATGCTTATCTCCCTTCAGCTCTGCTCTTCCTCGTCATCAGAGTCATCTTCCTCTGACAGCAGCCTGCCCTCTTCCTCCTTGCCATCCCATTCCTTTACTGTGCTTCCCTCTATTTCCTCTTTCTTGGCACTTTGCATTTCCAGCTAGGCCAATGTTTGCATACTTTTTACTTATATGCAAATATTTTTTATCTTTAGACCTTCAACAGTGTTCTAAACAATTTTTTTTTTTTTTTTTTCAGCCCTGGCCTGTGTGCTCATTTAATCAGAATCTCTTATATAAAATGTTCCCCACACTATAATTCTTACTCCTTGCTTCCAAAGCCAGTGGATAAATCCTGACACAGAGATGGACTCTGTTATATGACAGCACATTCATTATGTATCATTACAAAGCACAGGAGCTGTTATTAAATGTTGTTAGCTTGGCTTCACTGGAATTCCAGAACACATCTGTACACAAGTTATAGTAGCTTATAACATATGCTAGCACACAGTGTGTGAACAGCTAGAATTTAAACTCAGATCCTGCATGAGGCTCTTTACAAATCACAGCTGCTGCCAGTATTGCTCGGTCTTGGAAAACAGGAACACTGGAATTCTACTCAAGGCAAAATGAACACAGGGCATGAATATCAAAGTTCTAGGAAGGGGACTGAGATTTGGCTGACTCCAGAGTAACTTTATTTTTCTTCAAATAGGGATATGGAGAACTGTGGGTAGATTTTAGGCGTTCTTTCCAAATATTCAATTTCTTTTTTTAAAGATTAATGATTACCTGACAAAACAGGCAATAAATTTTCAGAGTGCAAGAGAATGCAGTAATTGTACTGTAAGTTAAAACTGCAGTTCCTGTATTGGACTGACATGGAGCCTCTCAGAATGTGTTTAGGGGTCTTGTATTAACATTAAACAGCTGTTGAGATCTTGTCTTTAATAATGCACAATGTTATTACTCTGAAGGGTACTAGCAGTGACATCTCTAAGCTCATAACAGAAGGAAAGCAGACTACTTTAATTGTATTATTCACTATTTTGTATGTCAACACTGCCACTTCAGCTTTCAGACTCTGAAGAGGGACTACATTTACTGCTGCATCTTACAGTCTGCAGTAAAAACTTTCAGACAACAGAGAATGCTATTTAAAATGTAACCTTTCAGGTTTTCTAAATTTCATGGATTAAAGTACATTATTTCATCTCAACAGATTGTAAATATAATTTTTCAGTGGCAAACAATGTAGGTGTTACTGTGCCTTGTGAAAACCAAACACTGTAATTTCCCAGCCTATATGACTGAAAGTTTTTCTTCTCTCAACTGCTTCAGACAGCCTGGCTACAGATTTGCTGTCTTCTGTGCCTTGAGTCTCTTACAGCCATGTGTGGTCTGACAGGTGCTTCCCAGGAAACCCAGCCTGTGAGTGTCTGCTTTCAGAGGCCAGAAAATTTAATTACCATCCTGCTATCCAGTTGATTGTCTTCAAAATGAACCTTTAAAGTCAAGCTTGTATGAGAGAGGATGATGTAAGGATCCCAAATCCCTTCTCAGAGCTGTTACTTTTCTATCTAAACTGACCATTGGTGATACACTGCATGTATCAGTCTGGCTGACATCCTATTAAACATGACTAACAAGGTGGATTTACAAGAACAACTTAAGGTTTACATGTGAAAAAATTTATTCCTGCCTTTGAATAACATCCCTGGAAAAGTCATTATGACAAGCTAATACTCTACTAAGGTTTATTCTGGGTTTGTTTGCTTCTGGTCAGCAATTACCAGTTGAGAGTGGCTTTGCCTGTGCAAAGTAGTTGTAACAGGCAATGACTTTGTGTGAGGGGAGTAGAGAGGTTGCTGCTTGAGGTAATAAACAAAAAAAACCAGGGAGAGTTCAGAATTTGACAAGCACCCAGGCGTGGAGCTGGGTTGTGAAAGAAACTAGGATGCCCTCCAACCCCATCCTCTTCTTAGAGTACAAATGGAGGACACAAGGTTGGATAAAAGTGTCCTCAACAGAAGGGATGACAGTGGCTGGCAACTTCTCAGCTGGAGCACGCCAGTGGAGCAGTCACGTGTGAGGCATGCTTCGTTTCCCTTCATTTCTGTCCAACTGTTTCCACAGACAGCAGAGCTGCTCTCCTTGAATTTGGTTTACAGATTTGCTTTTGGCTTTTCCTATCCTTTCCTAAGAGCAGTTTCAGAATAACTGGCAAAACTGCAAGGTTCCATCATTTTTGGATGGCTATCCTGAGGACAGGAGAATGGGCTTCCACATAGCCCGAACTCCAAGAGAAAGAATGTCCTCAGTGGGCAGCAGGAGTTGGGAAGTGTCTGACATGCAGCTGGAAAGGAGGAAGGATGAAGGAGCAGGTGGTGTCAGTGCCACTAGGACCTGGCGCTGCACTGAGCTGGCAGTCTTGGGTGGCCCAGGTGGGCCCTGGCTGCTCAGCCAGGGATCCCCAACATTCCCAGGCTGCAAGGCTGAAATGGAGTGTGGGGACTGATGGCTGAAGTACAGCCTCAAAGCGTCTGTTCTGTTGGGGGCTGAGGATAAACCATCTGGAAACCAAAATACACCAATTAAATCCAGTCTGACAAGAGTCTGTGGGGTCCTTCCTTCTGCTTAGTGGAATCACTGATATTGACTTTTTTCCACAAGGAATTTTTCTTTCATATTCGGACTATTTTCTGACACAAACTTTGTGAAACAAAATATTATCAACAGGCTATATAGAGCACCAAAGTTATGCTCAGCCATTGATCTACTGTCCAATGTCATTATGGTCAGAGTGGATTGGTATGACTATCTGATTTAAACAGCTGCTTCTAGCGTTGCCTCACAGGTTCCACAACTTCCCTCTAGCTTCTGTTTGAGTCAGAAGTTGAAATTCTTGTATTTCAAGTCATAGAAAGTGGTATTCTTCTTTATCTCTTTTCCAAGGCTCTAACAACCAGAAATATGATTTAAACTTTTTTATGGCCCTGTTTGTCATGCACCAAGAACTTAGCCCAGTGCTGTGAAGTGAATTCAGTTGTATAGCTGATGTGTCTAAGAAAGAGCAGTTTGGGTCATTTTGTTGGTAGTTATAGAAATCACTGAAATAGGAAACTCTTTTGTTAATGCACTGACCATTGCAAAAGGCAATTATGTATTTTCCTCTACACTGGTTAGTGATGGCTGTCATTAACGAGTGCCCCAGAATTCATATGTTAAACAAAGTGCCACTCGTGGAAGGACAAAAGTGGAAACCTCCAGCTACACAAAATCCCTCTTTGATTTTTCCAGCTGTGCTGAAAACCCTTTTACAATTCAAACTAGCACTTGAACTAGTGTTCACCACCAGCAGAGAAAGACTCATTTGGAGGTAACACAACTATTTCTAAAAGATTTCCTAGCTTAATTTTGGGAAGTACCATGCTTTTCTGGTTTCTCCTGATGATAATGTGTGCTGCATTTTTTTTTCTGACACTGAGAGAACCAAAATGTCCTGAGTAAAAGCACCTGTGTTGAATGACAGAATTACATCCAAATCCCATCAAAATCAGTGGCAGTCTTTCCACAGAGCTCCAAGAGAGTTGGACTAGATGTGTTAGTGATCATATTTTATCTTCGCTCCATGTTTCCTTAGAGTACATATGTTTATTCATAGCCAAACTGATTACAGGTCAAGATGACTCCACATAAAACTTGACCCCACATCTGAAAGGAATTATTTTCTCCTTGGATAGTACTTAAGGTGAATTACAGGCTTTCTTCCTTTAGAGTGGACTTGCTTATCTTTAAAAAAAAAAAAGTTTCTTTTTTTTCTTATCTGATTGTAGGACTTGCTCATATCTCTTTCTTGAACCATTGCAATAAATCTTAGGAGGATTATCAGAGTTTTACAGGCTTTTGGAAGCTTTGGATTTGCCTTCATGCTGTTAGGCAGTGCAGGCAGGAGAGGATGAATCTGCATCACAACTAAACACCTGCCACTTCAAATCCTGCAGTGACAATCAGAGTGTCCCAGTAGGATCACCCAATTACTGCAGCCTACAGCACACACGATTTTTCCTGCAGCCACAAAAAATTCATTCATGTTTTGTCATAGGCTTACTGCACCATGCTATGATGCAGACAAATATGAGAAGGCTGAGCCTATGACAGAATAAAAATGAATTTTCTCTGAAATTAGGTCGTACTATGATAGGAGGGATAAAGATAACTTGTTGTCCTAGAAAGTAGATTATGTATTCTTCCATTTGAGTAGAAATCCCTTTGACAGATGATATATAGGGCTGTGGAGAAGAGAAGGGCTGTATTATTGCAGACATAAACACCTCCAGTGGTAGACCAAGCAAAACAGTAGTTTAGTAGAAAGATGTTTTCAATGGGCTGCAAATAGCAGTCATGCTCCAAAGGAACTACTAATTTTCCTGTCCTGGAGGAGAATAGGTGGAAGAGTGCTGGGAGTCTGTAGTGACATCAGTGAGGAAAAATGAACTGTCATCTGCACCTCTGCATTACTTTACAGATCTATAACTAGGTGACAAGGAAACACAGATGCAAGAATTCAGTGACAATTTGGCTGTTACTTGTTTTGATGAATTTGTGATCTTTTTTATAAAAAACTGTTATACATTTTAATTGAGGGATTTGTGGAAAGCTTCAATTATGTAAAAAAACACCATAGCAAGTCTCCAATTTCACGCAAATGTTCACAAGATAAAAAAGACCAAGTATGTGTTTTAATTGTAAAGCTATTTGATTTGTAATTGTAGCTTGATACATGTTATAAAAACAGTCTTAGAGAAATAGTTTATACCAGAAACTAAGAATATCCTAATACTTAGTACTAGCAGTCAAGCAAAAAGAGCTTGTTTTACAGAAGTGTGTCTAATTATTGGCAGGCAGTAGATAATTCAAGATTCTTGAAATCAAGACTCAAAGAATTTGACTGGGATTCAGTCATTCCGAATGACTACTGACTGCAGCATCACATCCCAATGAAAAGAGCTTGAGAACATCACCTGAAAAAACCCTGAGTTTAGGTACCCAGTGAATGGCTTCATGCAGCATCATGGTTTAAATGTCATGGAATCCACCACCTCCTCTGTGGTTCCTAGCAATACACAGTTCACTTTGTGCAGGATCTAGCATTCAGAGACAAAGCTCTGACCCAATTAAATATTTCTTGGAGAAGATTCAATTGTAAAAATTACTAGATCAGTGAATTTAAAAGATCTCAAATAAAAACAGAATTCAGGGAACAGATAAAAAGTGAAAAGGATGAGGGATAAAGAAGAGGAGGGAAGCAAGATGGATGAGTGAAAAAGAAAAAAATCTCCCTTTAGGAAAGCTGTGTTTGACCCCACAGCTTCAAATATTGACTGGAAGGAGATATGGATCCCAAGTGCTTTAGCCTTTTACATGGCTGCTTTACTCTCAGTTCTTTTCACAGGGCCAGGCAGTGACAGGACAAGGGGGAATAAACTGAAAGAGAACAGGTTGAATTAGATATTAGGAAGAAGTTGTTTATTCTGAGGGTGATGAGGCACTGGGACAGGTTGCCCAGAGAGGCTGAGGATGTCCCATCCCTGTGGATGCTCAAGACCAGATTGGATGGGGCTCTGAGTAACATGGTTTAGTGGCAGGGGGTTTGGAACTGGATAATCTTTATGTTCCTTCTAACCCAAACCATTTTATGATTCTATGACTCTTGAGATAAAAAGCATGAAGTTACAAGTGCAAGCTGTATCTACCTTTTTGACTGATTCCCTTATTTTGTTTTTTAAAAAACTAACCTTTCTTTTCTCTCTGCAGTCTCAAATTCCTGTGTGAAAATGCTACATCATAGAAAAAAGTTTTGAGCAATAGTTTCTGTAAGTTAGGAAACTTAATAAAGATTCCTGTATGTGAACCATACAAAGGTTTCCCAAGTCCATCAGTATAGTGCTGGTATCCTAATTTTTACCATGGGAGCATCCTCCAGCAGCTTCTTATAGCAGCTGAACAGGGTGGAAGAGAGGACAGATTTATGAGCTCTCCAGAAACAAGGTCTCTGGGACTAAGACAACAATCATAAAGTGGATTTTCAGGTTTCAGGTTCCATGCTGATTTTCTCTTGTGATGCAAAGCTTTCCGCACACTGCCTGCAGTTGGTCTTACAAATGAAATTGCCTGTTGTCCATGATCCAAACCACTTGTGCAATAGGATCAAGGTAAATTATTTTTGAGTGGTAGTTGTTGTCCTTTTATTAATAATATTTGTTTTTATTTTTAGAGACACAGTCATTTGACTGGCCTGGTTTAAACATTTTTCCAACAGATGTTTGCACAACTAGGTGCAGAAAATTGCAGTGAGGGAGGATGGGCAGAATGGGAACTTCTTATATTGCTTTTGTTGTAGAGGACTGGTTCTAGTCACTGCCTAGACTGGATGAATGAGATGACTGATTACAGCAGTATCATTTCAGTTCTCTTGTCCCTTTTCTACTTTGAGATCAAAAAGTTGTAGTTGCAGATCACACGTTTCCATGCAAAGAGAGAATTTCCCATCAGTGTCGCTGCCATGGCACCTGCTGTGGGCACTAGATGCTAAGAAGGGGCAGTTTGCTGGCCTACTTTAAGTTACAAGTGACCTGTGAGGCATATTCTATATAGGTCACTCTAGAGGAGTTTAATTGGCTGCAGATGCAGAGGTTGCTCAGCGTTGCTTTTTTATCTGTGGTACATCTGTTGGCAGTGTGCTAGAACAGTGACACTGGATGCTGGGTGTGGGTAGGGAGCTGCCTTGAGGAGCACTGCTGGAAAGGACTGGCTCAGCAGTCAGGCTGGTTCAAGCACAGCAGCCGTGTCAGCTGCAGAGTGGGGCAGGCTGGGGATGGGGTGTGCTGTTTAGGATGCCAGGCACAAAGAAAACTGCTATTTATCCTTTCTTCAAAAATACACAGTAATTGAAAATGCTTCTGCAAAAATCTGTCACAAGCGTGCTGTGGCTGGCTCACTATCTTGGTCTCAATGGAGTTACATTAACACCTTGTTAAATACTCCATTGATTTTAGAATTGCTGTAATGGCCTATAAGTATTGCAGGGTTCTGAGTGTCTGTATTGATCTCAGTGGCTGGTCTTGCACCGAGCCTAGATGTTAGACAGCAGGGGTTCTTTCGAAGTTGTACTGCAGGATATTTGAAAACACAGGTGCAGAACTGTGCCCTTTTGCTTGCTGAGTATGACTCTTTAGGCATCAATTTGCAACAGAAGTCTGAGACTCTGAGTCATATAAGATGCCATTCTTCTATTTCTTTAATAAGATTTCTATTATTCTGTCAGCCTTAGAACGTTTTGTCTACTGTTAATACCTAGAGAGGTGTTCACTTGAAGGACTGCTTTATTTTATTAATTACAATTTATTCTTTTTCTTCAGAAGACGAAAGTCAACAAAATGATAAAACAAGATCTTGTCTCTCCCCTTTCTTTGTCAGGACTTTCAATTTCACTTCAATGAAATACAGCTGAATGCAGCAATCATTTGATGGCTGATGCTCTTATTGTTTGGGGAAGTAGCTGCCAGTGAATTAAATACAGGGAGCCCAAAAGCTAAACGGATTCCTTTATGTGTGCACTCTGTGAAGACACTCGAAATGATCTCAGCTTTGCACCACGGGTGCCTTAGCAGGCCTCAATCAGAAACAACATTTCAAAATGACCTTGGCTATCCAACAGCCACATCCCAAGGCACTGATTCCCTGAATAACAAGTTGACTGCCTTCGAATGGAGAGGGATGGAAAAAAGATATTGCAAGAAATAATTTTCCTATGTATTTTTACTGTGGTTTTGGGTATAAAATGCTGATGTTTAAGAAAGAGGTTTCTTTCTGTCTGAGAGGAGCACTGGGCTCAGATCTTTAGACTTCTGAGGTAACTTGGGGTTTTCAGTCCTTGAGTAAATGATTCCTCTTTCAGTGAATAACCAGAGTTAAACAGCACAAAATTAGTTTATGGTTTCTGAGAGAGAGAGAATAAATATGAGGTATTCTTTTGGAGGTATGGATGTGTCTCTATTTAGCTACAAATGACAGCTGAAGAGGGGTTTCTGAGGTCCCTGCAGAGCCCTGTTCTGCCCCCGTCATTCTCAAGCACATCTGTCTGAAGTGCCAGCAGGGCTTGCTGGCACAGGCAGCACACTTGGATTGCTGGTTATCACTGTACACCAGGTAGCAGATATGGACAACAAGGGAATGACTGAAAAAAGACATTCCTTGAATATTCCAGAACTTACTTGCTGCCAAAGACAGAGGGAACACTGTAAAGGTCAGACTGGAAAATAATTATGTGGCACAGAGGCACAAATATTAGTATTTAGCAGCTCCTGAGAAAACAAAACAAACTAAAAAACCCACAAAAAACTGCAGAGACTTCTGTAAGGAAAACCACTGACATGGGGGTAAGAGGATGAATAAAAGGTGTGTGAGTATTTCTGTCACTCCTGGTCAAGAAAGGGGATTTCTGTGTTGACTAGCTGCAGGAAAAGGCTGTCAGGGTGGAGGAATGGCAAGTCTGCTTTAGAAGGTGGAAGATAAGCTTCTTTAGTCTAGGAGAAGGGAAGCTGAGAAGGGGCTTTCTCTCTACAAATACAACAAATACATGTGAATAGTCCTGGAGCAAACACTGAACAAACAACAAATACTGAAAAAATTCAAGTGGCTGTCAAAACAACATTCAGCTATGGTTAGGGGCTGGAAAATAACCCAAATAATATCAAGTTTAAAGAGATTGCTATGGTTAGGTTTATCAAAAAGGAAAGAGAGATTATTTACTCCAATGTGTAAGTATCTCCCAGGAAAAATGCATTTGATATCTAGGAATCATAGAATCATTAAGGTTGGAAAAGGCCTCTGGGATCCAACCCCTGAACCATCACCACCTTGTCAACTAGACCATGGCACTGAGTGTCATGTCCAGCCACTTCATGAACACCCCCAGGGACAGTGACTTCATCACCTCCATGGGCAGCCCACTCCAGTGCTTAACCATCCTTTCTGTGAAGAAATTTTTTTCCTCATGTCCAACAGAAACCTCATCAGATGCAATTTGCGGCAATGTCCTCTCTTTCTGTCACCAGTTGTCTGCAAGAATTTACTGACCCCCCTGGCTACAACCTCCTTTCAGGCAGTTCTAGAACGATAAGGTCCCCAGAGTCTCCTCTTCTCCAGACTAACTCAGCAGCTCCTCATAAGACTTGAGCTCCAGACCCTTCACCAGCTTTGTTGCCCTTCTCCAGTCTCACTCCAGTGTCTTCCTTTGGTAGTGAGAGGCCCAAATCTGAACACAGAGTTTGAGGTGTGGTCCCACCTGTGCCAAGCACCAAGGGACAATAATTTCCTGCTGCTCACACTGGTTCTGATACAAGCCAGCATTCCTTCTTGGCCACCTGGGCACACACAGGCTCAGCACCCCCAAGTCCAGCACCCCCAGATCCTGTTCTGCCCTGTAGCTTTCCAGCCACTCTGCCCCCAGCACTGCATGGGGTGGTTGTGAGAGCTCCCTCAAACAGAACAGGAACATGTTCAGCAACCACTGCCATGAACAAAGCTCTTTTCCTCTTTCAGAGAGAAAACAGAGCTCAAGTCCTCCACACAAGGATTATCTGTTACAGCAAACTGTGAGAGACAGTGCTGAATGCTTCAGCTCCACGTGCTCACCCAGAAGACAGTTTTAGTCAAAAGCAGTTATTGCTCTGTGCAAATGTGTGTTAGGTGAACTTTTACAGACTGACAGAGGTAAGCCCTGTTGTGACTTTGAGGTCTAAGAACATATCCTACAACAGAACACAGAACGTATAGCTCTGCAGGAAATAAAACTCTGCTAAAACCCCAAAAACGAACAAGCAAACACATGGGCTTTTTCCTCCCTTTCTGAATAAGTTTGATTAATTGATTCTGGCTGTTTGCTTCACTGACAGAGACGCTCCTGTTCTGAACTAAGTCATTGGCAGTCTCTGGCTCCTCTTCTGCTTACAGAATTGCTCATGCCTGGCCTCTCTCTGGCAGGCATTTGGTTCAGTCCACCTGGCGGCACCAATGACATTTTACAGTTTTAAGGCATCTTTGGTTACTTTACCACTTTGTGCTACTGGAGTTTATAATCCCCTTTCCTCCTCACACGCATAAACCAGCCTTGTTATTAACCTGGCTGTGTCCACAATGGACAAACCTGCAGGCAGGTAACTTTGATCTTGGATATCAGACATGCCAAACCTTACAGCTCACTGCATGCAAAATCCTTCCAGATAGCAGGGGACATTCCAGTGTTTACATTTCATATCTACTCCCACTTTCTAGCCTCAAAGTCAGTTACTAACAGCATTTTCTGCTAACCTTTTAATTTCAGAAATGTAGCAACGTTACATACACAAATGCATACAAAATATTTTACAATTAAACAGGAAAAAGAGAGATGAGATCATTATCGGAGCTGACTTGTTATTTGAAAATTGATTAACTTGCCAGCTAATAATTGATAACTGCGACATGGCACAAGGGATATTGGCTGGGCTGGTTTTTATGTGGAAAAAATATAATTAGGAGACAGTTTTACTCGGAATTCATCACAGCTATCCTCTTGTGCTGTGTGGAAAACAAAAACGGATGCTGCCCTATTATTCTGGCTAAGCTCGGGATTTGACATCTTTGTGGGTGTGATGTCAGGTTTGCAGGGAACTCTGCTTGTAAGCCCTGTGAGCAGAGGATGCAGCCAGCCAGCACGGCTTTAAGTGACAAAAGGCAGCTTAGTGTGCTCAGGCACTGCTCCTGCCAGGGCTCTGCCAGCTCGCTCCTAAGACGGCTCCAATAAACCCAGGGCACGATGAGAACCATTACTGGTTCTCTATATCATATTTCTCCCCACTCTTCCTAATTTTCCTGTGGCATGTAAACATTCACCTGTCAGCCTCAGAAGCTGAAAATTGAGTGAGATCTCAGTAAATTCTCTCTGCAGCTTCATGAAGCATAGCTGCAGAAATGGGCACTTTTATTCCTTCATTATGAACCTACCTCCATGAGATCACCACAGGCTCTGATTTGCAATTTAATATCTTTTCTGCTAATAGTGAGATGAACTGAAGCAACTACAAAGAAACTCAATTAGTTTGTAGCTAATAAAAATGATAGTTGTGATAGAAAAATGATTCATAACTGCAGAATGTGCTTCTGCATGTTTTTCATTACTTAGCCTGCACTAACTCTTGTAATAGATTTCCTTGCACTTTCTGAACCACGTCTTCCCACGGAGGAGCATCTAAAATTTGTGTTTATTTCAGAGCGGTTTTTACTGACATTTCCTGGTGCCAGTATCATCTTCTTCCACCTAAGGCTGAAGTGTAAAACATGAACTAATACTTTAGGCATTGCTATCTGCTTCTGCACATAAAACTTCATAGAAAGGACCACATCATTGTCAAATAAAATTTGTCTATGGACACGCTTCCCTTACTGCTCACCTGGCAACAGCAGTAGTGAGCTTTTCAGTCATTAGACTTTCACAAACCTCTGGATGTCAACTGGGGCATATGTAGATTTGCCAGTGTTTTTCTAGTGTTTTATTTTGTAAACAGGTTATAACCTATTTTAGTGCTAACAAGAGATGCTGAAATACATTAACAAGGGGATTTTTCACAGAAGCATTGATAGCATTCAGTGGCCATGGAGATTCCTGGAGAGGTTAGTGTATAATTGCCACTTGTGACTATGAAAAGCCGGTCCTCTCCTGATGTCTTTTACAAACAATACTATACTCTGGTGGTAATTATCTTCCACCTCTGGTGGCAGAAAGAATCGTTCTGTGTTTCAAATTGCTTTTCATATTTTTATTTCTGTAATTAAAAACCACAATTTTTATGCAAGCTTAATAAAAGATAATTAGAAACAAACTCAGTATTTTAACTATAGAAATAGAAAGGAAAAGAAGATGTGCAGTATAAAAAAGACAGATCCTTTTTTCACCTGAATTTTCCAGAAATTTTGTTACTGGACCTAAGTTAAGTCCTGCTGAGTTCAGTAACTTGAGAGCTAAAGTTTGGCCTTTCAGAGTGGATTTTATCTCTAAAACATGTTTCCACAATAATCATGGTAATACTTTTACTGGCACAAATTGAAGGTCTGATTATTTAAGAGCAATAACATATGCCAGCATGAAAAGGTAACATTTGATGATACAAAACCTCTACTGTGAATACACGAACATTATTCTTTTCTATTGTTGTAGAAGTGCATACACTTTCAGAATGGCAAAAAAGGAAAGAATCTGAAAGCTGATTCTGCCCTGGAAGTAATGAGTTAGAACAATCACTGAACACTAGGATGCAACTTCTGGAATAATTTGATTAACAAGTTGCTTATGCATTTTGATTAGTACAAAGTAGACTATAAAAAAACCTGCTTGTGGTACAGTTCATCTCTGGTGTAACTCCACTGATCAGGGCTCAGTGGGAGTGATAAAAAAAAGAAAAAAAAAGAGATCCATTCTTCCATTAATAATTTATATTCTTTTCTTTGCAAGTGACCTACTAAATGGAAATATAAAAATAATCTGGAAATGTCTCAAATATAAAACTAGGTACACTGTCTTTTTATATCTCATTCCCAAGATTTTCAGTTGCTCAACAAGAGAAGCTTTTCCTATTTTGGGGGGTACATGGCCATGCATTAGAGGAAAACAGAGACATAAGGCAGCAGCTGTTGAAACAGCATGATCTTTTCCTTAGTCCTTTGTGATAAATCTCAGCCCATCTGAAGCAAGTTATGATTATGGTGTAGAAATACGAAGATATTCTTAGAAGGTACATATTTTTACTGATCACATGAATACCAGTAAAATTTAAGTACCCACCAAATTATAGTTTCCATAGTAAAACTCATTTCAGCATGATGTGGAGATACTAACATACATTTTTAAATGATGGGATTAAAAGACATGCACATGTGAAGAACACGGGGGCACAAGGGAAGGTAAGAGGGTAAACCCCGTAGCCCAGTCAGGCCAGAGGACCCTGCCGGTTTTTATGTCCTGCTGCTCCTGAACTGAGGAATGAAAGCGAAGAAGGAATCTGTTGTATGGGCTGGCTGCTCTGCATTTACATAATTGTTTTGTTTTCAAAGAAACCTGGCAAAACCTTCCCTAAATGGGTCTCTACTGTGGACAGCTGAGTTCTCCTTTTTATTTCTGGAGCTGGGTGCTGGGGAAGGAGGCTGTGGCTGGGGAGATGTGCCAGGCAGGTGCTGCCAGGCAGGTCCCACACACTGTGCCTGGCTGTGCTGTGGGTGCTGCCAGCCCTGGCAAACCTGGGCATGAGGGCAAGGGAATGCTTGGGGGACACTGAGCCCTCCTCTCCGCAGCTCCTGTGAGGCTGAGCTGCCCCCTGAGGCACAGAGGAAGGCTTTGTGGGGATAATCCCGGGGCAAGTGGACAGGTTTGGAAGCACATTTCTCATATGCTCTGCTGTGCTGTTCTGGTGTGTGACCCCAAAGGTTCTCTCCACCTGCTTTACAAGTTAAAGCATGCACTGTTCTCCTGCACAGCTGGCTTCATGCTAACAGGTATTTTTACTGAGATTGGAGGCAGCATTTATTTGCAGAATAATCATTTTAGGCTGTGTTTGAAGTGTTCCCTTTTTTCCCTTTACAATGATATTTTCTGTTTAGTTTTGCTGGAAGCATTTCTTAACAAGCTTCTCCAGCTTGCCTTGCAATCTCTGCAGCCGGGCAGGTGCTGGGCACTCTGGCTGTTCCACTGAACATCACAGCTCTTCCCAAAGGATTGCTGCAGTCCTCAGGCCCGTGGATGTCTCAGCATCTGCTTGGCTTTAAACTTGTGAGTCTGCTCGCACCACATGTGTTTGGAGCATGTCCAGAAAGTCCACAAAAGAGATTTTCCAGGTCCTTATCTCTCCTAACTCAGTTGTGAGCTCTGTGCCCAAGCTCTCAGTTGAATTTTAAGAAATTTTTAAGGCAGTTCACAGTCACTCTTGCTACTGCTTGGGGCTCAATCCTAGAGGGAGCCAATGCAAGCTCTTGCAATACTGAAGCTGTTCCTTATTTTCCTGGAATCAGATGTTCAGGTCAAGCTTCTAACTTCCTGATATAAAAAATCTCCAAATGTTGGGATATTTCAGCGGTGGAAACCTGCGTAACTTCAGTAATTCCATAGGGTAACTGCATGGCTGTAGCAGTCATATCACGTGGGAGTTTCAGGCACCAGTGGCAGTAATCCAGTCCCCAGTCTGTCTTAAATATTTGCTTATTTAGTTGTTTAAATCTGAAAAACATATCTTCCATTCCTTTTAGAAATTTATAAAGGGTTAAAAATAATGCCAGCCAAAACTTGCTCTTAAGCAAGCAGTTTCCAGAATATTTTTTAATCTAAATGTTTTATTCAATTTCCACTTGTTCTGAAGGTGCTATAAAACTGAACACATACTTCTGAAGATTAGGTTCAGTATTTGGTACTTATTGTCTGCAAGACAGTGGCTTTTTTAAAACAGAGAGAGAATAAGTGTTTTTTTAGTATGGTTTGCTTTTATACTTTGCATTTTCAGTACGTACATTAGAAAGAAAATTAATATCTTGGCCCAGGAGTGAAAATATGAATTCCTCATGAAATTTGTAGAAATTATCTAGATAGGAAAAGTAACTACATAAGATAAATGTGCAGGAAAGTCTGGGTTACAGCTTTCTTACTGAAACTCAGTCACTCCTTGTCAAGTTTGCACGGGAAACAGTTGATATTCAAGGGACACTGATTCAAGGGACTCTAATCATCTGCTTTTGTAAGCAGAAAATGAGAGAGCTTTGTAGGAGAGAGACACAATTATTTTGTGTTAAAATTCTCTTAACCATTTAGCATGTGCAGCACTACCACTTTTGAGTTTGCTCAGACATTCACCAGTAAATTTGATCCCTGCACTGTACTGTTCTTTTAATATCCTCTCTCCTATAAGTTTTCAATTTATTCCAATTTCTCTGGTATGCTTTCATAACTATAATATATTCCAGTATTCAGGTTTTATAATTACTTGGATTCTATTCATTTCCAAATTTATATTTCAGACTGTATTTCCTCCTGTGCTACAAGGAACAGATCATTGTACTGAAAAGCAATCTAGGATGCATGTTAAAGGTATTGCAACAGTAGTGCAGGAAATCTAGTTTAATTTGGGGAGTGTCTGGGGTGGTGGTTGAAGAGCATGGGGGAATTATTCAACAGAGAACTGGTAAAATGATTTCATACATCTATAGACAGCTACTTGGTAACGTGGTGATTGGCAAGTGGCTGTGTCTGCCAGCATTATATTTGGTTTTACTGAAATTAAATGGCAGCACTGGAGGACACAGAAGGCACAGAGCTCCCCACATTAGTACTACAAAAAAATGTAGTGTTTTAGGTCAGGCTCTGGAGAACTCAGTGCTGCATGCATGTGGTTCTGCACATGGTTCTGAGCAGCACCCCAGGATGTCAGAGGAAAACACAAGGCTCAGCTCTGCGACTGACCCACGAACTCTGATCCACCTGAGAACTTAATTCCATTCTTAAATTTAAATATGTGAGCAGGTGCTTACAGCTGGGGCAGACTGCACATGTGCTGAACAGTAAGCCAATGTTTAAGTGCTCCAATGCCCTGTTAGGCTTAGTATCCCCAAAAGCTGAGCTCTAAGTGGCTTGGGACAATGGTACAAAAACAAGTTATGGGTCAGAAAGATGCTGATCCTTCACTTTAGAGAGTAAGTATGTCACAAATATGAGGAAAATCACAACATGGGGATTTTTTAGACTGGGAAAACTGTAAACTGTTCAAAGATAAGTGGAGGGTAAATGCAATTTACTTGCAGCATCACTTGTTTCTGCAGAGCAAAAAATTATGAATTTTATGAATTTGAATGGCAGCCATATAACAAATTT